>JAIUCV010000007.1:32141104-32741104 GCA_026724425.1 Erythrophleum ivorense | reverse complement strand
ATGGTATTATAGTGGAAAATAAGAATATGTAATGAAATTCAAAGGAAAAGCATTAAATTTCAAGATGCAAAAGCTAGGGATTTAGTTGCACCTACGCAAATATGGAACTTTTTAGTTATAATTTAAGTTGTGTAAGAGTATATATGGGTTCTCAAGACACCTGAAATGCCTCACATATGCCAACTCCCTAGAGAAAATGAAGCAAACTCCATGGGTACTTCAAACATGCATAGTCTTGGCCTAAGTAAGATAAAGCACCTAGGGAGTGTTTTAAATTTGTAAGGTTAGAAAGGGACTAAGTATGATAGATGAACATCAAAGGAAGCTTTGGAATAAATTTGGAAACCCTGGTTTGTGAGATGGAGATGTAAGTTCCATAATAAGACATAAAGAAGCAACTTATATCTAGGCTCCTTAAAATGAATTGGTGATGACTCCAAGAAATCTAAATGGAGTCAAAAGACTTAGATTGAAGGAGAAAATAGAGCTAAGATCATGAATTTTGATAGTTGCTTTATTATGTCTTGTATGGAACCATTATAGAGTCATACAAGAAAGTAAGTTTCCATAGAGTTTGTATAAAGCTAAAACTTATTGCTATGATTGAAATATGTCCTATTTGTTGTGTCTAGGCTAAGAGAACCAAGTGTCACCTAGTTGCAAGTGTGTAGCTAAGAGAGGGAAAGAATAAGCAAAGGGAAGAGTTGTATTCTTACTTTAAGGTAGCTCTCTAACTTTTCTCACATGAATTGTGAACACCATATATTTCTAGCTCATATCACAACATTTTCATGTCACTCATTCATAATTTCCATGAAGGAGCAAGAAAAGGAGTTAAAATAATTCAATTTTTTGCATTGCATTGTGTATAAAAATTTTGTTCAGTGCCATGTGGACTGTGTGAGCTCATACAATACATTCCCATACTTAATTACATGAATACAACTCATTTGGATCATAAAATGTGGCCCACAACTCATGGAACTCAAGGAAAAGCTCAAAATACTCATGTATATTTTCAGCTAGAATTTGGCTCTTTTCTGTCCAAACTTTGGAAATTCATAACTAATTTTTTAAAATTGAAATCATGCATTATTGCCATTCTAGAAATTTATGGATGTCTATTTCATACTAAAAAGAGGTCTAGACCATAACATCTATCATAGAGAACGTTTGACATCCGAAATGGTCCAAAGGTCAAATTGTCTACTGGTGCTGTCACAGATTTTTACAGCAAACTTCAAAAATATTTAATTAATTCCACAAAATTTCACTCCATGCAAATGATACTAATATAGAAAGCTGTGGAAGTTACCTAGAGGAGAAAAATAACTCCAGACCAACTCAGGCAGCCCAAGCCTCAAAATTCAATAGAACAGTAACTCAGGTCGAGGAAAACTCCTGATACTGGATAGAATGTTTAAAAATTTATATCTCCCTCTCTAGATATCCAAATGAGGTTTTTCTAGTTGGCACGAGTCATTATGAATGTCTAGTTTCTTTGTATAAAATTTTGTGGCAATTGGACATCATTTGAGCCATGTGTGACATATTTCATTTTTGGGCCAAATGAATAGTGTAGCAGACCAAAATTAGAAAAATTGCCAACTTTGAAAATTCATCAAATATTTTGTAGACCTCCAAATATATGATCTTTAGATTTTCAAAAAGCTCTAATTTCATACCAAATCTCAGATCAAGAAGAGCTCATTTGGCCTAAAAGTGATATAGGGTTCCATTATGGTCAATTTTGGCTCCATATAAGGTGCCAAAGTAACCAAATGGCTTTCCCTGGGATTTGGCACCTTATGGGCAAGTCTAAAAGCATCATTAAGACTTGTGTAAGCTGCCCAAATAGTTCCAAACTTCATGCCTCTCATTTTGGTCATCTTATCCACACTTATACATAATTCCACATTATCATTAAGGAAGCTACAATGTCATAACATGTCTAAATTTCATTCTAGTGGTCACATAACACATTCTCTCATTCATACATGTCATAATATCATGATTACATATGTTCATAATATTATAATACATATACATCTATTGAATACATCAATTGCCATTCTTATAGCCTTAAAGTAACAAAATTTCTACATTTCCATGTCATTACTTCATCTCTCATGTAGTTGACTCCCATTGCCTTGCTCTTTAGGTCCACCTAGCATATTAGATCATTGGGAGAGAGGACATGAGATTTAAAGAATCCAATAGCTCATCTCCCATTCAATTATACATAATGGATGCAAACAAGTCTCATAAATGCATGTATGGTCATGTTGACATGTGCAAACATTTAAGAAGCATTTTCATCACTTGAGAATATCATACATAGCATACAAAGGCTTGTCAAGCAAGTGGATTGGCCTTGTAACACCTCAAAATTAATTAAGGTGTTAATAATAGATTTGGGTTAATTAAGAATAATTAATATAGAATAATTGGGAAGGTTAAGTGAATGAAAATTTTAGAGAGATAAATTATTAATAGCTTAAGGTTTAATTTAGTTATAAACCCTATCTAGACTCAAATTAAATTAAGTAGGCCAAGGTTAGGGACTAATGGAAGCCCAATAATTTTAGGTGCAGACCCAATCTTTAATTGTGAGACTTGGCCCTAGAGAGAGCACCTAGTGGTGGCCCAATAACCCTTGTGCAGACCCAAATTAATTGAGTCCTTCAAACTTGGTTTGGCCCAATGGAATTCCTGCAGCCCAACACCTTGAAGCTAGCCCAACAAGGCTCGAATCAGAACCCACTTGCTATTGGACCCTTGGGTCAGCCCATGATGTAACACCCCATAATTAATTAAGGTGTCAATCACGGATTAGATTAATTAGGAATAATTAATATGGGATAATTAGGAAAGTTAAATAAATGGAGATTTTAGAAAGGTAAATTTATTAATATGGGTTTAAGATTTAATTGGGAGAGAAATTTCATCTAGGCCCAAATTAATGTAGGAGGCCATGATAAGAGGCTAATGGAGGCCCAATAAGCTAGGTGCAGACCCAACTTGATCCAATGTGATGGAGGCCTAATACCCACCTTATATAGGCTCTTATAATTAGCCCAATAACCCTTGTTCAGACCCAAAACCTTTGGGCTCTTAAAACTTTGTCTGGACCAATTGAATTTCAGCAACTCAACACCTTGAAATTGGCCCAACAACTTAAAATCTAAAGCCCAAATGGAGATGGACCTTGGAGCAACCCATGACCCATTTTTGACCCAACTTAAACCCAACTAAAACCCTAATACATCAGCCTCTTCCTCACACTTGCTGAAACACAAAACACATCTCAAAATTCGGAGGTTGAGAAGGAGGCTAGGGTTGGGGGTAAAAATTCTGCATTTTCTCACATTTAGAGCAAGATTCAGCTAAGGTAATAGTTATACAACTTAATCCCCTCATCTTTCTCTTTAATTTGGTCTGATTAGTTTTTCATTTGGACTATTTTCACCCTACCCAAAATTTGAAATGTGAGAATTTGGGGATTTTCTTGGTGAAATTCGTAGGTTGAGGTTAAGGCTGACCTTGGGTGAGTTTAACCCCTCCATTTTGATGCTTCATTTGTTAATTTGAGACCCCCATAGCTGATTTATAAAATGGGTATTAATTCTGTACGAATTTGCTTAGGATTTTGGGTGGAATATTGAGTTTTCTGGTGAAAGACACTCTAATCCGAATTTGGGATTTGTGATGGCTATTGCAAATTTGTCTACAAGTGAAGTAAATGGGGTTTCTATTAATTCCATGTATATATCTTATTTAATTTCATATGTGGCTGTATATGAATGATTTGAAATGTTGAATGAATTGGTTGGCTATCTATTGAATTGTGATTGGACCTTGTGAGTCCATGGTAGAGTTGTGGTGCGGCTGCCACCCGTGTATGTGCTTCGATTGAGCATTGGGTTATGATCAAACCCCAGATGCACAGAGCCCTGTTTATGCTCAATAGGGAGTAGGTGCCGTGGACGGGCCTCTCTTGGTGTTAATGGCCTTTAACATGTGATAATATGATTGTTAGTATGGGATAGTAATCATGATAGCTTAATTGTTTCATTTGCTGATATGATGGATATAATTCTAATGTTGATTTTGATTCATGCATATATGCTAATTAAACTGGATATATGATGGAATTGCCTTAGTTACTGAGATTTATATCTCACCCCATTTCATGGGATTAATATTTCAGGTGAAGGTTCTTCGGGTAAAGATAAAGGGAAGCAAGTGGATGAAAATCCATGAGCTCCAACATATGGGAGAAGGCTACACTTAGGCTGGCCTATTTAGTAGAGATGCAATTTTGTTATTAGTTTACATAGCATCATCATGTATTCATGTTGCCAAGTGTAGGCGTTCATATTTTGTTTGATTGAAATGTAACCATTAAGGATTTAAGTCTCATTATAGTTGAATATTAATGTATGAACTTATAGTATCATATATGTAGTTTTGTTGAAATTGTGATATAGATTACCATATGGGAATTGTAGTCATATGATGCCTTGGATGTGGACATAAGCTATTGTTAAATGGAATCTCTATGGAATGTGCATGGGATGTTAATTCCCGCTAATGCATGTGTTCTTGCTGTCATATATTCATGAATTTACTGATATGAGCTAGTTGGGCAAGTAGGAAGTAGTATTTAAGTTTTACAATGGTAATGGATGGATTGATGGGTAAATAAGGTAGATAAACACCATTAGAATCATATAAAATAAGGGAAGGTGGACCTGGAGTGTTTCTAAGATGAGATTTGGAGTGTAGAGGGCAAAATTTAGGTAATGTAGTCATAGGAGGGAGTCTCACTGCGGCTAAGAAGGCTTCGCCGTGGCATAACTAATCTCGCCGCGGTGCAAGGGTAGAAAACTGACCTGGGAAGTGACAGTGGCGAGGAGCGTCGCGGCCTGATAGATCTCGCCGCAGCGCAAAGTGGAAAAAAATCGCCCAAGAGGGTGACAGAACGAGAACTTGTCGTAGCATAATAGGTCCTGCCACGACGCGAGTCGAGGAAATAAAATAAGGGTTGGATAGAAGCAAAACTCGCCGCGGCACAAATATATTGCTCTGAGGCGAGAATTGTGGGAGTTGAGAACAGTAGTTCCAGGGGGCGTTTCTGCCATGGCGACAGTCGCGACAAGATTTGTGAAATTTGTTTAGTGATTCCAGAGAGAAACTTGGCTGCGGCGGGAAGGTATAGGCCGCGGTGCAAGTCCCCAACCTACTCCTTTTAGCCTAAAAATCCCAATTTCTTCAACGGTAATGGTAAGAGATGATATAGGAATACTTGTGGGAGGTTATTGGGTATTGAAACTGATGGACGATTGAATCATAAACCCCTTATGGTAGTAGGATTTCTTTTATGCAAATTTTGTTTTGTTGAGGTGGTATGGTGATGACCCTAACATCAAGGTTCAAATTTTCCCCATATTTTCACAACGTGATAAATTGTAACTACTCAAACCTTGATAATTAATTATTAATCGTATATTTAACCATAATTGCAATGATTATAAAGGAGGGTTGTCACACATGACCCACCTTAGACCCCACTTATACCTAACTAAAACCCTAAACACTTCAGCCTCTTCCCCATTTTGCTGAAACATAAAAAAGAAATTCAGAGGTTTAAAGGGAGGCTAGGGTTTGGGGCAAGAAATCTATCATTTCCCACTTCTAGAGCAAGATTCAACCCAGGTAATAGTTATATAACTTAATCCCCTTCTCTTTCTTTTCATTTTGGCCCGATTAGTTTTTCATTTAGAGTATTTTCACCATACCCAAAATCTGAAATATAGTTGTTTGGGATTTTTTTGGTGAAATTTCGTAGGTTGAGGCTAGGGCTAACATTAGGTAAGTATAAACTCTTCTTTTTGAGGTATTTCTGCTAGTTTAAGACCCCAATGATTGGATTATAGTATGGGTATTAATTTCTCATGAATTTGCTTAGGATTTAGGGTGATATATTGAAGTTGTTGGTAGATGACACCTCCATTCCAAATTTTGGGAATTTGTAGTGGCTGGGGAGATTTTTGTACCATTGGTGGCTTTTGTAAATTGTCTACAAGTGAGGTAACTGGGACTATATTAATTCCATGCATATATTTGTTTTAATTTCATATTTGTTATACATGAATGATTTGAAATGCTGAATGAATTGGTTGGCCATCTATTGTATTGTGATTGGACCTTGTGAGTCTATAGTGGAGCTGTGGTGCAGCTACCACCCATGCATGTATTTCGATTAGACATCGGGTTATGATCAAACCCTAGATGCACTGAGCCCTGGTTGTGCTCAATGGGGAGTAGGTGCCGTGAACGGACTTCTCTCGGTGTTATTGGCCTTTAACATATGAAAATATAATTACTAGTATGGGATAGTAATCTATATAGCCTAATTGTTTCATTTACTGATATGACTGGTATGTTTTCTGATACTTATGTGAAATCATTCATATATGTTAATTAAACTGGAATATATGATGGAATTGCCTTGGTTACTGAGATTTGCATCTGATCTCGTTTCATGGCATTATACTTTTAAGTGAAGGTCCTTCGGGTAAAGATAAGAGGAAGCAAGTGGATGAAAATCCATGAGCTCTAGCTATGTGTGGAGGAAGCTACACTTGGGCTAATCTGAATAGAGTAGATGCAATTTTGTTAATTTTTTATATAGCATCATCATGTAATCATATTGCCAAGTATAGGCGTTTATATTTTGATTAGGTGGAATGTATTTATTAAGGAGTTAAGTCTCAATATAACTTAGTTTTGGATGTATGAACTTATAATATTTGATGTATGAACTTTATTGAATTCATGATCTGGTTTACTATTGGGAATGTCATTATGGGATATATGAGATTGTTGATTTGAATAAGTGATGTATTAAATCTTTAAGGGAATGTATATTTGAATGATAATTTGCTGGAAGCTTATGAAATTCTGCTATTTTTAACCCATGAGTTACTAACATATGGTAGTTGGATGAGTAGGGATTTATACTTAAGTTTTGAATTGGTAATGGTAGATTAACTGGGTAATTAAGGTACATAAATACCATTAGAGTTGCATAAATTAAGGTAGAGTAGCCCTAGGGTGTTATTGGAAGGAGAGTGGAGAGTATGAGATAAGATTTTAAGAGTTATAGGATTAGAAGGTATTTTGCAGCAACTAAAATATTTTTAGCCTTGCCCAATAGTGGCGAAGTTGCCCAAGGAGAGTATCAGAGAGCAATTCGCCACGACGAAATGTGGAATTAGCTATGGCAAAATGTGAGAGGCTAAATTGGGAGTCGTCCAGAGGGAAATTCTCTATGGCGAAAGGAGGAATTGGCCGCAGTGAACTTTTATGAAAATGTCCCAGGTATTCTAGAAAGGAATTAGTCGCGGCTAATAGTGAGAAGCGAGTGAGGTAGGTTCCAGGAGGCTTCTTCACTGCAGCGCTATGTAGGTTAGCCGCAGTGAAAGTCCAACTCACCACAGCGAGGGGTGAAGCTGAGAGGAATTGGCCACAGCTAAGGGGAATTTAGTCACA
Source organism: Erythrophleum ivorense (assembly GCA_026724425.1). NCBI lineage: Eukaryota > Viridiplantae > Streptophyta > Magnoliopsida > Fabales > Fabaceae > Erythrophleum > Erythrophleum ivorense. The sequence continues at coordinate 32,733,547 of JAIUCV010000007.1, read as the reverse complement.
GCGAACATCCTGAAACCTTTATATTAATCAAGAAATCTTGGTTTTTCATATAGTAGTCTCAAGGGATGACTTAGAAACATTAGTAGAAGATTCTTGTGAGTTGAAATGGATAGGTAATAGAATCAAGGCTTATAAATGAATGTTTGTTTCCCTGATGTACGTAAGTGCTTGTAATTATATGGTTGATGACTCTAATAACATTAAGGTTCAAATTTTCCTGCATTTCCATAATGTAATTAGTTTTAATGCCATGTAACCTTGGTTTACGGTTATTAATCACATATTTAACCTTAATTACAATGATTAGAAGTTAGGGTTGTCACAGGCCTCACCTAATTCCTTGTGGATATTAGACTCGCCTCACCCATTCTTTAATGCATTTTTGGACTTAACCATGCTCTTGGGAGCCCACTCTGCTTTTGGAAGACTTTTTGCTTTGTCTTAACCAATCTTAAGGGTTCTTGGCTCATCCTCACCATAGTTAAGGGTTCTTGGCCTCACCATACTTAAGCAAACCCAAGCACACATCAAAACATCATATGAAATATAATATGCCATCATAAAACCATGGTATATGAAATCATGCTATCACACTTTTCATGACTTGAAAATACGTATACACATATTTTAAGACAAGCTAAGCATACATCCATGCATGAGAAAAGGTGGAAAGAGCTACTTTGCACACAATCACACACTTTTCCTTTTGAAATTCCCTCCCTTGCTTCGGTTGCACACCTATAAGCTTGTGAAGATGCTTCCTCTTGGCCTAGACACATTTTATAGGAGTCAATTAGGTTCACGAACTTAATTCTAAGGCCATATACTTGCTTAGATGCTAAGTGGCTCTATAAACTCCATTATGGTCCATTAATGCATCTAATGAAGCAACACCTCTCAAATAAATTCTAGGCCTTATTCTTTCCTTTCAAATATGATTCTTGACTCCTTTTAAGCCTCTTGAAGTCATCACACAATTAAAAGAAAGAGCCTAACTACATGTTGTTTCTTTAGGTCATAATATGGAACCTAAGGTACCAATTCACTTTTCATGGGTTCTAATATTTTTCCAAAGCCTCCCCTCATATTCATTCATCATATATGACATAAAAATGGGTTTGGAAAAATTTAAAACTCTCCCTAGCTACTCCATCTATGCTTGGCCGAGACATAGCCCCTTTTTGGCCTCCTTGGAATTCTCTTTATTTCCTTAAAGGAGGAAGCATGTGGGGAGTATCTTAGGGATCTTAGGAGCGCATTGAAACTCTTAATTAGGCCTAGGAATTATCATATGAAATCAAATTTTAGAAGGTGCACACAAAATTCTAGAATTTGCATCTTGAAATTAATGATTTTTTGATAATTTCCTTTGCATATTCTTAATCTCCACACACTTTTTCCTTAGATTCATACTTGGTTCTGCCTAAAAATCATCTCCTTCTAGGGTTTTCTCAAGTAGGGAAAAATGGTAGAGAAGGGAACCAAAGATGACAATCATAGGAAGAGAAATTACCTTGTTTTCTTGCTTTTTCTCACTTGAATCTTGTGTTCTTTGAGCTCCTCTCTTTAAATCCGAATTTTCCCTTGAATTTCTCCCTTGAATCAGATTTATAAACTCCATTTTAATAAAAGGAAACAAAGGAGAAGGGAGGAGAGGAGGTGTGGATGAAGAAAAGCATGAAAAACTACCATGGAAACATACCTTAAGCTTGGATTTTCTCCTCCTTTTCTTCTTCCCTTGGTGTGCCACTCTCCTAGGGTTCTTCTTCTGATTTGGGGAAGAATAATCTGAAGCTAAGTGAGGGAGAGTGTGAGGCGCCACTTATTTATAAGGTAGGAAGAAGCACTTTTTCAAAATTCCTATTTCGCCCTTCATTCTTGGCATTTTCATTTTTCTTTCATTTTAGCTCCTTTTTAAGAATCTTCTTTTCTATTATAAAATTTAGGTTCCTAATTAAATGAAATACCTTTTGAATCACTCAAATCAGAGCTAAAACCTTCTTGAATGAATCTGTCAAAATTTAGGTACACTGACATTAGAAAACGTCCACCGGAGGGGTTCTAATTATCCCAGGGTTTCCTATAATTTTTAGGGCCTCTAAGAACCCTGGGAAATTCAAAATTTTTATTTAAAAATCCCTCCTATGTGAATTCCAAAATTTTCTCAAAATTACAAAAATGCCATTACGTTTCGTAAACTTTTCATAAGAAATTGTTTCTTCATTCTAGCTCCATTTTTCTTTCTGTATAAGCCTAGGATTCTCATTTTTAAGAGTTTAGAATTCTTTCCAAATTTTTTAGGACCTTAACTATCTCATTTTGGGGGACTTCCTTTTGTATCCAGTGAATTTCGTTCATTGACGAAGAAACTGTATGTTACGTTTCTCATGTTTTCTCTCTTTTTCAAAAAATCGGATATTACACATTGTTTGGATGTTTATTTGTCTTTGAGTGCTTATCTATATATTTGAACCATGAGAAATGTTTCTACCTATTGCTTACATGCTATAGTACCATTATGCTTCTTGAAATATGTTTCTATATGCAAAGTGGCTTAAATGGGTTTGGTTATATGCCAAAAGTCCCTTAGCATGGATGAGGATGAGCAAAAAGTCCCTAGGAATGGGTAAGATAGATCTAAAAGTCTTAAGAAGAGTGAGGAAAATCCAAAAGTCCCAAGAAAGATTGGTGAGGTTAGACCAATGCCCTTGAGAGCCTATATTTGCTATGCATGAGCTTATGTGATAAGGAAAATGATTTTTGTATGTTCATGAGTAGCCTAAATGCCATACATGCATTCTGTAACATGTATATGCATCTATTATATATGTTTGAAAAGGTTAAGAACTATTGGGATTCTTTGAATCTCACTCTTCCCCCACATATGTCTAACCATGTCTAGGTGAGCCAAGTGGATTAAGAAATGGAAGTCAACTACTGTGAGAAGCAAGTCTTTAACAATGGAGTAGCTAATTAGGCATTTTGATGATATATTGATGTCAAAATATGTAACCACATGATATATATATGATGTAGGCCCTTGAGCACATTCAAATGTATGTAAATATGATATATGTACTTATCTTGAAGTGAAATGAATGAATGTATGAGTTTTTGCCACTTATATGCTATGATATCCATGTGTATGAATGTAAGTGGCATGGTGAGAATAAGCTCCATGATAATTTGAACCATTTGGCATGCTTCCATGGGCTGTAGTTGCGCTTTTGGATGCAATACCTTAACCTTTTAGCTCTTACATAATGGTCACATTGGCTATCCTAATCCATCTCAAGCATATTGGAACACATTTACAAGAAAACATAAACATTTATACCTATATAATTGCGTAATTGGGAGGCCATATACATGACTCATGGCTTCATGTGAACTTATCAATATCATTTTCCATGCATAATATATTCATACAAGTCAGAAACATCACATTTTAACTCATACATCCTGAGTTTGGAACCATGCAACACGAAAACCAGAATTTGCTCTCGGGTTCTTCGTTATAGATTTTTTATAAGAACTTTGAAAATTCATAACTAATTCTAGAAAAATCAACATCATACATATGACATCTTTCTGGAAATCTCTAGATATTAACTCATGACTAAAAATAGTTCTAAACTAATAAAACACCATCTGTACCATGAAAAATAATATAATAGTACCAGAGGTCTTTGTTGCATCCTGATGTTGACCATTAAATTCAAAAATTTGGTTCTCTCTATAGAGCTCCAAAAGTGGTGCTCTTGGTGGCTATGGAAAGCTTATGATGTCTAGTTTATACCTATAAAATTTCATGAGCATTGGACTTCTTTTGACCTATAAGTGACACAAAGAAGCAAACTGACTATATAAACAGTACACATACCAATTCTGCATAATTTGGCCAACTTTGAAAAATCATAATAAATTCTCTGAAGTTCCAAATTAGGTGCTCTTTAACTCTGTGAAAAACTCTAGATGAGACTTACTTATTGGCAAATCTCATATAAAAACTTATCCATTTGGTCAAACTTTAGTTTAGCTCAAGGATTGTCAAATTTGAAGCCCATATTAGGTTCTTAAGGCACCAAATGATTTTCCTATCATGCTATAGCCACTTGTGTAACACCATATTTATCTAACCTATCTCATTTCATTCCAAGCTCATTTCCTTGCCCAAGCACAATTTATTAAGAAAAATACTATTAAAATAATAGATTTTTTTTTGCGTTATGTTGTGGGTAAAATTTTGATTCTATGTTTCGTGGACCATATGAACTTATCCATCTCATTCCCCTATTTAAATACATATGCACAACTCAAAACCATCTCGAAATGTGGCCAAAAAATTGAGCTCATGTAGCATATACATTAAAAACACAAGTTCAGCCTTGGATTGGTGTGCTAGGTTTCTGTCATGAATTTTGAAAAATTATAACTAATTATAAAAAAATTAAAATCAAGCAAACTATACCATTCTAGAAAGTTACAGATGTCTACTTTGTTCTAGAAATATTCCAGGCTAAAACAAGAATGTCTAGCTACTAGAAATTGATGAAACAGTACCACAACACATTAAGCGCTACTAGTACTATCATAGAATTTCAAAAATTCATATCTCCCTGCTCAGACATCCAATTGGGGTGATCTTGGTGGTATAGAAATATTATCATGTCTAGTTTATGTCTATAAAATTTCATAGGCATTAGACACCACTTGACTCTAAAATGATATAGGAGAAAAATTGACCATATGAACAGAAACTATCATCAAAATAGTAGAAATTTGGCAACTTTGGAAATTCACAATTAATTCTATAGAGCTCCAAATAATCTGGCCTTTAGCTTTCCAAAAAGCTCTAGATGAGATTTATATGCATGCCAAATTTTATGAGGAAATTTATTCATTTAGTCAGATTTTGATGTTAGGTTCCAAAATGGTCAATTTTGTGCTTCTTAAGGGTCTCAAATGTTCCAAATTAGCTTCCAAGACATTCATGGCTGCTTGAGCACGTGGAAAAGCACCAAAATGGTCTATTGAACATCCCTCAAAGGTGTACAAACTCAGATTTCATAAACTTACACTCTCAGCCCAAGGTATACACAAGAACATATAAGCTTCATCTTGCGATTCAAGGTCAATAACATGGTACAACATTCACATAGTATCAATTCTCATATATACATTAAGTATTTATGTAATTACATACATTCAAATGATTATACAACATATTCATCATGAGGTTACATCATATGCCATCAAAATAGTTATAAAGTGGACAAAATCACACACTTTCTTGTCAATCTTCCTCTTTTAAGTTTGGTGACTCCCATTCCTTGGTACACTTGGTCCATCTAGACATATTAGGCAATAGGGAAGAAGGAATGAGATTTTAGGAATCCTAATAGCTCTTCTCCCTTTCAACCATATATAAAAGGATGCAAATTCAAGTCTAAAAATGCATGCATAGATATCATGGAATACATAATCATACATGGATCATTTCTTGTATTCAAGAAGTCATATAAAGCATATGTAGGCTTGCCAAGAAGATGGTTTAGCCTCACCCACTTCTCTTGGGGGATTTTGAACTTGCCTCGCCTATTTTTTTAAGGGGTTTTTGACTAAGTCTTACTCTTTAAAGACTTTTGACTTTGTCTCACCCATTCTTGGGGACTTTTGGCTCATCCTCACCTTAGCTAAGGGACTTTTGGCTTTACCACACTTAAGCAAACCAAAGCAAGTTCATAAAACATCATTCAAGTGCATAACAAAGCATCATGGTACCATGTCATATAGAAACATGCTAAAACATCTTTCATGGCTTAAAACATGAACACATACATTCAAAGACAAGATAAACACCCACTCATACATGAGAGAAAGAAGAAAGAGTTGCCTTGGTCACAAATGCACACTTTTCCCTTGAAAAATGCTTCCTTTCCTTCGGCGACATATGTAACACCATAATTTCTTAGCTCATTTAATGCTATCTTTAGGCCTCATATCAAGCAATCCACAAAGAGGTAAAGGAAAATAGCATTAAATAATACATTTCTTACCGTTACATTGCATATAAAAAGTTTCTTCAGAGTCTCATGGGCCATATGGACTCATGTATCACATTATCATATTCAATTACATAAATATAACTTATTTGTATCATCAAAGGTGGGCTACAGCTTGTGGAAAGCAAAGGGAAGCATAAAATACATATATGCATTTTCAGCCAGAATTTTCCCTATTTTGTCACAAACTTTGAAAAAGTATAACTAATTTTAGAAAAATTGAAATCATGTATTATTGGCCATTCTAGAAATATACACATGTCTAATTTATGCTAAAAATATTTCTAGACCATTAAATACCACACAAAAGGCGTTTGACATTCGAAAATCTCCAGAGGTCAGGCTGTCCACTGGTGCTGTCACATAATTTTGCAACAAACTTCAAAAATGTCCAATTAATTTCATAAAATTCCAATTCATGCAAATGATACCAATATAGAAATATGTAGAGGTTATCTAGAGGGAAAAAATAACTTTAGACCATCTCAGACACACCTAGACCTTGAAACTTAATCAAATAGTACCGAGGTCAGTTGGGGTGCCTAGTACTAGATAAAATCTTTAAAAATTTATATCTCCCATTCTAGACATCCAAATAGGGTGGTTCTAGTTGGTACAAGTCATTGGGAATGTGTAGTTTCTCCATATAAAATTTTATGGCAATTTGACATCATTTGGGCCCTGTGTGACAGAAATCATTTTCAGACCAAGTGAACAGTGCATCAGACCAAAATCAAAATTTTTGCCAACTTTGAAAATTCATTAAACATTCTCTAGACCTCCAAAAATTATGTTCTTTATCTTTTCAAAAATCTATCAACAAGTTCTATTTTCATGCTAAATATCAAATCAAGAAGAGCTCATTTGGACAAAAAGTGATATAGGGTTCCATTATGGTCAATTTTGACTTCCATATAAGATACCAAAGTGTCCAAATGCTCTCTCTTAATGTTTGGCACGTCTTGGGCAAGTCTAAAAGCATTATTATGACTTGTGTGAGCTGCCCAAATGGTCCTAAACCTCATGTATCTCATTTTAGTCATCTCACTTACACTTATACACATTTGCATAAAACCATTCAAGAGGCCAAATTGCCATAGTATACTCATTTTACATTCTAATAGTCACATAACATAATCTCTCATTTATACATGACATATTATCATAATTATACATGTTTATAAAGTCATTTGTCATATACAACCATAAATTACACATTTGCCACTTTGATGGCCTTAAAAAAGCCAATTCTATGCATTTCAATGTCATGCTATCATCTTCAAGGTAGTTGGATTCCATTACCTTACCCACTTAGTCCATTTAGCATGTTAGATCATTGGAGAGGAGGTGATGAGATTCAAAAAATCCCAATAGCTCATCTCCCTTTCAATTACACATAAAAGATGCAAAACAAGTCTTACAAATGCATGCATGGGCATATTAACATGTGTAAACATTCAAGAAGCATTTTCAACATTTGAGCAAGTCATACATAGCATACAAAGGCTTGACAAGTAAGTGGATTGGCCTCACCCGTTTACTTATAGATTTTGGACTTGCCTCACCATTCTTTAAGAGGTTCTTAGACTCAACCTTGCTCTTGGGAGTCAACCTCACTTTTGGAAAGCTCTTTACTTTGTCTCAACTAATCTTAAGGGTTTTTGGCTCATCCTCACCATGGCTAAGGGTTCTTAGCCTCACCACACTTGAGCAAACTAAAACAAACATCATAAACATTGTTTAAAGACATAATGCATCATCATGGTACCATGGAGTAAGAGCTCATGCTAGAACATTTTTTATGGCTTGAAATACACATACACACATTCAAAGACAAGCAAATAATCATGCATGAGAGAAGATGGAAAAATCTACCTTGCTAGCATTTATACACTTTTTCCTTAAGCTTTGAATCCTCTCCCTTGACCTCACATACCCAAGAAGGTGGAGATCATTCCTCTTGGCCTAGACACATCATATAGAAGCTAATTATATTCTTGAAATTAATTCTAAGGCCACACAATTTGCTTAAACTCTACCTTGACCTATAAACCCCTTTTATGGTTCCAAAATGCACCTAATGAAGCAATACCCTTTAAATAAATTCTAGGCTCTATTCTTTCCTTTCAAATATGATTCTTGACTCCTTTTAAGCCTCTTGGAGTCATTACACAGTCAAAATCAAGAGCCTAACTACATGTTACTTCTATAGGTCATATTATAGAATATAAAGCACCATCTCGCTTTCTATGGTTTCTAATTTTTTCCCAAGGCTTCCCCTTATATTCATTCATCATATATGACTCAAAAATGAGTTTAGGAAAATTTAAAACTATCCCTAGCTATGCTATCCCCTATTGGCTGAACCTATGGAAGGTTTTAGGCTTCATGGACTTTGCTTTGTTTTCTTGATCGGGGAAGCACATGGGGAGACTTCTAGGGATCTTAAGAGCTCATTCAAACACTTATTTAGGCATAGGAATTAAGAGATCAAATCAAATTTTGGAAGCAACACTTGAAACCCTAGACTTTGTATCTTGAATTTCTATGGTCATTTGTTAATTCTCTTTGCATATTCTTAATCTCCACACCCTTTTTCCTAAGAATCACCATTGGTTCTACCTAAAAACCAAGTCCTCCTAGGGTTTCTTAGGTGGGGCGAAATGGTGGAGGAAGAGGAGCAAGGGATAGCAACCATGGAAGAAGAAATTACCTTGTTTTCTTGCTTTTTCTCACTTGAATCTTGTCGTCCTCAAACTCCTCTCTTCAAATCCGAATTTTTCCCTTAATTTCTCCCTTAAAAAAGATTTATAAACTTCATTACAATCATAGGAAACAAAGGAGAATGGAGGAGAAAAGGTTTGGATGGAAGAAAGCATATAAAACTATCAAGAATCCATACCTTCTTACATTGATTTCTCCTTTTTCTTCTCTCCCTTTGGTTTGCCTAAACCCTAGATCTCTCCTCTGAATTAGGGAAGAAAAAATTACGTCTAAATGAGTGAGGAGGTGGGGCGCCACTTATATATAGGTGGGAGAAAGAAACATTTCTCAAAAATTTCTATTTTGCCTTCGTTCTTGACATTTTTGTTTCTACTTCATTTTAACTTCTTTTTGAGAACCATCTTTTTCATTATAAAATTTAGGTTTCCAATTTAGTAAAATTCCTTTGAAATCACTCAAATTGGAGCTAAAACCTTCTCAAACGAATCCGTCAAAGTTTAGGTATACCAACATTGAAAAACATCCAACTGAGAGGATTTAACTGTCCTAGGGCTTCCCATGGTTGTTAGGGCCCCTAAGAACCTTGAAGAACTCAAAACTTTCATTTAACAAGCCCTCTTGTATGAATTCCAAAATTTGCTCAAAATTATGAAAATGCCATTACATTTTGTAAGTTTTTTATAAGAAATTGTTTCTTCATTCTAGCTCTATTTTTCTTTCTGTCTGAGCCTGGGATTCTCATTTTTAGGAGTCTAGAATACTTTCTAAATTTTTTGGGACCTTAAATAGATCATTTTAGGGGACTTCCTTTTGTATCCGGTGAGTTTCATTCGTTTACGGAGAAACTGTACATTACGTTTCTCACGTTTTCTCTCATTTTCAAAAAATCGGATGTTACAACACACTCACAAGGATGTAAGACTTGATTCCTTTTGGCCTAAACACATCATATGAAAGCCAATTACACTCTTGGTGCTCCTTCCATTCATTTTAAAAGCTAGATTGTTCCTATGGCTTATTTATGGTTCCATAATGCACCTAATGAAGCAACACCCATATTCTATGATCTTAGCTCCATTCCTTCCTTCCATCCATGGTTCTTGACTCCATTTAGACCTCTTGAAGTCATCAAACAATCCACTTGAGGAGCCTAACTACATGTTACTTCTTTAAGTCACAATATGGAACCTATAATACCATCTCACTTCTTAGGCTTCCTAAAATTTTTCCAAGGCTTCCTCTCATCCTCTCCCATCATATATGATGTAAAACCAAGCTTAGAAGAAATTAAAACACTTCCTTGGTGCTCCTTCCATGTTAGGCTGAAACTATGCTCCAATATGGCACCAATGGAATTGTTTTGATTTCCTTGGTGGGAAAAACATGTGGGAGGCTCTCTTGGTGTCTTAGAAACTCATATGAACTCTTAAACACCTTAATTTATGGCTAAAACTTATCTTACAGAATAAGGTGCAACTAAAACCCTAGCTTTTCTATCTTACAATTTCATGGTTCTTTCTTTGTTTTCTTTGCATATTCTTATTCTCCTTACTCATTTTCCTAAGATTCACTCTTGGTTTGGTTAAAATTTCAACTCCTCTTGGCTATCTATATATGGGATGAAATGTACAAGAAAAAGAACATGGAAGGAGAAGCATGAAAACAACCAAACTACCTTGTTTTCCTAGCCTTTCTTAGATGCTTTTCCTTTTGCTTGGATTCTCCTCTTGAATTTTGAAATTTCCCCCATTGGTCTGATCTCAAAATAGACCCAAATACATCAATAAATCTATTGAAAGAAGAAGGAGAAGGAGGAGAGCAAGTTTGCTAAAGACAAGACTAGGAAATTTCATGGAAAATATACCTTTCTTACCTTGTTCTTGCTCTTCCTCTTCTCTTCTCTTATGCGCCACTCTCCCTTGGTCTCTCTTTTATTTTAGGGTAGAAATAAAACCACTCAAATGAGGAGAAGAGTGGGGCATACCATATATATAGGTAGGATTTAGAAGTCATTCAAGAAAATTCCATTTATGTCCTGTAAACTTGGCATTTTTGTTTCCAATTCATTTAGCTTCTTTTTTAGAATTGTCTTTTCCATCATAAAATTTAGGTCCTCAATCTTATAAAATTCTTTTAGAATCACTTAATTTGGAGTTAAAACGTTCTTGAAAGAAAGGGTTAAAGTTCAGTTTAACTGACATTAGAAAACGTATACAGGAGGGGTTTTAATTGTCTCGGGGCTTCCTATGATTTTCAGGGCCACTGAGAATCATAGAGAGCTTAAATTTTCCATTTAAAAAGCCCTCATGTAAGTATTCCAAAATTTGCTAGAAATTACGGAATGCTATTACGTTGTGTAATAATTTTGTTAAATTCTGTCTAGTTATTTTAGCTTTTGTTTCTGGGCGCCTCTAGTCTCCTATTTTTATTACTAAATGTCTAGATCATTATTCTAATTTTTTTAGGCCTTAACCAATTTATTTCAAAGGACTTACTTTTAAAACGTGTTTGTTTCCATCGTTTTTACGAAAACGGGACATTACCTTTCTCCCCCCTTAGATAAACTTTGTCCTCAAAATTTAGATAACATACCTTATGGGAAGTGATGATTGTGTCACGCAATCTCAAATAAAACTAGGAAGCAAAATAAATTTTATAGTTAATGGTGCAATCCTAGGTCATCTCCCTTGGAGTTTATGCCTCAATTTGTTTATGGAATGGGTATTCTAAGTATTGCTACTTGAAACTTATTTTAGGGGTTGAAGTACTAGAATTTAATTAAACTAAATTTAATTGACAAAAATCAAAAGAACTTAAAACTAAATGAGGTGAACAATTAAGAGAATATGGTAGCTAGCTTTACATTGGACTCCCTAGAATTCAATTATCTTTGCCCTTGGTTTAGTTTACCAAATTTGGAATTAATTCCTTGCTCTTTAGTGTATTCCCTATAAAGATTCTTGAATAACCATCCAAGGTTCAATTTATTAATTATACAAGGAATTTGCAACCACAAGAAACCTTGAATAACTAATTAATTGAATTAAGAACAAGAACACACTTTAACCAATTTTAATTGATTAATAGAATCTACTGCACAATTTACTTAAGATACTAATTAACCAATTAGATTAATTAATTCCTCAAACAATTAATTGCACAAAAATTCTAGTTAATTAATCCAACAACCATTGCATCAATTAACCCAAGATCAAGAGGAATTTGAAAGTAATTTGTACAGCACTAATTCTGGAATTTTTATAAGCATGTGATGATCATAATTAAAATTCCAAAATCAAATTATTTTAAACAATTCATTAAACAGACCAATCCAATAATTTTTAGTAATTAAATTCCTAAATCAATCAACTAAACCTAGTCAAATTAATAAAAAAATTAAATGCTGGAATTAAAAGATATAGCAAGGAGTATTTATCCAAATTGATGAGAAAATATGGGGCTCAAATCTTCATCTGAGAGTTTCCAAACTTCAGCCAACCACCATGGGTGATTCAAGCTGCCACAGAGATTTTAATTGGAGGAGAGTTGATGAATTTAGCAGCAGTCATGGATGGATTGATGAAAGAATGCTCCCTGGATTGTTCTCGCATTCTGCACGTCCCAGGCGCTTCTCCCTTCTACTCTCTTCTGTTCTACGTCTCCTCTCCTCGTTTGGAAACCACACCTCCCTCTTGAATGAGTGAATGAATCTATATATAGGCGAGGATTTCCTAAATTATAGAGGCGTGAATGTGCTGGACTGTGTGAATGGATCAGAGGCGTGAATTCTTTTAATGATTCCTCGTGCTCACATGCAGCCTCCTTCGTTTCAGATTCATGCAAAACCACGTCATCTTCCACGTCTTATTTTTGACGTCAATTTTCAGCTGCCTTTCATCGCTTCTTTTCCTTACTTAATAGTCACATGCCTCATTTATAATCTTCCCATAATTCTCGTGCTGATGCTACTGCATTCCTTGCGTGTTTTCTTCATGCTCTATTCACGTGCTTCTTACGTGTTGCTTTTCTTCAGCCTGTAGCTAGAAGTTCTTCGCGTTTTACTCAACATGTTGCTTCTTCGACGTGGGATGCTTCCAGCTTCATCGTGGGTCAGCTTCATATCCTTCACGTCAGCCTTCTTTAAACTCCACGTACTCAGTTCCTGTAGATTGATCAAGTTGCTTCTTCTTCTTTGTCTAGCTTTCAAACAGAGGCTGCTTCCTTCACTTGTTCTGCTCCTCTTTGGCGTTAGGTACTGTTTCCAACTCATGTTCAGCTACTTCAACGTTAAAACCAAGCTCTTTCACTCCACACAACTCGTGGCTCTTCCTCTTTTCAGCTACACCATCGTTCACCTTAGCTATCATTCCACGCAACTTCTTCCCATTCTCTAGTTCTCTCTGTCAGCTCAGCTTCTCTTCCAGCTCAAGCCTCTCATGCTTCGTCTCTTTATCTCACTATACTCCAGTACCTTCTTCACTTCCTCGAGCCTGTGTTTACGTGTGAGCTTCTTCATTCATTCAGCTCATGTAGCTTACATGAGAGCTGCCCAAGCTCCTTTCAAGCTTCTTTTCATCTCTTGTTGCTCAACGCATCACTATTCAGCCAATTTTTCTTTTTGCGTTCTGCCTATAAAAAATAGAGGCTTCTTCCTTCTGCTCGTTGTGTTTTTCTGCCCAAGAAAACCAAACAAATATAAAAACCTAATATATTATTATTAATAAAAATAGAATTATCATCCAATCTTTTCCCTTAATTCATTTTAATTTTTCAATTCATTTGCCCAAAAGAAAATTCTGCACAAAATTAAAAAGTGTTTTAAAGATTGAAAATGTTTAATCATCAAAGAATTTTGGAGAATAAAATCTTAGCAATTTAAATCCAAAAATTCTCTTAATTAATTCAAAATTGTATTATTTTCCAAAATTAACCACAAATTCAAATATTGCATAATAAATCCATTTAAGCTCAAATTAATCATTAAAAACAATAATAAATGTGGATAAAAATATATGAAAATTAGCACTTATCAAGAATAGTTCTAGATATTTCTTTCTCATCTCTTCTTCTAGCTCCCAAGTAGCTTCTTCAAGAGATAACCCCTTCCAAACTACTTTCATTAGCAATATCATCTATTACATAATTGCTTAAGTCTAACATCTATGATCCGATCTGATGATATTATATATGACAGATTATCTTGTAACTATACATTTTTATACTCTATGACAAGTAAGGGGTCAGGCTAGTACTTTTGACTTAGGATACGTGAAATACATTATGAACTTCGCTTAGGTTTTGGGGAAGGGCAAGTCTGTAGGCCATAACTCCTACTTTATCAAGAATTTGGAATAGACCTATGTATTTTGGACTGAGCTTTTTACTCTTAATGGACCGACTTATCCCTGTGACTAGAGACACTCTAATAAAGACATGGTCCTCAATTTCAAACTCTAACAGCCTTCTCCATTTATTTACATAACTTTTCTATTTTTTGCTGTTAGGAGTTTCATTCTTATGGTCTCAATTTGTCTAGAGGTTTAGCTTACTAATTCTGGCCCTATGAGGCTTCTCTCTCCTAACACAACCCAACACATTAGAGACCTACACTTCATCCTATACAATGTCTCATATGGTGCCATCTAAATACATGCATGATAGCTATTATTATAGGCAAATTCTGTTAGAGGAAAATATATATCTCAGTTCCCTTTTATCTCTAATACATATGCCCTCAACATGTCCTCTAAGATTTAGATGGTTCTCTCTATCTGACCGTTTGTCTAGGGATGACAGTCTGTACTAAATCTTAGGTTAGTACCTAGAGTATCCTGTAATAATCCTTAGATGTTTGAAGTGAACCTGGGATCTTTGTCTAACACTATGCTCTTTGGTACACCATGTAACCTAACTATCTTCTGGATATACAACTGGGCTAATTATCTAGGATATACATAGCCTTTATTGCTAAAAAGTGCACTGACTTTGTTAATCTATCCACTATTACCCATGTGACATCATACCCCGATAATGTCCTAGGTAGACCCATGACAAAATCCATAGCTATGCTATCCTATTTCTACTCTGGGATATCTAAGGGATGAAGTAACCTAGTTTGCTTTTAGTGTTCTATTTTGACTTTCTGATATACAAGATATCGGGAGACATACTCTGCTATGTCTGTTTTCATCATAGGCCACCAGAACATCTTTTTCAAATCATAATACATTTTATTACTACTTGGGTGAATTATATATTTGCTCTTGTGTGTCTCATCTAGTATTCTCTCTTTAATCTTAGTATTCTTAGGCACATAGCCTATTCCTATATCTTACTAACCCATCCTCAAACAGATTGAAATCCTGAGTGTTACCTTAGGATATTTGAGATCTAACTTTCCTTATTTGCTCATCTGTTTGCTGGGCCTCTCTTATCTGACTCCTTAAGTCACTTTCTATCCGAGTTTCACTCATTAATAACTTCCCCGAATGCACCTCACATGAGAGATTCATATCCCTAAACTTCTCAATCAACTCCTACTCTTTAACCATCATACAAGCTATATGTATGAATTTTCTACTTAGAGCATCATCTGCCACATTAGCCTTATCGGGATGGTATTTCAGTGTAAAATCATAATCTTTTAAAATTTCTAACAATTTCTTCTGTCTCATATTTAATTCTTTCTGCTCAAATAAATATTTAAGGCTCTTGTGGTCACTATAAATTTCTATGGCTACTCCATACAAGCAATGTCCACATATTTTCAAAGCAAACTCTACTACAGCTAGCTCTAAGTCATGTGTGGAGTAATTCTCTTCATGAGGCTTTAACTGTTTAGAGGTGTAAGCTACCACTCAGTCCTTCTGCATAAGCACATATCCTAACCCTTTCTTAAAGGCATCATTATATACTATAAAAGTCTCTCTTGGGTCAAGAAGTACTAAAATTAGGGCCATGGTTAACTTATATTTCCACTCTTGGAAACTCTTCTCACATTTCTTATCCCACACAAATGGCATATTCTTTCTAGTGAGTCTAGTTAGTGGCATTGCTATATGAGAAAATCCCTGAATAAATCGCCTGTAATAACCTGTTAAACTTAAGAAATTCTTGATCTTTGTCACTGTCCTAGGTCTCTGCCACTTAATACTACCTCTACCTTATAGGGATCTACTGTGACTTCTGCTTGGGAGATCACATGACCTAGGAATTGAACTTCAGTGAGTTAAAACTTACATTTACTAAGTTTAGCATATAACTATTTTTCTCTCAAGGTCTCTAAGGCTAATCTCAAGTGCTACTCATGTTCTTCCTTACTCTTAGAATAGATGACAATATCATCTATCAAGACAACTACAAACTAGCCTAGATATGGCCTAAACACTTTATTCATGTAATTCATGAATGTTGTAAGTGCATTCATTAATTTGAAGGGTATAACTAAAAATTCATATTGTTCGTATCTTGTTCTTAAAGTTGTCTTAGAAATATCCTTAGCCTTAATCTTAAGCTGATGATATCCTGACCTGAGGTCTATCCTAGAGAACACTTACACTCCTACTAACTAGTTCAAAAGGTCATCTATATGGGGGAGACGGTATTTATTCTTAATGGTTATCTTATTGAGTTCCTTGTAATCTATGCATAGTCTAAGGCTCCCGTCTTTCTTCTTTACGAATAAGACTAAAGCTCTCCATTGTGAGACATTAGATTTAATAAAACCT
This sequence comes from Erythrophleum ivorense, assembly GCA_026724425.1. NCBI lineage: Eukaryota > Viridiplantae > Streptophyta > Magnoliopsida > Fabales > Fabaceae > Erythrophleum > Erythrophleum ivorense. The sequence continues at coordinate 32,717,031 of JAIUCV010000007.1, read as the reverse complement.
TTCTCTAAAAGCTGTTTTATCTATTTCTTAAGATCAGCTAACTCAGTGGGAGCCATTCTATATAGGGGCTTAGACACTGGACCCGCCTCAGGTACAATGTCTACAGGAAACTTGACTTCTCTCTCTAGGGGTAGTCAGCTAATTTCTTTAGGGAACACTTCTAAAAACTCTCTCACTACTGGAATTTCCTCTATACCCTCTTTTACATCAACCTGGGCTGAAAAGAAAACTAGATACCCTTAACAACCATGTTTTAGAGACCTCTCAGCCTAGAAGGTGATCATAAAAGCTAGCTCAGTCCTAATACTAGGCACAGTCCCACATTCAGGGAAAGTGATACATCTACAAAAACAATCAAATGTGGCATTATTTACAGACATCCAATTCATACTAATAATCAAATCAATGTCAATAAGAGGCATACATATCATGTCAAAGGTAGTATAACAATGATTAAATTAGAGCATATAATTCAAACAGGCATGGGAGGTAATGGCTCTATTTCCTGTAGGGGTAGATACATACAGGTCATATGATAATGTATGCATACTCAGACCCAACCTCCTAGCACAACCATATGATATTTAAGAGTGGCTAGCACCCAAATCAAATAAAGCAATTACAGAAAAATCATTAATCTTAATAGTACTTTGGATCAGACTGGGGGACTGACTAACTTCCTGCTATATTAGGGCAAAATTCTACCTTGGTTCTGAGGTCTGGGTGCAGGAGCCATCTCCCTCTGCTAGGTGAACTGCTGAGGAGCTTGGGGGCAGTCCCTAGTTATGTGCCCTGGCCTACCACATCTGTAACATACGTTTTGCCCTACGTACCACAACCTATTCCCATGATTTTTGCCACAGTGGTTACATACTGTAGGCACAGAACTGCGTTTGGTGGACTGAACTCTTCTTCTCTTACCTCTTCTATTCCATTGGCTTCTACCACCTCTCCTGCTACTCACTGTAGCCTGTGTCTCATCTCTCGATCTTTTAGGCTCAAGGAAGGGAGGTTTGTAATATTTGGTTTTCATAAAAACGACGAAAATAGATATTTTTTCAAATTAAGTCCTCTAAAATGAATTGGTTAAGGTATAAAAAAATTAGAATAATGATCTAGACATTAAGTAATGAAATTAAGAGGCTAGAGATGCCCTAAAACTGAGGTTAAAATAACCAGACAGAATTTAATGAAATAGCTACGTAACATAATGGTATTTTCGTAATTTTGAGCAAATTTTGGAATACTCACAAGAGGGCTTTTTAAATGGAAATTTTGAGCTCTCCAGGGTTCTTAGAGGTCCTGCAAACCATAGGAATCCCCGAGACAACTAAAACCCCTTGGGGTGTATATTTTCTAATATCGGTTGACCTGAACTTTGACCCTTTCATTCAAGAAGGTTTTAGCTTCAATTTGAGTGATTCCAAAGGTATTTTATAAGATTGAGGACCTAAATTTTATGATGGAAAAGATGGTTCTAAAAAAAAGAGCTAAAACGAACCAGAAACAAAAATGCCAAGATTTAAGGCACATAAATGGAATTTTTAGAAATTATTCTTGAAACCTAGCTATGTATACCCCATACCCCACCTTACTCCTCATTTGGTTCATTTCATTTTTGCCCTAAACTAGAGGAAAGACTAAGAGAGTGAGGCGCATAAGCTCTATACAAAATGGTTCTTTGATCATCAGTTGTCTAACTAAGTAGTTGTGGATGGTTGGTCCTGTCCCAGTAGATGTGACAGTTGTTCCAGGTGAAGACCCAGATCGAGACCGAGTAGCTTCACTAGTAGATCCAAGTCCAGTCATTGATCCCATTGGAGTAGAAGCAAGGGTACCTAGAGCAGCAGTTCATCTCCAGATCGTGATCGATACCCAAGCATCAGAACCAGCGACTTGCCCCGGCATCTCTTACCACTATAGATACAGATTCAGACTAAGACCCTCTCTCGCGGTCCCCAGGAAATGAAGTAAGCTCAACCCAAGGAATCGAAGGCTTTGCTCACGAGAAAGGGTATCGGAATCTCGTTCAGAGTGAGCCAGTACAGTAGTAGCAAAGCAGTTCTCCTTCCCAGCGTTGCTCTTCCTCCAAAGGGACTTATCTGGATTACCCGTAGTTTCAGTCTGATATGCCATTCTCCCTTCGCCTTATTTAACTTTGTTTTCATGTGATGTCGTTGTACTCTATAAGCGCCAGATTTGCCCAACCCTGAAAAAGTACGCTATGGCTTTTAGTTGTCATTTGAAAAGCCGAGAGAGAGTGACTAGGTCGAACTCAAAGACACTCACTCAATGGAAAAAGCCGTAAACAACCGGTGTGGTACCTGCGGCGAAGCCACCTGAGAATGCCAAGCCTGGTACTGATAGGTGATCGGAGTTATATATATGATCAATTAGATTGAGGAACAAGAAGCTATGAGCAGACACCAACAACCGTTACTGTTTTGACTGCTAACTCTCCGGTGGAGAAGACTAGAAAGCTGCATGTAAGGTCTCATAGGGTTAGGATAGGAAGAGCAAAGTAGTCATCCCCGAGACGATTCATTTGCTTGCCTTATAGTGAGCGGAAAGTCAAAGGTTCCATTAGTTAGTAGTTAGCAGACCCTTTGCCAATTATTCGAATAATTTGAGATACAATCTCATTCAATAAAAACCAAATGAATTCATCCACCTTTCTTCTACTTTTTTCTTCCTCCTTTGCCCGCTACTTTTATGCTTAATTCTTCTTGTTCCTTCTCTTGTGATTTTTAACCTATATATGACCAACCATAAGGGGTTGAATTTCTAGCCAAACCAAGAGTGAATCTTAGGAAAATGATGGAGAAGAACAAGAATATGCCAAGGAAACAACCAAATAACCATAGAATTTGAAAATAGCAAAGTTAGGGTTTCAAGTGCTCCACTAAAATTTCATTTTGATGCAAGAGTTCCTAGGCCAAAATAGATATTTGGATGAGCTACTAAGATCCCTAGAAAGCCTCTCACATGCATCTTCCATCAAGAAAACAAAGCAAACTCCTTTAGTGCTCTCTTGATGCATAGCCTCAGCCAAGGGAGAAAGTGGCACCAAGGGATAGTTTTAATTTATTCCAAGCTTGGTTTTGTATCATATATGATAGGAGAGGATGAGAAAAACCTTGGAAAAATTTTAGAAATCATGGATAGTGAGATGTAGCTTTAGATTCCATATTGTGACCTAAAGAAGCAACACCTAGTTAGGCCCCTTAAATTAATTGTATAATGACTCCAAGAAGCTTAAAAGGAGTCAAGAATCATAGATTGATAGAAAGAATGGAGGCAAGATCATGCTTTTGTAAGGTTGCTTCACTGTGTGCATTATGGAACCATAAATAAATCATAAGAACCATCTAGCTTTTGAAACTCTTAAACACCTTAATTTATGGCTAGAACTTATCTTACAAACTAAGGTGCAACTAAAACCCTAGCTTTTCTATCTTACAATTTTATTATTCTTTCTTTGTTTCCTTTGCATATTTTTATTCTCCTAACTCATTTTCCTAAGATCCACTCTTGGTTTGGTTAAAATTTTAACTCCTCTTGGCTGTTTATATATGGGACAAAATGTACAAGAAGAAGAACATGGAAGGAGAAGCATGAAAACAATTAAACTACCTTGTTTTCCTAACCTCTCTTGGATGCTCTTCCTTTTGGTTGGATTCTCCTCTTGAATTTTGAAATTTACCCCCTTGATCTAACCTCAAAGCAGACCCAAATACATCAATAAATGCATAGAAAGAAGGAGGAGAAAGAGGAGAGGAAGTTTGCTAAAGAGAAGACTAGGAAATTCCATGGAAAACATACCTTTCTTACCTTGTTTTTGCTCTTCCTCTTCCCTTCACACTTGTGTGCCACTCTCCCTTGGTCTCTCTTTTGTTTTAAGGTAGAAATAAAACCAACCAAATGAGGAGAAGTGGGGGTGCACCATATATATAGGTAGGGTGAGTGGCTCGTCGCGCAACCCTCAAAATAAAACTAGGTTGATAAAATATGTAGTTAATGGCACAACCTAGGTCATCTCCCTTGGAATTGGAGTTCAATGTCTAATTGAGTTTTCCAAATATTAAAAGACTCTAAAATTTCTAAACTAAGGGGGGTTTTGATTGAATTAAACTAACCTAAAACTAAATTGAATTAAAATTCCTAAATTCTACCTAATTAGGTGAATTATGGATGAAAGATGGTCTTGTAACTAGCTTTAGATTCATCCCTTGGTATCCACTATCCTTATCCTAATCCAATTGTGATTAATTCTGGTCTAAGAGTTCCTAATTGTGTTCATAACAAATTATCTTGGGTAACCACTCAAGATTCAAGAGATTAATGATCTAACGTTGAATTGAGACCTCAATCCCGCATTAAACTATTAAATCTTGTCTTTAAGATCCCGAACACTCAATTTGATTGATTAACTAATTGATTAGCCTCTGAATCATCCTAAATATTTAATTAACCAACTAAACATTAAGGAATCCTCACATTAAATATATTAAGCACATAATTTCACTCATGTGTTTTATCGAACACCTCCGAAGCACAATAGGAATTCAGATAATATTGAAATTAATCAAATTAATTAATCAACAAAAAGGTTCCCTAATTAGTGTCTAACTAGCCACTAATTACAATTACACAAATTCCCTATCAAATACAACTTAACCAAGATAATATATGAAGAAAAAAAGTGTAGGAAAATAGAAAAGTCTTAGCCTAAAATTCTGAATTTTCTCCATGGATTCAAGCTTCTCCAAGAGCTTCCTCCTAGCTAGCCTCAGATGGATTAGAATTTCATGGGATGGTGGATGATGGAATGGAGTGGAGGAGAAGGCGTGGTGGTGGAATGGAAGAAGAGGGTGTAAGATGGATGGCTGAATGAATGAATGAATAAATATATATAGATGAGGATTTCCGAAAATATAGATGCATGAATGAATTGGATTGTGGGTTTGAATGGAGGGCATCCAATGAATGAAGGAAGCGTGCAGAATGAAACCTCTATCTCCTTTAAAATTCACGTGCTTCTCTTCTTCTCCTTCACGTGTTAACTGCTCTTCTTTTACGTGCTTCATTTATCAACTCACATGTTCTCCTAATGCATCTTCATGCCAGCTTCACGTGGAATCTCTTCATGTATATATAAGGTGGACCCCACTTCATTTTATTTTATTATATTCCATATAAATTCCTTTTCTCTTGCTACTTCTTCACGTAAATTTCAGCATGGTTTCCATAAGCTCCCAGCTTCAACTCGTGACAATCCAGCTTCCTCTGCCCAGTTCAGCGTCCTCCCTTCAGCTGGTGCACACTCTTCCAATGTTTGACGCTTCCCAGCACTCCCTCAACAGCTTCCAGTATGTTTTCTTCTTCTCGTTCAGCTCACCTTTCTCCAGCTCTCAAGCTTCATTATTCCACGTTCTTCCCAGCTCAAAACTGGCTCATGCTCATATGCATCTTCATATAGCTTTTTTTTTCTATCCTTCCAGCTAGAAGTAAATGAATACAGCTCTTTCATGCTTTGTAAAAACGTGGCTTATTCTTCACTTGTCTCCACGTATGCTCTCTTCATGCAGCTCTCCAAAACAGAGGCTTTTTTGAAGTATTTTTCTTCACACAGTTTGCACGCCAAAACAGTAGCTTTGCCTTCTTCATTCCTTCAAACCGTAGCCTTTTCCTCATCAAGCACATGCTCCTTTGCTGCCAGCTCTTGCTTCATGTAATTAGTGGCTTTTCTTCTCCTCTGTTTTGCTCATATTTCCACGTAGAACCCAAACTCATGTTAACGTGCTGCCTAAGTGTTTTTAATTATCATGTGCTCCTTTTTCCACGTAGCCTTAGCTCATGCAGTTCGAACCTGCTTCTTTTCTTTCCATCATTCAACTTCATCGTCTTCCTTCCCATTCCAACGTGCAGCTTGTAGCTTCATTCTTCTCCATCTCACTTAAACCATGCAAGCTTTTCATGTTGCTTTCTCTACTTATCGTGCAGCTCATTCCAGCTAAAAGCTCTTTCTTTTCTTTTTGTATCACACGTTCAAACTACTTGTTCCTTCTATGCAGCGTCATAACCTCGTGGCTTCGTTTTTGCATTCTCTATCTCGAGTTTCTCATTTCTTCTTCAACTCGAGCTGTATGCTTCATGTCTCTTCTTCATCACGTGTCTCTTTTAAAATCTGCACATGCTTCTTCCTTCTGCTCGTGATATCCAGCCTGAATGAATGAAGAAGCTTCCTTCTTGCTTTTCTTCATTCTTGAGTCATGCATGTGTGTGATGATCATGTGAAACTTGAGACTCCTCTTTCATCAACAGCTCATGTGACGTGGCTTCTCTTTGTGCAACTCATGTAGCTTCTTTAATCATAGCTTCTGCATGTTCTCCATGCTTCTTGTTTCAGCAGCTGCAACATGTTGATGTTCCATAGAGAGAGACCCATACGTGATATGTATGTGCAAACCAAGTGGGTGAGAGATGTGAGAATGAGAGGATGGAATGCATGACTTCCTTGGACTTGGCAAACCTCTACTTCTTCTCCAAAATAATCTCCTATTCAAATACCAATTGTCCATAAAAATTCCGCGAGAATAATAGACAGAAATATTCACAAAATTATTAAGGATAAAATTGAGCCTAAAAAACCAATAATTTGTAAGTTAATTCCTAAAATGTAGGAAATGGCTACTAAAACCAAATTCCATTTAATTAGACTCCTAAAACCATATTTGGAACTAAAATGTCTAAATTAAGGAGAATAAAATGTAAAAAAATATCATGCTTATCATAGGGTTTAGAAGTTGTTCCAAAAATTTTCATTTATGTTCCGTAAAACTTGGCATTTTCGTTTCTAATTCGTTTTAGCTCCTTTTTAAGAACCGTCTTTTCTATCATAAAATTTAGGTCCTCAATCTTATGAAATGCCTTTAGAACTAAAACCTTTCCAAAAGAAATTGTTAAAGTTCAAGTCAACCGATGTTAGAAAATATACACCGGAGGGGTTTTAACTGTCCTAGGGCTTCCCATAATTTTTAGGGCCTCTGAGAATCTCAAAGAGCTCAAATTTTCTATTTAAAAAACCCTCTTATAAGTAATCCAAAATTTGCCTAAAATTACAAAAATATCATTATGTTACGTAACAATTTTGTTAAATTCCATCTAGTTATTTTATCTTCTATGTCAGGATACCTCTGACCTCCTATTTTCATTACTAAATGTCTAAATCATTATTCTAATTTTTTTGAACCTTAACCAATTTATTTCAGGGGACTTACTTTTAAAACATGTCTATTTCTGCCATTTTTATGAAAACCAAACATTATAACTTGGGCACGTCTAAAAGCATAATTACAACATATAGGAGCATGCCAAATGATTCATATCATCATAGAGCTCAATCTCACCTTGCCATTCACATTCATACACATGGAATTCAAGACTCGTGGATGGCAAAAACTCACATTTACATACATTTGGTTCCAAAATGAGTTTATACATCATATCTACATACTTTTGAACATGCTCAATGGTTTACATTACATGTACATCATATGGACACAATTCTTGACATCAAAATGCTACTAAAATGCCTACTGTTCTACTTCATTGTCAAAGTGCCATGCTTCAAGACATTTGGCCTTCATTCTTTGTTCCACTTGGCTCACCTGGACATAATTAAACTTTCTGGGGGAAGAATGAGATTTAAGAATCTCAATAGCCCTTTACCTTTTCAAACATACATATATGATGCTTTCACATATTAAAGAATGCATGCATGGCATTTAGGCTATTAGTAAACATACATAAAGCATTTCCTTTATAATAGAAACTCATACATCTCATACATAGGCTCTCAAGGGCATTAGTCTAGCCTTATCCATTTTCGTTGGGACTTTTGGATTTGCCTCACCCATTTTCAAGGGACTTTTGACTTAGCCTCACTCTTCTTGAGACTTTTAGCTTTGTCTCACCTATTCCTAATGACTTTTAGCTCATCCTCATCCATGTTAAGGGACTTTTGGTATAACCATACCCATTCAAGCCATATTGCATATATAAACACATTTTAAGAAATATATTAGTGCCATAACATGTAACCATTGGCTAGAAACATTTCTCATAGTTCAAACATATACACAAGCATTCAATGACAAGAAAACAACCAAGCAATGAATGTGAGAAAGGTTAGAAAGCTACCTTGAAGCAAGTATCACACATTTTTTTTCAGTTATTCTTTTCCTTTTTGCCCAAGTACTTGCAATTAGGTGGCACTTGATTCTCTTAGCCTAGACACATCAAATGAGACATATTTCAATCATTGGAACAAGCTTTAGCTTTATACGAACTCTATGGAGGGCTACTTTCTCATATGACTACATAATAGCTCCATACAAGACACAATGAAGCAACTATTAGAATTCATAATCTTGGCTCCATTTTCTCCTTCAATTTAAGTCTCTTGACTCTATTTGGACTCCTTGGAGTCATCACAATTTCATTTCAAGGAACCTAGATACAAGTTACTTTTTAATATCTTAAAATGGAACCTAAACTTCCATCTCACAACCCACACTTCTTAAATTCATTCCAATGCTTCATTTGATGTTCATCTATCATATTTAGTCCCTTTCTAGCCTTAGAAAATTTTAAAACACTCCTTAGGTGCTTTAAGTGGTCTAGGCCAAGACATAAGGGAGCAATTGGACCCATGGAGTTTGCTTGCTTTTCTTGAAGGAATGGTCACTTGTAAGACTTCTAAGTGTCTTGAGAACTCATTAATACTCTTACATAAGTTAAATTATCCCTAGAGAGCTTCAAGAATGGCTAGGTACAATTAATTCCATATCTTGAATCCTAAAACCTTTTGATTGATTCCATTTGCATATTCTTGTTCCCCTTACTTCTAAACCTCTAATTCAACCATGTTTTAATCAAAAATATACTCCCTCTAACATGCTTCTAGGATGGTTGATAAAGGCTATTTTCATACATTTTATTTCCCTTAATTTGGATATTTTGATGAATAACTATGGCTTAATGAGTTTTATTAGGTGGATAATTGATTTTAATAGCCACTTTTACACTCCAAGAATTTATTTGAAAAATTAATGAATTTTAATGCGTAAATTTATCTTAAATAATTTTGTGAATATTCCCATTTGATTTTTCTCACTCTTTTGTGTAGATTTTTAAAGGTCATTTGGAGTTTGAATGGGAAATTTATTTAGGAAGCCATAAGATTAATAAAAGACCCACAATCTTAATGGAATTTTCAAAAATTAAAAAGAAGACAGAAATGAAGCCACGTGCCCCCCTAGTCACACATTCCACATCCTTTCCCTCACACTTACACATAGTAGCTGTTGGTACTCATTTCCACATAGCGCATTAAGGAATCAAATTTCTTATTGCTTCTTCATTCATACTTACACATAGGCAGCTTTACTAAATCACTCATCACATCATAGCACCTCGCCTACACACACAAAGTCACGAGTTCCTTGCATTTGCATGTTGACACACATTCCACGTAAACATGAAACATACATGTCCCTCTAGCTTAACTCACTCATTCAATGCACACACATTTACTCACATGGAATGTAACACCATGATTCTATGACTCATATCATGCCATTTTTAAATTCAATTCCATGAAGCACATGAATTCTCAAGAAAAAGGCATTAAAAATAATGAATAAATTTGCGTTACGTAGTGGATAAATTTTTCATTCGATTTCCTGTAGACCATATAGACTCATCCATCTTATTCTCATATTTAATTACACTAATACAACTCAAAACCATCCAAGGAAGTGGCCTAAAACTCGTGCAAGTGGATGGTATACATAAAAACACTAGGTGCAGCCTCGGCCATAATTTCCAGCTTATTATCATAAAATTTGAAAAATCATAACTAATTCTATAAAAATTGAAATCATGTAAACTCTACCATTATAGAAATATACATATCTCTAATTTATGCTAAAAATAAATCGACTACAACAGAGGTTGATAGAGACTGGAAACAGATGGAACAATACTAGAGGTCATCTATCGCTACTGGTACTATCCTCTAACTTTAAAAATTCATATCTCCCTGCTCTGATGTCTAATTGGGGTGCTCTTGGTGGCCATAGATAGCCTATCATGTCTAGTTTGTGCATGTAAAATTTTATAAGCATTGGATATCATTTGTCTCAAAAATGACACAGTCCAAGTTTCTGACCATATGAACAGTGTCTACATCAGTTCAGCAGAAAAATGCCAACTTTGGAAATTCATAATTAATTCCATAGGGATTCAAATAATATGACCTTTGGCTTTCCAAAAATATCTAGGTAATATCTATATTCATGCCAAATTTCATGATCAAATTCGCTCATTTGGTCAGATCTTGACATTAGGTTGCAAAATGGCTCATTTTGTGTCATATAAAGGGTCCAAATGGTCCAAAATTGCTTCTAAGACAACCATGGCTACTTGAGCACGTGGGAAAGCACCAAAATGGTCTACTAACCTTGTCTCAAGGGTGTATAAACCCAGATTTCTCAAAATCACTCATCCACCAAAAGTTATACACAAGAGCATACATGTCAAAGCTTGCCATCCAATGCCCAAAATGCACTATATCATACTTATGGCATTAAATCTCATACATACATGATACATTTACATATTTACATGTGTTCATAAGGTCATACAACATATATGATAAGAGATTACATCATGTGCCACATATATGGCTACAAATTTGCATTTTTACACACTTAATTGTCAAACTTTCTCCTTCTAGCTTGATGGCTCTCATTCTTTGGCTCCCTTGGTCCATCTAAACATGTTAAACATATGGGGAGAAAGGAATGAGATTCTAAGAATCCCAATAACTCTTCTCTCTTTTAATCACACATAAAGAATGCAAAACTAAGTCTAGAAATGCATGCATGACTATCAGAAGATATATGATCATTTAAGAAGCATTCTTAGCATTCAAAGAGTCATATTAAACATACATAAGCTTGCCAAGCAAGTGATTTGGCCTCACCCATTCTCTTCAAGGATCTTGGACTTGCCTCACCTTTTTTCTTTAAGGCTTTGAACTAGCCCTTGCTCTTGGGAGACTCTTAGCTTTGTCTCAACCCTTCTTAAGGGTTCTTAGCTCATCCTCACCATGGCTAGAGGGTTCTTGGCTTCACCACACTCAAACAAACCAAAGCAAAGTAACAAGACATCATTTGAATGCATAAAATAACATCATGGTACCATGGAAAATAAAATCATGCTAGAACACATTTTCATGGCTTAACACATACATACACACATTCAACACAAGATAACATTCATCCATGCATAAGATAAATGAAAGAGAGCTACCTTTGTCACACTTGCACACATTCTTTCTTGAAATTAGTTCCTCTCCCATGGCCACACACTCATAAGAAGGTAAGATGTGTTTCCTTTAGTCTAGACACATAATATGGAAGCCAATTATACTCTTAGACCAAATTCTAAAGCTACACATTCACTAAAAAAACTAGGTAGTTCATATGGATTGATTATGGTTCTATAATGCACTTACTGAAGCAACCTTATGGAAACATGATCTTTGCTCCATTCTCTTCATTCATTTATGATTCTTGACTCGTTTTAGGCCTCTTGGAGTCATCACACAATCAAATCAAGGAGCTTAGTTAGGTGTTGCTTTTTTAAGCCATAATATGGAACCTATGATGCCATCTCACTTTCTATGGCTTCTAAAATTTTTCCAAGGCTTCCTCTCATCTTCTTCCATCATATATGACTTAAAAATAAGCTTGGAATAAATTAAAACTACCCCTTGGTGCTCTAACCTCTCTAGGCCGTGGCTATGGACCAAGGAGACACCAAGTGAGTTTGCTTTGTTTTCTTGATGGAAGATGCATATGAGGAGCCTTCTAGGGATCTCAAGAGCTCATCCAAATACTCATTTAGGCTTAGAAATAATTGTATCAAATCAGAATTTTAGTGAAGCATTTGAAACCCTAACTTTGCTATCTTGAAAACTAATTGTTCTTTGTTAATTTTCTTTGCATATTTTCATTCTCCACACCCAATTTCCTAGGATTCACCCTTGGTTCTACCCAAATTCCACCTCTTCTTGAAGCTACATATATGGAACAAACCAAGGAGAAGAAGGGGACAAGAGGTGGCTATCGTGGAATGAAGATTTATCTTGTTTTCTTAGTTTTTCTTGCTTGTTTCTCACTTTCCTTGGCCTCCTCTCTTCAAATCCGAATTTTCCCTTCTGTTCTTCCCTCAAAATAGATTCACAAACTTCAATAAAACCATAGGAAAGAAGGAGAAATGGAGAAGAAGAGGTTCGCTAAAGAAAAAGCATAAAAAATACTAAGAAAATCCATACCTCTTCCTTATTGTTCTCCTTCCTTTCTCCTCCTTCTTATGCGCCTCACCCTTAGGGTTCTTTCTCTGATTTACAGTAGAAACAAATGTGGCTAAATGAAGGAAGAGATGGGGTGCCTCATATATATAAGTAGGTTTAAGAAACACTTTTCAAGAATTCCAAATTTACCCTTCGTTCTTGGCATTTTTGTTTCTAATTCGTTTTAGTTCCTTTTTAAAAATTGTATTTTTCATCATAAAATTTAGGTTTCCAATTTTATAAAATTCCTTTGGAATCACTCAAATTGGAGCTAAAACCTTTCCAAACAAATCAGTCAAAGTTCGGGCTCACTGCCATTAAAAAAGGTCTACCAGAGGGGCTTTAACTGTCTTGGGACTTTCCATGGTTTTCAAGGCCTCTGAGAACCCTGGAAAACTCAAAAAATTCAGTTAAAAAGGCCTCCTATGAAAATTTTAAATTTTTTTAAAATTACAAAAATGCCATTACATTTCGTTGCCTTTTTTTAAAAAATTTGTTTGGCTATTCTAACTCCAATTTCAAGGCACCTCTGACCTTGAATCACCATTATTTGACATCTAGAATATTATTCTAATTTTATTGGACCTCAAACCACTCTATCTAGGGGACTACCTTTTGTATTCGATGAATTTTGTGCATTTACGGAGAAATTGTACGTTACGTTTCTTGCATTTTCTCTTGTTTTCAAAGAACTGGATATTATAGGGAAGCACAGCAACTACATGAAGGAAGCTATACTTTGCAACTAGAAAGAGGGATTTTTGGATGGAAGAGGATACATCATTCATGGGTCCTGTTTCATGCACATTCCACATAGCATGTCCATCTCATTCATGTACTCTAACCCTTACACAAATTCTTTTCCACATGGCTGCACCTCCATACACTCACACACACATGCAGAAGAGAGATGAAGCTAGGAAGTAACACAAAGCTACAGGCTAATGTGAAGAAGAGCATAAAACCACATGGGGATGAGTAGGAAATAGAGGATGTAGTCTTAGGTTTGAAGGAAGCTCAAACACAGCAGCTGGTAGAACAAGGAAGAGCATGAGTGAAAGGTGAAGAGTGATGAAGCAAGAGATGGAGAAAGCCACAGGTTTGAAGGAAACTACAACAGTAGAAACAAAGGAAGAGCATGGGTTTAAAGCATGAGAAAGGGGCTGGAAGAAGCTGAAGCAATGAGCAAATAAAGCATGAGCAGCAGCTGATCAGAGATGTAGCAATGGGTTTATTGGATGAAGTTCACACATATACATGCAGAAACACACTGGAAGAAAAGCTAGTTTTGATGCCTTTTGAAGCTAAGAATCAAATGAAGCAACACATAAAAGAAGTCAGCAACACACTCTCTTGGCTAGAGAAGTTATTTGGTAGAATGTGGAGTAGAACAAATGAGCTTGGGGTTGATATGAAGAATATGAAGATAGAATACGTGAAGCAGGGGCAAAAGAATAAGAAGCTCACGTGGGAGGCAGCATGTGATTCATTAACACGTGAAGGACACGGAGGGTCATTAAACACACACGAGCAGCATATTAATTCCATCTAAAGAGCAATCAATGCATCAATCCATTCATCAACACAATGTGATTCATTATCGGATGGAGGAGAAGAGCAAAACACGTGAAAGGTAAAATGAAGCATGTAAGGAATTAAAGAAGAAAACCCGGGCAGCATCATTTACACGTTACACATCATCCAGAGACTCATGATTCACGTTTTAACACTCCTGGCCATCATCTCACCATGATCTGTAGCTTCTTCTCCATTTTCCTAACTCCATCTCCATCTCCACCATCATGAAGCATTAATTCTCCCCTTTGTGGCTAGCTAAGAGGACCCTTGGAGAAGCTTGAATCCGTAGATTAGAAAGGGATTTTGGGCTGAGATTTCCTTTCTTTCTACACTTTTCTTTTTTTTCTTATACATGCTTAGTTAAGATGTATTGGATTGAGATTGGTGTAGTTATAATTGGTGGCTAGTTAGACACTAATTAGGAGACTATTTTTGAATGATTAATTGATTGGATAAGTGCTTAATTTTTCACTTTTCTTTAATTTTCCATGTGTGCAATCAAGGTGTTTGATGAAATACATGTGAGAATTGGTGTGCTTAATTGTCTAATTTGAGGATTCCTTTGAGTTTAATTGGTTAATTAAACATCTTAGGGTAATAATTCGAGGCTAATTGATCAATTAATCAATCTAATTAACTGTTTATTGATCCTAATGACAAGAATTAATGATTTAGTGCGAGATTGAGGTTTCAATTCAATATTAAAGTGTTAATTTCTTAAATCTTGAATGGTAATTCAAGATCATTTGCCATGGAGACAATTAGGGACTTTTAGACCAGAATTAATTATAATTGAATTAGGATAAGGATAGTGGATACCAAAGGACGAATCCAAAGCTAGTCACATGTCTATCATTCACTCTTTAATTCATGCAATTAGGTAGTAATTAGGAGTTTTCATTCAATTTCATTTTACTTAGTTTAATTTGATCAAACCCCCTTTAATTAGGTAATTTTTAGAGTCCTCTTGCACTTAGAAAACCTAATTAAACCTTGAATTCCATTTCCAAGGGAGATATCTTAGGTTATGCCACTAATTATATATTTTCTCAACCTAGTTTTATTTTTGAGATTGTGCGACACAACCTTCAAAATTTGACACCATTGCTGGGGAATTGGATTTTCAATTGTTTAAAAAGGATTTCTAAGTGATTTTGCTCTATTTTTGCTTAGTTTTCCCCCTGATTTGGACTTAGATTTTGGACATTTTGGTTGCTTGAATTGATTGTGCTGCTTGCTGGAATTTTTGTTTGATGTGCCCAAAAAATTCTCAAACTTTGTTTTCCAAGGTTTTTGGGTGTTTTAAGCAAAATTAATAGAAATACTATTAGGTGCACCATTTTTTAGCCAAATTCCAATGTTTAAGGCACTTTTTTCTAATTTTTTTGTATTTTTTTAGGAATTTTTCAATTTTTTTACATTTAATTTCTTTATTTTTTGTGAGTTTAAACAATAACTATTTTAGAGTGTTTTTTATTGTTAGGTAGTTCTTAGCTTCATTTGAATTTAATTTTCTTGATTTAGAGTTAATTTTAGTTATAGTTTGTTAGTAAATTCTCTTGTGCTTAAATTGATTAAACTTATCATTTTCTTTGCTTTAAATGGATTCTTATTACATGTCTAATCAAGATGTCTATGATTCTTGTGCAAATGATAGCATTGTACGGAAGATGGATGAAGTTATAACAATGCTTCATGGCATTCTTGATAGATAAAGATAAGCATAACAATATCAACAAATTCAACAACCATGCTACTAACCATACCACCATCCATATAAAGTTCACCCCAATTATGTCAAGCCATACCACAACTTCTATATGCAAGAGCCAGAATATTATCCTTACAACTATCATGAGGAGTATATGCAACAAGAGCCTAATTGGGAACCAAGTTGGGAAGAAAGGATGAGGTGATAACTAGAAGCTTATAACCTTCAACTCTAATGGGAAACTAAACAGTTACAACTTCAAAACCAATAGATGATAGATAACCTCATGAAGGATTCAAGAACTCAAATGAATCAACCTACTACAAGTGTTACTAAATTGAGAAAAGAGCAAATCATAAGAGAATGTATAGAAGAGAAAGAGTCCTATTCACTGGGTAATATCCTTCCATCTTCTAACACTTTGCATTTCGTTGGAATTGACTCTAGTTTGCATGATAGCACTGTGACTACTAATGTACATAATGTTGTTGATCCTAAACTACTTACTGATGATGATGATGTAGATGAGGAAATTAGTGTTGAATCTCCTAATTTGATTGATTGTGGTAATTCATTGAGCAAAAATAATGCATTTGTTGATGTTCATGAATCCTTGTGTACTAATGCACTCGGTATTTCTACACCTAGTTATGATCGTAGTGATGAATTCATTTCTAAATCAATTAATGATTATTATATTAAGTCTAAGGTAGTAGATAAGTGTGGGGGTGACCTAAAATGTGATGATCATTTTATTCCTAGTGTGGGATTAGTTGAAAAGCCTATTGATGATACATCTTCTGAGTTCAGGGACAGCATACCATCTAGACTATGTGACATAGTTGATTTGAATGATTCTCTTGATTGTGTGTGTGCTAGATCCACTATATGTGATAGATGCTCTCAGATTAATGCTTTCATTGAGATTAGTGGGTTCCTCACATATTCTGATAATCATGATTCCTCACTGGCATGTGATGATAAGACTGATGAAATAGTGAATGTAGCATGTGATAATGATATGGATGATACAATTGTTGAACAACTTGTTGTTGATAATTCAGACTCTACTTTGAAATGCTTATGTGATGATATGCATACACGTCCTATATGTGTCAAAATTGATGAGTTTCTAAAGTATGATAAGTTTTCTAAATTCATAGAATTCTTTGTTTGCACTGAAACTATTGATAAGACTGATTCTACTGATCATACTAATGTTGACATTAATGAGAGTATATGTAGAGATAGTGCTGATATTGAAAATCCTATTGATCCTTATACTATTTTTGATACTAGTAAGAGACTAGATTTTGCTGTTGATCGTTGTTAAAAATATTGTGAGAATACTTATGTCTCTTTGGTCAGGAAAGATATTATTTCTTTTGCTGAGAGTCTTGAACAAATTCTTGAAGTTAGTGAAGTAGTTACCAATAAGCCATAGACTCTCCCAACTTAGATGAAGCAACTGCTAGATGCCTTAAAGGATTTGCACTTAAAAGATTGTGAGAAGTTGCAATTTAACATTTTTGGAGATGCAATGACTCTTACTGATGAGAGTCCAATAGATTTCATGGGTTTTGATAGATATCTAGAGAGTTTTTTATTTTAAATTTTCTTTCTTTTGTTTTAAATGTCCTAGATTTTATTTTTCTTCTTTTACTGCTTCTAAAATTGCTAGATTTGACTTTCCAAGACTACTGATGGTTGAGGAAGTCCATGAATCAACATCGAATGATCAATCAAAATGCTTTAAAGTAGTGAGATTTAAATTTGTTGAACTTAAGAGGAATAAAGCTATTTTAATTTTGATTTTTGATACTTATGATTAGTTGATCTCTAATAGTGTCCTTTTTAGGTTAAGATTAAGTATCTTTTTGTTTTTACATTACTGTTTGCTTTGTTTCTGCTTTATAGGTGATAAAAGATTGCTAACCAGCTACATGGGAATCTGAGCCACCCTTGGAATCTCCATTTTCAACTTCATCCGGTTATATACTTTCCTTCCACTCTCTTTATATTGTGTTGTTTATCTGTTGATTAGATTATGTGCTGGCATTAAGGATAATGCAATATTTAAGTGTAAGGGGGAGAGCCACTCCATTTCATCTTCTCTTTGTTTTGTTTAAAACAAAGGAAAATTTTGAAAATTTTTTAGAAAAATTTTCAAAAATAGTGTGATTTTTTTAAAAATTTTCTTTGGAAGTCGCAAGTTGAGATGATTATAAATTAGATTCACTTAATCATGATAAGTGATGGATCTTGTGTTTTAATTCAAGTGAAGTGGCAATGAATTTGATTTCAATGAATTATTTGATGGCCATTAGCTGGTGAGGAATTGAGCCATATTTGTTCAATTCTAGTCTGTATTCACCTATCTTTGCTTTCACTCTAGAACTTGTCTTGATTGTTTGTTGAGACCACATTTGTATTTGCATGCATGAAAATGACAAGGCATTGTTTTCTTCTATAGCTAGTGAGCCAAAAAAGCTAACCATTACATGCATTTTATCCATTGTTCAGTCACTTTGGACTTTGATTTTATTTTCTTGTTGAACTCATAGCCATGGTAAGTAGAAAAGATATCCCTACATTATTTGAAGATGCCTTAGGGATTTCAAGAGCATTACATCTAATTAGGATGAGAGAATGTATACTTTGCACCCATTTAGCCCATTGTTATTAAAAGTTGAGGAACATGTTCAAAGTTAAAGAAAAGCAATGAAAAAAGAAAAGAAAACATTAGAAAATCAAAGAAAGAAGTGTTTGAATTTTCATTGCAATTATTATTATTTGTTGGGAATAAGGCCTAGAAACACATTCTTCCCTATCCTAGGTTTCCTTTTATTGCTTTTGAAGTTCTAACATATCCATTTGTTGTTTATTTTCCCCTTGTTTTTATATCCATTCATTTCATTCCCTAACCTCATTAAAACCCTGAATAAAATCCTCTTTATTTGTGCATTACATTTGGCATGGGTGGTGGAGACTTAGAAGCTTGACAAGCCTATGGTAGTGAGGTTTTAATAGGTGAAACTTGAGTGATACACATACCTTGACCATTTGAGAGTTGAAAGTAAACACTTATCCTACTTGAGAGGCTATGCACTTCAATTCATTCTTTTCAAATGAAATTGCCATGGAATTTGATTTCTTGATGCAAGTTAAGTTAGCTTTGATTGTTGAAGTGTTGAAGAGATGTGATCATTCTCTATCTTGTGACTTTCTACACTTTCTTTTTCACTTTCATTTTCCACTTATCATTCCATTAGTTTTTTTCTTAGAGTCTTGAGTTTTGCCTAGGAGTGCAAAGGTTTAAGTGTGGGGGAATTTGACAAAGGCTATTTTCATACATTTTGTTCCCCTTAATTTGAATATTTTGATGAATAACTATAGCTTAATGAGTTTTATTATGTGGATAATTGATTTTAAAAGCCACATTTGCACTCTGAAAATTTATTTGCAAAATTAATGAATTTTAATGCATAAATTTATCTTAAATAATTTTGTGAATATTTCTATTTGATTTTTCTCACTCTTTTGTGCTGATTTTTAAGGGGCATTTGGAGTTTGAATGGGAAATTTATTTAGGAAGCCATAAGATTGAATAAAAGACCCATAATCTTAATGGAATTTTCAAAAAAAAGAGAAATGAAGCCACGTGCCCCCTAATAACACATTCCACATCCTTTCCCTCACACGTACGCATAGCCGTTGTTGGTACTCATTTCCACATAGCACATCAAGGCATCAAATTTCTTATTGCTTCTTCATTCATACTTACATGTAGGTAGCTTCACTAAATCACTTATCACGTCATAACACCTCACCTACAAACATAAAATCATGAGTTCCTTGCATTTGCATGTTGACACACATTCCACGTAAACATGAAACATACACGTCCCTCCAGCTTAACTCACTCATTCAATGCACACACATTTACTCACATGGAAGCACAACAACTACATGATGGAAGCCACACTTTCCAACTAGAAAGAGGGATTTTTGGATGGAAGAGGATGCATTATTCATGGGTTCTATTTCATGAACATTCCACGTAGCATGTCTATCTCATTCATGCACTCCAACCCTTGCACAAATTCTTTTCCATATGGCTGCACCTCTATACACTCACACACACATGCAGAAGAGAGATGAAGCTAGGAAGCAACATAAAGCTTCAAGCTAACATGGAGAAGAGCAAAAAACCATGTGAGAATAAGTAGGAAATAGAGGATATAGTCTCAGGTTTGAAGGAAGCTCAAACACAGTAGCTGGCAAAACGAGGAAGAACATACGTGAAAGGTGAAGAGTAATGAAGCAAAAGATAGAGAAAGCCATGGGTTTGAAGGAAACTATAGCAATAGAAATAGAGGAAGAGCATGGGTTTAAAGCATGAGAAAGGTGTTGGAAGAAGCTGAAGCAATGAGCAGATGAAGCACAGGCAGCAGCTAAAAAGGGATGCAACCATAGGTTTATGTGATGAAGTTCAAACATATACATGCAAATACATAGTGGAAGGAAAGCTATGAGTTTTAGTGCCTTTTGAAGCTGAGAATCAAATGAAGCAACACGTAAAAGAAGTCAGCAACACACTCTTTTAGCTAGAGAAGTTATTTGGCAGAATATGGAGTAGAACAAATGAGGTTAGGGTTGATGTGAAGAATATGAAGATAGAATAAGTGAAGCATGGGCAAGAGAATAAGAAGCTCATGCGGGAGGCAGTATGTGATTCATTAAGGGGCAGAACACATGAGGGACACGGAGGTCATTAAACACATACGAGTAGCACATTAATTCTATCCAAAGAGCAATCAATGCATCAATTCATTCATTAACACAATGTGATTCATTATCAGATGGAGGAGAAGAGCAAAACAAGTGAAAGGTAAAATGAAGCATGTAAGGAATTGAAAAAGAGAACTCGGGCAGCATCATTTACACATTACACATCATTTAGAGACTCATGATTCATATTTTAACACTCCAAGCCATCATCTCACCATGGTTCATAGCTTCTTCTCCATTTTCCCATCTCCATCTCCACTATCATAAAGCATTAATTCTCCCCTTTGTGGCTAGCTAAGAGGACCCTTGGAGAAGCTTGAATCTATGGATTAGAAAGGGATTTTGGGTTGAGATTTCCTTTCTTTCTACACTTTTTTTTTCTTATACATGCTTGGTTAAGATGTATTGGATTGAGATTAATGTTGTGACAACCCTACCTTGTTATCACTATAATTATGGTTAAATGTACAACTAATAATTTATTATCAAGGTTTGAGTGGTTACAATCTAGCACATTGTGAAAATATGGGAAAAATTTAAACCTTGATGTTAGGGTCATCACCATACCACTACACAAATCAAAAATTGCATAGAAGAAATATTACTACCATAAAAGGTTTATGATACAACCATTCATCAGTTTCGGTACCCAATAACCTTCCACAACTATCCCTATATTGCCTCTTTAGTTCACAAATCTCGCCGCGGCGAGTTGGACCTTCGCCGCGGCCAACCTATGCGGCGCCGCGGTGGAAATGCCTCCTGGAACTACTGCTCAACTCCCAGGATTCTCGCCTCGGCGCAATATATTCACGCCGCAGCGAGTTTTGCTTCTGTCCAACCCTTATTTTATTTTCTCGACTCGCACCGTGGCAGGACGTAATGCGCCGCAGCGAGTTTTGGTTCTCTTACCCTCCTGGGCGATTTTTTCACTCTGTGTCGTGGCGCGCCACGCTACTGTCACTCCCTGGGCAAATTTTCCTCCCTTGCGCTGCGATGGGATTGGTTGTGCCACGGCGCCTTTCGGCTTTGTCTCCCATTTGGCCTCGGCGAAGCCTTCTTGGCCGCGGCGGACTTCCCTCCTGTGACCACATTACCCAAATTTCGCCCCCTACATTCCAAATCTCATCTTAGGAACTCTCTAGGTTCACCTTCCCTTAGTTTATGTGATCCTAATGGTGTTTATCTACCCTATTTACCCATCAATCCATTCATTACCATTGTAAAACTTAAATGCTACTTCCTACTTGTCCCACTAGTTCATATCAACAATTTCAAGAATATACGACAGCAAGATCACGTGCACCAGCAACAATTTACATCCCATGCAAATTCCATAGAATTCCATTCCACAATAGCTTACCTCCAAGGCATCCTATAACTTCAATTCCCATATAGTAATCCATATCACAATTTCAGCAAAGCTACATATATTTAATGCTATAAGTTCATACATTGATATTCACTATAATGAGACTTGAATCTTTAATGGTTACATTTCATTTAAACAAAATATAAATGCCTACACTTGGAAATATGATTACATGATGATGCTATGAAAGCTATTAACAAAATTGCATCTATCCTATTCTACTCAGACCAAGTGTAGCTCCCCACACCCGGCCTCAGCTCATGGATGTTCATCCACTTGCTTACCCTTATCTTTACCCGAAGAACTTTCACCTGAAATATTAATCCCATGAAACAGGGTGAGATATAAATCTCAGTAACCAAGGAAATTCCATCATATATCCAATTTAATTAGCATATAAGCATGAATCAAAATCAACATCAGAATCATATCCATCATAACAGTAAATGAAATAATTAGGCTATCATGATTACTATCCCATACTAGCAATCATATTATCACATGTTAAAGGCCATTAACACCGGGAGAGGCCCGTCCACGGCACCTACTCCCTATTGAGCACAACTGGGGCTCAATGCATCTGGGTTTGATCATAACCCGGTGCTCGATCGAAGCACATGCACGGGTGGTAGCCGCACCACAGCTCCACCATGGACTCACAAGGTCCAATCACAATTCAACAGATAGCCAATCATTTCATTCAACATTTCAAATCATTCATTTACAGCAACATATGAAATTAAATCAAATATACACATGGAATTGATATAAACCCGGTTACCTCACTTGTAGACACTTGCAACAGTCACCAATGGTGCAGCAGTCCTCCTATAACTATAGCATCATATAATTACTACTCTAATTCATCATTAACAGTTACAATCAATACCCTAAGAATTTAAGATGCTAATGACTACCTAAGGATCACTTACTCAGCCATTTTAAGTCCCAAATTCGGACTAAATTCTCCTCCACCAGAAAACTCAATATTCCACCCAAAATCCTAAGCAATTTCGTACATAATTAATACCCATTTTATAAATTAGCTATGGGGGTCTCAAATTAACAAATGAAGCATCAAAATGGAGGGTTTAAACTCACCCAAGGTCAGCCCTAATCTCAACCTACGAATTTCACCAAGAAAACCCCCAAACACCCACATTTCAGATTTTGGGTAGGCTGAAAATGCTCCAAATGAAAAACTAATCGGGCCAAATTAAAGAGAAAGATGAGGGGATTAAGTTGAATAACTATTACCTTGGCTGAATCTTGCTCTAAATGTGAGAAAATGCCAAATCTTTGCCTCAAACCCTTGCCTCCTTCTCAACCTCCGAATTTTGCTTCTTGAGTTTTATGTTTCAGCAAGTGGGAGGAAGGGGCTGATGCATTAGGGTTTTAGGTGGGTTTAAGTTGGGTCAAAGATGGGTCATGGGTTGCTCCAAGGTCCAACTTCATTTGGGCTATAGATTTTAGCTTATTGGGCCAGTTTTAAAGTGTTGGGCTGTAGAATTTGTTGGGCCAGTTCTTGTCCATTGGGTTGCTGAAGTTTAATTAAGTTTGGGCCAAGTTTGAGAAGCTCAAGAGTGTGGGTCTGCACAAGGGTTATTGGGCCACTTAAAGGAGTCTATACAAGGTAAATCTTGGGCCTCCATCACACTAAATTATGTTAAGTCTGCACATAATCTATTGGGCCTCCATTAGCCTCTTCTCATGATCTAATAATTTAGGCCTAGATAGAATTTCTATCCCAATTAAATCTTAAACCCATATTAATTATGCTTAATTAATCTAATCCATGATTAATACCTTAATTAATTATAGGGTGTTACAAGTGTAGTTATAATTAGTGGCTAGTTAGACACTAATTAAGAGACTATTTTTGAATGATTAATTGATTAGATAAGTGCTTAATTTTTCACTTTCCTTTAATTTTCCATGTGTGCAATCAAGGTGTTTGATGAAATGCATATGAGAATTGGTGTGCTTAATTGTCTAATTTGAGGATTCCTTTAAGTTTAATTAGTTAATTAAACATCTTAAGGTGATAATTTAGAGGCTAATTAATCAATTAATCAATCTAATTAACTGTTTATTGATCCTAATAAGAAGAATTAATGATTTAGTGCAGGATTGAGGTTTCAATTCAACATTAGAGTGTTAATTTCTTAAATCTTGAATGGTAATTCAAGATCATTTGCCATGGAGAATTTTAGGGACTTTTAAACTAGAATTAATTATAATTGAATTAGGATAAGGATAGTGGATACTAAGGGATGAATCTAAAGCTAGTCACATGTCTATCATTCACTCTTTAATTCATGCAATTAGGTAGTAATTAGGAGTTTTCATTCAATTTCATTTTACTTAGTTTAATTTGATCAAACCCCCTTTAATTAGGAAATTTTTAAAGTCTTCTTACACTTAGAAAACCCAATTAAACCTTGAATTCCATTCCCAAGGGAGATATCCTAGGTTGTGCCACTAATTAGATATTTTCTCAACCTAGTTTTATTTTAGAGGTTTCGCAACACAACCGTCAATGGCCAAACCAACAAGACAGAAAAGCATAAGGAAAGAGGATGCATTTTAGTTAGTGTCTTACCTTGTTTGATTCCTTATTCCATGGATAAATTTATGCCGTCAAGAGTTTTCTTAAATTCTCCCCTTCCTCCAAGAGACTAGCCATGTACATGATCCTTTCAATAAGATAAAGCCATCATTGGAAAGGGTTTAAAGAAGGGAAGAAAATTTGTGAAGACAAGACCATGAAATTTTGTAAATTCCATACCTATTTTGCCTTCTTTTTCCTTCCCTCTCCTCCCTCTTTTGGATGCCATTCCAAATCCTTTTGGAGCTACTTTAGGTCGTGGAGAATGAAGATGAAGTGGCTGGACATGATTTATGAATCAAAAAGTTATAGTTATCCACTTTTTTAACTTTTCATTTTAGTCCCTAAATTATGGTTTATCAGTTTAGCCTTATTTTAACTCCTTTTTGAGAACCATCTTTTCCATCATAAAATTTAGGTCTTCTAACTTATAAATTACCTTTGGTTTCATCCAAATTGGATTTAAAACTATTCCAAACCATTTAGTCAAATTTTTTGTCAACCCTTTGCCAAAATCACTCACTAGAGGGATTTGAACTGTTCTAGGGGTTTCCATAGTTTTCAAGGCTTCTAATAACCCTCAAAAGCTTAAATTTTTTGTTCAAAAATACTCCATGTGAGTTTTTCAAAATTTTTAAAATTACAAAAATGCTCCAACTTCGTTTCACAAATTTTCTTAACTCTTCTAGTTCGGGTTTCTAGGTAATTCAAGTATCCAATCCTTATTTTTAAGGGTCTAGATTATCAGTCTAATTTTATTTAGTTGTTATCCCCTTTCTTTTAGGGACTTTCTTTGAAAAATCACACATTTTTTGTCCTTTTTTGACAAATCGGGTGTTACATTAGACTTGCCAAGTGGCTATGGAATGAGAAGAGAGCTTTTTGGTACCTTAAGAACCCATTATGGACTTCAAAATTGACTAATTTGTGAGCTGAATCAAAGTCTAATCAAATGGATGAGTTTTGTATAAAATTTGGCCAACAAGTAGATCTTATCTAAAGCTTTCCATAGAGCTAAAGAAAACCTAATTTGGAGCTCTAGAAATTTATTATGATTTTTCAAAATTGGCTAAATTATGCAGAATTGATATGTACACTGTTTATATGGTCAGTTTGCTTCTCTATATCACATGTAGGCCAAATGAAATCCAATGCTCATGAAATTTTAGAAGCATAAACTAGATACCATAAGCTTTCCATAACCACCAAGATCACCTCATTTGGAGCTTTGTAGGAGGAGAACCGAAATTTTGAAGTTTCAAGTCCTGATGCTATTTGAGGCATGAACTGAGTTACTATTCTATTATTTTTTATAAGCTAAATGCTATTTTCATGGGCCAAAAATATTTTTAATCATTAGTTAACATCAAGTGATTTCCAGAAAGCTATCATATGCATGATTTTAATTTTTTTATAATTAATTATAAATTTTCAAAGTTCATAGTAGAAACTTGGGACAACAAACCCGAGAGCAAAACTAGTTCTTCTTGAATTGTGGTTCCAAATCTGTGATGTATAAGATGAATTATGATGTTTATGATATGATTGGATATCTTATGATGAAAAATGATATTGATGAGCTCACATGGTCCCTAAAGCCATGAATCATGCATATAGCTTCCCAATCACGCAATTATCCATACATAAAAGTATATGCCCTCTTGCAAATGTGCACCAATGTACCATATATATGTTGGGATAGCCTATGTGACCATTGTGTGAGAGCTAGGAGGTTAAGGTATTATAGACCCAGGGGTCATAGAAGATCCTATAGAGTTACAAAGAGCCCATAGTTATAATATAATAGTTCTCTTGGGAGATGATGGCCTAGGATAGTTTTTACATATTAGTTTAGTCTCAGAGACCAGTACAATTTTAAACAGTTTTTGTCTCAGAAACTAGAGACTTCCTAGGCTAGTAGACTATTACCACAGAGATATTAAGGCTATACTTAAACAATCAGGCCATTGATTAGACTTCTTCAATAGATGAGCACAATATGTTGAAAGTAGCTTTCTAGAGTTATAATTAGATGGACCACTACTTAGCAGTTATTAAGACTAACTAAGGGAGAGAAAAATTCCTCTATGCCAGGTTTATATATTTAGAAAGGGGTCGGGTGTAGTTCTTTATGATAGGGTAAGTGGTAGACTATATCTTGAGTAGCTGAGAATATAAGAAGTCAATATTCCACATGAATACAATATTAGTCAATGGTAGTCACTCTTCAATGCTAGCGTGAAAAGCTAAAAGTCATGCTAGTCAGTTATAAAATTAAGAAACTAAATCATACTTACTCTCAAGTAGATAAAGAAAGTAAAGCAAAGTTTATGTTTGAAAAGGCAAGTATAGTAGTAAGTAAAGAAATTGGGACAATTAAGAATAGAAGCTCCTTAAAGAAGCTATATGTAACACCATATTCATCTAGCTTATCTCATGTCATTCCAATCACATGTTTTTAGCCAAGCACACTTTTTCAAGAAAATGCAATTAAAATAATAGATTATTTTTGCATTACGTCATAGATAAAATATTCATTTCATGTCCCATGGACCATATGAACTCATCCATCTCATTATCATATTTAAGTACATAGATACAACTCAAAACCATCTCAAGAAGCAACTAAAAGCTCGAACTCATAGAACATATACACAAAAATCACATGTGCAGCCTTGGGTTAGTGTGCTAGTTTTCTATCATGAACTTTGAAAAATTATAACTAATTCTAAAAAAATTGAAATCCAATACACTATACCATTCTAGAAAAATACAGATGTCTAATTCATGTTAAAAATAAGTCCAGACCAAAACGGGGATGTCTAGTCATTGAAAAATCGATAGAATAGTAACCAAACTCACCTAGCACTACTAGTACTATCATATAACTTTAAAAATTCATATCTCCCTACTCAAACATCCAATTGGGGTGATCTTAGTGGCAATAGAAATCTTATCATATTTAGTTTATTCTTGTAAAATTTTATGAGCATTGGACACCATTTGACTTTCGAATGACCCAAGAGAAGAAACTGACCATATGAACAGTAACCATACCAGAACAGCTAAAATTTAGTAATTTTGAAAATTCATAATTAATTTTACAGAGATCCAAATAATTTGATCTTTAGCTTTCCAAAAATATTTAGATAAGATCTATATGGATGCCAAATTTCATGGGTACATTCGTTTATTTGGTCAAATTATGCTATAAGGTTGCAAAATGGCACTTTTTGTGTCTTATAAGGATCTCAAATGGTCCAAATCCACTTCTAAGACATCCATGGCCACTTGAGTATGTGGGAAAGCACCAAAATGGTCTACTAAACATGTCTCAAAGGTATACAAATCTAGATTTCACAAACTCACACTCTCACCCCAAGGTATGTTGGGAATTATGAGAGGCATACAGCGAAAACGTTTAAAATTTTGATCTCAATTCCCACCAAGGATCCGTCAAAATCTCTTAAACAGAATAGATTCAGAGAATTATCTTTTTCTGTCGATTAAGTTTGTTGTTTACTTTTGTTTGGATCACAGGAACTGACTGCAAATCAGCTCCCTCTACTGGTATCCACACGAATGGGGTTCAACAACTCAAATGATGTGCTAGCAGCCTGTTCGTACATCCCGTATGATGTCCGTACAATTCCATATGACGTCCGTACGGTGTCTCTCTCTCTAAGGATTTTAGAGGCAGCACTTGCTCTCTTTTCTGATATGGAAACTCCTATTTATAGACTAGAGTTTCAGATATATTTAATTAATCAAAATTAATTAAATATATCTATTAGTTTAAATTTAAATCTATCTTATAGTTTAAATTTAAACTAACAATATCTAGAGCTTAATTTAAATTATCTGATTAGTTTAAATTTAAATCTATCTAATAGAATCAAATTTAAATTAATTCATATATATAATATCAAATATAATATATATATATAATATTTAACATTTAATTATATATATATATATAATTCCTCCATCTTAGATATTCATTGAATCTAGACACATTTCTAATTCAATGAATGTGGACATTTTAGTCCGAGTTAGTCCGTTCTTGTGTGCGACCCTGCAGGCCCATATGATGTTGGCAGTGGGCCAACTGCATTGTTTGACCCACAAATCACAAGCGGCCTCTAGCAAGACATTGTGACTACCCAAATCATATGGAATCGGTGATCTGATGCAACCTATCTTATAACCCTATCGTATCCTTTTTGTCACACAATATCTAGATCGAATATGAGGCATGAAAATGTCATCCTCAACTTGCTCGATCATAACTTTCTCGATCTTTGAGTAGACTGATATAAGATGGAACCCTTTCCATCTGAGCATGGCCATGCATTTCTCAGTCACACTCATCGAGGGGCCTAGAGATATCTCTCTATTAATTAGAGGGACAAATTCCATCTTGACTACTCATCTTCCTCTGCATGGATTCCATTATACCTGATCATAGTCTTTATAATCACCCGGTCAAAGGTGACATTAAACTATGCCAAAGTACAGTGTCCTTCATGTAGAAATCTATGGTGATCTCAGGTCTAAGGGATCAATGACACGGTTATATATGAGATAAACTTATGACCTAATCCATGTAGCTTATCTCATGATGAGTCTATCCAGTGTTCTGTTATCTAATACACGCCTATGATTTTGATTCATATCATCATACATGATTAACACTTAATCAATCAAAATCATACTAATCTTAATTCATTATTGTTCCCACAAGAATGATTGATTAGGGACATTTTGGATAATTCAAAAATGATTTATCCATGGATATTATTATATATAAACATGCAAATAATATAATAATGTAATAAAAAGAAAGCTCTTATTTCGTAATAAAAACAATGTTCGCCATACGATGATTATCCTAGGGCACAATCTCCAACAAGGTATACACAAGAACACATATGCTTCATCTTGTCATTCAATGCCCAAAAATTGCTATATCATACATATGGCATCAAATATCATATATACATCAAGTATTCAAGTAATTACATATGTTCATAAGCTCATACATCATATATAATATTGCATTCCATTATATGACATTCATGTGGCTACAAAATGGACAATTTCACACACTTTGTTGTTAATCTCCTTCCTTTATGCTTGGTGGCTTCCATTCTTTGGCTCACTTAGACCACCTAGTTATGTTAGACAAATGGGGAGGAAGGGATAAGATTCTAGGAATTCCAATAGCTCTTCTCCCTTTCAACCATACATAAAGAATGTAAATCCAAGTCTAAAAATGCATGCATGGACATCATAGCTTTCATAATCATTCATGGAACATTTTTAGCATTCAAGAAGTCATGTAAAACATACGTAGGTTTGCTAAGAATATGGTTTAACCTCACCCACTTCTCTTGGGGGATTTTGGACTTGCCTCACCCATTCTCTTAAAGGGTTCTTGACTAAGCCACACTCTTTGAAGACTTTTGGTTTTGTCTCACCTATTCTTTAGGAGTTTTAGCTCATCCTCACTCTAGCTAAAGGACTTTTAGCTTCACCACACTCAAGCAAACCAAAACATGTTCATAAGACATCATTTAAGTGCATAACATAATATTATGGAACCATGGCATATAGATACGTGTTAAACCATATTTCATAGCTCAAAACACATATACACACATTCAAAGACAAGATAAATATCCACTCATGCATGAGAGAAAGAAGAGAGAGCTACCTTTGTTACAACAATACACTTTTCTCCTTGAACATAGTTCCTCTCCCTCGGCTCATAAGAAGGTGGAACTTGGTTTCTTTGGTCTGGACACATAATATGGAAGCTAATTACACTCTTGGAATAATTTCTAAATCTACAAATTCATTATAAAGCTAGATGGTTTTTATGGCTCAATTATGGTTCCATAATGCACCTAATGAAGCAACCTTGGAAAAACATAATCTTGGCTCCATCCTTTCCATCCCTCTAATGTTCTTGACTCCTTTTAAGCCTCTTGGAGTCATCATACAATTAATTTAAGGAGCCTAGATAGGTGTTGCTTCCTTAAGTCATAATATGGCACCTATGATACCATCTCACTATCCATGGCCTCTAAAATTTTTTCAAGGCTTCCTCTCATCCTCTCCCATCATATATGACTCAAAACCAAGCTTGGAATAAATTAAAATCACTCCTTGATGCTTCTTCTAGCTTAGGCCGAAGCTATGTACATGAAAGAGAAGCAAGGAGTTTGTCTTGTTTTCTTGATGGGAGATGCATGTGGGAAGCTTCTTAGGGATCTCTAGAGCTCATATAAATATTCATTTTAGCCTAGGAACTCTTGCATCAAAGTAGAATTTTAGTGGAACACTAGAAACCCTAACTTTGCTATCTTGAAATCTAATGGTTATTTGATTATTTCCTTTGCATATTCTTGTTCTTCTCCCCTATTTTCCTAAGATTCACTCTTGATTTGGCTAGAAATTCAACCCCCCTTGGCTGGTCTTATATGGGGCAAAACACATACAAGAGAAGGAACAAGAAGAATCAAGCATACAAGTAGCAAAATACCTTGGTTTCTTAGCTTCCTTTGCTTGGCTTCTTCTCCTCAATTTCAAAATTTCCCTCTTAGTTCTGACCTCAAAACAGTCCCAAATACCTCAATAATTCCATAGGAAAGAAGGAAAGATAGAGGAGAAGGAATTTTGCTAAAGAGAAACTAAGAAAATCCATGAAAAACCATACCTTTTTCTTGCTTTTTCTCCTCCATTTCTCTCCTCCCTTGTGCACCTCACTCTCTTGGTTCTTTCTATGGTTTAGGGTAGAAATAAAATGAGCCAAGTGAGGAGAAGAGTGGGGCGTGGGGTATATATAGGTAGGTTTTGCAAGTTTCCAAAAATTCCATTTAAGTCTCTTCAACTTGGCATTTTCGTTTCTGATTTGTTTTAGTTCCTTTTTTAGAACCTTCTTTTTCATCATAAAATTTAGGTCTTCAATCTTATAAAATGCCTTTGGAATCACTCAAATTGGAGCTAAAACCTTCTTGAAAGAAAGGGTCAAAATTTGGGTCAAACGACATTAGAAAACATACTTCAGAGGGGTTTTAACTGTCTTAGGGCTTCCTATGGTTTTCAAGGCCTCTAAGAACTCTGGAAAACTCAAATTTGCCATTTAAAAAGCGCTCCTATAAGTATTTGAAAATTTACCCAAAATTATGAAAATGTCATTACGTTATGTAGCTATTTCATTAATTTCCATCTGGTTATTTTAGCCTCTATTTCAAAACACCTTTGCCCTCCTAATTTCATTACTTAATGTCTAGATCATTATTCTAATTTTTTTAGACCTTAACCAATTCATTTCAGAGGATTTACTTTGAAAACATATTCGTTTCTATCGCTTTTAGACAATTGGACATTACACTATGATCCCAATAAGTGGTTAAAATATGAGGCTTATGATAGAAAAAGATATAAACCTTGATTATGGGATGAGCTAGAAAGAAAAGAGGTAAGAGTAAACAATAGAATGAATATTTAAATAAGTTAAGTAGACAGGAAGAAATCTCTGATGGCTTGCAATGAACAAAGAAAGATAAAATACTTTGTAGAAAGCCAGTAAAATATAATTTGGAGATTTGATACTAATAAGACATCTCTAATCACATATGCAAGTAAGTCCATTAAACAGGAAAGTTCAACCCCTATTAATTAGGTTAAAACTAATCAACTATGAAGTAGTAAGCTCTCCCAATAATAGCTCAAAGTTATTTGAATATGTTTTAGTATTAGAAGTTAGTTTCCCTCATAACAAGAATAAGTCATATGCTTTATAGAAATAACCCAGAGAAAAAGAATCATATGCAACAAAGCTCACAATGTTAATTCCCTGGTAGGAAGAGGCCAAAAGAGCCTAGTCTTTGAGAAAAGTAAGTAAGCTAGGCAAAAAGAATGGAAAGGCTAGTAACAAAAAGTATGAGACAAGTATGGTAATGTTTATATCATTAAATTTTGAGGATGAAATTTTTTTAATAGAGGAGAAATGTAATACCAGGTCTTTCTAAAACTGAACTGAAACTGACAAGTTATAAAAGGAAGACCCCATAAGGAAATGATTAAAGGTTAAACAAGATTAGAATAATAATATAGACATTTAGGAATGATAATACAAAGCTAAAGATACCCTAAAACTAGAGCCAAGATGACTAAATAAAATTACCCGAAAAGGTAATGACATTTTTCTAATTTTGGGCAACTTTTTGAAAACTTAAACAAGGAAGCTTTAAATGATAAAATTAAGTTTCCTAGGATTATTAGAGGCCCTAAAAACTATAGAAACCCTTAGAATGGTTAAAACTCCTTCAGTGTACTATTTAGGCTATTAGTTGACCCAAACTTCGACTAGATAATTTGGTAAGGTTTTAAATCTAATTTGGGTGAAACCAAAGACATTTTATGAACTAGAGAACCTAAATTTTCATATGAAAAAGACAATTCTCAAAAAAGAATTAAAATGAGTTCAAATGGAGAAAATGAAGTTGAAAGGTAAAATAGAAATTATGGAAAATGTTATAACTCACCTCCTTTAACTCTGCCTATGACGAGCCTTGATGCAAATTATTTTTCATAGCCGATCCCAAGCTTGGAAAAAAGAGGAGGGTTGTGTTAGGCAATCGACAGCCAACGTAAAACTTTGTTGAATCTTTATGACATGGACAATCGATATATTAAACGTAATGCTAGGGCGTTGCCCGGAAGTAACGTATTGTATAGCTCAAGTACGGTGACAAATGAGCAAGAGCCGCTACATCGTCGCCTGAGTGTAGTGAAAAATAAGCAAGGGCTTCCACATTTTTGTGAACGAATGTGGGTAAAGAAGTTAGTTCATGAGAGTAGGATTCGTTTTGGGACTTAGAATATAGGTACACTTACGGGTAAGTCAATGGAAATAGTAGATATCATGATTAGGAGGAAAATTAATTTTATGTGTTTACAAGAAACTAAATGGGTAGGAGAAAAAGCAAAAGAGTTAGACACTTCGGGTTTTAAACTTTGGTATACTGGGAAGGCTAAATCTAGAAATGGAGTAGGTATAATTGTAGATAAGTTTTGAAAAAATGCTATAATGGATGTAAAAAGGTTAGGAGATAGAATCATTGCATTAAAGTTAGTAGTAGAAAAGGAAATTTTTAATGTCATTAGTGCCTATGCACCACAAGTAGGATTAGAAGAATACCGCAAAGTAAAGTTTTGGGAGGATTTAGAATGTTTAGTTCAGGAAATACCATTAGGAGAAAAGATTCTTTTAGAAGGGGATCTAAATGGTCATGTGGGAAGTATATCTTCAGGTTATGAGGGTATTTATAGAGGACATGGCATAGGGGAAGCAAATGCAGAGGGTAAAACTATTCTAGACTTTTCATTGATGTTCGATCTTATATTAGCTAACACTTGTTTTAGAAAACGTGAGGAACATCTTATCACGTACAAAAGTAGAAAGGTAAGTTCTCAAATCGATTTCTTTCTTATAAGAAAATCAGATAGAAAACTTTGCATGGATTGCAAAGTTATACCTGGAGAGAGTTTAACTACTCAACATAGAGTTTTGGTTATGGATGTATGAGTTAGGAGGGGAGTAAAAAACAAAGGCCAAAATAGGATGTTAAGGACTAAGTGGTGGCAACTAAAGGGAGATAAAAAAAAGAATGTGCAGAAACAGATTATGGAGGAAGGACCTTGGGAAATACAAGGAAGTGCTAATGATATGTGGAATGGAATGGCTAAAGAGATTAGGAAAGTGGCAAAAGAAATATTAGGTGAATCAAAAGATTTTGGACCTAGAGATAAAGAATCTTGGTGGTGGGATGCAAGCGTGCAAGATAAGGTTAAAGTTAAGAGGGAGTGTTATAAAGTGTGGTCATTATGTAGGAGTAATGAAAATTGGGAGAAATATAAAGTAGCTAAGAAAGATACTAAGAAGGCAGTGAGCGAAGCAAGAATGAGGGCATTCAATGGGTTATACCAATCTTTAGGTACTAAAGTTGGGGAAAGAAATATTTACAAGTTAGCTAAAAGTAGAGAAAGAAAGACAAGAGACGTTGACCAAGTAAAATGCATTAAAGATGAAGAAGGGAAAGTCTTGGTCACGGAACAAGATATCAGAGAACGGTGGAAGAATTATTTTATAGGCTTTTTAATGAAGGCCATGAGATTGCATTGCAATCGGATAGGTTAGACACTAGAGAAGATGATCAAAATTATACTTTTTATCGTAGAATTTATGAGGCATAGGTAAAAGAAGCATTAAAGAGAATGAAGAGTGGTAGAGCAGTTGGACCGAATAATATACCTATTGAGGTATGGAAGGGTTTAGGAGGGAAAGGTATAAGTTAGCTCACAAAGTTATTTAATGAAATTATGAGATCTAAGAGAATGCTAGATGAGTGGAGAAGAAGTTATTTAATTCCTATTTATAAGAATAAGGGAGACATTCAAAATTGTGAAAATTATAGAGGAATTAAGCTCATGAGCCACACTATGAAATTATGGGAAAGAGTAATTGAGCAACGATTAAAGAAAGAGACCCAAGTTACGGAGAATCAATTTGGTTTTATACCGGGAAGGTCAACTATGGAAGCAATATATTTGTTGCGAAGATTAATGGAGCGATATCAAGAGAATCAAAGAGATTTACACACGGTGTTTATCGATTTGGAAAAAGCATATGATAGAGTACCAAGAGAGGTTCTATGGAAGGCTTTGGAGAAAAAAGGAGTTCGTATAGCTTATATTCGAGCAATACAAGATATGTATGGTGAGGCTACAACTAGTGTAGTGACAAAAGGTGGATGTACAGAAGATTTTTCAATAACTATTGGTTTACATCGAGGGTCAACTCTGAGCCCTTATCTATTTACTTTAGTATTAGATGTGCTTACTAAACATATCCAAGAGCTGGTACCACGGTGTATGCTATTTGCAGACGATATTATCTTAGTTAGGGAATCGAGAGTGGAAATGAATGAGAAGTTAGAGAGGTGGAGATTAGCTTTGGAAACTCATGAATTTCGTTTAAGTAGAAATAAAACAGAGTATATGGAGTGTAAGTTTAGTAAGAGACACACCACTTCTAGCGTACAAGTAAAAATTAGAGAACATATTATACCACAAGTCACACGATTTAAATATCTTAGATCCGTCATACAACATAATGGGGAAATAGAAGAAGACGTAAAACATATGATTCAAGCGGGGTGGATGAAGTGGAAAAGTGCTTCGGGTGTTATTTGTGATAGAAGAGTACCACTCAAACTTAAGGGTAAATTCTATCGTACAGTTATAAGACCTGCAATATTGTATGGAACTGAGTGTTGGTCAATAAAAAGTCAACAAGAGAATAAGTTCAATGTTGCAGAGATGAGAATGTTGCGTTGGATGAGTGGACACACTAGACGAGATCGGATTAGAAATGAATACATTAGAGAGAAAGTGAAAGTCGCCCCTATTATGGAAAAGATTGTAGAATCCAAACTTAAATAGTTTGGTCATGTTAGGAGGAGACCTATAGAAGCCCCAGTTATGAGAGTAGATAAGATGGAGAATAGTCCAATAATTAGAGGTAGAGGAAGACCAAGAAAAACTGTAGGAGAAATTATTAAGAGAGATTTAGATTTAAATAATTTGTCTAAAAATATGATTTACGATAGGTGCTTATGGTGTCGATTGATTCATGTAGCCGACCCCACTTAGTGGGAAAAGGATTTGTTGTTGTTATTGTTGTTATTGTTATAACTCACCTCCTTTCTTCTTAAAACAAGGCCAGCACATCCTAAACACTTGAAGATAAAACCAAAAGAGAGAAGCATACAAGGAAGGTGAGAAAGGAAGGAGAAAGACCAAGTAAAAAGGGTAAGATTAGCCACTTTTTCATGAGATTTCTTTCACCAGACTTCTTCTCTCAAAGTTCTGTCTATTGATATTTCTAGGTTCTTGAAAGGAGTATCTTTGTGGTTAAACTTTAGGAAGAAAGTGAAGATTTAAGGAAACCATTTGTAGCATCAAATTTCTCCCTTGTTGAGCTTTAAGAAAAGACATGCATTTAGACCCTCTCTAAAGCTTTTTGTCAAGCTAAGAACCATAATTTTTGGAGTTGCACAGAATATTTTGCAAACATATAAAATTGGACAAAAATTTCAATTAGGTCTTGGTACTATTCGCATAAAACAAGTTTGATATTTTAGGTTTTTCATAGGTTAGTTAATTCCAATACTTATGAAATTTTATAGACATATAGTTGACATTATAAGTTTTCTAAGGCCATTGAATTTTCATAAAAAGGAGTTATATAGAAGAAGTTATGAATTTTTGAAATTAA
This sequence comes from Erythrophleum ivorense, assembly GCA_026724425.1. Classification (NCBI taxonomy): domain Eukaryota; kingdom Viridiplantae; phylum Streptophyta; class Magnoliopsida; order Fabales; family Fabaceae; genus Erythrophleum; species Erythrophleum ivorense. Next base: position 32,680,198 of record JAIUCV010000007.1, on the reverse strand, counting down.
AGGTCTGATTATGTTAATACTATAGTAGCCACTGATATGCAAGGTCTTTTGTAGGACAAATGAGCTCAGATGATATTAAAATTTTTATAGCACTTAGCTCTCATCGAGCTTTCCATGGCACTGAGAGAACCTAATTTAGAGTTGTGTAGCTCAAGATATACAATTTCAAAGTTCAAGTCTACTACATGCCTTTAATTCTAACTTATGTTATTATTCCATTGCATTTGGCTAAGCAAATGAACTTAATTTTGCCTGAAATTTTTACATGTAGTTCACATCCTAGGCTTTCCATAGACACCTAATTTGCATGATTTGGAGTTGTATAGCCTAAGTTATAAATTTTTAAAGTTAGTACATATTTTTGTCCAAAGTTGTCATTTGGGATCCTGTGGAGATTTTGCGTGTTCCACGAGCTAAACATGATAAAATAAGTATAAAAAAAACTTGTTTATGGTGAAAATGAATTGAGGAAAATAAAGAACCATGTTTTGATCTCTATAGCTCAAAATCACCTGTAAATGGCCCGACTTTAGCGTTGAAAGCTTATAAATGGATATGAATTTTACTTGAAACTCCCCATTTGACATAAATGAGTTAGTAAAAGCTAGGTATGACATGGTTCCACATTTTGGGAATTATTTTTAGAAATTTTTAGGTCTCCCATTGCCTATATAAAAGCCTCATATGTACTCAGAAGAGAAAAAGAAAATAGGAGCTGCATTTTTTTTTTCTATATTATATGAGAGTTCTCTTGTATTCCTTGTATTCTTAAAAGAATACTTGACTTATCAAATGAGTAGTCATTCTTTGTGGCATCCCAAGGCTAGGGTTCTAAGAGATTAGTACTTTTAGAGTCTTACCTCTTGACCTATATTTAACCTTTTGTTTGTGTGTTTCTGTAACACCCGGTAAATTGTACAATAGATGAAACGGGCCGGTTTGAAAAGCAAGTCCACTGAGATGAGTGATTCAAGGCCAAATAAAATTTGAATAAAATTTTAAATAATAGAAAACGAGGATTTGAGCCTTGAGTTGCCCAAAAACTAGGGTCGGAGTGATTCAAAAAATTTGCCGAAAGGCCAGTGGCATTTTCGTAAATAAGTGTAATTTTAGAAAAACACCTAGGAGGGCTTTTAAAATAGAAATTTTGAGTTGCCCAGGGTTCTCAGAGGCCCCAAAAATCATGGGAAGCCCCGGGACTGGTAAAGCCCCTCCGGTGTACTCTTTCCGACGTCGGTTGACCTAAACTTTGACCGGTTCGTTCGGGAAGGTTTTAGCTCCAATTTGAGTGATTCCAAAGGCATTTTATTAAATTGGGAATCTTAATTTTATGATCGAAAAGACGGTTCTCAAAAAGGAGCTAAAACGAAGCCAAACCGGAAATGCCATTATGGAAGGGCAAAAATGGAAACAAAGTGCACAAAAGAAGCTTCCAAACTCCCTTTTTAAGCCACGTTCAGCTCCCCTCTCTCTAAACCGACTTTCTTCTGCCCAAAACTCAGAAATGGAGCTGCTGTCTTTGGCACACAAAGGGAGGAAATTTTGGAGGAAGAAAAGCCAAAGAAAAGGTGAGAAAGTGTAAGGTTTTCATGCTCTTTCCTCTTGAAACTTCATCCTCCCCTTCTTGCTTCATCTTTCCATGGTTTTAATGTATTTTTTGGTGCTGATTTGGGTCCAGATCAGAGGAGTGAAATTCAGAATTTAAGGAGGAGAAAGAGGGAAGAGGAAGGGCTCTTAAAGGAAGCTTGATTGCAAGGTAGTTTCTCTCCCTTTGTTGCTTCTTTTTCTCCTTCTCCTCTTCCATGGTAGGATGTCTCAACCAGAACCATGAAGAGGGAAGAGTTTCTATTTTATAATCCAAAAGAATCCATCAAACTAAGGCATGGGAAGATGGATTATACCAAAGAAATGCATGAAAAACTAGTAAAACTCAAGTTGGAAAAGTGTAGGGTGCTTGAACATAAGTTAAAATCTGGGTTGATTCAAGACTTCCCCATCATATGTGAGTGTTTGTTTGAGTTTCTAAGACTCCTAGGGAGCCTCCCAAGTGCCCCATCCATTAAGGAAAAATCCCAAACTCCATGGGTTTTTAATGGAAACATAACTAGGTCAAGACCCTTAGAGATAGCTAGGGAGTATTTTAAATGGTTCCAAGCTTGATTTGGGACTTTATATGATAAAAGAAGATAGGAGAAACCCTTGGAAAAAATTTAGAAGCCTTAGGTTGAGAGATGAGGCAATGGCTTCCATAATGTAACCTTATGAAGCAACATGGACCTAGGTTTGTGAAAGTGAGTGTGTGATGGCTTCAAGGACCTTAAATGAGGTCAAGAGGTCTAAATATGGCAAGAGAATGGAACCAAGAATGTTAATTATGGTAGTTGCTTCATTAGGCCTTTAATGGAACCATATTGTGACAAATAGACCAAAGTGTAGTCTTAAGAGTGAGTTGGATGTCATAATTTGTTCCAAGAGTATAATTTAGTGTTGTTTATTGTGAATAGGCTAAAGAAATCTAACCCCACCTTCTTGTGTTTGTGGAACTGAAAAGGAGAAGAAACAAGCAAAGTAAAGCTTGAATTTGCACCAAGGTAGCTCTCCACCTTTTCTTATTGCATTTTCTTGTCGCATATGGTGTCATTGTGTGCTTGTGTGTATGTTTATATGTTTGAGACATGCCACTTGATGCTATGTTGCTATTTTGGTACCAATATGCTTTCTTGAATGTCTTTGAATGATGGAAATGGCTCATAAGGGTGAGGTAGTGCCAAAAGTCCTTAATATGGGTGAGGAGATGCCAAAAGTCTCATGGCATGGGTGAGACAAGGCCAAAAGTCCCTTGGATGGGTGAGGCTAAGTCAAAAGTCCCAAGAACCAAGAGTGAGGCAATCCAAAAGTCCTAGAAATGGGGTGAGGCCAACCCAAAAGTCCCTAGAGCTCATTCTTATTCTTGACATGTGTTTGTGACATAAAAATGTGGAAATTGAATGCTTCATTGATTGAGTAGTTGCATACTTGTACCCTTGACATGTTATATGCCTTGAAAATGTGATTGAATAGGTGTATGAGCTATTGAGATTCAATGAATCTCACCCCCTCCTTTCTCTCATCTCATATGATCTAGGTGGAGTTCAAGACCCAAAGGATGGAAGCCAAGGAGCTTAAATCTCCATCTCTTGGCAAACCTTTATATTTTGATATACTATGATGACTAGAATGTAAAAGTAGATATGTAAATGTTATTTTTGAGCCATGACACTTTGATAAAGTGTAAAACTATGTAAAGTTAGTGTATGTATCAAGAATAGAGTCTAATGAGTAGAATTATGTATTTTGACCACTTGGGAGCCCATTTGTGTATGTATGTTTATGGAAGTGGCATGGTGAATTTGAGTTGCATGAGAGTTCAGACCTTATGAGGGACTTATTTATGCTATATTTATGCTTTCTAAGTTGCTCAAATATGTGTGGAACCATGAATGGCTCATTTGAACCAAAGTTGCCTCTTGTTGGGACCAAAATTGCCATAAGCTTGAGCTATAGCAAAATCTGACCAAATGACCTCTTCTTAACTTGGAATTTTTCATGCAAGTAGATCTTGCCTAGAGATTTTTGGGAAGCCAAAGATCATGTCATTTGGAGGTCTATGGAATTTTCTATGATTTTTCAAATTTGGTATCAAAATTTCGGATTTGCACTGGTACTGTTCATTTGGTCAGTTTTGAAATTGTGTCATCCGAGGGGCAAACATGGTCCAATGGCTACGAAATTTTATAGCTAGAAATTAGGTATTCACAGTGACTTGTAGCAACTGGAAGAACCTCATTTGGAGGTCTGAGCTGAGAGATATGAATTTTTGAATTTCGGGGACAGTAGCAGTAGCTCAGCACAACCTGAGTCACTGTTCCATTGAATTTGGGTAGCTAAGCGTGATTCCTTTGATCTAAGTCTATTTTTACCATAAATTTAACGTTCATAGCTTTCCAAATTGGTATTATTTGCATGGATTGGATTTTTGTGGAATTAATTGGACATTTTCAAAGTTCATAGTAGACACTTGTATCAGCACCAGTAGCTGTCCGAACCTTAACCCCTTTTCGCGTGTCAAACGTTTTCTTTGTTATATTTCATGGCCTGGTCATATTTTAAGAATAAATTAGACATGTGTAGCTTTCCAGAATGGCTAAGAATGAACGATTTCAATTTTTCTAGAATTAGTTACGAATTTTGAAACTTCCTATCAGTAAACTGAACCAGTGGCCCAGACAGCAGCAACCCCAGTGGCTTTTCGGATGTCAAATGTTTTCCCCTTAATGATTCATGGGCTGAAACTATTTTTATCATGGGGTAGACATCCAGATCTTTCTGGAATGGTAAATTTTGTTGGATTTCGAATTTTGTGGATTTAGTTATGAATTTCCGAAGTTGTGACAGAAAAACTGAAATTCTGGCCGAAAATAAGAGTGTGAATTTGATGTTCCCCTTTGAGTTCCACAAGTTATGGGCCAACTTTGGTTATGCAAATGAGTTGTATGTATGTAATTAAATATGAGAACGTGTTGTATGAGCTCATATGGTCCGTGTGACACCGAATGGAATTTTTATATGCAACGTAACGCGAAATAAGGCATTATTCTAATGTCATTTGCCATTCCCTTTGTTCAATTGATCATGTGGGACTTAGAAATGATCGGAAGCATGCTAGAAATGTATGGTGTTATAGTTTCTAGCTAGTTCCAAGTGTGGCCCAAATTGTTGGAGGTTCTTTAGGAGAAGTCACAAAAACACACAAGGAATATGACTTGAGTTTAGGGCTAAAGCTCTAATACTAATGGTGTAAGCCCATACAGATTAGATCCTTTAAACCTATAGTCAATGTGTAATATTATATCAAGATAGCCTTTAATTTGCATCACAAAAGGCCTCTAGTATGCATTTTCATATTTTCAACACATTTAATAGCAAAAAATGGTGTCATTAAAAGCTAAATTAATTTATTTTCTATTAAATGAACCATTTTGGCTTACCAAACTCATATTCCATCCTTAATACAATTGATCATATTGAATCATCATAAATTGAAGCATGAATTTTGGGTTTAAGGCATACACATCAAGATAGCATCAAAATTCCATTTTTCCCATGGTTCGATAATCTGTCACAATATTTAAAAATTCATAAATTGAGTTAGAAAATTCCAAATCATGCAAACTAGGACTTTTTGGAAAGCTCAGGACATCATTTAACTACTGTAAAAATTTCAAATAAAAAAATGTCATTTGGCCCATGAAATCCTAATGGAATAGTAGTTGAGTTAGAATTTTAAATTGGTATAGACCTGGAACTTTAAAAATTTCTATCTCACACCTACAAGCTCCAAATTGAGTGATCTCAGTGGCTATGGAAAGATTATGATTCCAACCATGTGCCTATAAAATTTCATGAGCATTAAACCTTATTTAGCTTCTCAAATATATCAAAAACTATAATGACAAAATGAACAATGCATATACAATTTTTGCAAAATTCAGTCAACTTTAAAAAATCATAATAAATTCTCTAAAGTTTCAAAAATTGTTTGGCTTTGTGAAAAGCTCTAAATGAGATCAAAATTTTTGCCAAATTTCATGCCAAAATTTATCCATTTAGTTTGGTTTTGGTTTAGGGAAAGAATATGGTCTAAAATTATACACAAATGGTTCCAAATGAGCCAAAATGGCTTCTTACATGCAATATAACCATTTGAGCACATCCAAAACCTTAAATATAGCATATACAAGCATCACACCGAGTCCAAATCCTTATGGAACTCAAAATCACTCTCTCACTTATTCATATACACATCCCTTCCATAGCTCAAGCATGGCAAAATCTCAAGATCTCATACATTTGGTCCCAAATACGGTTCATACAACATATTTACATACTTTTACATATAAGCAAAAGTTACATCTCATAAATAATCTATACATTCATACTTTGACATCAATTTAAACAAAATCCTATTCTATTGTCAACATAACATGTCTTAATCTCCTTGACCTCCATTCTTGGCTTCATAAGCATCACCTAGACATGGTTAGATAAAAGTGGGGGAGAGTGAGAATCCCAATAGCTCATTCACCCTTTCAAGTAAGCATATATGGCATGTAATCATATTAAAGAAGGCAAACATGCATTAAGTGCTTCCAATGACCAAACATAAACATATTTTCAAGGCCATATGAACATATCAAGATCAAAAGCAAGCTTTAAGAACTTTTGGTCTAGCCTTACCCAATTATTAAGGCTTTTTGATTAACCTCATCCACTTTTAGAGACTTTTGACTTAGCCTTACTCATTCTTGAGACTTTTGGCTTTGTCTCACCCATCCTTAGGGACTTTTGGCTTCACCTCACCCAATCCAAGAGACTTTTGATACAACCTCACCCATCAAGAGCCATCTCACATTCAAAATGCAATTCAAGAAGTATAATGGTACCAAAGCATCAAGCCAATAGCTTTCATGAATCAAATATATATACAAGCATTCAATGACAATTAAACAACTAAGAAATGTATACAAGAATGGATGAAGAGCTACCTTTCTCAAAAAGCATAAAATTTCCTTTTTGATTCATACTTTCTTACCTCGAATTCACAAGCACACTTTGGAGAAGCTTGATTTCAAACAAGACACAATGATATCAATGGAACCATCTCTAGCCTCATATAGACTCTACATAAGCCAATTCTAACTTATGACATCCATATGGTCCCATATTGTAGCATAATGAAGCAACTCATATAATTCATTATCTTGGCTTCAATTTCTCACTCAATCTAAGTCACATGACTCCAATTAAAGTCATCACAAACTCAAATTAAGGAGTCTAACACTAAGTTACTTCTTTATGCCTAATAGAATCTTAAACTTCTAACTTTTAAACTATGATTCCTAAATTCAAATCAATAGCTCCTTTGGAGTTTATAATTCATATCTATACCATTTTTATCCTTAGAATCAAAGAAAACTCTCCCTTGGTGCTCCATATTAGTTTAGGCCAAGATATACTCAAGGAGAAGCAACTATGGAGTTTTGTTAAATTTTCTTAGGGAAATGGCAATGAAGAAGCTTCCTAGATCTCTTATGTACTCAATTATACTATTACATAAGTTAAATTATTATTAGAAAGCACCATATTTCCCAAGGTGCAATCAAAACCTTAGGTGTCTCTTTATGCATTCCATGGCTTCTTACTTTGTTCTAATGACAAAATCATAATCTCCACATGTCAAAACCTTAATTCCTAGCATGATTCAATTAAAAACCAGCTCCCCCCATACCCCTCCTTGGTTGGCTTAAACTATAAGATGGTGGAGAAACAAAGAGAAGCAATTTGCCACACCAAAACACATATCAAATGAAAAGGCCTTCCATAGTGGTTGTGTTTGGTGTATTTGATTCCTTGTTAAAATCCCCTTTCTCCATGAGTTTAGATTCAAAACTCCATCCTTTGAGATGCCAAAATCATGGAGAAAGATAGGAGAAAGAATTGAAACTAAGCAAAAAGAATAGCATAGTCAAATTCTTTATGTTTTGTTAACTTAGGTGGCTTCAATTTCCCTTAGCTTTTAGTGCTTCTTAGGGTGTCCTTTGGGTCTAGTTTAGAGCTAAAATTTTCATGCAAATGAAGGAGAAGAAGGTGGAAAGGGCTATTTATATGAAGGAGTTAGGGTTTTATAATTTTTCAATATCCCAACTTTGCCCTTAAATTTTGTTTCCTTCATTTAAGCTCATTTCAACTCCTTTTTGAGAACCATCTTTTCTAATATAAAATTTAGGTCTTCTAATTCGTAAAATGCCTTAAATTTCATCCAAATTAGATTTAAAATCTTACCAAACTGTCTAGTCAAAGTTTTGATCAACCGATGACCTAAAATGTATACTAGAGGGGTTTTAACCATTTTAGGGGTTCCTATGGTTTTTAAGACCTCTAAGAACCCCCAAAAAACTTAATTTTTCTATTTAAAGTTCCCTTCTTTGAGTTTTCAAAAAGTTACTCGAAATTACAATTTTCCAATTACATTTTTTGTTCCTTTGTTTTGCCGTTTTAGCTTAGATTTTGGGCTATTCTTAGTTTTCTACCTATATTTTTAGATACTTTAATTAGAATCATACCCTTAATTGGTCTTAATTCTCTTTGCTTTAGGGTCCTCTTATATCATGATATCAATTTTTGTTTAGTTTCTAAAAAAATTAGATATTACACAATGCTAAAGTATATGCACCCTAAGAAAGCTAAACATCCACTTTGAACCCTTGAGCATAGACAAACAAGGATCTTGAGTCTTGGAAGACGTCACAAGGTTGACCAAGCCTTGATAAGTTTGTTAGTCTTATGAAGAACCCTAGAGAAAATCATTCCAACTCTAGATTTCCAAAATTAAAATTTTATTCATTCATCCAATCTGATTACAAATAGAGGTGGGATGCATGTTTATATAGTGTAAGTCAAATTTGCCTTTTAAAGGAAAACTAAAAAATAAATGCATAATGCTAACTGAATGATCTAAAAATCAAGAATACAAAATGATCAAATCTTTTTGAAAACTTAAACAAAAAAGAATCTACCTAATTAATTCCAATTTTTATCCTAATACATAAAACTTATAGAAGCTAATATATTAAGCCTATAATAATATTATTTAGGTCCAACTGAGTCAATCTATGTATAGTCTTTGGTCTAAGCACTTTATTTTGCAATATTCTAACCAAAAATAGCTCCAACAACTCCATCTTTACCCCAAATAATGTTAATGATGTATTAATTCATGCTTAAATCAAATTTGTCAAAATCTTGCTTGACCCAAGTCTCTTAAACAAGTCTACTCAATGCTTCTTTAAGTCTTTTAGCCCTAGCCCTTATGATAGATCTAACTGGAGGATGCAAAAGATCATTTGAAAGTTTTGAATTAGCTTGTTCTTTTGAGCTAGCTAACTTTGTTCCATAATTTGTATCACACTCCCTCACTATGCCAAGGTAGGAATAAATAAGAATTTTAATGTTTTATTTATTTTATGTCCATTTCATATTTAACTTGCAATAAAATAATAATACAAAATACAAGTAGTCCCTCAACTATTGAAACAAAGAAATATATATAATAAAGTTGTACATTACAAAACTCCTAATTAACCCAAAAAAATGTTCATATAAATTTTCCAACTATCATTATTTACATTTTCTTTCTCTTGGTGGTATGAGACATTTCTCTTAAGGTCTATCCTCCTCAACGTGAATTCAGTGTTTGCAATGAGATTTTGTAAACTTCACAAATCTTATGGGTAGGACTTATATCTGAAGACATATGTAATAGCAATATCACAAATCTTGTAAGATTTGGAACATGTCCTATCTTTGAGTGTTGGTGGTTACATGAAGCATTGGATAAAGGATAGAGATTTTATGCAAGCACCATTAATTAGAAATGGAACTTGTTCCTATCTCACCAAATTTATGATGTTGTTGCAACACATCTTTAGGTATAAGTCCTACCTATAGGAATGCTTAAAATCATCCTCCTACTAGTCAATGTGAACTAATTCTTTGCACTTGCATGATCACAAGGAAAATAAATTAGAGATAGCTGATTGTATTGCCAAACAATGATATATACAAAGAACAAAGGAAAACAAATGTAGCTCCTTAATAGGAGGATGACCACAAATATTTGTCGACATTAGTATACTTGAAAAGACGGATATGTTGATATTAGTAAGTCATGCAACAATAGTAGCATAACATAAAGTAAAAAACCATTTCATATATCAATATAAGTTTCGAAACAAATTGATTAAGAACTATTGGGATTTATCATTTTAGTTAGCCTCTTTCTCCATGTCCTCAAAAACTTTAATACCATCAATGTCTTCATTATCAATGATGAAGTCATCATTATACAAACCGTTCAATGGTTTATGTATTTCACTTATGGTAACTTCTTCCATCAAAGCATATTCATTGAGCAATGTAATTACCAATTTATCATCTTCAATGAAGACATGTTGTATATCTCTTAGAGACATATTTTTCTAATGATTAACCAATTACATCCACTTTATCACAAACTTCATACCCTTCATTAAGTGTCTTTGTTATAAAGAGTTTTAGTTAACCTTGCAAGATGTCAATTATTCACCATTGTCTCTACCTCCACCATTGTGAAGCACACTTGCAATGCCTACTCAACCAACATAAATACATCAAAGGTATGGGGGTTGTTTAAGGCTTGACATCAACTAACTCATACTTGCCATCAATTTTAACTCTGTTAGTTAGTTAAACTAATGGCACCAGAACAAACTTAGTCTATTATTGACTCCTAGATATGATAATTTGTTATGTTTTCAAGAATGTTGTAACACCATAGATTTCTAGCTTTACCTCATGTTAATTTTAAGCCTCATGCCAAGCATTACATAGGGAAGCAAGAAAAATGACATTAAAATATTGAGTTTTCTTGCGTTGTGCTATGCATAAATTTTTCTTGGCGCCTCATGACTTGTAAAGAGTCTCCCAAGAGTAAGGTTGAGTAAAAAACCTCTTAAAGAAATGGGTAAGGCAAGTCCAAAATCTACAAGTGAATGGGTGAGACTAATCCACTTACTTGGCAAGTCCAAAATCTACAAGTGAATGGGTGAGACTAATCCACTTACTTGGCAAGCCTATGTAAGCTATGTATGACTTGTTCAAATGTTAAAGATGTCTCTTGAATGATTGCACATGTCAATATGCCTATGCATGTATTTGTAAAACTTAGTTTGCATATTTTATATGTGATTGAAAGGGAGATAAGCTATTGGGATTCTTTGAATCTCATTCCCTCCTCTCCAATATCTTGACATACTAGGTGAACCAATTGAGCAAGGTAATGGAAGCCAAGAAGAAGAAGATTAACAACCAAGTGTATGAAAATGCCTAGTTTTGTCTCTTTTGTAGCCACACACATGACATATGATGTAATCCCATGATAAAATTGTTATGTAATCATATAAACATATGTAATTACCTAAATGTTTGATGTATGTATGAGTTTTAGTACCAAATGAATGATAATATGCATTTTAGGAATGGAATGGCAAGATTAGACTTATGAAATCTTGTGTATGGCATTGGGGTGAGAGAGTGAGTTTGCAAATTATGGGTTTGTGTACCTTTAGGACAAGTTTAAAATGTCATTTTGGTGCAATCCCATGTGCTCAAGTGGCCACACAAGCTTTGGAAAACAAATTTGGACACTTTGGTGCTTGTAAAGACCATGAAAATGACCAAATCGAAACCCTATAGCACAAACTGACCAAATGGATGAATCTTCCCATGAAAATTTGTAAACATGTAGGGCTCATTGAGAGAATTTTGGAAAGCTAAAGTATAGAAAAATTAGAGCTCTACAGAATTAATTATGAATTTTCAAATTTGGAAAATTTTTTAGTTTTGGTTTAGTGTACCATTCATATGGTCAGTTTTGTGTTATGTGTCATCCAATGGTCAAATGGTGTGCAATGCTTGTGCAATTTTAGAAGTATAAACTAGAGGTTATAAACTTCCTATGGCCACCAAGATCACCTCATTTAGAGGTTTGAGCAGAGAGTTATGAATTTTTGAAGTTTCATGTCAATATTAGTAATGCCATTGGACTTCTAGTACTATTCTATCATAATTTAGTTCCTAAATGGACTTTGCATGATCTAGAGTTAATTTTCCCTTAAATTGATCATTCGTAACTTCTTATATTGATCAAGTTTTCCTGACTTGGATTTTTGTAGAATTAGTTATGAATTTCCAAAGTTTATGATAGTAAGCTATGATAATAGCCTAGGCAGCTGAGACCTTAGGTGCTTTTTGAATGTCAAACATCTTATACTTGGTGTTTCATGACTTGCACCTATTTGTAGTATAAATTTGACATCTGTAGCTTTCCAGAATAGTATAGTGTGCTTGATTTCAATTTTTCTAGAATTAGTTATGATTTTTCAAAGTTTAGACACAAAATCTAGAAATCCTACCCAAGGCTGCACCATTGCATTCCATGCATTCCATTCCCTTGCACAAGTTCTAGGATACTTCTTGGGATGGTTATGAGTTGTATTTGTGTATTTAAATATAAGAATAAGATGGATGAGTCCATATGGCCCATAAAACCCCAAATGAAAAATTTATTCATGATGTAATGTAGTTTATTTGTATTTTTCTATGACTTTTCCTTGAGAAATTCATGTGCTTCATGGAAACAAGCCTACATAAGATATGAGATGAGTCATAGAATCATAGTATTAGATTTCTATCTTTGCATCATATTAATTTTAAGTCTCATGCCAAGCATAGGGAAGCAAGAAAAATGGCATTAAAATATTGAGTTTTCTTACGTTGCGCTATGCATAAATTATTCTTTCAGAGGAGTTCTGTGGCCCATATGGACTCATGTGACATATTATCATTTAATTACATAGATACAACTCAAATATATCACCATAAGTGGCCTAGAACTCGTGCAAGTGTAAGGAACACATAAAATATCATAATGTAGCATCGGCCAAAAACTTCACCTTTCTATCACTAACTTTGAAAAATTATAACTAATTCTAAAAAAAATTGAAACCATGAATTCTTTACCATTATGGAAAGCTACAAATGTGTACTTTATGTCAAAAATATGCCCAGGTCAAGAAACATCAATCAAAAGATGTTTGACATTCAAAAAGGTATAAAGGTTTGACTAGTTATTGGAACTGATATAGATTTTTGCTATGAACTTCAAAAATATCCAATTAATTTAATCCATGCAAATGATACCAATATGAAAAGCTACAGATGTTAGTTAGAGGGAAAAAATAACTTCAAATTAGTCCAGGCATGTCCAGGCTTTGAAAACTAATCAAACAGTAACATAGGTCTGGCTAGACGCCTGATACAGGATAAAAATTTCAAAAATTTGTATCTCCCTCTCTAGATATCTAATAAGGTGATTCTAGTTGGCACAAGTCACTGGGAAGGTCTAGTTTCTTGTAAAATTTTGTAGCAATTGGACATCATTTGCCCCATGAATGATAGAGTTTCATTTCATACTAGAATAAACAGTGCACTGAACCAAAACCAAAAAAATTTCCAACTTTGAAAATTCATCAAATATTCCATAGGCCTCCAAAAATTCTGCACTTTAGCTTCCCAAAAGTTTCTCAACAAGCTCTAGATGCATGCCAAATTTTAGACCAAGAAGAGGTTATTTAGATAAAAAGTAGTATAGCTTACCAATATGGTTAATTTTGCTCCTTATGAGATACCAAATGTGTCCAAATGGCCTCCTTTAATGTTTGGCATCTCTTGGGCAAGTTTTAAAGCATGAATATGACTTCTATGAATGCCCAAGTGGTTTCAAACCTCATGCATCTTAATTTGGCCATTCCACTTCCATTAATATACTAATACACCAAACCATCAAGAAGCCAAACTTGCCATTTCTATTGATTTCATACCACATATAGTCTATACAAGAGTCATACATCATTTTACATTCATACATGAGTTTACATCTCAAAAATAATATATACAAAACCTCTTTTCCATTTATATGGCCATAAAGAAGTCAAATTCATGCACTTTGTTGTCATAATCTCATCTTCCAAGGTGTGAGCTCCCATTATCTTGTCCACTTGATCCACCTAGCATGTTAGAACATTGGAGAGGAGGGAATAAGATTCAAAGAATCCCAATAGCTCATCTCCCTTTCAATCACATATAAAGTATGTTGGAGATTGTGCCCTAGGCCAATCATTGTATTGCGAACATTGTTTTTATTACGAAATAAGAGTTTTCTTTTTATTACATTATTATATTATTTGCATGTTTATATATAATAATATCCATGGATAAATCATTTTTTTGAATTATCCAAAATATCCCTAATCAATCATCCTTGTGGGAACAACGATGAATTAAGATTAGTATGATTTTGATTAATTAAGTGTTAATCATGTATGATGATATGAATCAAAATCATAGGCGTGTGTTAGAGAACAGAACGTTGGATAGACTCATCATGAGATAAACTACATGGATTAGGTCATAAGTTTATCTCATATATAACCGTGTCATTGATCCCTTGGACCTGAGATCACCATAGATTCCTACATGAAGGACACTGTACTTTGACATAGTCTAATGTCACCTTGACCGGGTGATTATAAAGACTGTGATCAGGTATAATGGAATCCATGCAGAGGAAGATGAGTGGTCAAGATGGAATTTGTCCCTTTAATTAATAGAGAGATATCTCTGGGCCCCTCGATGAGTGTGATTGAGAAATGCATGGCCATGCTCAGATGGAAAGGGTTCCATCTTATATCAGTCTGCTCGAAGATCGAGAAAGTTATGATCGAGCAAGTTGAGGATGACATTTCCATGCCTCATACTCGATCTAGATATCATGTGACAAAAGGGATATGATAGGGTTATAAGATAGGTTACATCGGATCACCGATTCCATATGATTTGGGTAGTCACAATGTCTTGCTAGAGGCCGCTTGTGATTTGTGGGTCAAATAGTGCAGTTGACCCACTGCCAACATCATATGGGCCTGCAGGGTCGCACACAAGAACGAACCAACTCGGGCTAAAATGTCCACATTCATTGAATCAGAAATGTGTCTAAATTCAATGAATATCTAGGATGGAGGAATTATTTATATATATATATAAATAATTAAATGTGAAATATATTATATATATATATGTATATTATATTTGATATTATATATATATATATGAATTAATTTAAATTTGATTCTATTAGATAGATTTAAATTTAAACTAATCAGATAATTTAAATTTAATTTTATTAGATAGGTTTAAATTTAAACTAATCAGATAATTTAAATTTAATTCTATCAGATAGATTTAAATTTAAACTAATCAGATAATTTAAATTTAATTATATCAGATAGATTTAAATTTAAACTAATCAGATAATTTAAATTTGATTCTATCAGATAGATTTAAATTTAAACTAATCAGATAATTTAAATTGAGCTCTAGATATTGTTAGTTTAAATTTAAACTATAAGATAGATATGAATTTAAACTAATAGATATATTTAATTAATTTTGATTAATTAAATATATCTGAGACTCTATAAATAGGGGTTTCCATATCAGAAGCTAGAGCTAGAGTTGCCTCCAAACCCTTAGAGAGAGAGAATCGTACGGACTGTACGGACACTCCAAAATCCTTAGAGAGTGACACCGTACGGAATTGTACGAAACGTCGTACGGACACCGTATGGGGCTGTACGGGGGATTGTACGGACAGGCTGCTAGCACACCGTTTGAGTTGCCGAACTCCGTTCGTGTGGGTACCAGTAGAGGGAGCTGATCTGCGGTCAGTTCCTGTGATCCAAACAGAAGAAAATAACAAACTCAATCGACAGAAAAGATAATTCTCTGAACCTATTCAGTTTAAGCGACTTTGACGGATCCTTGGTGGGAATTGGAATAAAATTTTTTAAACGTTTCCGCTGTGTGCCTCTCATAATTCCCAACAAAGTATGCAAACTAAGTCTTACAAATGCATGCATAAGCACATTGACATGTGCAATCATTCAAGAGACATCTTTAACATTTGAGCATGTCATACATAGCATACATAGACTTGTCAAGTAAGTGGATTACTCTCACCCATTCACTTATGAATTTTGGACTTGCCTCACCCATTTCTTTAAGAGGTTTTTGGCTCAAACTTACTCTTAAGTGTCAACCTCACTCTTGAGAGAGTGTTTTAGTACCTTGGCTTCTTATATCTCACATCCCTCTCCTTCTCCTCACTTAACCAAATTAAGTTTTCTCTTAAACCAAAGGAGAGATCTACTAAGGGAGATACCCAAGGAGAGAGCAAAGAAGGGAGGAAAGACTTGGCAAAAAGGTGAGAAAACTATGGATTTTCATGCTCCTTCCTTCATTAATTTTGGTCTCCTCCTTCTCTCTCTTGTCTTATTAGTTTCATGTTTGATTTGGGACTATTTTGGGATTGGTTCAGTAGGAGAAACTTACAATTTGAAAGAGAAGCTTAAAACAAGTGGAAGAGCTCTTGAAAAGCTTTGGAACCAAAGTAAGAACCATGGCTTTCCTTGCATCTCTTTGCTTATTCTTCCTTGAGTGAGTTTTGGCCAACTATAGAGTACCTAAGAGGGATTGAGTTTTGACCAAAACCAAGGAAGAAACATAGGTTTTAGAGTATGAAATACAAGATTATGCCATTAGATTCAAAAGAAAAGCATTAGAATGTAAGTTGTGAAACATAGGGATTTAGTTGCACTTTAGTCAATATGAAGCTTCCTAGTGGTAAATTAAGTTGTCTAAGAATGTGTATGGGTTCTCAAGACATCTAGGGAGTCTCTTAAGTGCCAACTCCCTAAAGAAAATTTGCAAAACTCCATGGGTTCACAAGCTTACTCATATCTCAACCTAAGCTAATCCATGCACCTAAGGACAGTTTTAAATTCTTCTTAGACTAGAAAGAGACTAAATATGACTATTAAACATCAAAGGAAGCATTAGAATAAGTTTAGGAAGCATGGTTTGTGAGATAGAGGTGTAGGCTTCATTTTAAGACTTAAAGAAGCAATTTGTATCTAGGCTCCCTGAATTGAAATTGTGATGACTCCAAGGAGTTTAAATGGAGTCAAAAGACTTGGATTGAATGAGAAATAGGAGCCAAGATTATGAATTCCAACAGTTTCTTCCTTAGGTTTTGTGTGGAACCCTAATTGTGTCTTAGAACAAAGTAGCCTTACATAGAGTTTGTGAGAAGCTAAAGCTTGTTCCAATGATTGAAATATGTCTTATTTGATGTGTTTAGGCCAATAGAATCAAGTGCCACTTAGTTGCATGTGCTTGACCAAAAAGGGGAAGAAGAATTAAAGAGACAAGTTTGTATTCTTGTTTCAAGGTAGCTCTCTAACCTTTCTCATATGCATTGCTTAGATGTTTGCTTATTATTAGATGCTTGTGTGTATGTATGAACTATGAGATATATTTCTAGCCATTGAATACATGTTATGGTACCATTATATTTTTTAAAATGTGTTTATAAATGCAAAGTGGCTTGAATAGGTTTGGTTATGCCAAAAGTCCCTTAACATGGGTGAAGATGAGCCAAAAGTCCATAAGAATGGATGAGACAAAGCCAAAAGTTTCAAGAAGAGTGAGACTAAGTCAAAAGATCCTTAAACGTATGTGAGGCAAATCCACAAGTCCTAAAGAAGTTGGGTGAGGCTAGACCAATGCCTTTGAAAGCCTATGTTTGATATGTATAAGTTCATATGATAAGGAAAATGATTTATGTATGTTCATTAGTAGTTTAAATGTCATGCATGCATTCTTTGACAAATAATTACATCCATTATGTATGTTTGAAAGGGTAAAGAACTATTGGGATTCTTTAAATCTCACTCTTCCCCTACATATGTCTAACTATGTCTAGGTTAGCCAAGTGGACCAAGAAATGGAGACCAACTACCTTGAAGGGCAAGACTTTGACAATGAAGTAGAGAAATAGACTTTTTAATAGCATTTTGATGTTAAGAATTGTAACCATATGATGTATATGTGATGTAGAACTTTGAGCAAGTTTAAATGTATGTAAAAATGATGTATGTATCCATTTTGAAACCAAATGAATGAATACATAAGTTTTTGGCACCCTAATGCTATTATGTCTGTGTATAAATGCAAGTGGTAAGGTGAGAACGAGTTCCATAATAATTTGAACCATTTCTCATGTTCTTATATGTTATTATTGTACATTTGGACGTGCCCAAGTGGTTATGAAATGATAAGAGAGCTACTTGGTATCTTATGAACTCATTATAGACTTCAAATTTGACCATTTCTTAAGCTAAACCAAAGTCTGACTATAATACCCCAAAATTAATTAAGATGTTAATAATGTATTTGAACTAATTAAGAATAATTATTATGGAATAATTGGGTAAGCTGTATAAATGAAAATTTACAGAGAAATAAGTTATTAATATGGGTTTAAGATTTCAATTAGATTAAAGCTTAATTTGGCCCAAAATTTAATTTGAGTAAGCCATGGATGAGGATTTATAGAGGCCCAATGATTTTAGGTGTAAGCCCAACTCCTTATCATGAGACTTAGGCTAAGAGAGATCACTTAGTAATGGCCCAATTTGATTTAGTGAAATAGAGGCCTACAACCCAATTTAAATAAGCCCTTATAGTTGGCCCAACACACATTATGCAGACCCAAATTGGATTGACTCTTGAAATTTGGCCTGACCCAACAACAACTCTGAAGCCCAACTTATGAGACTTAGCCCAACTAACATGAACCTTTGAACCCACTAGAATTTGGGCCTTAAGGTTAGCACACTTCACCTTAATTAAAAGTGTTCTGCAGCCCACCTCACCAAACAAAGGCCCAATGACTAGATATAAGCCTAAATGGACCTTAGGCTAATGGGTTAGCCCATTTCCCCCTAATAACCCTAAAGGTTCAGCAGCCTCCCTCCCTATTCAACAAAAGATGTAACACCATAAATTCTAACTCATACCCATAATCCAATACATGCTCATGTGAGATAGAGTAAGAATAGTTAGATTCATACACTTTCTTACTTAGCGTCATGGTTAAAATTCATTTCAGTGTTATGTGTCCCGTGTGAGTTCATACTATGCCTCCTCATATTTAAGTGCACTATTACAAATCATTTCAATCATAAAAACTGGCTCACAACTCATGAAAACCGAAAGGAGACATGGGACATGCATATTTCTTCTCGGCCAGACTTGGCCCCATTTCTGGGAAAACTTGGAAAATTCATAACTAAATCTAGAAAAATTGAAAACATGAAATCTTGGTCATTCTAGAAATATTAGGATGTCTACTTCATACTAAAAATATGTAGAAGTCTTAAAATCCCATACACAAAGCGTTTGACATGTGAAATCATCTAGAGGTCTGATTAGGTCCTGATGCTGTCACAGTTTACTGATATGAACTTCAAAAATGTCTAATTAATTACAAAAAAAAATCCAATGCATGAAAATGATACCAAAATGGAAAGATGTGGATATTAACTAGAGAGAAAAAATATCACTAGATCAGTCCATCAAGCCCAACTCCCAGAAATTGATGGAACAGTACTTCTGGTCGGGTAAGATGACTGATACTGGGCAGAAACTTCAAAAATTCATATCTTCCTTTCTAGACCTCAAAATGAGGTGGTTCTAGTTTCTACAAGTCACTGTGACTATCTAGTTTCTACTTATAAAATTTTGTAGTCATTGGACCACGTTTTCCCCTCGGATGACACAATTACACAACTGACCAAATGAACAGTACTGATGCAAATCCGAAATTCTGATACCAATTTTGAAAAATCATAGAAAATTACACAGACCTCCAAATGACCTGATCTTTGGCTTCACAAGAAGCTCTAGGCAAGATCTAGTCACATGTCAAATTTCAAGGCAAGAAGAGGTCATTTGTTCAAACTTTGATATAAGGGGACAAAGTGTCAATTTCTTGTGTTACAAGAGGGCTATAAGGGTTCAACTTTGCTTCTCCTACCCCTAAGGCACTATGAGCACGTGGAAAAGCATCAACATAGGCTATCAAACATGGCTCAAATGCCTAACAACCCAGATTTGCAAAACTCACTCTCCTACACCAAAACATACACCATGTACATAATGCCAAGATCTTACTATTCATCCGAAGACTTGCTACATCATGCACTATAATCCTAATTCTCATACATATATGATAAATACATTCATTTACAAGTATTCATACATGCTACATCATGTACATCATTAGATTACACAACTCCTTTGCCAATTTCCTAGCTTCAAGCTTGGTGGCTCCTATCTCTTGCCTCACTTGGTCCGCCTAGCATGTTAGGATAGTGGAGAGGGGGGGAGTGAGATTCAAAGAATCTCCATAGCTCATCTCTCATTCAATCATACATAAAGCATGCAAACATGTCTCACAAATGTATGCATGGGCATATTAGTATGTGAAATCATAAGAAAAGCATTTTCAACATTTGAGTAGGCCATACATAACATACAAAAGCTTGCTAAGCAAGTAGATTAGCCTCACCCATTCACTTATGGATTTTAGACTTGCCTCACCTATTCTTAAGAGATTCTTAGACTCAACCTTACTCTTGGGAGTCAACTTCACTTTTGGGAGACTTTTTACTTTGTCTCAACTAACTTTAGGATTCTTGGCTCATCCTCACCATGGCTAGAGGGTTGTTGGCTTTTCCATACTCAAGCAAACCAAAGCAATCACATAAAACATCATTGAAATACATAAGGCATCATCATGCTAGCATACTTTTCATGGTTTAAAACATTCATACACACATGCAAGACAATGTAAGCACACATCTATGCATGAGAGAAGGTGGAGAGAGCTATCTTATCGGCTAACACACGCCTTCCCTTTTAATTTGTCTCCTCCCTTGTTGATTCAAAATCACCACTAGATGAGAGTGCTTCTCTTGAGCCTAAACACACAAGGAGCATAGAATTACTCTCTTAACACTTTATTCATGAAGAGAAACTAGGGTTTCTCTCTCTAGAATTTCACTAACTCTCCTTTCTCTCTCAAGCTCTCGAGAAAGGAAAACAAGGAAGAAGAAGTAAAGATATATGAGTCTTGGTCTTCTTCAAGAGAGGTTTTCCACTCTCCCTCTTCTGAACCAAGCTCAAAGCCCAACTACTTTAACAACCAAAACCATAGGAAGAAAGGGCAAAGAGAGAAGAACAACATGCTAAGAAGAAAAACCATGCAAATCTTACCTTTTTCTTGTTCCTCCTTCCTCCTTTAGGTTTCTCTCTCTATCCACAGCTCTTTTCTCTCCTTTGGTTGAAACCTAGGTCGGTTTAAAGAGAAAGGATAAGTTAGGGTGCTTTAAGAAGTCAAATTCTCTTTTTTCACGCTTTTACGGACTTACTCTCGCTATAGCGAAGCATAACCCTCGCTACGGCCAGCACGTAATCAGTCTCAGATCCCTGTTTTCGCTATGGTGTGTGCTACGGCGAGCAACGCCTTGATTTTTGTATGGGATGCCCGCACTCGCTATAGCTAGAAGCATTTTCGCTATAGCTAGAAGGCACTCTCGCTATAGCTAGATCATTTCTCTCTATAGCGAGCAGGTACATTCGCTATACCTAGGCTATAGCTAGCAAACTTAGAAAATTTTCAGCCCTTCGAAAATTTTTCAGCTTCTTTTCTTCTTCTTTTTTTTCCTGGTTGTTACAGAAAACACAAGAGGTAAGGAAGGAAATTCGGAGGTTTAAGGGAGGCTAGGGTTCTACCAACATTGTAGCTCTATTTTTTACTCCTAGAGGATGATTTAGCCAAGGTAAGTTATATATAACTTGACCCTCTCATTCTCCTCTTCATCTTAGTCTGATTAGTTTTTGGTTTAGACATTTTCATCCTCTTCTCAAATATAAAACTTGGAGTTGGGTGATTCCTTGCAAGATTTCCAAAGTTTGGAATTAGTGGAACCATGGGGTAAGAGTTTGCTTTCATTTTGTGGTGTAATCTTGCTCAGATTTCATGTTATAAGCTGACTTTGGTATATGGCTAATTCCATGTGTGAAAATCCAAGTTTTAAGGATGGTCCATAGTGTGTCCTTAGTAGTTAAGGCTTAACCTAATCCATTTGACCTCTTGGGTGTATAGGTAAGTGTTCCCTCTTTTCTTGTGTGGTGTATATGCTGAATTCCTACATTTTGGATTGACTTTTGCTGCATGGTTTGTGCATGTACAAAAATGGAGTTGTGGGGAGCGAATCACGGTGAGCTTTGATGTATGGACCCTAAATTAGTGTAATAAATCATTAGGAAGCTTGGGTAAGAAGCTCTCAATGAACTCTTCTTAAAATTAATCTGTGGATAAGGAAATTCCTAACTAATGATAGTTAAATGATGATGATTATGCTTATGTTAAGCCTGGTGTGCTTTGAATCATGATGGCAGCTAAAGGATGAGTAATTGGCTTCATTGAGGTAACCGAGGCTATTTTTCTAATTCCATGTACATGCTCATATTAATCTAGTATTTGTTACACATGCTTGATTTTAAAATGCTAAATAATTAGTTGACTACTTGAATTGTTATTGTGATTGGACCTTGTGAGTCTATGGTAGAGCTGTGGTGCGGCTGCCACCTGTGTATGTGCTTCGATCGGGCACTGGGTTGTGATCAAACCCTAGATGCACTGAGCCCTAGTTGTACTTATTACAGAGTAGGTGCCATGGACGGACCTCTCCCGGTGTTATTGGCCATTAACATGTTGTGTATGATTATTGATATAGGATAGTAGTCATTGGTAGCTCAACTAGTTCATTTGCAAATTAAATTGATGATTCTAGTATTCCTAATATGAAATTGCATTATATTGATTAATGTGTACATATATATGGAATTTTCCTCTTATTACTGAGATTGTATATCTCACTCCGATTGTGGGTTAACATTTTCAGGGACCAAACCTCTTAGTGGCAAGGAGGAATTTAATGGAAGCTTATTATATGGTTTAGTAGTAGGTAGGTTTAGAAACCTTGTCAGATGGTATTTGTATAACTAGACTACTAGCTTTATGTAATTGCCACATTGCATCATGAATTTGCCAAGCATAAGGACTGTAATCATTTGATGCATCAGATGCCAACTTAAACCAATGATGTATGGAATTTCTAATGGGACTTACGTTTGAATGGAAATATGAGTGGTGTATGAACTCCTTGCTGTCATTGATCTATGAACTTAATAGTTTATGATGGTCAGAAGATTAAATATCCACGATTGAGTTTCGAAAGGGTAATGATAGATAAGTTGGGTAAATTAGGTAAATGAAAGCTATTAGAGTCCCAAAATTTGAGAGAGAGTAGTCCTAGAGTGTCTCTAAGGGAAGAATTGGAGTGCATAGGACGAAATTGGAGGGATGTAGTTATAGGAGGGAGTTATGTCGCGACTAGGAAGGCTTTGCTGCAGCCTAGAGAATGATAGTGGTGAGGAACACTACAGCTTGATAAATCTCACTATGGCTCAAAGAGAAAATTTTGCCCAGGGAGGGTGATAGAAAGAAAACTCACCGCAATGCAACATGTCTTACTGTGGCTTAAGTCGAGGAAACTAGGTAAGGAGTGTCCAGTAGCTAGCCTCACCTCAACTTAAGCGTACTTCGCCATGGTGAGAATCGTGGGACTTCGAATAGTAGCTCCAGGAGGTTTCCTCGTCGTAGTGCCATGTAGGTTAGCTGTGGTGAAACTTGGGAAGATAAATGAGTGAACCCGAAAGTAATTGGCCACGACGCAAAAGGTCAAGGCCATAGCTCAAAGTGAAAAACTTAGTTTTCAAGCTCCAGTACCTAACTTAGCCATGGCGGGAGAGTTTCAAGTTGTAGCGAAGGTCCCAAACTCCTACCTTTAGCTTAGAAACCTCAATTTCTTGAATGGTAATGCTAGGAAATGATGTAGGAACACTTGTGGAAGGTTTTTGTGCATTGAAATTGGTGGATGGATGAATCACAAACCCCTCCTGATAGTACAATTTCTTTTATGCATTCTCACATTTGTGGTTATGTAGTTAATGACCCTAATAGTATCGAGGTTCAAATTTTCCTATAATTTTCACGATGTATTTAATTGTAATGATTCTAAACCTTGATCATTAAGCATTAATTATGTATTTAACCATAATTACCATTATTAGAATTTAAGGTCATCACATTTGGTATCAAAGCAATGGTTTAGGAAAATCGTTCTAATTTAAATTTGATTATTAGAAACTTAGCAATCTTGATGCATATTTGGCATGGTATTAGCTCATGAGAATAGCTAATTAGGTGAACATATAGTTGTTGCGCTTTATGTTCTGAAAAGAAATATAGAGGAATAATGATATAAGGCTTGTAATGCTTGATTAAAATGATTGTTTCTTGAATTTTATTTAGAACATCACCTATCACAATAAATATGCCCTTGAGAATAATAGATTGTAGTGAGATTCTACCTCATAACACCTTAATAATACTAATTTTGAGACATGAGGTTGTTAATGCCAATGAAAAGGCTAGAATTTTGCCCTTCTTTTCTTTGAAGACTGGGTTACTAGTCTCAGTCTAGACAAACAATTGGTTGAGGCTTGTTGCCAACTGGCTATGTGATAGATACACCAGTCACTCGCTGTGAGGTACCGATTGACTAAATCGATGAAACTAGGTAATTGATGAGGATGATGAACAAGGCTACTAATAGTATCTGTGTCTAGTTGACCGTCACTTACTAAGCAAGTCAACTAGGTATAGTGACCAGTTGATTGGCCTATTGAAGTAGTTAATTGATCACAACAAGAGTAGCAATTTTTCACCTAAGCAAAATTCTAAGCTTTTCAAGGGCCATTTAGAGTGATATTAAGAACTTAGAAGGCAACAAAATAAAGTAAAACACCTGACTAGTTATAAAAACCTTATAGGAGGGTAAGATGTAAACCTTACTTACAATTAAGAAATTGACAATGGAACTTTGGAGGCCAGTGTGTAATAAATAAGTATGATTGATTAAATATATGAAGTGATGTACAATCCATCACGAGTTAGAATTATGTAGACTTCGAAAGGTCCCCAAGGTTGAGACTTTATAGGTACAGAGGTCCTAACTCACTTGCTTGATCCTGGTTAATAAAGAATGGAATTACTCAATCCTAGCTACCGCAATTTGGGTCTAATGAATAAGTGTGATAAAAGCTAAAGAATATTTCAAATAGTTTTATTCAAAACTATTAGAGTGAGTAAGCTATCTTTAGTTAATGATGACAAGGAAGGAGGGCAAAAAACCCTTAGGATTGTTAAATCCATTTCTAAATGGGGGATAGTGACTTTAAATTAAGGGATTAAGGGAGCTGATGTTTTGGAAGGAATCTTGAGAGAGCTTTGAGGCTCCTCCCTTAGTGTACCTAGACAAGAGAGGAATTTGTGATAAGGTAGAGAAGCCTGAGTATGATAAGAGGGAGGAGTATAGACACGTTATGCTTAAGCATGTTGTCTCTTTTGTATAATTCAGTTCACTTATGCTATGTGTTGACATGCATTTGGGTGGTGGTTAGAGGCACTTTACATGCATGATACACTTAGGGAGTGTAAGGTCAGATTCTATAGCACTTTAGTGCTACAGGCACGTGGGACATGCTCATTTACTGGCACTTCAATGCTAGAGGCACGTGGGATATGCTTACTTACCGGCACTTCGGTGCTAGGGGCATGTGGGGCGTGCCACTTACCATATGATTTGATGAATTTTGACCATCAAATTAGCATCAAACTAGGCTAAGTAGACTTTCTACCTAGAAGGTAAAGAGGAGATCTTTATGGTAAGGATCCACCTAAAAAGAGAATAAAATGGTACCTGTGTGAGTACAAGTGGTTAAGATACAGTCATCATGGGGTGATGAGCATGTGTATGGCCATAAAAAAGCATTGCCTACTAATATTGAAGGCAAATTTTGATTCTGTCATCAGTAATCTTATTGTTATGTATCACATGTGGCGTGATTAAGGAAATAGAGACAACATTAGGAATTCGAGATGGACTAATAATTGCTGTAGTAGTAAAACTCCCTAATTTTGAAAGAGGACTCCCTAATGTAGAATAATAATACGGGGGAAATGAATGAGAAGTGGCAGCAATGCAATTAACTTATGTTATTACAATAAAACCTATAACATCCGGTTCCCTGAAAACCAGAGGAAACGTGAGAAACATAACGTACAGTTTCTTCATTAACGAACGAAATTTACCAAATACAAAAGGAAGTCCCCCAAGATGATGGAGTTAAGGTCCCAAAAAATTTAAGAAGCATTCTAGACTCCTAAATATGAGAATCCCAGGCTCAGACGGAAAGAAAAAAGGAGCTAGAATGAAGAAACAATTTCTCACGAAAAGCCTACAAAACGTAATGGCATTTTCGTAATTTCGAGCAATTTTTGGAATTCACACAGGAGGGCTTTTTAAATGAAATTTTTGAGTTCTCCGGGGTTCTTAGAGGCCCTAAAAACCATGGGAAGCCCCGGGACAATTAAATCCCTGCCGGTGGACATTTTCCAACGTCGATGTGCATAAACTTTGATGAATCCATTCAGAAAGGTTTTAGCTCTAATTTGAGTGATTCCAAAGCCATTTTTCTTAATTGAGGACCTAAATTTTGTAATGGAAAAGACGGTTCTCAAAAAGGAGCTAAAACGAAGGAGAAACAAAAATGCAAAGTATGAAGGGCAAAATGGGAATTTTTAAAAAAGTCCTTTTACCATAGCTATATATAGGTGGCGCCTCACACTTGCCCTCATTTCACTTCAGATATTCCAGCCCCAAATCAGAAGAAGAACCCTAAGGGAGAGGCGCCCAAGAGAGGAAGAAGAAGGAGGAAGAAAGCCAAGCTTAAGGTATGTTTTCATGGCAATTTTCCTTGCTTTTCTCCACCTCCACCACCTCTCCTTCATTCTCCTTTCTTTCCTTGGATTAAAATGAGGTTTATAAATCTGATTCAAGGGAGATATTCAAGGGAAAGTTCGGATTTGAAGAGAGGAGCTTGGAGAAATCAAGATTCAAGCCAAACTAAGAAAGGAAACAAGGTAAAAATGCATCCTATGGTTGATACTTTTCACCCCACTTCTTCTCCATTTCGACCTAGACCAAGAACCCTAGGAGGATCTGATTTCCAAGCCCAATCAAGCATGATTCTTAGGTATTTGATGGAGAGGAATAAGAATATACAAAGAAAACAATGAAATAACCATTAGATTTCAAGATGCAAAACCTAGGGTTTTAAGTGCACCTTCCAATTTTTGAATTTGTATGATGCTTTCTAGGTCTAAGTAAGAGTTTAAATGAGTTCTTGAGACACCTAAGATGCTCCCCATAAGCTTCTTCCTTCAAGAAAATCAAGAGAACCCCAAGAAGCCTAAAGGAAGCCTATGTCTCGGCCTAGGCTTGTTTGTATAGGTGGGGGGAGTTTTAAATTTTTCTAAGGCCATTCTTGAGTCATATTTGATGAATGAAGATGAAGGGAGGCCTTGAAAAAAATTTAGAACTCATAGAAAGTGATTTGGTGCCTTAGGTTCCATATTATGACCTAAAGAAGCAACATGATGTTAAGCTCTTTATTTTAATTGTGTGATGACTCCAAGAGGCTTAAAAGGAGTCAAGAATCATATTTGAGAGGAAAGAATGGAGCCTAGAAATTTTTTGAGGGGTGTTACTTCATTACGTGTGATTATGGACCATAATAGAGCCTACAGAGCAATCTAGTGTTTTATCAAGTGATGTAGCCTTAGAATATGTTACATAGACCTAATTGGCTCCTATAAATTGTATCTAGGCCAACAGAAACTATCTCCACCAAATTGTGGGTGTGTGGCCAAAAGAGGAGGCTTGAAAGCTAAGGAAAAAGTGTGTGAAATTGTGCAAGGTAGCTCTCTCCACCTTCTCTCATGCATGGATGTGTGTTTAGCTTGTTTTAGAATGTGTGTATGTGTATTTTCAAGCTAAGAAACGTATGCTAGCATGCCTTTATATTCCACGATCCTTGATGCCATGTTATGTCTTAAATGAATCCATGATGTTTGTATGAGTTTGCTTGAGTGTGGAGAGGCCAAGAACTCTTCCCTTGGGTGAGGACGAGCCAAGAACCCTCGAGCTTGGTTGAGACAAAGCAAAGAGTCTCCCAAAAGCAAAGTGGGCTCCCAAGAGTATGGTTGAGTCCAAAATGCTCAAGAATGGGTGAGGCAAGTCCAAAATCTATGAGAAGAAGTGTGAGGCCATTCCAAACACTTAGTAAGCTCTTGAATGATTTGTATGAGTTGTTCACATGCCAAGTTTG
Source organism: Erythrophleum ivorense (assembly GCA_026724425.1). NCBI lineage: Eukaryota > Viridiplantae > Streptophyta > Magnoliopsida > Fabales > Fabaceae > Erythrophleum > Erythrophleum ivorense. The sequence continues at coordinate 32,652,238 of JAIUCV010000007.1, read as the reverse complement.
CTTTAAAATGTCCATGGCTTTTATTTCCTCCATGCATGCATTTGTAAAGCTTGCTTTGTACATATTATGTGTGATTGAATGGGAGATGAGCTATTAAGATTCTTTGAATTTCATCCCCTCCTCTCCAATGATCTAACATGCTAGGTGGACTAAGTAATTATGGGTGAAGGGAGCCAACAACCATGAAGAGCAAGGATTGACAAGCCTATGTGTTATTTTTGCTATTTTGGAACCATAATGATAATTCATAATGTATATGATGTTATATATGTACCATGAACCATAAGACATGTGCAAATATACTATTATGTGATGTTTAGATGTATGAAAATGATATATGACCTATAACACTTATTTTGAGTATAGAAGGCCAAGGTGTGCAATATGGGATTTTGGTGAATGTATGCATAAGTGTGGGTTGAATGGCCAAAATGAGATGCATGAGATTTGGGACCATTTGGGCAGCTCACTTAAGTCTCAAATATACTTTTGGACTTGTCCAAAAGGTGCCACAACCAAGGGAAGGCCATTTGGCAATTTTGGTGCCTCATATGGAGCCAAAATTGACCAATATGGAACCCTAAGTCACTTTTTAGTCAAATGAGTTAGTCTTGGTCTAAAATCTGGTATACAATTAGGTTTCATTGAGAGATTTCTGGGAAGATAAAGATCATAATTTTTGGAGGTCTACAGAATATTTGAGGATTTTTCAAAGTTGGCAAAATTCATGTTTCTGGTTTGCTACACTATTCATTTGGTCTGAAATTGTTTTCTGTCACCCGAAATTCAAATAATGTCCAATTGCCACGAAATGTTGTACAAAGAAACTAGATAATCACAGTGAATCATGCCAACTGGAAGCACCTCATTTGGAGGTCTAGAGAGGGAGATATGAATTTTTGAATTTTCTGTCCAGTATAAAAAACCTAACCCAACCAGAAGTACTGTTCCATCAATTTCTGAGATCTGGGCTCGATGAACTGATCTAAAGATATTTTTCTCCTCTAGTTAACATTCACAACTTTCCAGATTAGTACCATTTTCATGGATTGGATTTCTGTGGAATTAATTGGACATTTTTTAAGTTCATATCAGTAAACTGTGACAGCATCAGAACCCAGTCCAACCTCCGGACTATTTTGCATGTCAAACGCTCTGTGTGTAGGATTTTATGATTTGTACATATTTTTATCATGAAGTAGACGTCCCAAGCTTTCCAGAATGACCAAGATTACATGTTTTTGATTTTTCTAGATTTAGTTATGATTTTCCAAAGTTTGTGACAGAAAAGAGGAAATCTTGGCCAAAAATGCAAACACGGATTTCATATGCTCCTTTGCTTTTCACGAGTTGTAGGCCAAATTTGATGATGGAAATGAGTTATATTCATGTGTTTAAGTATGAGAAAGTGATATATGCTTTCATATGGCCTACGGGACTCTAAAAGAAAAATTTTACCTGTAGAGAAATGCATTTTTATTCATAACTCCCTATGCCACTATATTGTTTCCATAGAACAAACATAAGATGAGGCATGAGAATTGTATGAATTGAGTCCTAGAAGTATGGTGTTACAAAACCTCAGTACTATGACTGACAAGGAAGGATGAGAACTAGTGGTAAATGATACTTGAATTATCTCACTGGGGATCCCTACTTGATTTGTTGATAATTAGGGAATGCTTGATAATGAAAATACTTTCTAAGTCTCCTTATTATGTTAAGTTAACTCCCAATAGACAAGCGTGAACTATAGCCTAAAAAAAAAGACCTAGTTGTATGTGAAGAGGTTTGAGAAAATTTGGAGTATCGCGAAAAAAAAGAAAAAGGTAAGAAGTATGCTAATTGAAGAATAACTATACTTGTATGAAAATATCCTAATTGGGGGTAAAAGATACGAAAGCACAGTCCTTTGGGACTATATAATGGCATAAGAAATAAGGAGATGTTCAGTTGATTTCAAACAAGTGTAAATGCCATTAAGTTGACTACTAAAGCTTGTAGTAACTAAGAATTAAAATGAGACATTAGGATCTATTGATCATGGTAATCTTTAGAGTCACATGTATGTAATTGTGGTAATGCCTTTGCAAGTGCCCAAAAAAAAAAGAGAGAAAGGGAAGAGGTTTATTAAGGATTTTCCTATGTTGGTTACCCCTGAGGGGGGTGATCAGGTTGTCTATAATAAACCATCCACTAAAACTATGACTTGTAAGATTTAAAGAAACTCATTCCTAAGTCCTAAAGAATTACCTCGATGCTCTAAACAAGGTACTCTCACCCTTAAGATCAGGTCTTATTAGAAAATATAATCTAGACCTGAAATATCGTGTTTATTTTCACTTGAGAGATTATGTTTGATTTCTATTATAGGGAAGGTGAACCTAAAGTGTTTGGCTGGCTTCAAGAGATTAGTTGTGAGATCGAACTTTATATTAGTTTTAACTCTTGGGAATCTCAACAAATGAGGAGGAGGAATCTTGGGTGCTAATTGAAAATGAAAAGGGAATTCTATACGTCCAATGGAATTCTATACTAATAGACAATAAATAAGGGTAACATGTGTAATAATTTATGAGATAGTTAAATGTAAGACTTGGAAACTTAGACTAGATGAACCTGTAAAAGGTAAAACCCATTTTGATTAAGAAGGTTAGACTAAAGAAATATGGGGGTAATCTAAGTAAAGGACGAATGAAACTTCATTATGCAACAAGGTTACTTGCTTGTGTTGCTATTAATGGAATAAATACTAAAAAGGCTAACTAAGTGGAATTCCTTGTAGTTCTTAGTATCAACTATTAGGGAGAGTTAAGCTAAAGTATCTAGGAGTTATCTCTTGAATGAATTGAGAGTTAAGAAAGAAACGAAGTTAACATGAACATTCAATGATCGACTGTTGGAACAACAACAAAAAAAGGAGAGAGGGGAGAAAAAAGAAGAAAAAGAAGAAAAGACATAAATATAAAACTAAACAAAACAAAAGCTATGAAGGGAAAGAAAATTGGGATTTATTTGAGCTAGGTGTCTAGAGCTTGCTATAAGATGATCAAGTGTAGCTTAGTCCGGATCTCCTTAGCTGTGGAAAAAGAAGGAATATGACATGCTTAGATTGGAATGTTATTTGACATAGGTTGACTAGAGGGAATAGAATTGTGGTTGCCAAGTGAAGTAGTAACATGATAAGAACACCCTCTCCAGGAAAGTAGTAAGAAGGGACTAGTCTCTAGTAAGACTATCTGAGTTATCAAGGAGGAGGTTATGAGGAAGAATTATCCAACATCAATTAAGTAAGGTATGATTAATTTTGAGTACAAAATTTCTAAAAGGAAGGAAGAATGTAATATCCTAAAATTAATTAAGGTGTTAATAATGTATTTGGACTAATTAATAATAATAATTATAAAATAATTGGGTAAGCTGTATGAATAGAAATTTACAGAGAAATAAGTTATTAATATAGGTTTAAGATTTCAATTAGATTAAAGCTTAATTTGGGCCCAAAATTTAATTTAAGTAAGCCATGGATAAGGATTTATGGACGCCCAATGATTTTAGGTGTAAGCCCAACTCCTTATCATGAAACTTGGCCCAAGAGAAATCACCTAGCAATGCCCCAATTCGATTTAGTGAAATAAAGGCCCACGACCCAATTTACATAAGCCCTTATAGTTAGCCCAACACACATTATACAGACCCAAATTGGATTGAATCTTGAAATTTGGCCTGACCCAACAACAACTCTGAAGCCCAACTTATGAGACTTAGCCCAACTAACACGAACCTTTGAACCCACTAGAATTTGGGCCTTAAGGTCAACACACTTCACTTTAATTAAAAGTGTTCTGCAACCCATCTCACCAAACAAAGGCCCAATGACTAGATATGAGCCTAAATGGACCTTAGGCTGATGGGTTGGCCTATTTCCCCCTAATAACCCTAAAGGTTCAGTAGCCTCCCTCCCTATTTAGTAGAAAACACAAGAGGCAAGGGAGGAAATTTAGTGGTTTAAGAAAGGCTAGGGTTCTACCAACATTGTAGCTCTATTTTTTACTCCTAGAAGATGATTTGGCCAAGGTAAGTTATATATAACTTGACCCTATTATTCTCCTCTTCATCTTGGTCTGATTAGTTTTTTATTTCAAAAATTTTCATCCCCTTTTCAAATCTGAAACTTGGTGTTAGGTGATTCCTTCCAAGAATTTGGAGTTTGGAGTTAGTGGAACCATTGGGTAAGAGTTTGCTTTCATTTTATGGTGTAATCTTGCTCAGATTTCATGTTATGAGCTGACTTTGGTATATGGCTGATTCCATGTGCGAAAATCCAAGTTTTAAGGATGGCCCATGGTGTGTTCTTAGTAGTTAAGGCTTATCATTTGACCTCTTGGGTGTATAGATAAGTGTTCCCTCTTTTCTTGTGTGGTGTATGTGCTGAATTTCTACATTTTAGATTGACTTTTGCTGCATGGTTTGTGCATGTACAAAAATGGAGTTGTGGGGAGCGAATCATGGTGAGCTTTGATGTATGGACCCTAAATTAGTGTAATAGATCATTAGGAAGCTTGGGTAAGAAGCTCTCAATGAACTCTTCTTAAGATTAATTTGTGGATAGGGAAATTCCTAACAATGATAGTTAAATGATAATGATTATGCTTATGTTAGGCCTGGTGTGCTTTGAATCATGATGGCAGCTAGAGGATGAGTAATTGGCTTCATTAAGGTAACCAAGGCTATTTTCCTAATTCCATGTATATGCTCATGTTAATCTAGTATTTGTTACACATGCTTGATTTTGAAATGTTAAATGATTAATTAACTACTTGAATTATTATTGTGATTGGACCTTATGAGTCCATGGTAGAGCTATCGTGCAACTGCCACTCATGTATGTGCTTCGATCGGGCACTGGGTTGTGATCAAACCCTAGATGCATTGAGCCCTGATTGTACTCATTACAAAGTAGGTGCCATGGATAGACCTCTCCCAATGTTATTGGTCATCAACATATTGTGTATGATTACTGATATAGGATAATAGTCATTGGTAGCTCAACTAGTTCATTTGCAAATTAAATTGATGATTCTAGTATTGCTGATATGAAATTGCATTGTATTGATTAATATGTACATATATATGGAATTTTCCTCTTATTACTGAGATTGTATATCTCACCCCAATTGTGGGCTAACATTTTCAGGGACCGGACCTCTTAGTGGCAAGGAGGAATTTAATGGAAGCTTATTATATGGTTTAGCAGTAGGTAGGTTTAGAAACTTTGTCAGATGGTATTTGTATAACTAGACTACTAGCTTTATGTAATTGCCACATTGCATCATGAATTTGCCAAGCATAGGGACTGTAATCATTTGATACATCAGATGTTAACTTAAACTAGTGATGTATGGAATTTCTAATAGGACTTACATTTAAATGGAAATGTGAGTGGGGTATGAACTTCTTACTGTCATTGATCTATGAACTTACTAGCTTATGATGGTCAGAAGATTAAAGATCCACAATTAAGTTTCGAAGGGGTAATGATAGATAAGTTTGGTAAATTAGGTAAATGAAAGCTATTAGAGTCCCAAAATTTGAGGGAGAGTAATCCTAGAGTGTCTCTAAGGGAAGAATTAGAGTGCATGGGACGAAATTGGAGGGATGTAGTTACAGGAGGGAGTTACATCGTGACTAGGAAGGCCTCACCGCAGCTTGGAGAGTGACAATAGCGAGGAACACCGCGGTTCAAAGTTGGCCAAATTATGCAGAATCTATCAAGTTACTGTTCATATGGTTAGTTTATTTCTTTGTATCACTCGTGGGTCAAATGAAATCCAATGCTTATTAAATTTTACAAGCATAAACTAGACATTATAATCTTTTCATAGTCACCAAGAGCACCTCATGTGGAACTCTATAGAGGGAGAAATAGATTTTTCAAGTTTTAGGTCCAGTAGCTATTTGAGAACCGACCTGATGTATTGTTTTATCACTTTTCATGGGCTAAATGCTATTTCATTAGTTTGTAATTATTTTTAGCCATTATTTAACATCTAGAGATTTCCAAAAAACTATCATATGCATGATTTTGATTTTTTCTTGAATTAGTTATGAATTTCCAAAATTCATATCAGAAATCTTAAACACCGACCCAAGAGCAAATTTTGGTTTTCTTGAAATATGGTTCCAAATATGAGATTCTGGAGATGAATTGTAATGTTTATAATTTGAATGGATATGTTATGGATGGAAATGATAGTGGTAAGTCCAAATGGTCCTTAAAGCCAAGAATGATGTATATGACTTTCTAACTATGCAAATAACTATAGATAAAAGTACCACTTTCTTGTAAATGTGTACCCATATGCCAAGTGTGTGTTAAGATAGCCTATGTAACATTTGTTCAAGGGCTAGGAAGTTGAGGTATTACAAAAAGTTTTAGTATGTAAACAAATTCAATTGGCAAAGAACTTGCTACTTGTTATGTTTTATACAAGTTCTGGAAAATGTGAGTGAATGATATATGTGTGGCATGAATTGGTACCTGGTTTATGTCATAATCTCATAATGTATGAGAGAATGTGTATGTAACTTCATGACAAAATGCTAAGTGTAACTAGATCTTTAAATCTTGCAAAGTTCTAGTTCAAGATTCAGTGAATACAAGATAGGGTTGCCAAATATGTTATAGTAAACTTAGGACTGAATTAAAACTTATGTTAGTAAAGGGATTACTTTGCTGACCTCTATATTACAAATAAAACTTGTTTGTAACCATATATAAGATATGCTATTTTAGTTAATTTGTGTCAAAGAAGTTAACTAAAAACTAAAAGAATCCTTATCAATCAACTAATATCTAAAGTCAATCAACTGAAACTAAGAATCAATTAACTAAAAACTAACTGAACTCTTATACAAATTCCTTTCTTATTCTTCCTTAGATAATTCTTCATATAAGTAGAGGTTACTGGAAAGTTCTACTTGACTAAGTTAGATAAATTTAAAGAAAAATTTACCTGCACATTTATCTTAATCTACTTATTCTTACATATTAAACCCTCAATTTGTACAGCATGCATTTCATACAACATGTGCTAAATAATCACAATTGGGAAGCAAATAAATTGATCCATGAGGAGATGAGTTAGTACTTGTTACATTAGCATAATCCTATGGTTATGATAACTCAACTTAAAGGATTATTGTTAGGAAAACAATTAGTTTTTATCTAAGTGAATTTTGGGAATTTGAGGCACAAAAGTGACTGTGTGATACATTTCTAAAGGTTATAGTCTCTCATGCAAATCCTATAGTAGGATTACTAGTGTAAGAGCTCTTGAATGTTATGCCCAAATGGTCATAACAAAGCACTTTATATGAAAGTTTAAAAGGAGTGGAAATTTCTACATTGTTCATCCCATTATATGCAAATGAGAGATATTAGAATATGAACTGTATGTGTGAAGTAACCCATGACCCAACCTAATAATTCAATGTTAGTTAATGAACTCGTTCATTAATAATTGATGTTATGATTAATTAATTAATTAACAATTAACTAATTAATTTGAGTTAAAAAAAAAAGCATTGTCAGATTTTTTAAGAATGAAGGTTATTGATGATGAAAAATCACAATGTATTTTTTCTCTACTAAAACTAAATATTGAATACAAAGAGAAACGTGAGTCCCTTTAGAAAACCAAAACCTTTTGGATTGTGGTGCTCCACTAGTAATTTTTTATCGAAACCACATGGGATAGAAAGTTTGAAGATTGTTTCAGTTGTATAAGTACTTGAATCCCTTCAATATATGTAATATTCCCTAACTTGTGAGTCATGAAACAAGTTTTTCTACTCTTTTGGCTGGAATATGGTTTGAAGATAGACAAAACTGATACAATCTAGATGATTTCTTAGGTAAATGATTATTTAGATAAACTAATGCTTTTGTATCCTTTCAGATCAATAAATTATTGATGGAAGAGGAGAGAAATGGAGGAATCTTCCTTTATCTCACAATGTATACATTTTTCTTGTCTCTTAACCTTTATAATACCACCCCTTCTGGTTTATTACTAATTTTTTTTCTTTTTTTTTTTCAATTTTCAAGGAATCAGTGGAAACGACATCTCCTAGTCTATGTGATAACCCACTGCTAAGTTGCACAAATAGTTGAAGTTTTTGTTATAAGTGATTTGTCTGGATAATCTAAAGAGAATTTAACTTGAAAATTGTCATTGAATGTTTCTAATGTGTTAATTGTTTTGGTTAATTCTTTTAGCTTAAGTTATGATTACTCCAAGTTTGTCTTACTTAAGATATACGATATTTAACCATTGAAAGCTCTTTTCTTTGTATCTCCAGGTATCAAAGATCAAAACCATAATAATGAATGTGGATCTTATGTAGCCAAATGAGTGAAATATTCACTAGTAAAGGGAACCTTTTCTGCTTCCATGCTATCTTTTTGAACTACTACGTTGCATTAAGTTGGTGTAAAATCACTCATGGGAAGAGAAATAATATGAATGCTTTATCTTTTTACACTCTTTGCACCTTTTCTTTGTAGGTTAATCTCTATTTATATGAAACTGTTATTGTTTCAACACATAGAACTTGGCTATCTTTTGTTAATCTCTGAAAGGAAAATGTTGTATTATTAAATTTAAATTTCAAGCAATGACAATGCTTATATTAAAATTAGGATATAATTCAGAATAGTCATAAATAAATATCTTTATTAATATATGATTTAATTAAAAAAACATGAAATATTGTCATTGAAAGAGGCTTCAATGGCAATCAAGAAATGCCACCACTACAACCCATTTTTGGTAGCAACAAAGTTGGCCACTAAAAGTGTGTTTAGTGGCAATAATGGAAGGTAGCCACTGAAAACAATTTCTAGTGATGACAAATACTGCTCTGAAAGTCTGTTTCAGTGATAACTATTTGTGGTAGCCATTAAACTGCACTTGGTGATAGAAGTTATAGTGAAAAAACTATTCTTTCCGTGTTTGCCTATGAAAGTCTATTTTAGTGCAACCTTCATTCAATTTTAGTGATGACAAAAGGAGTCTTTAGTGGAAATTAAGTGATGACCTTTTTTGTCTCCAATAAAGAGCTTTAGCAATTAGGATAACAGTCATAATTTAGTGACAAATTTTGAGAGTTTGAGTGCAGATTTTTGTAGTGTCTCTTGTCCATGAAACAATGATTTATTTTACCATTATTGCCATATACCATATCTGAATGGAAAGAAGTGAGACTACATTAAATATTGTGCATTTGGAGTGAATGAAATGAATCTACTACTGTACTGTGTTGGAAAAAAACCCACTTTTCCTCACTACAAAATCATGTTTTAGGGAAAATAGGGGAGCTACTGGCTATATCATTAGAAACCTGGATTGCAAATTTGTGTTGCTTCAAGGTTAGTCTTTGTATGCTAGAAACATCTATGGTGATGAAGCACGGATTAAGACAATCCCAGCTTTTCTTACTCTTGTAATCACATCAGTTTTGAGTTCAGAAGACAAACAAATAAATAAAATTGCTTTTGTGATTTGTTCAATCATCATTATTTACTTTGTGGTACCTTAAATTTAAATTTTAACACGTTTAATTGTTAAATATCCTTTTTACTTATATCTTGAATGTTTGAATAGTGTTATGAGACTATTGTTATTAAGATTAAGTAAACAATTTCAACTTTGAAATATTAGTTTAATCTCAATAATAACTTTAAAATATTGAAACTATTTAAATTATAAGTAAAAATATACTTTCAATAATAATGAAATTATGACTATTTCAATTAAAATGAATAAAGTAAAGATACCGCAAAGTAGTTAAGTAATAATAAAACAAATCACATGAGAATTAAATCAAAAACTTTAAAGCAAAAGGAAAAAGAAAGAGCTCTTAAACAGTTTGATGGACCAAATTTAAAAACTGCATGAAAACTTGAACCAATAAATGTGTATGGTTGTTACTCTTTGATCCACATATATGAACTCACAGATATGTTTGATAAGCAAAATTATTAAGAATAGAAATAAAAATAAAAAATATAATTTTATAAATAAAAAAATGATTCTCATATTTTTATTTTAAAAAATAAAAAAATTAAATAATAATTACAAAAATATAATAAATATTACATATAACTACAAAAATCTAATTTATTTTTTATGGCCATTTAGTAATTGTACATGTTAACTTCTAGTGAGGAGGTACAATGACTATTCTCTTGTCAGTTGCTGTTGGGGCCCAATGGGGTGAAAATATTTCCGAACATGAGGAAAAGGGATAGCATGAAATTTTTGGACAACTAAAAGACAACGTAAGGCTTTGGTTGATTTATGGAATTCCAACACATAAGTGGAGCAATTTTGCTCCATGGAAGTCTTGAAGGTCAAATCTTAGATTGAGGAGATGGGTCAAAGAAACTTGCATATGCTGTTTTGAAATCAAGCTTCATGGAAGCATTCAACTGACTAAGTCAACTCCACAAGAAAAGATAGTTTTCTAGCATCAAATCACTCTTAAAATACCTAAAGAGAATATCTGAAGAAACAATTCCAAGTCTTAAGAAAATCAAGGAGATGCCCTATCTTCGACTTGATTGAAATTGTGAGTAGGTGAAAGTAATATGTTATAAAATAAAGGGACAAAAAATGTCTTAGAACCCAACAAGACCACACCAAAGCCAAGTCATTGACTAAGATAACATTCTCATGCTTTACCTCTTACTTTCCATTTTTATAATTTCTATTTTAGTTGTGTTTGAACTTAATATAATAACTTTGGGCTTTTATGTAAATAATTAGGATAAATCATACACACTTTTTTTAAAATTTTGTTAAGATTACACAAATCTCTCCCTTTATTCTTAAAATATATATGGACTTCTTTTAAAACAAAAAATTATATTATACTTTAATTTAATTTTAAATTTTGACTAAAATATTTTTTATTAACCTAAATATATATATAAATATTTAATCTAGATTACCCTTCTATATTTTTTTATAGAGGATATTTTAATCACACTTTAAAATTAGATTAAAATATATATATTAAAAATAAAAAATTATATAATTTTAACATAACTCAAAATAAATATGTAATTTATTGAAACTACTAAGATACTCACACCCTTATTTAAAGAAAATCCTTCTTATAGGACTTGACTTTATGAGTAATTAACTGAACAATTGCTTGCTAGTAGATGTGTAATGTAACAATCCTAACTTCTAGTTATGATGATTAGGCTTAATTGCATGATTAATGATCATAAATCAAGGCTTATAGTCATTATAATTAATTAAGTTAAGAAAAAGTGAAAAAATTTGAACCTTGATTTTGTTAGGGCTATTAACCAAACAATCTTAATCATTTGAGTCTAGAGATGATTCTAATTATCAATTGGAAGCCCTTGATTCATTTAACCACTTATTCCACCTTACAAAATCTTTTATAAGTGTTTCCAAGTCATCATCAAACATTATCATGAGAGAATCCAAGGTTTCTAAGTTAAAACAAGAGTTTAGGTACCTTCACCATGACTTGGATCTTTCCCATCATGGCTAATGTAACACCCCAAAATTAATTAAGGTGTTAATCATAGTTTTAGGATAATTAAGAATAATTAATATGGGATAATTGGGTAAGTTAAGTGAATAGAAATTTTGAAAAGATAAATTATTAATATAGTTTTGAGATTTAATTGGGATAGAAACTTCATCTAGGCCTAAATTAATGTAGGAGATCATGATAAGAGGCGAATGGAGGCCCAATAAGCTAAGTACAGACCCAATCTGATTCAATGTAATAGAGGCCCAAGATCCATCTTGTATAGGCTCTTATAATTGGCCCAACAACCTTGGTGTAAACCTAAATCCTTTAAGCTCTTAAAACTTGGTCTGGCCCAATTAAAACCCAACAGCCCAACACATTAAGCTGCCCCAACAAAACCTAAATCTGAAGCCCATCTGAAGTTAGATACTTGGAGCAGCCCATGATCCACCTTAGACCTAACTTAAACCCAACTAAAACCCTAAACATTTCAACCTCTTCCCTATTTTGCTGAAACACAAAAGAGAAATTCGGAGGTTTGAAGGGAGGCTAGGGTTTTGGGCAAGAAATCCATTATTTCTCACATCTAGAGCAAGATTTAGCAAAGGTAATAGTTATATAACTTAATCTCCTTATCATTCTCTTTAATATGGCCTGATTAGTTTTTCATTTGAAGTATTGTCACCTACACCCAAAATCTAAAACTTGCTATTTGATGTCTCCATGGTGAAAATTCGTAGGTTGAGACTAAGGGTGACATTAGCTAAGTATAAACTCTTCATTTTGACGCTTTCTTTGCTAGTTTGAGACCCCTATAGCTTATTTATAATATGGGTATTGTTTCTGTGTGAATTTACTCAGAATTTGAGGTGTCATTTTGAGGTTTTTGGGGTAAGAGCAATCGAATCCGAATTTGGTTTAAGTGGTGATTGCGTAAGTGTTTCTGAGTAGTCCTATATAGCTTAACTTTTTTTTAAGTGATGGGTTTACTTATATAAATTCTGATTAGAGATAGTAATAGCTTGGTTTTTTGTCCATAGGCTGAAGTAACATTCAATTGGCTCTTAAAGGATTGGCTACAAGTGAGGTAACCGAAACTATATTAATTCCATGCATGTATCTATTTTATTTTCATATTTACTGTACATGAATGATTTGAAATGCTGAATGAATTGGTTGGTTACTGAGATTTGTATCTCACCCCATTTTATGGGATTAAACATTTCAAGTAAAAGTTTTTTGGGTAAGGATAAGGGCAAGCAAGTGGATGAACATCCAAGAGCTAAGGCCTGGTATAAGGAGCTACACTCAGTCTAAGTAGAATAGAGTAGATGATAATTTTGTTAACCTTTGTATAGCATCATTATGTATTTGTATTGCCAAGTGTAAGAGTTTGTATTTTAATAACATGGAATGTAACCAATGAGAAATAGGCTTCATACTAGTTGTTAGTGGATGTATGAGTTTATGACATTTATTATGCCTTGTAAACCTACGTTTTAATTGACTATTTGAGTAATGAAATCATATGATATATGGATTGTGGATTTGAGCTAGCAATGTATGAATTATTTCATGAAAATATGATTGAATGACCATTGAGAGAAGATTATAAATCTACTGATATAAGACCAATGAATGAGAAGGAGAATCCATCTTTAATTGTGGGATGGGTAATGATTTAATGGCTAGGGCAATTCAGCTAGATAGATGCTATTAGAAGTTCAAAATAAGTGGGAGAGTGGGCCCAGAGAGCCTCTAGATAGAGAGTAGAGAGTATGAGACAAGATTTTTGGAGTTATAGGATCAGAAGGAATTTCACTGCAGCCAAGTTAGGATTAGCTGCAGCCAATAAAGGCAAAATTGCCCAGGGGGTGTCCAGAGAGCAATTCGCCACGGCAAAATATGAGAGGCAAAATTGAGAGTTGTCCAGAGGGTAATTTGCCGCGACTAAATGGGAATTGGCCGTGGTGAACTTTTGTGAAAATGAGCCAGGCATTCCAGAGAGGAATTGGCCACGGCGAAAGGGGGAATTGGCCGCAGCCAATAGCGAGAGACGAGCGAGATAGGTTCCAAGAGGTTTTCTCTCTGCGGTACCATGTAGGTTAGCCACAGTGAAGGTCTAACCCGCCACGGAGTAACGAAGTAAGGAGTGAAACCGAGAGGAATTGGCCACAGTTAAGGGGAAATTAGCTGCAACAAATGTCCTGAAACCCTTATATTAACCAAGAAATCTTGGTTTTTCATATGGTAATCTCAAGAGATGACTTAGAAACATTGATGGAAGTTTCCTGTGAGTTGGAATTGGTAGGTAATAGAATCAAGGCTTATAAATGAATGTTTGTTTCCGTTATGTATGTAAGTGTTTGTAATTATGTGGTTGATGACACTAGTAACATTAAAGTTCAAATTTCCTTGCATTTCCATAATGTAATTAGTCTTAATGTCATGTAATCCTAGTTTATGGTTATTAATCATGTATTTAAATTTAATTACAATGATTAGAAGTTAGGGTCGTCACACTCTTGGCTTTGTCTCACCCCATGCCATGAGACTTTTGGCATCTCTTCACCCATATTAAGGGATTTTTGGCACTACCTCACCCTTATGAGCCATTTCCATAATTCAAAGACATTCAAGGAGACATATTGGTACCAAAATAACAACATAGCATTAAGTAGCATGTCTCAAAAATATGAATATACACACAAGCACACAATGACACATATGCAACAAGAAAAGGTGGAGAGCTACCTTGGTGAAAATTTAAGCTTTACTTTACTTGTTCCTTCTCCTTTTTGGTTCCACAAATACAATAAGGTAGGGTTGGATTTCCTTAGCCTATTCATAATAAACAACACTCAACTATACTCTTGGAACAAGCTATGACATCCAACTCACTCTTAAGAATACACTTTGTTCTATTTGTCATAATATGGCTCCATTAATGACCCAATGAAGCAAGTACCATGATTCAAATTCTTGGTTCCATTCTCTTGCCATATCTAGGCCTCTTGACCTCATTTAAAGTCATTGGAGCCATCACACACTTACTTTCACAAACCTAGGTACCTGTTGCTTCATAAGGTCACATTATGGAAGCCATTGCCTCATCTCCCAACCTAAGGCTTCTAAATTTTTCCTTAAGGTTTCTCTTATCTTCTTTTATTATATAAAGTCTCAAATCAAGCTTGGAATAATTTAAAACATCCTATAACTATTTCTATGGGTCTTGGCTGAAATATGCCTTCATTAAGGACCCATGGAGTTTGAAATTTTTCCTTAATGGATGGGGCACTTGGGAGGCTCCCTAGGAGTCTTAGAAACTTAAACAAACACTTATATATGCTAAGAAATTCTTGAATCAACCTAGATTTCAGATTATGTTCAAAAACCCTACACTTTTCCAACTTGAATTCTACTAGCTTTTCATGCAATTCTTTGGTGTATTCCATCTTCCCATGGCCTAATTTAATGAATCCTTATTGGTTATAAAATGGAAACTTTCCCCCCTTCATGGTTCTGTTTTAGGCGTCCCACCATGGAAGAGAAGAAGAAGAAGAAGAAGAAGCAACAAAGGAGGAGAAACTACCTTGGATTAAAGCTTCCTTTAAGAGTCTTTCTCCTTGCTTTAGCTTCCTCTTTGAAACTCTAATTTTTCCCCTCTGGTTCAAGGCCAAAACAAAACCATATTACTCTCTAAAACCATAGGAAGAGAGGTTAAGAGAATAGGAAGAAGGTTCCAAGAAGAAGAAGCATGAAATTCTTAACTTTTTCTTACCTTTTGCCTTGCTTTCTTCCTCCAAAATTCTCTCTCTTTTGTGCGCCTAAGGAGCAGTGATTTTTTTCTGAAATTGGGTAGAAGAAAGTTGGTCTAAGGAGGGAGAGGGAGAATGTGGATTTTAAAGAAGAATTTAGAAGCTTTCTTTTAAAAATTGTTTCTATTTTTGCCTTTTTGTAATGGCATTTCCGGTTTGGCTTCGTTTTAGCTCTTTTTTTAGAACCATCTTTTCCATCATAAAATCTAAGTTCCCAATTTAATAAAATATCTTTGGAATCACTCAAATCAAAGTTAAAATCTTCCTAAATGAATTGGTTAAAGTTTGAGTCAACTGACATTAGAAAAAGTATACCAAAAGGGCTTTACCGGTCCCGGGGCTTCCCATGATTTTTGGGGCCTCTAAAAACCCTAGGCAACTTAAAATTTTCATTTGAAAAGCACTACTAGGTTTTTTTCCAAAATTGCACTTATTTATAAAAATGCCACTGGACTTTCAAAATTTTTTTTGAATTAGTCCGACCCTAATTTCTAGACAACTTAAGGCTCAAATCCTTATTTTCAATTATTTAAAATTTTATCTAAATTTTATTTAGCCTTGAATCACTCAGCTCAGAGGACTTGCTTTTCAAACTGGCCCATTTTGATATTTTTACAACATACCAAGCATTAAAATGGGAGACTGGGGCACCCATATATATAAGTAGAGGAAAGAAGACTTTTCAAAAGTTCCCATTCTACCCTTCGTTTTTGGCCTTTTCGTTTCTAATTCATTTTAGTTCTTTTTTAGAACTATCTTTTCCATTATAAAATTTAGGTTTCTAATTTAGTAAAATTCTATTGGAATCACTCAAATCAGAGCTAAAACCTTCTCAAATGAATTTGTCAAACTTCAAGTGCACTGACATTGGAAAATGTCCACTGGAAGGGTTTTAACTATCACAGGACTTCCCATGATTTTTAAGGCCTCTGAGAACCCTGGAGAACTCAAAACATTTATTTAAAAAGCCTTCCTATAAGAATTCCAAAATTTGCTCAAAATGACAAAAATGCCCTTACGTTTCGTCAACCTTTCGTTACATTTTGTTTCTTTATTCTAGCTCTATTTTTCTTTCCATCTGAGCCTAGAATTCTCATTTTTAGGAGTCTAAAATACTTTCAAAATTTTTTAAGACCTTAACTAAGCCATTTTGGGGGACTTGCTTTTGTATCCGGTGAATTTCGTTCATTTACGGAGAAATCGTATGTTACTTTTCTCATGTTTTCTCTCGTTTTTAGAGAATTGGATATTACATTAATTCCTAAGGTGGATAATATGAAGTACCTAAAGGATTTTATACTTATCTCTCTTTGTAAAGTCAACTTCAAAATTATTACCAAAATCGTCACAAATCGTTTAAAGGGCATTCTTGCTAAATTGATAGCTCTTAATCAAAGTAACTTTATTCATGGTGAGTATAACAGTGATAATATTATCATTGCCCATGAATTGGTTCATTCTATGCATTATAAGAAGGGAAAAAAAGGCTTTGTGGTTGTCAAAGTAGACTTAGAGAAAGCCTATGATCATCTTAATTAGGGCTTTAATAGAAAGACTTTAGGGGATTTTGGCTTAAGTTCAAATTTTATTAGTCTCATTATATCTTATGTTTCTAATTGCAAGATGTAAGTTCTTCGGAATAGTATGCCTTCCATTAGCTTTGAACCTTCATGAGGCATCAGACAAGCCAATCATCTGTCACCTTATACTTTTGTTCTCTATATAGAGAAGCTTGGCTTTCTTATCAAATGTGCTCATAACTTGAAAATTTGGGGGCTTATCAAATTGTCTAGGAATGGCCCTCTATTACCCATTTGTTCTTTATAGATGATTTAATTCTATTTGTTAGAGCTAGCATTAATCATATTAAGACCATGAGGATTTGTATCAATTCTTTCTACTTGGGCAAAAGATGAATCTTGCCAAATCTAAACTCTACTGCTCTAAAAATATTCACTTCTCCATAGTATTTGAACTTAGTCACATTGTTAGAGTCTCTCTCATGAATGATTTAGGTAAGTATTTGGTAATCCTCTTTTCCACACTCAGAATATAGACCAAGTTTTAATTTCATTCTTGATAGAGTTCACAAACACCTTTCTTCTTGTAAAGGCAATTTTCTTAGTTTTATAGGTTGCTCCATGCTGATTAAAAATGTTATCTCAACTCTTCTTAGCTATGCTATGCAAATTATGCATCTTCCTTACTATGTTAGCAAGACTATTGAAAAAGCTAGTTGTAATTTCTTATGTGGCTCATTGAATCAAGGCAGAAAGATTCATCTTGTTGCTTAGGACAAAGTAAAAAAACCTAGGAAGCATAGGTGTTGGGATTTAAAGATTTGTGCATCCATAACAACACTTTCATCATGAAACTTTGCTAGGGGTTAATTTATAATAAAAATACACTTTGCTTCGGGCTTTTAAAGGCTAAGTATGGTTGTGGTAATGGCATTATCCCTTTGATTAGCAAAAAGCATCTCTCTTCTTTTACCTAGTATAGTATTGTTGAGGTTTGGAAGGATTTCAAGCATGGTCTTAGATGAAGTTTAGGCAATGGTGATAATCACACCTAGAAGGGGTTAAACAAGTATGATAGGTAGAAAAAACAAATAAATAAAATTATGACATACATAAAAGTGGAGGAGACTAAGATGGAGCAAGCTAGGCATACACAAAAGTGGAAGAGGATAAGGTGAAGCGAGCTAACAGAAAGTGGAGGAGGCTGAGTTAAAGCAAGTTGATTGAAAATGGAGTGAGCTATAATAAGCAAGTGGAGGATCCTCTAAAAGTGGAGTTAGCTAAATAAAAACAACTAAAAGAGAAAGAAATACTAAAGTGAGCTGTGATAACCCTATCTTCTATACATGGTATTTATGGTTAAATACGAGATTAATAATTAATGATTAAGGTTTGGAGACATTACAATTCATTGAATTATGAAATTATAGGAAAATTTGAACCTTGATGTTAGGGTCATCACTTAACAACCACATAAGTGAGAATGCATAAAAGACATTATACTATCATGAGGGGTTTATGATTCATCTATTTATCAGTTTTAACATATAAAAAAACCTCCCACAAGTATTCCTATATCATTTCCTAGCATTACCATTGAAGAAACAGGGGTTTCTAGGCTAAAGGTGTCAGTTTGGGGACATACGCCGCGCTCATACCTTCCCCACCACAATAGCCGCGACAAGTTAGACCATTGCCGCAACCAACCTACGGAGCTACTGTTCTCAATCCCACGATTCTCGCCTAGGCATAATACACTCACGCCATGGCAATTTTTGCTACCGCGTAACCCTTAATTTGTTTCCTCGACTTGCACCTTGGCAGGACCTATTGCACTATGGTGAGTTTCCGTTCTGTTACCCTCTTGGGCAATTTTTTTTTTGCTTGGCGCCGCGACAAGATTTCTTAAGCCATGGCGCTCCTCACCAATGTCACTCCCCAGGCCAAATTTCTTCTCTTGCGCGATGGCGGGATTCATTATGTTGTGGCGCCCCTCGACTCTGTCGCTCATTTAGCCGCGACGAAGCCTTCTTAACCGTGGCGTGACTCCCTCCTGTAACTACATCACCTAAATTTCGTTCTACACACTCTAGCTCTCATCTTAGGAACACCCTAGGACCACTGTCCCTCATTTTATGTGACTCTAATGGTATTTGTCTACCTCATTTCCCTATCTATCCCTCCATCACTAATTCAAAACTTAGATACAATTTCCTACTTGCCCAACTATTTCATATAAGCAAAATCATAGATTAATGACAGCAAAAACTCATGCATTAGCAACAACTAACATCCCATACATAATCGGTTTCATTCATCAATAGTTTATGTCAACATCCAAACTAACATATCATAGGATTTCATTACTTAACTATTCAGTATATCATAGGTTCACAAGCCATAAGTAGTGTCAAACCTCATACATCCATCAACAACTAATATGAAGAAGCCTATGTCTCAATGGCTACATTTTGTGTTGTCAAAATACAAACTCTTACACTTGGCAATATAGATACATGATGATGCTATACAAGGTTTACAAAAAATTAGCATTTATACTAAATAAATTAGCCTAAGTGTAGCCTTCTCCTCATATGTTAGAATTCATGGATTTTCATCCACTTGCTTCCCCTTATCTTTACCCGAAGAACCTTCACTTGAAATATTAATCCCATGAAATAGGGTGAGACATAAATCTCAATAACTAAGACAATTCTGTCATATATTCCAGTTTAATTAGCATACATGCATAATTTCACATAAGTATCAGCAAAATACCAGTCATATCAGTAAATGAAACAATTAGGCTATCATGATTATCATCTATACTAGCAATCGCATTTTCACATGTTAAAGGCCATTAACACCGGGAGAGGCCCATCCACGGCACCTACTCCCCATTGAGCACAACCAAGGCTCAGTGTATCTGGGGTTTGATCATAACCCGGTGCCTGATCAAAGCACATGCAGAGGTAACAGCTGCACCACAGCTCCACCATGGACTCACAAGGTCCAACACCATAAAAGAGGTAGCTAACCAATTCATTCAACATTTCAAATAATTCATATACAGCAAATATGAAATTAAAATAGACATATGCATAGAATTATTATAAATCTGGTTACCTCACTTATAGACAATTATAACAGCCACCAATAGTATAAAATCTCCCTATAATCATAGCATTAGATAATTACTACTCTAATTCATCATTAACAGTTGCAACAAGTACCCAAAGAATTTAAAATGCTAATGACTATCTAGGGATCACTTACCCAACCACTACAAGTCTCAAATTCGGATTGAAGTGTCCTCTACCAGAATGAAACATAAATTTAGCATCTGTAGCTTTCCAGAATGATATAGTGTGCTTGATTTTGATTTTTCTAGATTTAGTTATGATTTTTAAAATTTGGCACAAGAAATCTGGCAGTAGAACCCGAGGCAGGTTGTGTTGTTTTGTGTATGTATGCTCTAAACTTGGAATTCTTGTGACATTTTGAGATTGTTTTGAGTTGTATGAATGTATTTTAATTAGAGAATAATATGAATAAGTTAATATGGTCCACGAAATGTGAAATGAGGAATTTAAGTACTACGCAACGTAAAATATTCCATTATTTTATTTGAGTTTTTCTTGAGAAATTGCTATCCTAAGGGAATATGACTAGAACGAAGATGGGGAAAGGCTTTATGATTATGGTGTTACATGGTGGATAGGTGTGATATGCAGAAAAAACAAATAATTGGAATTATGACATATACAAAAATGGAGGAGGTTAAGGTTGAGTGCACTAGGCATATACAAAAGTGAAGATGGATAGGTAAAGTGACCTCTAAGAGACAAAAGTGGAAGAGGTTGAGTTAAAGCAAGTTGACTGAAAGTGGAGTGAACTACAATAGGCAAGTGAAGGGTCTTTCAAAAGTGGCATTAGCTAAATAACAACAACTAAAAGACATATAAGCAATGGAGCAAGCAAATACAAATTTTGAGCATTATTTAGATAAGAAAGTGGAATGGCCTCCAAATTAGAGTAACCTTAAAAATAAAGTAATAAAAGAGAGAGTTAAAAGAAGAAACAAATACCACAAAATTTATCTTGGTTTAGCCCTTGGTTTATGTTTAGTCCTCTTATATTCAAGGAATTTTTTTCAATCAATCTTCAAATTACATAGAGATGTTTTAGCATGCTCATCACCAACACAAGGCTTTTTAACGTACTTGAAATTAATACAACACATGAGTTTTACACAAGCTCATTCAAAACTTGATCTCTTTAAGGGTTTTTCATTAAGTTTACCCTAAACACAATTTATAGAGTGATATGAGAATAATTGGAACCTTTATTAAGAAAGCTATTACAATAAGTTCACCCTTTTCAAACTTTTTTAAGCTAGATAATACCAAAAATTTAGCTCAAATAAGATGAAGAGAACAAAGGAGAACTATAATGTAATTTTGTCTTTTCTTCCTCTACTTCAATTTGTTGTTCTTCTGTTTATCTTCTTTAATTTATATAGAAGTTTTAAAATATTTTCTATGGAGAGCTGCTCCTAAAATAACCGTTGGAGGATAGATGAATTTGCAAAATATCCATTGCCCTTTTGTGTCTTACTTATCATGAAGCATAAGTGTGTATGAAGACAAGTTTTAGCTTGTACAAACTTTACTTCTTTCCTGTTACTATTCTAGTAGTTGTAGAGAAAAGACTTCCTCTTTTGACTTTTCATTTAATGCCTCAGACAAAGTAGGTGAAGATAAGACAAGGTAAAATAAAATATTACTTTTTCTTTGTATTAAAGCCTCTAAAATAGCCTCTAAACAATTTACACATATTGGCTTTAGTAATGAAAAGAATTGAAAGAAATATTATATACTTCTTTATTTGTTTACTATGCCATGTTTTCCAAAATGTTTCTTTTGTTACAAAATGTATAAAGCAATTTGTTATTTTCTTGTATTGTTCCAATCATACCATGTTTTTGAAAATAAGTAATATATAAATTTTGCTTTTTAAGGCTCATTCAATGCAATTAATGTATCTGCACATTTTGACTTATGTAATAGAAAGTATTATAACTATTTTGTTACTTTCTTTTTGCATTTCATTTTTTTTTATTTAAATTCATTTTATACTTTTTTTTGGGCATTAAAGTATGTAGATCAATAAAGTCCAACAAGATAGAATAAAGCTTAACAATAATTTTAGATATTATTGTCCAAACAAATTATAAGGACAATCGAATTAAAAAAACCAATGAGATAAAGTAAATAATATGAAGTTTAATCAATTAATTTAGATAAAATAGCTTAATTAAAATATTATATATTATCTATTTCAATTTATTTTATTTCTATTTTAATAATTATTATTGCCTATTAAACATAACTTAAATGACTTTTAATGTAATAAGATAATAAATAATATTTAATTATTTTTAACTTAATATTTTCATAAATTTAACATAAAAATTTTGTTATTATCAAAATAATTCAAAATCACAAAAATTATTTTTGTTATTTTCAATTAATTTTGTTAAATTTTGTTAATTTAACATTCACTTGCCCATTTAGAACATTTACCTACAGAAAGATACCATTTGGTCTTTGTAATGTCCTTAGAATTTTCCAGCGGTGGATGGTTTCTATTTTTAGTGAATTTTTGAAAAATTGTATGAAAATTTTTATAGATGATTTCATTGTGTATGGAAACTCTTTTGAGGAGTGTTTGTCTAGTTCAAATAGAGTTCTAGAGAGATGTATAGAGAAGAACCTTGCACTTAATTTTCAAAATGTCATTTTATGATTCGAAAAGGCATTATATTGGGTAATGTTGTATTTGAACAGGACATAAAAGTTGATAAGGCTTAGATAGATGTTATCACTTCTTTATTATACCCAACATGTTTAGGAGGTCTGGTCTTTCTAGCTTATGTAAGTTTTTATAGGAGATTCATATAGGATTTTAGTAAGATTGCATTGCCATTATCTAAGTTATTATAGAAAGATGTTTATTTTCATTTCAATAATGCATGCAAAGTAGCTTTTGATGAGCTTAAGAAAAGATTGACTTCCCCACCCATTATTCATCCCCTTGATTGGACTCTTCTATTTGAGCTTTTACATGATGCTTCTAATTATGCTTTAAGAGCAATTTTGAGCCAAAAGGTGGATAAAAAGTCATATGTGATAGCTTATGCATATAAGACTTTGGATGGGGCTCAAGAAAATTATACCACCATAGAAAAAGAATTTTTTGCTATTATTTTTGCTTTAGATAAATTTAGATCTTATTTACTTGATACTATAGTAACTATTTTCATTAATTATGTAGCCTTGAAAATACTTGTTGAAGAAGCTTGATGCAAAGCTTAGGCTAATTCGATGGATGCTTTTGCTTTAAGAGTTTGACATTGACATATGAGATAAAAGTGGAGCAAAAAGCTTGATGGCTGACCATTTGAGCTGGATTAAGTCTCTGAAGGTAAACTCTTTACCTATTGATGATCATTTTTCAGATAAGCATTTGTATGTTGTGTATATAGTTTCTACCCATGGTATGCAAACTTAGTGAATTATCAAGTTGCATCTAAATTGCATGTTGACTTGAATAAACATCAGTTGGATAAGTTTTAAGAGTGAAGCTAGATATTATATATGGCATGATCTGTAACACCCCATAATTAATTAAGGTGTTAATCACGGATTAGATTAATTAGGATAATTAATAGTTTGAGATTTAATTGGGATAGAAATTCTATTTAGGCTTAAATTAATAGATCATGATAAGAGGCTAATGGAGGCCCAATGGGTTAGGTGCAGACCCAACCCAATTTAGTGTGATGGAAGCCCAAAATCCACCTTGTATAGACTCTTCTAAGTGGCCCAATAACCCTTATGTAGACCCACATTTTTGGGCTCTTCAGACTTGGCCCAAACTTAAGTAAACTTCAGCAACCCAATGTATAAGAACTGGCCCAACAAAATTCTGCAGCCCAACACTTTAAAACTGGCACAATAAGCTAAAATCTGAAGCCCAAATGAAGTTGGACCTTGGAGCAGCCCATGACCCATCTTTGACCCAACTTAAACCTAACTAAAACCCTAATACATCAGCCTCTTCCTCACACTTGCTGAAACATAAAACTCAAAGAAGTAAAATTCGGAGGTTGAGAAGGAGGCTAAGGTTAGGGGCAAGAATTCTGCATTTTCTCACATTTAGAGCAAGATTTAGCCAAGAATTTTAGGTGGAATATTGAGTTTTCTGGTGAAGGACACTCTAATCTGAATTTGGGATTTGTAGTGGCTATTGCAAGTTGTCTACAAGTGAGGTGAAGGTTCCTCGGGAAAGGATAAGGGTAAGCAAGTGGATGAACATCCATGAGCTGAGGCCCGGGTGTGGGGAGCTACACTTGGTCTGAGTAGAATAGGGCAGAAGGTTTACATAACATCATCATGTAATCATGTTGCCAAGTGTAGGCGTTCATATTTTGTTTGATTGAAATGTAACCATTAAGGATCTAAGTTTCATTATAGTTAAATATTAATGTATGAACTTATAGTATCATATATATGGTTTTGTTGAAAATGTGATATGGATTACCATATGCGAATTATAGTCATATGATGCCTTGGATGTGGACGTAAGCTATTGTTGAATGGAATCTCTATGGAATGTGCATGGGATGTCAATTGTTGCTAATGTATGTGTTCTTGCTGTTATATATTCACGAATTTGCTGATATGAGCTAGTTGGACAAGTAGGAAGTAGTATTTAAGTTTTACAATGGTAATGGACGGATTGATGGGTAAATAGGGTAGATAAACACCATTAGAACCACATAAAATAAGGGAAGGTGAACCTAGAGTGTTTCTAAGATGAGATTTGAAGTGTAGGGGGCAAAATTTGAGTAATGTAGTCACAGGAGGGAGTCCCACCGCGGCTAAGAAGGCTTCGCCGCGGCCAAATGACAGACAGAGCCGAATGGCGTTGCGGCATAACTAATCTCGCTGCAGAGCAAGGGAAGAAAATTAGCCCAATGAGTGACAGTGGCGAGGAGCGCCGTGGCCTGATAAATCTCGCCGCGGCGCAAAGCGGGAAAAATCGCCCAGGAGGGTAACAGAACCAAAACTCGCAGCGACGCATTATGTCCTGCCGCAGCGTGAGTCGAGGAAATAAAATAAGGGTTGGACAGAAGCAAAACTCGCCGCAGCGCAAATATATTACGCAGAGGCAAGAATCGTGGGAGTTAAGAATAGTAGTTTCAGGAGGCATTTCTGCCACGGCGCCACATAGGTTGGCCGCGGCGAAGGTCCAACTAGCCGCGGTGAGATTTGTGAGATTTGTCCAGTGATTCCAGAGAGCAACTTGGTTGCGGCAAGGAAGGTATAGACTGCTGCCCAAGTCCCCAACCTACTCTTTTTAACCTAAAAACCTCAATTTCTGCAACGATAATGGTAAGAGATGATATAGGAACACTTGTGGGAGGTTATTGGGTATTGAAATTGATGGATGGTTGAATCATAAACCCCTTATGGGAGTAGGATTTCTTTTATGCAAATTTTGTTTTGTGTGGTGGTATGGTGATGACCCTAACATCAAGGTTTAAATTTTTTCCATATTTTCACAATGTGATAGATCGTAACCACTCAAACCTTGATCATTAATTAATAATCTTATATTTAACCATAATTACAATGATTAGAAGGTAGGGTTGTCACATGATCCATACTTGTGGAGACTATGTAGTGACCAAGTGAATAGATGTTGTATGCCTAGTGTAGAGTTTGATTTTGTCTTGAGATTCTATTAAACTCTTGCATGTGGAGGTCACTTTAGTCCAAAACACATAGCTAGGAAGGTTCTAGATAGTGGATTGTATTAGCCTACCTTGTTTCATGATGCCTATGATTTTTGCAAAAGATGTGTTAGGTATCAACAAACAGAGAGCATATCTCGAAGAAATGAAATGCCACAACATCCCATTTTGTTTTATGAGATCTTTGATGTTTGGGGCATTGATTTTATGGAATTGTTTTCTATTTCTTTTGGCTTTGCATATTTTTATTGGCTTTTGATTATGTTTCAAAGTGGGTGGAAGTAAAGCCCACTAGGATTGATGATTCTTCTGTGGTTGTAGAGTTTGTTTACTCTTATATTTCCTACAGATTTGGGATTCCTAGGGCTATTATTAGTGACTAGGGCACTTACTTTTGCAACCAAAATATGCAAAGTGTAATATGTAATATCCCATTATTCTAAAAGCCTTAAACTAAGGAGATTACAAAAGGAAGTCCCTTAAATTGAATGATTAAAGGCCAAACAAAATTAGACCAATAATTTAGATATCTAAAAATAAGGATACAAGGCTAAAGACAACTAAAAATCAGAGTCAAAGTAGCTAAACAAAATTAGACAAAAAGGCAGTGGCAATTTTATAATTTTGGGCAATTTTTAGAAAAATCAAAAGAAGAATCTTTAAATAGAAAAATTGACTTTTTTGGAGTTTTTAGAGGCCCTAAAAACCATAAGAACCTATAGAATGGCCAAAACACCTCCAATATGCAATTTAAAGTGTCAATTAACTGAAACTTTAATCGATTCGTTCGAGAAGTTTCTAAATCCAATTTTGGGTGAAACTAAAGGCATTTTATGAATTAGAGGACCTAAATTTCATAATGGAAAAGATGGTTCTAAAAAAGGAGTTAAAATGAGCCCAAATGGAAAGAACCAAGAGAAAGGACTAAATTGGAAATTTGAAAAAGTATTAAAATGAACCCCCTTGCTTCTTATTTCAGCATGCCAACTCCTCTCTTCATTTCCACCGACCTTATTCTGCTCCAAGACAAATTTGAAACCACCTTGAGGAGGTGCACAAGAGGGAGAGCAAGGGAGGAAAAAAACCAAGTAAAAAGTGTAAGAAATTCAAGGTTTCTCATGCTTTCTCCTTCTTCCAACTTCTTCTCTTCTTTCTTTTCTTTTCTCTTATAGTTTTGATGACTTATTTGGGGCTATTTCATGGCTGGTTCAATAGGAGAAGGAGAGGAATTAAAGGAGAGATTAAAAGCTTTGGAAAGCTTGAAAACAAGGTAAGATATCATGGCTTCCTTGCATCTTCTTGGTTGCTTCTTTTCTTGTGTGTTTCAGCCAAACCCTAGGCCCATTAAGGAGGGAAGGATTTTTGGTCATAGCAAGGTAGGAACAAGGGTTTTAAGGCATGAGGAGTAAGAATATGCAATTAGAATTAAAAAAGAAGCTTTAGAAATTAAGTTATGTTACCTAGGGTTCTGTTGCACTTAGTAATTTTTGAAACTTTCTAATGATAATCTAGTTATGTAAGAGTATCTATGAATTCATAAGACATCTAGGAAGTTTTACAAGTGTCAAATTCCCTAGGAAAACCAAAAGAACTCCATGGGCTCTCACTTTAGTACATGTCTTTGCCAAGGGAGGGAAAGCGTACCTAGGGAGAGTTTTCTTTGATTCCAAGAATAGAAATGGTTGAGATATAATTAATAAACACTAAAGGAACTATTAATTTGAATTTAGAAGCCATCATTTATAAGATGGAAGTTTAAGTTCCTTTTTAAAGCATAAAGAAGCAACTTGAGTTTAGGCTCCTTGAATTGAGTTTGTGATGACTCTAATGAGTTTAAATAGAATCATGAAACTTAGATTGAATTAGAAATTGGAGCCAAGATTATAAGCTCTAGCGGTTGCTTCATTATGCTCTTATATGGAACCATAACCATGCTATGAGTTAAGATAGCTTGCATAAAGTTTATGTAAGACTAGAATTGGTTCCAATTATGTAATTGTGTCTTATTTGATGTGTGTAGGCCAAGAAAATCAAGATCTTCCTAGGTGTGTGTGTGTGAGGCCAAAAAAGGGAAAGAGAATTCTAAGAAGGAAGCTTGTGTTTTTGTTTTAAGGTAGCTCTTTATCTTTTCTTGTATACATTTCTTGGATGTTTGATTGTCATTAGATGCTTATGTGTATATTTGAACCATGAGATATGTTTATAGCCATTGATTTAATGTTTTGGTACCATTATGCTTCTTAAAACATGTTTTGAATACAAGATGGCTCCAAATAGGTGAGGTTGTGCCAAAAATCCCTTAGAATAGGTGAAGAGAAGCCAAAAGTCCCTAAGAATAGGTGAAACAAAGCCAAAAGTCTTAAGAAAGAGTGAGGCTAAGTCAAAAGTCCTTAAAAGTGGGCAAGGCAAATCCAAAAGTCCCAAAGAAATTATGTGAGGTTTATGTGAGGTTAAACTAAAAGTTCCTAGAGCCTATGTTTGATTTGAATAAGTTTATATGACTTGAAAAATAATTATGTATGTGTAACACCATAATTTATTAAGCTTCATATCCTCATCTCCAAGGTTGGTCTCATGTGAATTCAAGGAAAAACAAAGCAAAGGAATAAAAATATTGTATTTTCTTACATTATGCCAGGGTTTAAAAATTCATTCCATGTCCCGTGAACCTCGTGAACTCACCAATATCATTCTCTACTCATACTCTATCCATATAAGTCACAACAATTTCAAAACATTCCATAAACCACAGATTTAGAACTAAAAACTAGAAAAAATCACATTTCAGCCTCGGGTTCAGAATTAAGTTAACTGATAGCAACTTTGGAACATCATAACTAATTCTATAAAATTGAAATCAAGCAACTCATAGCTTTTTGGAAAGCTCTAGATACTAAAAATAATGCAAGCCATAATAACATCATTTGGACCATGTTTGATGTAACACCATAATTTCCTAACTCATTTCACCACATTCTCATGCTTTATGTGATGCATTCCATGAAGGAAGTAAGAAAATCCATTAAAATAATATGTTTCTTTGCGTTGCGTCGCATATAAAAATTTCATTTAGTATCACGTGGATCATGTAAGCTTATACAACATATTTCCATATTTAATTACATGAATACAACTCATTTGAGTTATCAAAAGTGGTCTACATCTCAAGAAACTCAAAGAGAAGCATGAAATATACATATCCATTTTCAAACAGATTTTGCTCATTTCTGTCACAAACTTTGGAACATCATAAATAATTCTAGAAAACTTGAAATCATGAATTCTTAGCCATTCTAGAAAGCTACACATGTCTAATTTATACTAAAAATATGTCTAGATTATAAAATCCAACACAAAAGACGTTTGACATTTGAAATAGTCTAGGGGTTAAGCTGTCCACTAGTGCTATCACAGAATTTTGCAGTAAATTTAAAAAATGTCCAATTAATTTCAAAAAACTCTAATCCATGAAAATGATACCAATTTGGAAAGTTGTGGATGTTAGCTAGAAGGAAAAAATAACGCCAGACTAGTTCAGGCTTGCCCAGAGCTCGAAACTCAATCAAACAGTAACTGAGGTCGGCTGGAATTCTTGATACTGGATAGATTTTTTGAAAATTATATCTCCCACTCTAGACATTCAAATGAGGTGCTTCTAATTGGCACAAGCCACTAGAAATGTCTAGTTTCTCTGTATAAAATTTTGTGGCAATTGGATATCATTTGTGCCCTATGTGACAGATTTCATTTTTAGACTTGAGTGAATGACATGACCAAAACCAAAAAATTTGCCAATTTTGAAAATTCATCAAATATTCTCTAGACCTCCAAAAATTATATTCTTTAGCTTCAAAAAGATCTCAAAAATCTCTAATTGCATGTCAAATATCAAATCAAGAAGAGCTCATTTGGACAAAAAAGTGACATAGGGTTCTAAATTGTTAAATTTTGACTCCATATGGGATACCAAAATGTCCAAATGGCTTTCCTTAGGGTTTGGCACCCCTTGGGCAAGTTTCAAAGCATAATTAGGACTTGTGTAAGCTGACCAAATGGTCCCAACCCTCATGCATCTCATTTTGGCCATCTCACCCATACTTATACATGATTCCCTAAACTCATTCAAGAAGCCACATGGTCTATACATACTCAATTGGCATTCTAGTGGTCACATAATACATTCTCCCATTTAAACATGACATATTATCATAATTACATATGTTTCAAAGGTCATAGACCATATACAACAATAATTTACATTATGAGACATCATTATGACTTTATAGAGCAAAAACTATACATATTGGTGTCAAGCTCTTCTCTTCAAGATGGTTGACTTCCATTACCTTATCCACTTGGTACACCTAGCATGTTAGATCATTGGAGAGGAGGGAATGTATAACATCCAATTTTCTAAAAATGAGAGAAAACGTGAGAAATGTAACATACAGTTTCTCCGTCAATGAACGAAATTCACCAAATACAAAAGGAAGTCCCCCAAAATGAGATAGTTAAGGTCCCAAAAAACTTAAGAAGCATTCTAGACTCCTAAAAATGAGAATCCCAAGCTTAGATGAAAGAAAAATAGAGCTAGAATGAAGAAACATTTTCTTGTGAAAAGTTTATGAAACATAATGGCATTTTCATAATTTTGAGCAAATTTTGGAATTCACACAAGAGGTTTTAAATGAAAGTTTTGAGTTCCCTAGGGTTCTTAGAAGCCCTAAAAACCATGAGAAGCCCCAGGATAGCTAGAATTCCTCCGGTGGATGTTTTCTAATGTCGATGTACCCGAACTTTAACAGATTCGTTAGGGAATGTTTTAGCTCTGATTTGAGTGATTCCAAAGGCATTTTATTTAATTGGAACCTAAATTTTATAATGGAAAAGACAGTTCTAAAAAAGGAGTTAAAAGAAAGGAGAAATCAAAATGCCAATAATGAAGGGCAAAATAGGAATTTTTGAAAAAGTGCTTCTTCCTCCCTTATAAATAGGTGGTGCCTCACACTCTCCCTTACTTAGCTTCAGATTATTCTGCCCAAATCAAAAGAAGAACTCTAGGAGAGTGGCGCACTAAGGGAAGAAGAAAATGGAGAGAAAATCCAAGCTTAAGGTATGTTTCCATGGTTGTTTTTCTTCATCCACACCTCCTCTCCTCCCTTCTCCTTTGTTTCCTTTGATTAAAATGGAGTTTATAAATTTGATTCAAGGGAGAAATTCAAGGAAAAATTTGGATTTGAGGAGAGGAGCTCAAAGAACACAAGATTCAAGTGAGAAAAAGTAAGAAAACAAGGTAACTTCTCTTCCTATGGTTGTCATCTTTGGTTCCCTTCTCCACCATTTCGCCCCACTTGAGAAAAACCCTAGGAGGAGATGATTTTTAGGCAGAACCAAGCATGAATCTAAGGAAAAAAGGTATGGAGATTAAGAATATGCAAAGGAATTATCAAAAAACCATTAGATTTCAAGATACAAATTCTAGGATTTTGTGTGTACCTTCCAAAATCTGACTTCCTATGATAATTCCAAGGCCTAATTAAGAGTTTAAATGAGCTCTTAAGATCCCTAAGATGCTCCCCGCATACTTCCTCCTTTAAGGAAACAAAGAGAATTCCAAAGAGGCCAAAAAGGGGCTATGTCTCGGGCAAGCATGGATGGAGTAGCTAGGGAGAGTTTTAAATTTTTTCAAGCCCATTTTTGTGTCATATATGATGAATGAATATGAGGGGAGGCCTTGGACAAAATTAGAACCCATGGAAAGTGAATTGGTGCCTTAGGTTCCATATTATGACCTAAAGAAGCAACATATAGTTAGGCTCTTTATTTTAATTGTGTGATGACTTCAAGAGGATTAAAAGGGGTCAAGAATCATATTTGAAAGGAAAGAATGGAGACTAGAATTTATTTGAGGGCTGTTGCTTCATTAGGTGCATTTATGGACTATAATGGAGTTTATAGAGCCACCTAGTGTCTAAGCAAGTATGTGGCCTTAGAATTGAGTTCATGAACCTAATTGACTCCCATAAAATGTGTCTAGGACAAGAGGAACCACCTCCACAAGTTTGTGGGTGTGTGGCCAAAGCAAGGGAAGGAATTTCAAAGGAAAAGTGTGTGATTGTGTGCAAGGTAGCTCTCTCCACCTTCTCTCATGCATAGATATATGCTTAGCTTGTCTTAGAATGTGTGTATGTGTATTTTCAAGTCATGAAAAGTATGATAGCATGATTTCATATGCCATGGTTTTATGATGACATATTATGTTTTATATGATGTTTTCATGTGTGCTTGAGTTTGCTTAAGTGTGGTGAGACCAAGAACCCTTAACCATGGTAAGGATGAGCCAAGAACCCTTAAAATTGGTTAAGACAAAGCAAAAAGTCTCCCAAAAGCAAAGTGGGCTCCCAAGAGCATGGTTGAGTCTAAGAATGAATTAAAGAATGGGTGAGGCAAGTCCAATATCCATAAGCAATTAGGTGAGGCCAATCCACTTGCTTGACAAATTTTTGTATGCTATGTATGATATTCTCAAGTGATGAAAATACTTCTTGAATGTTTGCACATGTCAACATGACCATGCATGCATTTATGAGACTTGTTTGCATCCATTATGTATGATTGAATGGAAGATGAGCTATTAAGATTCTTGGAATCTCATTCCCTCCTCTCCAATGATCTAATATGCTAGGTGGACCAAGTGGACAAGGTAATGGAGGTCACCTGTAACACCCCAAAATTAGTTAAGGTGCTAATTATGGATTTGGGTTAATTAAGGATAATTAATATGGAATAATCGGGTAAGTTAAGTGAATTGAAATTTTGAGAGATAAATTAATAATATGAATTAAGAATTAATTGGGATAGAAACTTTATTTAGGCCCAAATTAATGTAGGAGATCATGATAAAAGGCTAATAGAGGCCCAATAAGTTAGGTGCAGACCCAATTTGATTTAATGTGATAGAGGCCAAGATCCACCTTGTATAGGCTCTTATAATTGGCCCAATAACCCTTGTGCAGACCCAAAACCTT
The DNA here is from genome assembly GCA_026724425.1 of Erythrophleum ivorense. Taxonomy (NCBI): domain Eukaryota; kingdom Viridiplantae; phylum Streptophyta; class Magnoliopsida; order Fabales; family Fabaceae; genus Erythrophleum; species Erythrophleum ivorense. The sequence continues at coordinate 32,619,471 of JAIUCV010000007.1, read as the reverse complement.
TGATCTCTTAAAACTTATTATTGCCCAATAGAATTTCAGCAGCCCAATGCATAAAAACTAGCCCAACAAAGTTAAAATCTCAAACCTAAATAGAGTTGGACCTTGAGCAGCCCATGACCCATATTTGACCTAACTTAATCTAACTAAAACCCTAAACACTTCAGTCCCTTCCCCATTTTGCTGAAACACACTTCTCATCTTCAGAAGTTTGGAGGAAGGCTAGGGTTTGAGGTAAGAAATCTATCATTTCTCACATTTAGAGCAAGATTTAGCCAAGGTAATAGTTATATAACTTAATCCCCTCATCTTTCTCTTTAATTTGGCATGATTAGTTTTTCATTTGGAGTATTTTCACCATACCCAAAATCTGAAATGTGGTTGTTTGAGATTTTCTTGGTGAAATTCATAGGTTGAGGCTAGGGCTGACATTAGGTAAGTATAAACTCTCCATTTTGATGCTTTCTTTGCTAATTTGAGACCTCTATAGCTGATTTATAATATGGGTATTAATTTTGTACGAATTTACTTAGGATTTTGGGTGAAATATTGAAGTTTCTGGTATAGGACATTTCAATCCAAATTTGGGGATTGTAGTGGCTAGGTAAGTGTTCCTTAGGTAGTCATTAGCATTTAAATTCTTTGGGTACTTATTGCTACTATAAATGATGAATTAAAGTAGTAATTCTCTGATGCTATGGTTATAAGAAGATTTTTGTACCATTAGTGGCTGTTACAAATTGTCTACAAGTGAGATAACCGAGAATTATATTAATTCCATGCATGTATCTATTTTCATTTCATATTTGCTGTACAAGAATGATTTGAAATGCTAAATAAATTGTTTAGCTATCTATTGCATTGTGATTGGACCTTGTGAGTCCTTGGTGGAGCTGTCGTGCAGCTGCCACCAATGCATGTGTTTCGATCGAGCACCGAGTTATGATCAAACCTCAGATGCACTGAGCCCTGGTTGTGCTCAATAGGGAGTAGGTGCCGTGGACAGGCCTTTCCTAATGTTATTGGCATTTAACATATGGAAATATGATTGTTAGTATGGGATAGTAATCATGATAACCTAATTATTTTATTTACTGATATGACTGATATGTTTTCTAATGCTTATGTGGAATCATGCATATATGTTAATTAAACTAGAATATATGATGGAATTGTATTGGTTACTGAGATTCATATCTCACCCCGTTTTATGGGATTAATATTTCAGGTGAAGGTTCTTCGAGTAAGGATAAGGGGAAGCAAGTAGACGAAAATCCATGAGCTCCAACTATGTGGGGAGGACTTAGGCTGATTTGTTTAGTATAGATGCTAAATTTTGTATCCCTTTTTGTATAGCATCATCATGTAATCATGTTACCAAGTGTAGGCTCTTATATTTTGATTACTTAGGATATATTCATTGAGGAGTTAGACCTCATCTTAGCTTGATATCAGATGTATGAACCCATAACACCTGATGTATGAATTTTACTAAATTTATGGTATGGTACACCGTTGGAAATATAATTATATGATGTATTAGATATTGATATGAACCATTGATGTATGAAACCCTTAACGGAATGTATATCGAATGTTAATTTCTAGTAGTGCATGAATTCTTGTTGTTATTACTCTATGGACTTGCTAGTATAGGATAGTTGGAGGAGTGGAAATTTTTATTTAAGTTTGAGTTGGTAATGGTAGAATAGCTGGATAATAGGATGGATAAATACCATTAGAGTCATATAAAATGAGAGAAAATGGTCTTAGGGTGTTCCTAAGTTGGGAATTGAAGTGTAGGGGGTGAAATTTGGGAGAGGTAGTTATAGGAGGGAGTTACGCCGCTGTTAAGAAGGCTTCATCGCGGCCAAATGAGTGACGGAAGCGAGGGGCGCCGTGGTATGAGTAATCTCGCCGCAGCGTAGATGAATAAAATTTTCCTGGAGAGTAATAGTAGCAAGGAACATCGCGGCGCAAGGAATCTCACCGCGGCTCAAAGTGAAAAAAATTACCCAGGAGGGTAACAGAATGAAACCTCGTCGCGGCGCAACATGTACCGCCGCGACGCTAATCGAGGGAACAAAGTAAGAAGTGTCCAATAGCGAATCTCGTTGCGGCACAAGGGTGTTCCACTGAGGCGAGGATCGTGGGACTTGGAATAGTAGCTTCAAAAAGCATTTCCACCACAACATCATGTAGGTTGGCCGCGACAATGGTCTAACTCGCTGCGGCAAATTTCCAGAAAGTTGCCTAGTGGTTCCCAAGAGTAACTTAGCCATGGCCCGAAAGATCGGGGCTACGGCTCAAAACCTCAAACTCCTACCTTTAGCTTAGAAACCCCAATTTCTTCAATGGTAATGTTAAGAAATGATATAGGAGTACTTGTAGGAGGTTTTTGTGTGTTGAAACTGATGAATGGATGAATCATAAACCCTTCTTGGTAGTATGATTTCTTTTATGCATTTTTGTTTTGTTTGTGGTTGTTTAGTGATGACCCTAACATCAAGGTTCAAATTTTCTAATATTTTCATAACATAATAAACTGTAACGACTCCAAACCTTGATAATTAATTATTAATTACATATTTAACTATAATTACCATGTTTAAAAGGTAAGGTTGTCACACCACCCACCTTGAAGGAAAGAGTTTGACAATAAAGTGTTTGAGTTTTATCACTTTAAGGCCATATTTGTGTCAAATATTGTAATCTAATGATGTATAAGGCCTATGACCTTTTAGACATGTATAATTATGATCATATGTGATGTATAAATGAATGGACATGATGTATGAACCCTAGAACATAATTTGAGTATGTAATGCCAAGGTATGCATCTCATTTTGGCCTTTTCATTCATACATATACATATTACATCAAACTTACCACTTGGGCAGCTCACACAAGTCCTAAATATGCTTTTAGACTTGCCTAAAAGGTTCTAAGACCAAGGGAAAACCATTTGGCAACTTTGGTACTCCATATGGAGCCAAAAATGACCATAATGGAACCCTATACACTTTTTGCCAAATAAGCTTTTGTTGCTCTGAGATTTGACATGCAATTAGAGCTTGTTGAAATATTTTTGTGAAGCTAAAGATCATAATTTTATGAGATCTACAGAATATTTGATGAATTTTTAAAGTTGACAATTTTTCTGATTTTGGTCTGCTACAGTATTCATTTGGTTCGATAATGAAATCTATCACACAGGGTCCAAATGATCTCCAATTGCCATAAAATTTTATATAGAGAAACTATATATTCACAATGACTTGTAACAACTAGAAGCACCTCATTTGGAGGTCTAAAGAGGGAGATATGAATTTTTAAAGGATCTGTCCAGTATCAGGAGTTTTGTCTGACCTCAATTACTGTTCTATTAAATTTTGAGGCCTTGGCTGCCTGACTGGTCTGGAAATATTTTTTCCCTCTAACTAACATCCATAGCTTTCTAGATTAGGATCAATTTCATGAATCGTATTTTTGTGAAATTAATTGGATATTTTCAAATTTTTTTGCAGAAATCTGTGATAGCATCAGGAGTCAGTTTGACCTCTGGACCTTTTTGGATATCAAACATCCCTTGTGGTGGATGTTATGGTCAAGAAATATTTTTAGTGTGGGGTATACATCCGTAGCTTTCCAAAATGGCCAAGAATGTATGATTTCAATTTTTCTAGAATTAGTTATGAATTTCCAACATTTAGTCAGAAAAGAGCCAAATTCTGGTCGAAAATATGCATGAATATTTTGAGCTTTCCTTTGAGTTCCATGAGTTGTAGGCCACATTTTATGGTGCAAATGAGTTGTATTCATGTAATTAAATATGGGAATGTATTGTATGAGCTCACACGATCCACGTGACACTTAACAAAATTTTTATACACGACGCAACACAAGAAATTGAATTATTTTAACTCCTTTTCTTGCTCCTTCATGGAAATTATGAATGTGAGACATGTAAATATTGTGATATGAGCTAGAAATATATGATGTTACAAAATGAGATTCAAAGAATCTCAATAGCTCATCTCTCATTCATTCATACATAATGAATGCAAAACAAGTCTAATAAATGCATGTATGGTCATGTTAACATGTGCAACATTCAAGAGGCATTTTCATCATTTGAAAAAGTCATACATAGCATACAAAGGCTTGCCAAGCAAGTGGATTGGCTTCACCCAATTTCTTATGGATGTTAGGCTTGCCTCACCCATTCTTTAAGAGATTCTTGGTATAACACCATAAATTCTAGCTCATTTTATGACATTCATAAGCTTCACATCATCATTTCCATGAGACCACATGAAAGAGGGGATGAAAATAATGGGTTTATTTGCGTTGCGTCATACTTAAAAATTTCAATCGGTGTCACGTGGACCATGTGGGCTCATGCTATGCATTCTCATATTTAAATACATCATCAAAACTCATTTTCATCACAAAATCATGCTCATAACTCATGAAAACCGAAATGAAGCATGAAATGAGCTTATTTAATTTCAGCCAAATTTGCTCCATTTTCTGACCAAATTTTGGAAAATCATAAATAAATATAGAACAACAGAAATCATGCACTCTTAGTCATTCTGGGAAACTATGGATGTCTACTTCACACTAAAAATATGCCCAGATCATAACATTCATCACAAAGGACGTTTGACATCCAAAATGATCCAAAGGTCTGACTAAAGTTTGGAACTATCATAGAATTCTACAAAAAATTTTGAAAATGTCCAATTAATTCCAAAAAAATCCAATCCATTCAAATGATACCAATATAGAAAGATGTGGATGTTAACTAGAGAGTAAAAATATCTCTAGATCAGTCCATCAAGCCCAGACCTCAGAATTCAATGGAACAGTACTTCTGGTTGGGCAATTTTACTGATACTGGACAGAAAATTTAAAAATTCATATCTTCCGCTCTAGACCTCCAAATGAGATGCTTCTAGTTAGTACGAGTCACTATGATTATCTAGTTTCTCTGTATAAAATTTCATTTCAATTGGACATCATTTGAGCCTTGTGTGACAGAGTTTAATTTTGGACTAAATGAATAGTGTAGCAAACCAGAAATTATGAAAATTGCCAACTTTGAAAAATCCTCAAATATTCTATAGACCTCAAAAAATTATGATCTTTAGCTTTCCAAAAATCTCTCAATGAGACCTAATTTCATGCAAAATTTTAGATCAAGACTAACTCATTTGGCCAAAAAGTGATATAGGATTCCATTATGGTTAAATTTAGCTCCATATGGGGTGCCAAATTTGCCAAATGGCTTTCCCTTGGTTGTGAAACCTTTTGGGCAATTCTAAAAGCACATTTAAGACTTGTGTGAGCTGCCCAAATGGTCCCAAACCTTATGCATCTCATTTTGGCCATTCAACCCACACTTATGCACATTTCCATTAAACTTCCACATTGCACACTTTGGCATTACATACTCAAAGTAAATGCTAGAGGTCATACATCATATTCATACATCTAAACATCACATAATAGCATATTTATACATGTCTCAAGGGTTATAGACCATTTACAACATCATATTCATCATATGGTACAATCATGGTCTTAAAATGGCAAAAGTTAAACATATGATTATCAATCTCCTTCCTTTAGTGTTGTTGGCTCCCATTAGCATATCCACTTGATTCACCTAGCATGTTAGATCATTGGAGAGGAGGGGATGAGATTCAAGGAATCCCAATAGCTCATCTCCCATTCAATCATATATAATATGTGCAAAGCAAGCTTTACAAATGCATGCATGGAGAAAATGGAAGTCATGGACATTTAAAAAACAAACATGGCATATGAATAAATCATACAAGACATTCAAGAGCTCACCAAGTGTTTGGATTGACCTCACACTTCTCCTCATGGATTTTGGATTTGCCCTACCCATTCTTTAAGAGCTTTGGACTCAACCATACTCTTGGGAGCTCACTTTGCTTTTAGGAGACTCTTTACTTTGTCTCAACCAAGTTTAAGGGTTCTTGGCTTAGCCTCACCAAAGGGGAGACTTCTTGGCCTCTCCACACTCTAGAAAACTCAAGCAAACATCATGCATTCATTTAAAAGCAAAACATGACATCATGAAATCATGGTATAATAAATCATGCTAGCATACTTTAATACTCATACACACATTCTAAGACAAGCTAAACACACATTCATGCATGAGAGAAGGTGGAGAGAGCTACCTTGTGTACAACCACACACTTTTCCTTTAAGATTCAAGCCTCCTCTTTCGGCCACACACCCACAAATTAATGGAGATGGTTTCTCTTGGCCTAGACACATTTTATGGGAGTCAATTAGGTTCATGAACTCAATTCTAAGGCCACATACTTGCTTAGACACTAGGTGGCTCTATAAACTCCATTATGGTCCATAAATGCACCTAATGAAGCAACACCCCTCAAATAAATTCTAGGCTCCATTCTTTTCTTTCAAATATAATTCTTGACTCCTTTTAAGCCTTTTGGAGTCATCACACAATTAAAACAAAGAGCCTAACTACATGTTGCTTCTTTAGGTCATAATATGGAACCTAAGGCACCAATTCACTTTCCATGGGTTCTAAATTTTTTCCAAAGCCTCCCCTTATATTCATTCATCCTATATGACACAAAAATGGGCTTGAAAAAATTTAAAACTCTCCCTAACTACTCCATCCATGCTTGGCTGAGACATAGCCCCTTTTGGCCTCCTTGGAATTCTCTTTGTTTCCTTAAACGAGGAAGCATGTGGGGAGCATCTTAGGGATCTTGGGAGATCATTTAAACTCTTAATTAGGCCTAGGAATTATCATATGAAATCAGATTTTGGAAGGTGCACACAAAACCCTAGAATTTACATCTTGAAATCTAATGATTTTTTTATAATTCCCTTTGCATATTCTTAATCTCCATACCCTTTTTCCTTAGATTCATTCTTGGTTCTGCCTAAAATCATCTCCTCTTAGGGTTTACTCAAATGGGGCGAAATGGTGGAGGAGGGAACCAAAGATGACAACCATAGGAAGAGAAATCACTTTGTTTTCTTACTTTTTCTCACTTGACTCTTGTGTTCTTTGAGCTCCTCTCTTCAAATTCGAATTTTCCCCTCAATTTCTCCCTTAAAATAGATTTATAAACTTCATTTTAATCATAGGAAACAAAGGAGAATGAAGGAGAAGAGGTTTAGAAGAGAAAGAACATGAAAAATCATGAAAATCCATACCTTTCTACCTTGAATTTCTCCTCCTTTTCTTCCTCCTCTTGTGTGCCTCATCCCCTAGGGTTTTCTTCTTGTTTTGGGGAGAACATGGTCGTGCATAATGAAGGGAGAAGAAGGGTGCATCATATATATAGGTGGGAATAAGTTACACTTTTTAAAAATTTCTATTTTGTCCTTTATTCTTGGTATTTTCGTTTCTCCTTCGTTTTAGCTCCTTTTTTAGAACTATCTTTTTCATTATAAAATTTAGGTTCCCAATTTAGTAAAATGCCTTTAGAATCACTCAAATTGGAGCTAAAAACTTCCCGAACGAATCAGTCAAAGTTCTGGTCAACTAACTTTAGAAAATGTCCACCGGAGGGGTTTTAACTGTCCTGGGATTTTCCATAGTTTTCAGGGCCTCTGAGAACCCCAGAGAACTCAAAACTTTCATTTAAAAAGCCTTTCTGTGTGAATTCCAAAATTTGCTCAAAATTACAAAAATACCATTACATTTCGTAAGTTTTTCGTAAGAAATTATTTCTTCATTCTAGCTCTATTTTTCTTTCTGTCTGAGCCTGGGATTCTCATTTTTAGGAGTCTAGAATGCTTTTCAAATTTTTTGAGACCTTAACTACATCATCTTGGGGGACTCCCTTTTGTATCCGATAAGTTTTGTTCATTGACAGAGAAACTGTACATTACATTTCTCATGTTTTCTCTGGTTTTCAGAGAACCGGATTTTACACTTGCACTTAACCATGCTATTAGGAGTCCATCTTACTTTTGGAAGACTCTTTACTTTATCTCAACCAATTTTAAGGGTTCTTGGCTCATCTTCACCATGGCTAAAGGTTATTGGCCTCACCACACTTAAGCAAATCCAAGCACACATCATAAATATCATATAAAAGCATATTATAACATCATGGCACCATAAAATCAAAGTCATGCTAAAATACTTTTCATGGATTAAAAATACACATACACACATTCAAAGACAAGTAAAGTAAACAATCATGCATGAGGGAAGGAGGAGTGAGCTACTTTGGATACAATTACACACTTTTTCCCTTGAATTCAAGCTCTCTTTTTCGACCACACACACACAAAAGTGTGAGGATGATTTCTCTTGGCCTAAACACAATTTATGGAAGCCAATTAGGTTCATGGAATTAATTCTAAGGTCACACAACTTACTTAGACACTAGGTTGATCTATAAACCTCATTATGGTTCCATAATTGCACCTAATGAAGTAACACCCCTTAAATAAATTCTAGGCTCTATTCTTTCTTTTCAAATATGATTCTTAACTCCTTTTAAGCCTCTTGGAGTCATCACACAATCAAAACCATGAGCCTAATTATATGTTGCTTCTTTAGGTCATAATATGGAACATAAGGCACTAACTCATTCCCTAAGCTTCTTAAATTTTTCCCAAGACTTCCTCTTATATTTATTCATTATATATGACTCAAAAATGGGTTTAGAAAATTTTAAAACTCTCCCTAGCTATGGAAACCCTTCTTGGCCGAGACAATGAAGCATATTGGGTTCCATAAAGCTTTCTTTGTTTTCTCAAGGGAAATGCATATGGGGGAACTTCTAGGGATCTTAGGAGCTCATTTAAACTCTTATTTAGGCCTAGGAATCATTATACAAAATCAAAATTTACAAGGTTCACTTAAAACCCTAGAATTTGTATCTTGAAATCTAATAATTTTTTGTTAATTCCCTTTGCATATTCTTAATCTCCGCACCCTTTTTCCTTAGATTCACCCTTGGTTCTGCCTAAAAATCAGATCCTCCTAGGGTTCCTTAGGTTAGGCGAAATGGAGAAGGAGGGGAACCAAAGATAGCAACCATAGGAGGAGAAATTACCTTGTTGTCTTCCTTTTTCTCACTTGAATCTTGCTTTCTCCAAGCTCCTCTCTTCAAATCCGAAATTTCCCCTACGTTTCTCCTTTAAATCAGATTTTTAAACTTCATTTTAATCAAAGGAAACAAAGGAGAATGAAGGAGAGGAGTTTTGGATGGAAGAAAGCATGAAAAACTACCAAGAAACCATACCTTAAAGCTTGGATTTCTCCTTCTTCTTCTCTCCCTTCGGTGTGCCTAAACCCTAGCCTTCTTCTTTGAAATTGGGCAGAAAATTCTGAGTCTAAATGAAGGAGAGAGTATGGCGCCACCTATTTATAGGGGGAGGAGGAAGCATTTTTCAAAAATTTTATTTTGCCCTTCATTCTTGGCATTTTCATTTCTCTTTCGTTTTAGCTCCTTTTTTAGAACCTTTTTTTCTATTATAAAATTGAGGTTCCAAATTTAGTAAAATGCCTTTGGAATCACTCAAATCGAAGCTAAAACCTTCCCAAACAGACTTGTCAAACTTTGGGTGCATTGACATTGGAAAACGTCCACCGGAGGGAATTTAACTGTCCCGGGGCTTCCCATGATTTTTAGGGCCTCTGAGAACCCCAAAGAACTCAAAACTTTCATTTAAAAAGCCCTTCTATGTGAATTCCAAAAATTTTTCAAAATTACAAAAATGCTATTACGTTTCGTAAGATTTTCGTCAAAATTTGTTTCTTCATTTTAGCTCTGTTTTTCCTTCCGTCTAAGGCTAGGATTCTCATTTTTAAGAGTCTAGAATGTTATGCAAATTTTTTAGGACCTTAACTAATTCATTTTAGGGGACTTGATTTGAAAACGAGTCCATTTTCATTGTTTAATGAAAATCGGACATTACATTTGACAACAGAAAATTGATATAAGTCAAACTGCCCAACATTTCCGATATAATTTATTGATATAAACTCCAAAAATTTATAACTAATTTCACAAAAATCCAATTTGGGCAAACTATGCCAATTTGGAAAGCTACAGATGTTTACTTGAGGTAAAAATAAGTTTAGACCAAAAAAGACACATTTAGCCACTAAAAATGGATGGAAAAATACATGAACTCGGCTAACACCACTAGTACTAACAAATTTAGAAAATCATTTCTCCCTCTACAGACCTCTAATTGAGGTGTTTATAGTTGGTATAAGTCATTGTGAGTGTCTAGTTTCTCCTTGTAAAATTTCATAGCCATTGGACACCATTTTCCCTACAAATGATGGAAATAAATTTTCTGACCAATTGCACAATGACATAACCAAATCTATGGAAATTTGCCAACTTTGGAAATTCACCAAATATTCTCTAGAGCTCTAAATAATACATACTTTAGCTCCCCAATAAGATCTATATGCATGCCACATTTCATGAGGAAATTCGTTCATTTGGTCAGATCTTGACGTAGGGTTGTAAAATGCCACATTTTAGCTTCTAAAAGGGTCCCAAATGGTCTATTTTTGCTTCTAGTTTTTCTAAAGCCACTTGAGCACGTGGGAAAGCATGAAAATAGTCTACTAAACATGACTCAAGGATCTAACAACTCATATTTCACAAACTCACTCTCCCACTTGATGATACACACATGGAATACACATGCTTATTCTTACCATACAATGTCAAAACCATGCAACATCATACATTTGATTCCAATTCTCATATATACCTCACATATTGATGTAGTTACACATGTTTAAGAGCTTATGCATCATATACATTATGGAGATACATCATTTGATAACCACATACCTATAATACAAGCATTTTATAACTCTATTGCCAATGTTCATGTCTTCAAGTGTGGTGGCTCCCATTTCTTTGCTCTCTTGATCCACCTAGACATATTAGGTGATGGGGAGGGGAGAGTGAGATTCTAGGAATCCCAAAACCTCTTCTCTCTTTCAAGCACATATAATATATGCAAATTCAAGTCTAAAAATGCATGCATGACTATCTTGAAATTCATAAACACACATAGAACATTTCTTGCATTCAAGAAGCCACATATATCATACATAGGCTTGCCAAGGCAATGGTTTAGCCTCATCCATTCTCTTTGGGACTTTTGGACTTGCCTTACCCATTTTCTTAAAGGATTTTTGACTAAGCCCCACTCTTTTAGAAACTTTTGGCTTTGTTTCACCCATTCTTGGGGACTTTTGGCTCATCCTCACCCTAGCTAAGGGACTTTTAGCTTTACCACACTCAAGTAACCTACTCATGTTCATAAAAATATCATTCAAGTACATAAGCAAAGCATCATGGTACCATGGCATATAAATACATAATAGAAACATCTTTCATGGATTAGACATACTCACACAAATTCAAAGACAAGAAAACATCCAAAGATACATGAGAGAAAGGAGAGAGAGCTACCTTGCATACAAGAACACACTTTAACCTCTTGAAACTCCTTCCTCCCCCTCAGCCAAACACTTATAAAGAGGTGGCGCTTGATTCCTTTGGCCTAAACACATGAAATGGGATCCAATTATAATCTTAGAACATTTACTAAAGCCACACACACATTAAAATGACTTAAGCACTCATATGAATCAATTATGGTTCCATAAAGTGCCTAATGAAGCAACCTTGAAAAAATATCATCTTGGCTCCCTTCTCTTCCTTAATCTATAACTCTTGACTCCATTTAGACTTCTTGGAGCCATACACAATTATTTTAAAAAGCCTAGCTATGTGTTGCTTCATTATCCTACAATATGGAACATATACCTCTATCTCACTTTCTAGGCTTCCTAAAATTTTTCCAAAGCTTCCTCTCTTACTCTCCTATCATACATGATACAAAAGTAAGCTTGGAAGAAATTAAAACATTCCCTTGGTGCTTCTTCCCTCTTTGGCTAAGCTTATGTTCTTCTTGGCTCCAAAGAAAGTTTTCTTGCTTTCCTTGATGGGAGGTGCACATGGGAAGCTCTCTGGGGGTCTTAGGAACTCAAACAAACATTCACATAGGCTTGGAAACCCTTGGATAAAATTAGATTTTAGCTTATTGTAACACCCCAAAAATTAATTAAAGTGTTAATCATGGATTTAGATTAATTAGGAATAATTAATATAGGATGATTGGGCAAGTTAAGTGAATGAGGATTTTAGAGAAATAAATTATTAATATGGGTTTAAGATTTCGATTAGATTAAAACTTAATTTGGGCCCAAAAAATTAATTTGAATAAGCCATGGGTAAGGATTTATGGGGGCCCAATGATTTTAGGTTAAACCCAACTCCTTATCATGAGATTTAGGCCAAGAGAGGTCACCTAGTAATAGCCCAATTTGACTTAGTGAAAAGAGAGGCCCAAGACCTAATTTACATGAGCCCTTATAGTTGGCCCAACACACATTATGTAGACCCAAGTTGGATTGACTCTTGGAACTTGGCCTAGCCTAATTAAATTTCTGCAACCCAACTCATGAAATAAGGCCCAACAAGTATACAAAATCTGAACCCACAAAGAATTAGGCCATTGGGTCAGCACATCCCACTTCTAGCTTTAAATTTTCTGCAGCCCATCTCATCTAGCACCAGCCCACTTGAAATAATGAGCCCAATTGGACCTTGGGCTGATAGGTCAACCTACAACCCACTTGAGACCCAACACAAACACAAATAAACCCTAACTCTTTAGCCTCTCCCTCATTTTGCTGAAACTCAAGAGAGGAAATTCGGAGGTTTAAGGGAGGCTAGGGTTCTACCAACATGGAGGCTCCATTTTTGACTCCTAGAGGATGATTTAGCCAAGGTGAGTTATATATAACTTGACCCTCACATCCTCCTCTTCATTTTGGTCTGATTAATTTATGGGTTTGGGTATTTTCATCTTCTCCTCAAATCTGAAATTTGGTGTTAGGTGATTCCTTGCAAGATTTTTAGACTTGGAGGTTAGAGGGAGGATTAGGTAAGCTTTTCCCTTCCATTTTGTGTATCACATTGCTAGAAAATGCCCCTAAGGATGTATTATCATAATGGGTTCTGTTATTATGTGAAATTACAAGGAGATAATGGTGGAAAACCTAATTATCTAGGCTTGATGATTGAAATGCGAATTTTGGTGAGTCCATGGTGGATTTTCGGAGGTGAGGCTATGGCTGTTGTTAAGTGAGTATATCCTTCCCATTTTGATGCATTTTTTGTTAGTTTGAGACCCCTATAGTTGACCTATGATATGGGCTTTAGTTTCATGTGAAATTACCCAGAAATTGGAGTGAACTGTGGCAATTTCTGGTGTGGGAAAGTTGGAATCCGAAATTAAATCCCTTGGTAATTAGGTGAGTAACCTCTAGTCTGTCATTAGTAGTTCAACTCTTTGGATATTTGATTGTGATTAGAAATGATGATGATTATGCTTGTTATAGGCTTGGTGAGCATTTGGATTATTATGGTAGCTAGGGGAAGAGTAATTGGCTTTATTGAGGTAATTGGGGTTATTCTTCACTTCCATGTATATGTTCATGTTGATCTGATATTGTTTGCACATATATGGTTTTGAAATGTTAAATGATTGGTTGACTACTTGAATTGTTATTGTGATTGGACCTTGTGAGTCCATGGTGGAGCTGTGGTATGGCTGCCACCCTTGCATGTGCTTTGATCGGGCACCGAGTTGTGATCAGACCCTGATGCACTGAGCCCTGGTTGTGCTCATTATGGAGTAGGTGCTGTGGACGGACCTCTCCCATTGTTATTGGCCATTAACATGTTGTGTATGACTGCTGGTATGGGACAGTAGTTATTTGTAGTTCAACTAGTTCATTTGCAAATTGAATTGATGATTCTGGGATTGATGACATGAAATTGCATTGGATTGATTAACTTATACATATATCTGGAATCTGCCCTTTTGTTACTGAGATTGTATATCTCACCCTGTTATGGGCTAACATTTTCAGGGACCGGACCTCTTAGTGGCAAGGAGAAAATTAATGGGAGTTTGCTAAATGGTTTGGTAGCACATCGGTTTAAGAGCTTTGACAAAATGTATTATAACTAAATTGCTAGTTTTGTATCATTGCTGTATTGCATCATGAGTTGCCAAGTATAGGGATTGTATATGTAATTTGATTATCATAGGATTGAACATTTTGGTTGTAATTGGCTAATAATGGATAAGTGATTCAATTTTATATGAACATTAAGCATTGACCCCATGCACCTTGTGACCATAATACATTTGCTGTCATTTATTCTTGAATTTGCTGATATAAGCTAGTTGGGCAAGTAGGAAATAGTATCTAAGTTTTGCAATGGTAATGGAGAGATTAATGGGTAAATAGGATATATAAATACCATTTGAGTCATATAAAATGAGAGAAAGCGGTCCTAGAGTGCTCCTAGGATGAGGGCTAGAGTGTGTGGGATGAAACTTAGGTAATGTAGTCACAGGAGGGAGTCTCGCCATGGCCAAATGAGAGACAGAGCGAAGGGCGCCACGGCACAAGAAAAGAAAATTGGCCTGGGGAGTGACAGTGGCGAGAAGCGCTATAGCCTGATAAATCGCGCCGTGCCGCAAAGTGGGAAAAATCGCCTAAGAGCTGACAGAATGGAAACGCACTGAGGCGCAAAAATATTGCGCCGAGGCAGAGCTAACAGAATGGAAACTTGCCGAGGCGCAAATATATTGCACCGAGGCGGAGCTAACAGAATGGAAACTCGCCGAGGTGCAAATATATTACGCCAAGGCGAGAATCATGGGGTTGAGAAAAGTAGTTCTAGGAGGCATTTCCGTCGCGGCGCCATGAAGGCTGGCCGCGGCGCAAGTCCCCAAACTCCTACTTTAAGCTTAGAAATCCCAATTTCTTCAATGGTAATGGTAAGAAATGATATTGGAACACTTGTGAGAGGTTATTGGGTATTGAAACTGATGGACGGATGAATCATAAACCCCTTATGATAGTAGGATTTCTTTTATGCAAATTTTGTTTTGTTTGTGGTGGTATGGTGATGACCCTAACATCAAGGTTCAAATTTTTCCATATTTTTCACAATGTGATGAATTGTAACAACTCCAAACCTTGATAATTAATGATTAAGCGTATATTTAACCATAGTTACAATGATAGGAAGGTAGGGTTGTCACACTTATGTTCACAAATCCCTAATTTTCTTTTCTTGCAATTTCATAGTTTTTTCTTTGTTTTCTTTTCCCATTCTAGCTTCCCACACCTTAATTCCTAAGATTCACTCTTGGTTAGGGCAAAATTTATTCTCTAGTGACTGGGCTTTATCTTGGGTGAAATACACATATACAAGAGCAAGGGAGGAGAAGCATGAAAAGCAACCAACTAACCTTGATTCCTAGCTTTTCTTGAATGTATTTTCCCTTGCCTTAGCTTTCCTCTTGAGTTTTGAACTTCCCCTTCTGGTCTATGCTCAAAATAGAACCAATTCATCCATTAAAACTATAGGAAGATGGAACAAGAAGAGGAGAACAAGTTATGGGAATGTAAGTCCATGAAAATCCTTAGAATTTCCTACCTTTCTTAGCTTCTTTCTCCTCCTTCTTGGGCTCTCTCCATACATCCTTCTCCTTGGCTTCATTCTCTGGTCTGAACAAAACCATAAGTCAATTAGTTAGAGAGGAGGTGGAGGACGCCTCTTATAACCAAGAATGGGTTAAAATTGTTTTAAGGAAATTCCAAATATGTCCTGTGGTTGGGCCTTATTTGTTCTAGACTCATTTTAGCTCCTTTTTTAGAACTATCTTTTCCACTATAAAATTTAGGTTCTCAATCTTATAAAATGCCTTTGGAATCACTCAATTCAGAGTTAAAACCTTCCTGAACGAACTGGTCAAAGTTTGGGTCAATTGTTGTTGGAATACATCCACTAGAGGGGTTTTAACTATCATGGGACTTCCCATGGTTTTCAAAGCTTCTAAGAACCTTGAAGAGCTCAAATTTTTTATTTAAAAAGCCCTCTTATGAGTTTTCCAAAAAGTTCCTAAAATTACGAAAATGTCATTACATTCCATTGCATTTTCATTAAATTCTGTTTGACTATTTTAACTTCGGTTTCAGGCCACCTTTGACTTCCTAAATTCATTATTTGAGGTTTAGAATGTTGTTATAATTTTATTAAATCTCAAATCACTCTATTCTAGGGCTTTCTTTTGTATCCAGTGAATTTTGTATGTTAAAGAAGAAACTGTACGTTACATTTCTCATGTTGTCCCATATTTTTGAAGAATCGAATGTTATAGTATGTTTTCTAGAAGCTTATATTGCATGATTGCATTTCTTGACATGAAAATATGTCATAAATGTATGCTTGAAATGGTAAAAAAGCTATTGGGATTCCTTGAATCTTATTCTTCCCTATATTATGTCTAACCATATCTATGTAAGTCACATAAAGCAAAAAATGGGAGCCAAACAACTTGAAGAATGAGACTTTAACAATAGAATAGGAAAATTATGCATTTTGATGTTAAAGTTTGTATGTATATGAAGTTTATGAGATGTAAACTATTGAGCACAAGTAAAAATATGTAATTATGATGTATGAATGAATTTTGGAACTAAATGTATGATTATATGAGTTTTTAATATTCATGAGCTTTGATGTACATGTGTATATGAATAACTAGGAAGGTGATTTTGAGCTCCATAATGAATTGGACCATTTAGGATGTTTCTATATGTTGTGTTTGTACTTTTGGACATGCTCAAATGGTCATGGTATGATTAGAAGGCCATTTAGTGCACTTTGAACCTATTATGGTCGCAAAATTAGCTATATTCTTAACTTAAACCACAAACTAACCTCATGGATGAATTTGTACATAAGATTTTGTAAGAATATAGGCCTCATCTATAGCTTTTCATAAATCTAAAGAGTATTATTTTTGGATCTCTAGAGAATTTATTATAATTTTTCAAAATTGGCTAAATTATGTAGAAACTGTAATTATCACTGTTCATATGGTCAATTTTCTTTTCTATGTAACTCAAGGGCCAAATGAAGTCTAATGCTCATGAAATTTTACACTCATATAATAGACATCCTAAGCTTTCTATAGCCACTGAGAGCACCCCATTTAGAGCTTTGTAGAGGGAGATATGAAATTTTAAAATTTCTAATTTGTTGTAGAATGACCACCAGACCTGAAGTGTTGTTCCATCAAATTTCATGTTTTGATCTAAAATTTTTATTGCAGCTAGATAACATCTTGAGCTTTCTAGAAAGCTATAATTTTCATGGCTTGGATTTCTTAGAATTAATTATGATTTTTCAAAATTCATATCAAAATATGAAATTCAATGGGAATTGTAAAGTGTAATGTGAATTTGAGATGTATGCTTGGACCTAAGTTTTGAGCTTCAATTTGTGATATTTCTGATTGAACAAATGTGTCAGGAATAGAAATTAGGTTGGGTAAGCTTACATGGTCCATTAAGCCAAGAATGAATTAATTTAGCTTTTAATGACGTAAATATTCACTGCTAAAAGTGCTAATTACATGAAAATAGATTTTTTAAGCCAATTACGTTATAAGATAAGTGTTATATATATACAGTGTTACATAATATAATATTCATATGGCAATAAAATTTTAGCACAATTAGTTTAGATTGTCCATTTACATCGAATTAGTGCCTTTAATAGTGGAAAATGCCATTATTAAAAGCTAAAATAATTCATTTTTAGTTAAATGGACCATTTGGGCTTATCAAACTCATCTCCCATCCATAACACACTTATTCAACCAGAAACATCACAATTTGAGACATGAATTTCAGGTTTAAGGCATACACCACAAATTCAACATCATACTTGCATTTTTCCTTAAGTTCTATAATCTGACCCAAACTTTGAATTCATAACTAATTCTTGAAAAGTCCAAATCATACAAACTAGGGCTTTCTAGAAAGTTTAGGATATCATCTAGCTATTGTGAGAATATTAGATTAAAATAATATCATTTGGCCTATGAAAACTAATGAAATAGTAACTGGGTTGAGATTTCAGATAGTAGCAGGCTTGGAATTTCAAAATTTTATACCTCCCTTTACACAGATTCAAATTGGTTGATCTTAGTGGCTATAGAAAGCTTATAATGAAAAATATATGCTTGTAAACTTTTCATAAGTATTGGACTTCATTTGACCCATCAAAAAGCTAGAAAACTAGACTAACCAAATGAACAATGCATAGGCATTTTTTACTAAAATTAGCCAATTTTGAAAAATCATAATAAATTCTATAGAGCTCCAAAAATTTTGTTCTTTAGCTCTGTGAAAAGCTTTAAATGAGATCTAAATGTTTGCTAAGTTTCATGGCAAGACTCATCCATTTGGTGTAGTTTTGGTTCAAGGCAAGATTATAACTCAAAATGGTCTCATTATAACATCAAATGGTCCAAAATGGCTTCCCACATGAACCATGACTATTTGAGCACATCCAAAAGCTCAAGCACAGCATATAGAAGTATCATAATAAGTATGATTCATCATGGAACTTAAAACCATCATTCCACTTATTCATATACACAAGCATATCAAGGCT
The DNA here is from genome assembly GCA_026724425.1 of Erythrophleum ivorense. Classification (NCBI taxonomy): domain Eukaryota; kingdom Viridiplantae; phylum Streptophyta; class Magnoliopsida; order Fabales; family Fabaceae; genus Erythrophleum; species Erythrophleum ivorense. The sequence goes on along the minus strand of JAIUCV010000007.1, from coordinate 32,600,833 downwards.
TAAGTGTGTCAAGAACTTGCATTCTCATATATTTGGCTCCATATCTTTTACATACAACATATTCATATACTTTTACATATGAACAAAGGTTTACATCTCATGAACATCATATACATAAAATCCTATTCTATTGTTAAAGTATCATCATTCATGCTCATTGGCTTTTCTATTCCTTACTCCATGAGGCTCACCTAGACATGGTTAGACATGAAGTGGGGAAGAGTGAGATTCAAAGAATTTCAATATCTCATTCACCCTTTCAAGTATACATATATGGCACATTTTCATGTCAAAAAATGCAAGCTTGCTACAAGTGCTTCTAGTAGAAATACATAGTCATATTTTCAAGTCACATGAACTCATTCAAATCAAACGTAAGCACTAGGGACTTTTGGTCTAGCCTCACCCAATTCTTTGAGTCTTTTAGATTAGCTTCACCCACTTTTAAGGACTTTAGACTTAGCCTTACTCAATCTTGAGACTTCTGGCTTTGTCTCACCCATTCTTAGGGACTTTTGGCTTTTCCTCATCCACTTTAAAGAACTTTTGGCATAATCTTGTCCATTAAGAGCCATACACATTCAAGTTGTCATTCAAGAAATATAATGGTACCAAAGCATTAAGCCAATAGCCATAAACATATCTCATGATTCAAACATACATACAAGCATCCAATGATAATCAAATAACTAAGAAATGCATACAAGAAAGGATGGAGAGCTACCTAGCACAAATGTTTTCCTTGAACTTTACTTCGCCTTCTTGGCCTCACACACACACCTTGGAGGAGCTTGATTTGCTTGGCCTAGATACATTAAATAAGACACAAACACATTATTGGAACCAATTCTACTCTCACGTAAATTCTACACAAGCCTACTCTAGCTTATGGTTTTATACAATGGCATAATGAAGCAACCTATATAATTTATGATCTTGGCTCCAATTCCTCCCTTAATTTAAGTCTCATGACTCCATTCAAATTCATTAGAATCATCACAAACTCAATTTGAGGATCAAAATACTAAGTTGCTTCTTATGTCTAAAAGAAACTTAAACTTCCAACTTTCAAAATATGACTTCTAAATTCAATCTAATGGTTCCTTTGGTGTTTATTATTCATGTCTATACCATTTCTATCCTTAGAATCAAAGAAAACGCTCCCTCGAAACTAATTAGACCCTTTGGTCAAGACATATAGCTAAGTGAAGAGCTTATGGAGTTTCATTCAATTTCTTAGGGAATTTGGCATTTATGAAGCTTCCTAGGTCTCTTATGAACTCATACATACTCTTATATAAGCTAGATTACCATTGGAAAGCTTTAAAAATTCCTAGGTATAACCAAAACCCTACTTACCATAACTTAATTTCTAAAGCTTTTCTTTTGGTTCCAATTACATATTCTTATTCCTCATGCTCTAAAACCCTTATTCCTACCTTTTTAAAACTTACCTTGTTTTCAAGCCTTTGAAGAGAGTTTTTTATGGCTTCCAAGATTTTCTTCAATTCCTCTCTTTCTCCTACTAAACTAGTCACTAAACATGTCTAATTAAGGCACCAAAACCATGAGAAAAGAGAAGAGAAAGAGGAGAAGAAGTTTAATGAAGGAGAAAGTATGAAAAAGTGGCCATTTCTTACACTTTCAAGCCTTGGTTCCCTTCCTCTTACTCCCTCTTATTGTGAATCTCTTGAAGCTTGTTTGGATTCAATTTGAGACTAAATGGAAGTTGGTTAAAATGATGAAGAAGAGTGGGACGTGGTTATAAGAGGCTAGGGGACTGATTTATAATATTTTTCAAAATTTTAATTTAGTCCTTGAACTTGGTTCTTTCCATTTGCACTTATTTCAACTCCTTTTTGAGAACCACTTTTTTTATCCTACAATCTAGGTCCTCTAGTCTATAAAATGCCTTTGGTTTTACCCAAATTGAATTTAAAACCTTACCAAACCATTCGGTCAAAGTTTTTGTCAATCGACACTCAAAAACACATACCAGAGGGGTTTTGCCCATTCTAGGGGTTCTTATGATTTTTAGGGCCTTTGAGAACCTTAGGAATCTCAATTTATCTATTTAAAGATCTCTCCTTTAAGTTTTCATAAAAGTTGCCCGAAATTATTAAAATGGCACTACCTTTTAGCTTAATTGTATTTAGCCATCCTAACTCTGATTTTTAGCCATCCTTAACTCTGTCTTCTCATTTTTAAATGTCTAGATTATTACTCTAATTTTTGTTTGGCCTCTAATCATTTGAATTAGGGGACCTCCTTTTGTAACTCATTAGTTTTGGGTTATTTTAGAAAAATTAGGGACTACACAAAGCTTGCTTAACAAGTATGGGGTTGTGCATAAAGTGGCTATTCCGTATCATCCTCAAACAAGTGGCCAAGTAGAGATTTCCAACCGAGAGGTGAAGCATTTTTTGGAAAAGATGGTGCAGCCAAGAAGGATTGGAGCAAGAGGCTAGATGATGCTTTAAGGGCTTATAGGACTACCTACAAGACTCCAATTGGCATGTCACCCTATTGGTTAGTATTTAGGAAAGCTTGTCACTTACCAATGGAAGTGGAACATAGATCTTATTAGACTATAAAGAAGTACAATATGGATTTATATGGAGCGAATTCTCAAAGGAGATTTCAACTACAAGAGCTCGAAGAGATCTATCTAGAAGCCTATAAGAATGCACGAATTTACAAAGAGAAGACCAAGGTTTTCCATGATATAAAAATTACAAGGAAGGAGTTTGTGGTTGGAGACAAAGTTTTGCTCTACAAGTCCTGCTTAAAGCTTATGCCTGGTAAACTTCCTTCTAAATAGGGAGGTCCTTATACTATTTCTAATATTTTTCCTTTTAGTGCGATGGAGCTATTAGATGAGGCTGCCAAAGGGAAGTTTAAACTAAATGGCCATAGACTCAAGCATTTTTATGAAAGAGTTCCAAGGAATGAGAAAGAGGAGCTCCATCTTCACAATGCAACCTAGTTTACCCAATTGTATATTTTCCTTTCCACTTTTATATTGTGTTGTCTATATTTTGGTTAGATCTTGTGCTAACATTGAGGACAATACAATGTTTAAGTGTGCGAGGGGAGAATTCAAACAAATTTTTTGGTTTTTCTTTTGTTTTTGTTATTGATTTTTAGTTTTTGTTAGTGTAAAGTTTTGTTTTGTGTTGTTTGTGTGCTTTGAAAAAAACTTATTGAGAAAAAAAAATTCTATTTTTTGTGGAAGTTACTAGTATTGAGGTATGATCATAACTTTGATATGTCTTAACTTGATAGGAAATTGATCTTGTGTAGAGAATGTAAGTTAAATGGTAATTAGCTTAGCTTCAACAAACTTTGATGATGGTCAATTTACTTTGTGAGATTTTGTGCCTATTGATATTCATTTTTAGTATGTATCACCTATCTTACTTTTACTCTAGAACTTGGGTTGAATCTTATTCAAGGCCACATTTGTTCATTTACCATATATGGAAATGATTAAGACATTCATTCTTCTTTTGTTTTGTTTTAGATGGAGCCAAATAGCCATCCTATATGTGTTCTATCCTTTGTTTTACTCCTTTGAGCTTTATATGCTTTCTTTTTAGCATTTTAGCCATGAAAAACAAACAAATATTTTTTCTACCATAATTAGGATACTTTTGATTGTTAAGAGCATTGAATCTTGCTAAGATGGATGGATGTACATTGTCACATCAATTTTGGGCCATTTAGTTTATTTTCTTTAGAATGTATATAGTTTGGAAAATGTTGCTTTTTTGTTGAAATTATATATATATAAAGAAAGAGAAAAAATATGTGTGTGTATATATGTAAAAGAATAGAAAGGAAAGGAAAGGAAAAGAAAAGTAAAAGAAGAAAATATATGAAATGAAAAAAAAAATGATCAAAATAAGAAAAAGAAAAGGAAAGGAAAAAAAGAAAAATTACTTTTAGTGTTCTTTGTACATATGTTTATTTATAATAGGGCCTTGAAATGCACATTTATTCCATTCTACATTCTTTTGCTTTGTGCTCTTGATAATTTTAAGTATCCATTTTGTTTCTTGATTTTGCCGCATTCCTTTTGGTTACCACTTGTTTCTTACCTTGGCTTACATTACAACCAAAATAAAGACCTCATGATTCATATATTGGTATTTGATTTTAAGTGGTGGAGATGTAAATAATAGCCAAGGATATGGTAGTAAAGTTTGACAGGTTGGAAATTGAGAGTAAACATATAACCCTAAACATTAAAGAGGAAAGTGAGAAACACTAGTCCATGCGAGGGACCATTATTCCATTTCATTTTTTATTAAGTATATTGCCATGGTACTTGTTGCATTGATGCAAGTGATATGACTTGGATAGTTAAGGTATTGATATGCTATGATCTTCCTTGTGCTTAATGACCTATACATGTTCATTTTGGTTTCTTTTCATTAGCCTTTCCTTATAGTTTTGATTTCTTTTGCCTAGGAGCGCAAAAGCTTAAGTTTGGGGAAATTGATAATCGATGATTTTTCCTACTTTTATTCATCTTAAATTGAGCTTTTAAGTGTCAAATTATTATTAATTAGGCCTTATTATATTATATTTGGATTATAAGACAATTTTGCACTCTAGTGAAAATTATTGCACAAAGATTAGGTTTAATTTCTTAAATTTGTAATATTTTATTATGCAATTTTTCCCATTTGGCTTGTCTTGATTTTGTACAAGTTTTTAGGTGGGAATTAATATTTTTAATGGTTAGTTCAGGTTTTTCATGTTTTTGAGGAAACAACTGAACTCCAATGCTCATGAAGTTGTATAAGCATATAGTTGACATTATAGGCTTTCCATAGCCACCAAGATCACCTAAATTGGAGCTGTATAGCCAAAGATATGCATGCTCAAAGTTTCAAGTCAGGGTTAGGTCCGAGATACTACATGGTTACTGTTCCATTGGAAATTTGTGGCCTAAACAAATTTGGTTTTGTAATACCATATTTATCTAGCATTTAATATGTACCAAACCTAGTTAAAAGTATCCATTTTCATGAAATTAATACTTTTGGCAGCAAAATTTGTAGTTACTAAAAGCCAAAAAGAATTCATCTTTGGCTAAATAAACCATGTGGACTTACCAAACTCATTTTCTATTTATAACACAATTGTTCAATTAGAAATATCACAATTTGCACCATAAATTTCGAGTTAGAGGCATATATCACAAAATCACATTTCACTTGCAATTTCCTTTGAATTCCATATTTTGATATGAACTTTGAAAATTCATAACTAATTCTAAAAAAATCCAAATCATCTAGCTGCCATAAAAAATTCAGATCAAAACAATCACGTTTGACCCACAAAATCTGATGAATAGTACTTTAGGTCTGGTGGTCATTCTACAACAAACTTAGAACTTCAAAAATTCATTTTTCCTTCTACAGAGCTCTAAATTGGATGCTTTCATGGCCATAGAAAGCTTATGATGTCTACTATATGCCTATACAATTTCATGAGCATTGGACTTCATTTGGCTACTAAATATATCAAAAACCAAACTGACCATATGAACAGTAATAGTAATAGTTTCTACATAATTTGGCCAATTTTGAAAAATCATAATAAATTTTTAGAGCTTGAAAATAGTGTACTTTGGATATATGAAAAGCCATATATGAGACCTATATGCTTGCCAAATTTTATGCAAAAAATCATCCATTTGATCAAACTTTGGTTTAAGGCAACAGAGTGGCTCAAAATGGTCACATAATGACTTCCAATGGTTCAAAATGATTTTCCTCTTGAACCATGACCATTTGAGCACAACCAACACTTACATTACAACATATAGAAGCATTAAAATAGGTCCAAACTATCATGGGAATCAGAATCACTCATCCACTTGTTCTTATGCATATGTACACTAAGGCTCATGCATGTCAAAAACTCACATACTCATACATTTGGTTCCAAGTTTGATTCATACATCATAATTGTATACTTTGACATCAAATTACATAAACTCCTATTCTATTGTTAAAGTCTCATCTTTTAAGCTCCTTGGCTTCCACTTCTTGCTCCATTAGGCTCATATAGACATGGTTAAACATAATGTGGAGAAGAGTGAGATTTAAAGAATCTCAATAGCTCTTTTACCCTTTCAAGCATACATACATAGCACATTTTCATGTCAAAGAATGCAAGCATGCAATGAAAGCTTTTAATATACATACATAATGTAGCACCATACATAGCTAGCATCCATTTTACATTACAATTGGCTACAAGGGTTCATTTTCATAACTTAAGCACCTTTGGCAGCGCTATTTATCATCATTAAAAGCCAAAATAACTCATTAATTGCCGAATGGACGATGTGAGCTCACCAAACTTAGTTTCCATTCATAACACATTTGTTCAAGCAAAAGTATCATAAATTGAAGCTCACAATTTGAGTTGAAGCCATAGAACTCGAAATGCACTTTACACTTGCCATTTCTATGAAACTCCATATTCTGATTTGAATTTGGAATATTATAATTAATTCTAGAAAAATCAAAATCATGCAAATTATATCATTTTGGAAAGCTACAGATGTCCTCTAACTATCATAAAAATTTTAGATCAAAACAACTAGGTTTGCCTTACAAAAACTGATGGACCAGTAACACTAGTCTGGGGGCATCTTACAACTGACAACATATTTCAAAAATTTATATCTCCTTCGATACATATCTTAATGAGGTGCTCTTAGTGGATATGAAAGCTTGAGATGAAACCTAAATGCTATAAAATTTCAAGGATATATGAGTTTATTTGACCCATAAAATCTATTACATATCAGAGGCTACTATAGTACTCCGGCAACACCAAACCTCTAACTTCAAAAAGTCATAACTCTCTCTATACAACTCCTTTTCATGAAAACTCAGTGACCTTGAAATCTTATGATGTCAAATATATGCTTGTAAAATTTATATACATTAGACTTCATTGGCCCCTTGAATGACACAAAAATGTAAACTGACCATATGAATAGTAACTTTGATAATTCTACATAATTTGGAAAACTTTGAAAAATCATAATAAATTCTATAGGGCTCCAAATTAGGTGCTCTTTAACTTTGGGAAAAGCTCTAGATAAGACCTATTTTCTTGCCAAATTTCATGCAAAAATTTATCCATTTGGTTAGACTTTGGTTCAACTTAAGAAAATGGTCAAATTGAAGTCCAAAAAGGGGTACAAAGGCACCAAATGGTCTTTTACTCAATTCAAAACCATTTAAGCATGTCCAAAAACATAAACATAGCCTATATGAGCATCCCCAATGGTCCAAATCATCATGCATCTCAGAACCACCATCCTAGTTATTAATATACACATACACATTAAGACATATGGATGGCGAAAACTCCCATAATCATTTATTTGGTTCTAAATTCCATTCACACATCATATTTACATATATTTACTTGTGCTCAATTGTTTACATCACATGTATATCATATAGATACAAATTTTGACATTGAAATACATAAATTTCCATTATATTATCAAAGTCCCATGCTTCAAGATCTTTGGCCTTCATTCCTTAATCCACTTGGCTCACCTAGACATGGTTATACATATGTAGAGGAAGAGTGAAATTATAAGAATCTCAATAGCTCTTTACCTTTCAAACATACATATATGATGCATTTACATGTCAAAGAATACATGCATGCTACAAATATTTCTCATGAACATACATAAATCAATTTTCTTATCATGTGAACTTATACATGTCAAATATAGGCTCCAAAGGATGTTAGTCTAATCTCACCTAATTTCTTTGGACTTTTGGATTTGCCTCACCCACTTTCAAAGGACTATTGACTTAGTCCCACTCTTCTTAAGACTTTTGGCTTTGTCTCACCTATTCGTAGGGACTTGTAGCTCATCCTTACCTATTCTAAGGGACTTTTGGTATAACTATACCCATTCAAGCCACTTTGCACCCAAAAACATATTTCAAGAAGTATAATGGTACCATAACATGTATTCAATGGCTAGAAACATATCTCATAGGTCAAACATACACAAGAGCATCTAATAACAAGTAAACATCCAAGTAATACATATGAAAAAGGTTAGGGAGCTACCTTGAAGCAAGAACACAAACTTTTCCCCTTAGTTACTCTTTCCCCTTTTTGGCTACATACATGCAACTAAGTGGGACTTGATTCTCTTGGCCTACACACATCAAATGAGCCATGATTACATCATTGGAGCAAGTTCTAGCTTCACACAAACTCTATGCATACTTACTTTGTCTAATGCCACCAATATGGTTCCATAAAAGGGCACAAGGAAGCAATCTTTATAATTTCTTGGCTTTTTTGTTTTAGGTTCATTTCAACTTCTTTTTGAGAAATGTCTTTTCCATCATAAAATTTAGGTTCTCTAACTTATAAAATGCCTTTGAAATCACTCAATTTGGATTTAAAACCTTCCTAAATGAAAGGTCAAAATTCGGGTCAATTGTCACTCTAAAACGTAAACCTGAGGGATTTTTAACTGTTTTAGGGGGTCATATAGTTTTAGGAACTCTAAGAACCCCGCAAAACTAATTTTTTTTCATTTAAAAATCTCTCCTTTGAGTTTTCTAAAAAGTGCTTAAAATTATGAAAATACCACTGCATCTTTGTTAAATTTCATCTAATTATTATGGCTCCATTTTCAAGGCACCTCTAGCCTTAGATCCTCATTATTTAAGGTCTAAATTATTGCTCTAATTTTATTTGACCTCAAATCATTCTATTTGGGAAACTTTCTTTTATATCTAGTGAGTTTTATACATTTACAGAGAAATTGGATGTTACATATTGTTTGCCATTATATGATTTGTTAATTATTTGAACATATTATGCAATTGTATGACATTCAATTGCATTTGAAATTGGATTAGCTCTTGATAGATGAGGCTATGCCAAAAATCCTTTAGAAATGGGTGATGTTAGGCCAAAAGTCCCTAGAAATAGGTGAGACTAGGCCAAAAGTATAACGTCTCTTCTAAATATTCATTTTTAGTGATTTTTTTACGAGAAATTCTTGATTTGAGTTTAATTACCTTCTTCTATTTTAATTACTCCTTCACAATAAAATATAATTGATGGCATAGCAGAATACGAAAATAACAGAAATATACTATAATTCATATAAACAAGTTTAAGAGTTCTATCATAGGGGAGTGGGATCATACAGATCACATCACATCAAAGGAGATCTATCCTATATTTATCAAAGAAAATCCCTAAATAACAAAAAGGACCAAAAAGGTCAGTCCCCTATATTCACAAAAAGGTCAGTGTCAGCTACTAGGCCACTATTCATGTAAATGGAGGAGCAGGAGGGTCAAATCCACCCATTAGGAATGAGTGCGATTCAAGCTCCCCTGGGGCCACAAAGTGCACTAGTACAGCATGAACAACATCATCACATGATATGATTCGTATGTTGTGGATGACGAAGACCTATCCCTATAACAAATGTAATTTCTATAAAATGATGAAATGAGCCATATAAAAGCAAGTCCTTTGAAATGAGCTAGATAATGTCATAAGAAATTTGGACAGAGTCCTAGATTCCTAAAAATGATAATTCTAGGCTTAGACGGAAAGAAAAATGGAGTTCAGATGAAGAAATAATTTGTGACAAAAAGTAACAAAATGTAATGGCATTTTCAGAAATAAGTGCAACTTTTGGAAAAACACATAGGAGGGCTTTTTAAATGAGAAAATTGAGTTGTCCAAGGTTCTCAGAGGCCCCAAAAACCATGTGAAGCCCCAGGGCTAGCAAAGCCCCTCCGATATATGTTTTTCAACGTCAGTGAGCCTAAATTTTGATGAATTCGTTTGATAAGGTTTTATTTCCAGATTGAATGATTCCAACGGTATTTCATTAAATTGGAAACCTAAATTTTATAATAGAAAAGATGATTCTCAAAAAAGAGCTAAAACGAAGCCAAAACAGAATTACTATTACAGAAGGATGAAATTGAAATTTTTGAAAAATGTGTTTCTAGAAGCTCCCACACACTTCTCCTTTCTTCTCCCACCTTTTTAAGCATGAAATTTTCTGCCCAAAATACAGAATATGATCTCCTCTCTTTAGCACACAAGAAGGGGAAAAAAAGGAGAAAAATCAAGGAAAAGGTAGGTAAATCCATGAAATTTCATGCTCTTTCGTCCTCTAACCTTGCTCCTCTCCTTCCATGCTTTCTTTCTATGGTTTTCTTGAGATGATTGGTTCTATTTTTGGTCCAAAACTTAGAGGTATAGTTCAAAAATCTTGGAGAGAAGCAAACCAAGAGGAAGAGGCCTTGGAAACAAGCTTGAATCTAAGGTAATTGCTTGTTGTAGTTGCTTCTTCTCCTTGCTCCATGGATGTGTATCATTTCGGCCAAGAACAGAACCATATAAGGGGAGGTTTTTCTGCCTAAAAACAAGAGAGAAACAAGGGTTTTAGGCCATGGGGAGATGGAATATGGCAAGAAATTCCAAGGAAAACTAATAGAAAACAAGATAGAAAAGTGTAGGCTTCTTTAGGGTTTTATAAAATCTGATTTTGTGTGAATATTTCCTTGGTTATTTGAATGTTTTCTAGAGCTCCTAAGACCTTTAGAAACCTTCCCAAGTGGCTCTCCCATCAAGGAAAAATCAAGAACTCCATGAACCTTCCTTGGTGTGCTTGTCTCAGCCCAGGCTAGTTCATAGAGCTAGGGAGTGTTTTAATTTGTTCTAACCTTGGTTTGGGACTTTATATGATATTAGAAGATGGTAGAAACTATTAGAAAAAATTTAAAAGCCATAGAATGAGAGATGGAGCAATGATGTCCATAATGGTGCCTTATGAAGCAACTTGTGTTTCCAATTATGCAAGTGAATGTGTGAGGGCGCCAAGGACCTTAAATGAGTCCAAGAAGTCTAGAAATGATAAGAGAATGGAGCCTAGAACTTGAAGTGTAAGATTTGCTTCAATAGGCCAATTATGGAACCATTATGCCACTTATAGAACTAAGTGTGTATTCAAGAGTATCCTTAGTGTCTTGGCTTGCTTCAAGTGTGTGATTATGTGTTGTTTATGTTGTTTAGGCCAAGAGAACATCCACCCATCTTGGTGCACTTGTGAGGCCAAAATGAGGGAAGGAAAAGATCAAGAAAAGTTTACATAAATCTAAGGTAGCCCTCCACCTCATTCTCCTTGCATTCTTGTGTGCATATGTATGTTATTGTATACTTGTTTGTGTTCTTGTGACTTGATGATATACCACTTGATGCCTTGACATTGTATTGGTACCAATGTGTTCTCTTGAATGACTATGGTTGTGGAAATGGCTCATAAGGATGAGGTGATGCCAAAAGTCTCTTAGCATGGGTGAGACAAGGGCAAAAGTCTCTTGGAAGGGTGAGGCCAAGTCAAAAGTCCCTAGGCTAAGGGTGAAGCAAATCTGAAAGTCCTAGAAATGGGGTGAGGCAAAACCAAAAGTCCCTAGAGCATAGTCTTGACTTGAATGTGAATGAGTGGCATGGAAATTGTGACTTTGCATACTTTATGGTTGCCAAACCTTTCATACATATGCTTTGATCCGTATATATGCCTTGAATGTGTGTGTGAATGGGTGTGTGAGCTATTGAGATTCTAGGAATCTTACTTCCCTTCCCTCCACTATTTTGAAATGCCTAAGTAATATTCAAGAGGCAAGGAAAGCAAGTCAAGCACCATGAGAAGTTGCATTTTGTTATCATGTAACCTTACTTGTAATGGAATGTCAAAGCAGATATATACATGATATTTTTGAGTTGTAAGCCATTGAACAAATGTAATATTATATATGAATGATGTATGAATCTTGTATGGTGCCAAGACAATGGAAATATAGAAATTAAGCACTTGGGTACACACTTGAATGTATGCATTTTTGAATGTAGGATGACCAAATTGAGATGTATGGTATTTGGAACTATTTGGGTAGTTCATACAAGTCATATTCATGCTTTTAAATTTGCCCAAGGGGTGCCAAACACTAAAAAAAAGCCAATTGAACTAAGTTGGTACCTTATATAGAGCAAAAGTGACCATTTTGTGAGGTTATATCACTTTTTGCCCAAATGAGCTTTTCTTGGTTTTTGATTTGGCACACATCTAGAATTTGTTGAGATATTTTTAGGAAGCTAAAGTCCAGAATTTTTGGAGGTCTATGGAATATTTGGTGAATTTTCAAAATTAGAAATTTTTCTGGTTTCAGTCACAATTATTGTAGTTATGGTCTGAAATGAAACTCTATCACTCATGGGGCAAATGATGTCCAATTGCCACAAAATTTTACAAGGATAAACTAGACCCTCCCAATGACTTGTTCCAATTAGAAGCACCTTGTTTAGATTTCTATAGAGGGAGATATTAATTTTTGAAAATGTTGTCCAGTATCAAGTGTCCAGTCAGATCTATGTCATTGTTTGATTAGTTTTCAAGGCCTGGACGTACCTGGACTAGTATGAAGTTATTTTTTTCCTCTGGCTAACATTTGTAACTTTCCAAATTGGTATCATTTGCATTGATTGGATTGTTTTAGAATTAATTGGATATTTTTTAAGTTTATGATAGTAAACTGTATCAGTACCAGGATAGCCAGACTTTTGTGGCTATTTCATTGTCAAATGTAGTCCAAGGCTAGGTTCATGTCCTGGAATTATTTTTAGTGTGAAGTAACATCTAGAAATTTCTAGAAAGCTATGGTTTGTGTGGTTTTTATTTTCTACATTTAGTTATGATTTTTCAAAGTTACCCTTGAAATCTACTGCTGTACAACCACAGGAAATGAAGAAATTTTGGGAGTTTTGACCCTTGATAAGTGGTTTGTGCCAATTTTTGAGAATGTTATTATTTGTATATATGGAAAATAATTAAAGAATGTTGTTGATGAATTCATAGGGTTCTAAAGATGCGAAATGAAAAATGTATCTGTTATGCAACACAATTTAATTCATTATTTTAATGCATTTTCTTGAGATTTCCTTGACGAAGTGCATATCCTCATTTGCAAAAGAGGGATTAATGTTAGAAATAATATGGTATTACAATCCCCGAAGTAGAAACTGGATCTATTTCACCTGGAGTTCTAAGGTCACTTGATAAATTGGCATCTAAGAAAAATGTAAACCACAACAGAATGAGAAATAATTTTCTTAGCAACATAGACAAGATTATATGACATGATATCCATGAAGAAAATTCAAGTAATAATTTAGCAGACAACAAGTAACGTGAACAGAAAGCTTACAACAAAAATTAATTTACCATATAATATGAACAAAGAGATATACTTTTTAGTAATATGCTATGTGAATATGAAATAACAAAGTGCACATACATATTATGTATAAAAATAAAACATGAATAAAATACAGAAATTTTCTCAATAGAGCTAATATTCAGCAATTGTAAGATATTCACAAGATTTCCATATGCATAAAGTATAGAGAATATAACAACAATATTTATTCCCTCTTGACCATTAGGCCTTGGAGACTTTCAGGCTCAATACCTAGATCATGTTGCACTGGTTTTGGCAAGCTCAAGCCCAACCCATCTTGCACTGCCATGACATAACAAGTTCACCCCTACCTCCTTTACTGAGGCGTCCCTCAATGGGCATCTAAGGAAAGTCATATAAAAATATTATAATAATATGTCATCCAAGTTATCATTTGATCAAAACATAATAGATATATTTGAAAAAGAATTTCCTTGCATAATTCTGTGCATAAATAAATAATCTCGATAGCATAACAATGTATTGAAATCCACAAAAATTATGTTTTAATACTTAAAATTATCTTTTACTTTTCTAAGTCCAAATTTATCCTAAGGCCCATCTGGTGCCTAAAATCATCCATAAATCAAGGTCCAACGTTGATAATTGGTGATTTTACTTATTTTTATCCTTCTTAAATTGAGCTTTTAAGTGTCAAATCATTATTAATTAGGTCTTATTAGATTATATTTGGGATTATAGGATAATTTTACACTCTAGTAAAAATTCTTGCACAAAGTTTAGATTTTTAAGTTCTTAAATTTTTAATATTTTATTGTGCAAATTTTTCCCACTTTGTTTTCTTTTTTTTTCTTGATTTTGTACAGGCTTTTAGGTGGGAATTGATATCTTTAATTTGGACAAAGCTTAGAGGAATTCTTGTTGGCCATTTGATGGAGTTTTAAAGCTTGGGTCTTAATTATCCATTCATTTAGTCTCATGCTCTATGATTTAATTTGGAGCAGCCCATTTGTCTCTCTCACGTTAACATATGGCACCACCACCAGCTCTTCCTTCACTAACACAGCATTCTCTCAAGTATGCACTACATTTTCCACTTCCATGTAGCAACATGGGCTCACTCTCATGTCTTGCATTTCATGCATTAGTAATACCTTTTCATGCATAGCCCCTGCGTCTTCCAAAGCACACTTTCACGTCTCATATTTCACGTAGCATACAGATTAGCATACATGCACTCACACCCACATTGATTCACTTCAACTACATGCACACTCATGCAAGGGGTTGACACGTTGAAATACACACTCACTTACACACACAGAGCACGTGAAGAAGCTTGTGAGCAGAGAAGAACATGGAATGAGAGCAAGAGAAGCAGCTACAAAATGGAAGAAGTCTCCAGCTTTGGTAGATGAATCAAGAAGAAGAAGGCTTGAGAGGAAGAAGAGAAGAGCTCGTGAAAAGTTCTGCTTAGACTTGGAAGACACCCACGAGCTTCTCTCCACGTCACAAATATATATATGTAGAGCTGGAAAGTGGAGGAGAGGGTGAGCAGAAAAACACACATGCAGGGGCAGAACTTAAGGGCAGGAATGAGCTAAATAAGAGAAGCAACGTGATTTTGAAGAAGAAGAAAGCCACGGGTTTGAAGGAACAAAGAAGGCAAAGCAGGGAGCTGCAGAAATAACGTGGAAGAACCACGCGTGGGCAGAACCAAATAACGCATGAGAAGAGAGCTGCAGACCACGTGAGCAGAATAGGTGAAAGACCATGTGAGCAAGACGTGGAAGAAGTAGAGAGCACAACGTGAAAAAAAGACGGAGTAGCTGGCTGAATAATGACGTGAAAAAGGAGCTTGGTTTTGACGTAAAAGAAGCAAAGTGAGCTAAACCATGCAAGAGAAGATGCACGTGGAAAGATGCATGAAGCAAGAAGAAGAGGCAGCACATGGAATATTATAAATAAAATAAAATGGGACCCACACTTATTCATATCAAGAAGAAAAAGGCTACGAGTAATTGGCAAAAGAAGGAGCATGTGATTAATAATGAATAAGATGCACGTGCTTCTAATAAGGGAATTAAAAAGAACACCCTATGGCAGGGGGATCGAGATATACAATGCATTCCATACGCAGAATCAGATTCCATTCGCAATTCATCATCTCATTACTCCATCCAGAACATACTTCGTCCATTCCACGCCGTAGCCATTTTCCCATTCCACCATCTTCCATTCCACTTTCAATGAAGTTCTAATATCCATCTTGTGATTAGCTTGGAAGACAACCTTGGTTGAAGCTTGAGTCCATGGAATAGCAAGGGATTTTGGCTAAACTTCCTATTTCTTTTCTCTCTTTCTACATTGATTTGTGTTTTTTATTTGCTTGGTTAAGTTTGTAATTGACTGGATTAATGTAGTTTGTAATTAGTGACTGGTTAGACACTAATTAGGAGAATAATTGATGTTTTAATTGATTAATTTTAGTGCTGAATTTTTATTTTTCTACCATTTTCCATGTGTACAATCTAGGTGCACCATTTTGTGGCCAAATTCCAACGTTTTAGGCACTTTTTCTAATTTTTTAATATTTTTTCAAATTTTTTAGGAATTTTTCAACTTTTCTGGATTTATTTTCTTTAATTTTTGTGAGTTCATTTTGTGTGATTAACCTCTATCTTGGAGTGTTTTTTATTGTTAGGAAGTTCTTAACTTCATTTAAATTTTATTTTCTTGATTTAGAGTTAATATTAGTTCTAATTTGTCACTGATTTGTTTTGTGCTCACTGTACTTCTCATTTTCTTTGTTTGAAATGGATCCATATTATTATTCTAATCAAGATGTCTATGATTCTTATACAAATGATGGGATCTCTAGGCAGTTGGATGAACTCGAGTCAATGCTTCGTGGCCTTCTTGAATGACAAAGACAAGCACAACAAAGCCAACAATACCAACAAGTCCAACAACTATGCTACCAACCACACCATCATTCCTATGAAGTTCACCCCAGTTACATTAAACCATACCACCATCCATATGAAGTAGACCTTAATTACCACCATTATTATGAGCCATACCACAATTACAATGCAAAAGCCAGAATATCATCCTTACAATTGTCATGAGGGATACATGCAACAAAAGGCCCAGAGGGAATCGAGTTGGGAAGAGAGGATGATGTAGCTAATGGAAACCTATAATATTCAAAACCAACAAATGATGGATAACCTCATGAAGGGAATGTATAGAGGAGGAAGAATCCTATTCACGAGGTAATCACCTTCCATCTTCTAATACATTGCAATTTGTAGGGACTGATTCTAGTATACTTGATAGCATTGAGATTACTAATGCATATAATGTTGTTGATTCTGAATTGCATGATGATGATGTTGATGAAGAAATTGTTGTTGAATCTCCTGATTTGGTTGATTGTGGTAACTCTTTGAGCGAAACTGATATGTTTATTGATGTTCATGATTCCTTGTGTACTGATACTCTTGGTATTTCTACTCCTAGCTGTGACCATAATGATGAATTCATTTTTGAACCTGTTAATGCTGAATCTATTGAGTCTATGGTAATAGATAAGTGTGGAGGTGACCTAAAATGTGATGATCATTCTGTTCTTAGTGTGGAATTGGTTGATAAGTTTGTTATTGATGCATCTTCTGAGTTTAGGGACAGCATACCATCTGGACCATGTGATATAGTTGATTTAAATGATTATATTGATTGTGTGTGTGTTGAATCCATTATATGTGATAGATGCTCCCAGATTAATTCTTTCATTGAGACTAGTGAGTTCCCACATGTTTTGATCATCATGATTCCTTACTAACATGTGATAATATGACTAATGAAATAGTGAATGTAACATGCAATGATGATATAAACAGTGAAATTATTGAGCAGGTTGTTGTTGTTGATGAAGCAGACTTTAATTTGAAATGCTTATGTGATGATATGCATACATATCCTGTATGTGTTAAGATTAATGAGTTTCTGAAGTTTGATAAGTCTGTTGAATCTATGAATTCCTTTCTTTGCACTGAAATTGTTAATGAGACTGATTTCACTAATCATACTAGTGTTGATGAGAGTATGCATCAAGATAGTACTGATATTGAAAATCTTATTGATCCTTGTGCTATTGTTGATACTAGTAAGAGACTAGATTTTGCTGTTGATCATTGTTTAGAATCTTGTAAGCCTACCGATGTCTCTTTGGTCAGGGAAGATATTGTTTCTTTTGCTGAGAGTCCTGAACAGATTCCTAAAGTTGTTGAGCTAGTTCCCAACAATCAACAAACTCTTCCAGTTGGCATGAAGCATCTACTAGGTACCTTAAAGGATTTGAACTCAAAGGATTGTGAGAAGTTGCAATTAAATTTTTCTATAGATGCAAGGACTCTTACTGATGAGAGTCTAGTAGATTTTATTGGCTTTGATAGATATTTAGCGAGTCTAGAGTCTAGTGTTTTTAAAATTAATTTTAAATTTTCTTTCTTTAATTTTAATTGTCCTAGATTTGATTTTTATTCTTTTCTTGCTCCTAAAATTGCTGACTTTGACTTTCCAAGACTCTGATGGTTGAGGAAGTCCATGAATCAACACTGAATGATCAATCAAAATGCTTCAAAGTAGTGAGACTTAAATTTGTTGAACTGAAAAGGAATAAAGTTGTTTTAATCTTGGTTTTTGATACTTATGATTAGTTGATCTTTTATAGAGTTCTTTGTAGTTTAGGATTTAGTTTTTCTTTTTCTTTTCCGCATTACTATTTGTTTTATTTCTGTTTTGTAGGAAATAAAAGGTCGCTAACCAGCTACAAAAGAAATCTGAGCCACCCTTGAGATCTTCAATTCAAGTTCATCCGGTTGTATACTTTCCCTTTCTACTTTTTTATATTGTGCTATTTATCTATTGACTGAATTGTATGCTAACATTGAGGACAATGCAACATTTAAGTGTGGAGGGGAGGGTCATTTCATTCCATTTATATTTCATCTTTTGAAAAATTTTGAAAAATAGCGTGAAATATTTTTAAAATTTTCTATGAAAGTTGTAAGTTGAGATAATTGTAGCTTGGATTCACTTAGACAAGAAAAGTAATGGATCGTGTGTTTTGATTCAAGTAAAGTAGCAATGAATTTAATTTCAATGAATTATTTGATAGCCATTAGCTGATAAGGATTTGAGCCATATATGTTTGATTCTAGTGTGTGTTCACCTATCAGGCTTTCACTCTAGAACTTGTCTTGATTCTTTGTTGAGACCACATTTGCATTTGCATGCATGAAAATGATATGGCATTCCTTTCTATTATAGCTAGTGGGCTAAAAAGCCAACCCTTAAATGTAGTTTATCCATTGTTTAGCCATTTTGGACTTTGTTTTCTTTTCTTGTTGAATCCATAACCAATGAAAATATATTCCCACCTTATGTTAAGATACCTTACAGATTTCAAGGAGCATTACACTTGTTTAGGATGAAAGAATATGTGCTTTGCATCCATTTAGGCCATTGATATTAAAAATTGAGGAATTTTTTCTAAAAAAAAAAAAGAAGAGATGGAAAAGCTAAAGAAAAGCAATGAAAAAAAAAAGGAAAAGTCATTGAAAGAAAATCAAAGAAAGAAGTATTTTGAATTTTGTTTGTTTTAGTTGGAAATAAGGCCTTGAATTGTACACATTCTTCCCTATCCTAAATCTCCATTGATTGCTCTTGAAGTCCTAAGGTGTTCTATTTGTGATTTGTTTTTCCCTTGTTTTTGTATCCATTTATTTCATCCCCTAACCCCATTACAACCTTGAATAAAGTCTTATTGATTTGTGCTTTGCATTTAGCATTGGTGGTGGAGACTTAGAAGCTTGACAAGCTTATGGCAGTGAGGTTTTGATAGGTGAAACTTGAGTGATATACATTGCCTTAAACACTTGAAAGTTGAGAGTAAACATTAACCCATGTGAGAAGCTATGCATTTCAATTCATTTTTTTCAAATGAAATTTCCATGGAGCTTATTTCTTGATGTAAGTGAAGTTAACTTTGATTATTGAAGTGTTAAAGAGTTGTAATTAGTCCTCAGCTTGTGATTTCTACACTTTTCTTTTCATTTTCATTCTCCATTGGCCATTCCACTAGCTTTTCTTTATGATCTTGAGCTTTGCCCAGGAGTGCAAAAGTTTAAATGTGGGGGAATTTGATCAATGCCAATTTTATATATTTTAATCTCCTAAACTTAGGCATTTTGATGAGTAAATATTGCTTTAAGAATTTAATTAAGTGGAATTTGAGTTTAATTGGCTACTTTTACATTTGAGGAATTAATTTGCAAATTATTGATTCTTAATGCTTAAATTTATCTTAAATAATTTTTGGGTATTTCTACTTAATACTTTCCATTCTTTTGTGCAGATTTTAATGGACAAATGATGTTTGAATGAGAATTTGAGTTAGAGAAGAAGCATGAGGGGAGCCAACAGTGAGAAAAATGCAAATAGAATGAACTGAGAAAAGAATAGTATAACGAGTGAATGAAGCAGCAAATGAGCAAGGAGCTGACGTGGGTGAATGGAAACACGTGGATATGAAAGTGAATGAAGGAAGAGACACATACAGGAGTTGCGTGTTGAAGGGAAGAAGCAAGCAAGCAACGTGGCTGAAACAGAGGAGAGGAAGCTCAGCACATGCATTTGAGAGAAGAAGAAGCTTTTGATGAATAAAAAGTCAAGATGGGTCTGGCGTGGATTGCCACAGGCTGCAGCACTTACAGGAAGCCATATGATCCAGGGTTTTACTTGGAACAGCAGCACGAGCTAATAAGCAAATAAGAAACACACGAAATATAACGTAAGAAGCTACAAGCTGGATGCATGAGCTGGGAAGGAGTTGGAGAAAGCCACGAGTTGAATGTGGCTAAACAGAAAAGGATACATGTGAGCAAAACAGCAACTGTAGAACGTGGAATGAGCTGAACAAAGAAGCTATGGGTTCTGGTGCTTTGAGAGGAAGAATACGATGGAGTTGAATGAGAGAAAGAAAAGAAGCAGATTTGAAATGCAGAGCACGTGAATAACAAACCCATGAAGAAGTTGATGAGGAAAGAATTAATTGAATGCATAAGCTAAATCGACGTGGGAAGCTTAGGTAGAACCATTATGCACACGTGAAAAGAAGGCAGTTCACATGAAAGAGATTATTATATTTGCTTTGGGGCCCACACATCTTCACGTGTTTTTGGCTGAGAATTCAAGAAGAGGCTGACCCACACTTATACGTATCAAGAAAAAAAAAGCTACGGGCAATTCGCAAATGAAGAGAGCACGTGAATGATTAAATGAAACATGTGAGTGGATTATTATTCGGGCAGAGGGAATAAAAGAGAGCATCCATCGTATTCACTCCTTCATTCCATTCACTCACCTCCAGCGTCCATCCACTCCATGCAGAACCACGCCGTATTCATTTCATCCTCCATTCCCTTTCCATCTCCACTCAAATGAAGCTCTAATTCCCCTTGTGGCTAGCTAGGAGAAAGATCCTTGGTGGAAGCTTGAATCCATGGATGAGCAACATATTTTTAGCTAAGATTTTCTTATATTTTCCAGTACTTTTCTTCTCTTATATTATCTTGGTTAAGATTGTATTTGATTGGGAATATGTGTTGTCTATAATTAGTGACCAGTTAAATACTAATTAAGAGAGCAATTGATGTTTAATTGATTAATTTTAGTGCTAGATTTTCATTTTCCTACCATTTTTCAAGTGTGCAATCAAGGTGTTTGATTAAATGCTTATGAGAATTTGAGTGCTTAATTATTTGATTTGAGGATTCCTTAGAGTTTGATTGGTTAATTAAACATTCTAGGGTGTTAATTTAGAGGCTAATTGATCAATTAATCACTTATTTAAGTGTTCAAAGATCTTAATCACAAGAATTAGTAATTTAATGGGAGTTAAGGTCTCAATTAACATCAAGTTGCTAGTTTCTTGAATCTTAAGTGGTAATTCAAGATCCCCTGCGAATGGACACAATTAGGGACTCTTAAGCCAGAATTAATCACAATTAGATTAGGATAAAGATAGTGGATACCAAGGGACTAATCCAAAGCTAGTCACAAGTCTATCATTCTACCATAATCCATACAATTAGGTAGTTAGTCATTTTAATTCAATTTAATTTTACTTAGTTTAATTAAATCAAAAACCCCCCTTATGGAATTTTTAGAGCTCTTATATACTTAGAGAACCCAATTAAACATTGAACTCCATTTTCAAGGGAGATGACCTAGGTTGTACCACTGGCTATATATTTTATCAACCTAGTTTTATTTTAAGGGTTGCGCGACACGACCCGTCAAACATTAAGGTACATAATAGAGTCCAATATAGCCAAAAAAGCTCATTTAGGTATACGGAAGGCTTAATAAAGCCCAATAAGTCCAAAATAGCTACAAAATCTCTGAATGGCCCTTACCGATCCTAATTAGTAGTTTAGATTTTTTTTAAGTGTCTTTCTTAATTAAAATTGGACATCCAGCACTGCAGTAGCTACCCAGTGGCCAATTCTGGCACACGCAGGGCTCATCCCTGAATAAGGCTACTTCACCATATTATATATATAATGGCCAATCCTTTACCAAATAACCCATACTCATAAAAGCATACCGTAAATAGCATATTATCCATGTCAAGAAATTAGACAATATATCAGCACAGCAAACAGTATAGATCCAAAACACATGTTATCACATATTCCATTCTTGACATAACGCTATATAATTTTCTAACTATCACAAATATGCTCCAAAATTCACAAAATAAATATCAGCATAATCCTAATAGCATGTAGAATATATTAGGCTGCAAAAATCATCCAAAACATGTCAAATAGCATAAGTAAAAATTCAAGAACTTCTTGGTCAATATTTTTTCTAAAAAATTTGACTTTTTATATAATGATCCATAATTCACCAAAATTTTACCATAGGCTTTATTTTTTATGTAGATTAACCTAATTTAGTTGAATTTAATAAAACTCTTCACTAGGTATATGTACATGTGTTGGCCGAACCTATGCATCAAAGAAGACATATGATTTTGCTTCATTTTCATGTCACTAAATAGCCACACATACATATTCAAAAGAGATAAACAAAAGTCCTCAATCAATTTCTAGATATTTCTTATGTATTCTACAATTTTCTCAAGTTAAAATTCAAGGGTTTCTTGCCAATTTCTTCATGAAAATCAAAGTTATATTAATCTTTCTCTTCTCTAGGCTTCCTTCCATTGTTTCTCATTTATTTTCTCTTCAATTTCTCCTATGGCTTCTTGAAATACAAAGCTTCTTGGTTCGTAGAAAAATTGCTAAGAATAGGTGTTTTCTTGAATAACATGAATCCATAAGCCATATATATGATTTAACAAAATCTCCTTTCTTACTTGCCATGATCGAAAATTAGAGAGGAAGAGAAGAGAAAAATTCTTGGAGAAAAATAAAAGAAAAACTAAGAAGAAGAAAGTCTATCCATGTTACCTTAGCTCCGCGGTGTTAGTTCTTTCCCAATAGTTTTGTTCTCCCTTCTTCCTTCTTCCTTTTCTTCTTCCTTAGGCCGAGCTTCTCCTCCTTCTTCTTCTCCTTGTCTTGGTTGAATTTGTGTGTGTGTTTTGTGTGTGAGTGTGGCGTGAAGGTGTGTGTGTGTTTTGTATATATTTTATTTACAAATGAATAGTTAAGATTTAATCAACTTTAAGGTGGAAGATCTTAGCCTTTAGATTAAATGAATAGTTAGGATTTAACATTGAAATAAGAGATTAAATATAGGCCTTTAGATTAAATCAAAGATTGATTTGATCTTGAAAAGGTGAAAAAATTTAAGCCATTAAATTGTATCAACGGTTTAGATCGTATCACATTTTACAACTGAATATTAGCCGTTGGATTACCATGATTACTTTTTTGTAATGTGTGAAGATTGGGTTGCATTTAATGCTACTTAAGTCAGCATTTATGTCATGCTAATGTCAGCGGTAACTTTTTCATAATGCGTAAGATTTTTTAAGATTCACTTACTTAAGCCTACGTAATTATTTCGTAATTCGTGCAATTTCCAGAATTCTCTTCTAACTTTCAATTTCTTCTTCACACATAGTGCCACATCATCACTCTCCCTCCTCCATGGTGCCACATCAGCACCTTTCTAGTCAACTCTTCCTCGATTAGAATTTACAAAATTGCCACCGTTTTGTAAGTTCTCCATAATATTTTATTTAATCTATATTCTCTAAATTTTCTGCTATATTTTAATATTATTTGGGCTTATGGGGGTCCCATTTAATGTCTCCAACCATATATTTAAATATTATTTATTTTCTTAATATTTTATTATTTTAAGGTCCAAATGACCATTTTGCCCCTGGTAGTGACGTGACAGATAAGTACCTCTGTTCATTTTTCACTTATATCTTCTTCGTAACCCTGTATTTTTGGATTCCGTAACCACTACCTAGTAGGTTTTTCTACATAGAATTTCCTGAGACAGTTAACTCAAGTTTAGGGTTTTAGTTTGTCTCCGTATAAGCTTGTAATTGTTTTGGGCCATTTTTTAGTCCTAATGAATTCAAAATTTCACGTAACGGATTTTATAATTTTCTGTGCCTTATTTCCTAACTATTGATATATATATATATATATTGGATTAGTTTTGAATTCTCCTTCCTTCTAGAAAAATTATCAAAGTTCATCCAGGTGATAAATGACGATTTTGCCCCTGGGCCCCCTTTAAAATCTCAAAAATCCCTATAGGTCTTATTTAGCTTATACTTCTCATTTATGAAGCTATGTCATTCAAATTCACCTTATTAAAGCTTAATAAATTCATTACATAAAACACTAAATAATTAAAATTTTCTAATTTTAGGGATGTTACAAAAAGTCCCAAATGTGGGTGAGGGTAAGTCAACAGTCCCTAAAAGTAGGTAAGGTTAAACCAAAAGTCTTTAGATATTATTGGGAGAGACTAGGCCAAAAATCTCTAGAGCTTGGATTTGCTTTTAATTGAGCCATGAGATCCTTAAAGCATAAATTATGGTTTGACTATGTTAATATGACATGTGTTGCTTCCATGTGTTTAAGTGAACCATATGTGTGTTTGAATGTTGGATTAGTTACTGGGATTCTTTGAATCTCACTCTTCCCTATCTTCACCAACCATAGCCAAGTAATACTTAAGGAAGAGAGCATGATGAGCAAAAAGCCTAGGAAGCACATGTTTTATAATAGAATTTAGTTTAAGGGATATTATTGTATATAAAATGTGTACTTTTATATTTTGATGCATAGAAATACAAACATGTTTAAAAGCACTAGATTATACTATAAAGATCATTTAAGGCTTATAAGACATGATATAATTTGAATCTATATGTGCTTTTGCATGTGAGATGATAATTTTTAGTTGCAAGGTGATTTTTACATGATGGATTAGTCCTACATGGTGTATTTGAGGATTGAAATATGCTCAAAATAAGAAATGGCATTTTAGAGCTCATTTGGTACCATTTGAAACCAAAATTTAGTCTATTTGAATTATAAAATGTCCTTTTACCCTTGATAATCCAAATGAGAGGCTAAAATTTCGCATGCAACTAAAGGATAATATAGAACTTTCCAACAAGCTAAAGTTTGCATTTTTTTTAAGCTCTATAAAATATTTAGTAAATTTTTTAATCTGGCCCTAAAAACTTGAATTATGCAATTACTGTTCATTCTACACTAGTATGAAATTATGTACTTTTTGAGCGACCAAGTAGATTTATTTTTACTTGGATTTTTTTACAGTAGAAAGCTCATATCATAAGCTTTTTAAGGATATCTAATTTGGGTTAATTAGAGTTGTGTAATTCAAGTTATAAATTTTTGAAGTTTGGTCTTTAATATTTGTTCTATAAACCAAAATGAGCATATGACCAATTTTGTGGATTTAATACTTATCTAAGGATACCTTGATTGTAACAAATTGGTTATGACTAAAATTGTGAGATAAAATGGCAAAAATCCATGTTTGTGCCTTATTATGCCATTTGAGGCTTTTGGTAACAAGAATTTCTGCTACTAAAAGTGTGAGCATTATAATTTGCCACTAAAGAATGGATATAATATGGAAATTATGTATATTATGTGATGTTATGACATTTTAACTTGCCTCTAATGGACCCAATATGTAACATTGGAATTATATAGCTCATATAAAGTGAGATTTTAAAACCTAGAAAATGAATTATGAAAGTTGCTACTTAAGGAACCTGAAATAGTTCAAAGTTGCATTTCAAGTTCTAATAGGCTTAGGTTAGCAATATGAATTAGAATGGATCTTAATGAATCTTTTTGCATAGCAAAATGATGTATGTAGGCCAAGTTAGTTCAAGTCCATTAACTTGTGGGTGTCAAATCGAGAAAGACAAATGAAAAGAGAAAAGTCAAATGGGTTAGTGGTAGCCTGAAGTTCCTAACTCTATAAGATAGCTATCTTCCTATCTTACATGCATTTGGATGTATGTATGAGTTAAGATGCTTGTATGTTTGGTTGTTTGATGATTTTATGAGCTATGTTTGAAATGACTTTTACCATGAGTTTTATGCATGTGTGATGTTATATTTGGCTCCTAACTCCCTATGGCAAAGAATTGAGCGCATTAGCTCTTCCTTATCCTAGAGTTGAGTTTAGTTAAGCCTAGCTAGTATGTCTTCATGCCATGGCTAGATGAGTATTAAAGTTTCATGCAAATGTTCATGTTTGAGTTACTTGATACATATAGCCTATATGCTTACATTTCCTTATTGCATTCATTGTATGCATTAATGTGGATTGAGATTTGTTACTAAAATTCCCTCAAGAATCTCACCCCATTCATTTCCTACTAAACATGACAAGTTCTTCAAGCAAGGAGAAAGAACTCGAGAAGAGTTAGAATCTTAAAAATGATGTAATAGGAAGCCTTTGTTGTGTATATGTATTTAATGTATATTATGGAATGAATGGATAGCAATATAGTGCATACTATGATGATATGCAGTTAGTGCCTCTCGCATAAGATTATGTGAATGAGTATATGCCATTTTGATGTAAATACAAGTATATAGAACTTGATTTGCTATGTTGTGCTTTATAGGCTCTATGTGCAATATGGGATGTGAGATAGTGATTTTTAGTAGCTAGTCATATTTCATGCAATGATTCTTATGGAAATGAAGTATGAATTGATTAAAATTTGCTAAAGGGAAGAGATTGTATATTAAGGCCTAAATGGACTGCTTTTGGACTAAAATTTAGTCTAAATGAGCCATAAATTGCATCATTACCCTTGACAACCAAAATAATCTAGTTTAGAACTAAATTTTGGTGGACACTTGGAGGATTTATAAAGCTTTCCAATAAGTTAAAGATGGTATTTTTCTGAGCTCTATAGAATATTTGAAGAATTTTTTAATATGGTCTATAGAATTATGGATTATACAGTTACTATTCATGGTATCATAGCCTCAATTTTTGTGTACTTTTAGGGGCCAAATGGATTCATTTTTACTTAAAAACTTCTAAATATAAACCATAGATCATAGGCTTTTCATAAACACTTAATTTGCATAAATCGGAATTATATAGCCAAAGTTATAAATTTTTTAAGTTTGGCTCATATTA
This sequence comes from Erythrophleum ivorense, assembly GCA_026724425.1. Taxonomy (NCBI): domain Eukaryota; kingdom Viridiplantae; phylum Streptophyta; class Magnoliopsida; order Fabales; family Fabaceae; genus Erythrophleum; species Erythrophleum ivorense. The sequence continues at coordinate 32,573,819 of JAIUCV010000007.1, read as the reverse complement.
TGTCAAAAGAGGCCAGAAATGGCTATACAGCTCTTTTATGCAAATGGAGATTATCCTATGGTCAAGTGGATTAAAACAAATGTGTCTATGGAGTTTAAGAACTAAAATGGCAAGAAGATCTAATTTAGACCCCTAGAGATTCATTTGGCACAGAAACAAAATAAAAAACACTACTAAAAGTTTTTCACTGGTTATAATTTTATTACGTTAGGAAAGAAATGACATGAATTAGTTATATAAAGCATGTTATGATAGTGATTCTATTAACCTTTGTAAAATTATAAGATTTTGGATTTGGGGATTTTAGGGTGATCTGAAGCTTGAAGATGAGGTATGGGTGTTATTTTCCTTTCTATTTAGGGTTTTTTTCCCCTTAAATCTCTCTCCTGAAGTTGAATCCAGTGTTTGGGCTCTGTGCATGTGTGAAATTGAAGACTCAAATTACAAAGCTTGATCAAGATTAAGAATTTATGGTCTTAGAGAGTTTAGTGAGGTAAGTACCTAGATTTATAGACTTGAATGCGCTAGAGATATATTTTCCCTTTGTATTCATGAAGTGTTTTAACATTATATAATTATGCTAGACTTGGGTTGTTTGCTTGAGACATGCTAGTAGCTACATCTTTAAGAGGTAATTAGGGTTTAATTCTATTCATATTTGTAGTAATATCCTATTGATTGCTTGTACATATGCTTATATGATGTTAATGATAAAATTTGACTAGTTATATATTGTTCAATATAATGGCTCGTGACTGTGTCCTGGTAGTTGGAACTGCGATCATGCTCTCATTGATGTATATATGCTACGATCGTACATCAAGTCGTGACTATGCTCATTTGATGGGAGATGCTATGACCATGCCCTCCCTTAGTTATTGGCCAATGACTAAATGTGTTGACCTATGGTTACTAATATGGGATAGCAATTCTCTCATTGTCAAACTTGCTCATTTGCTTTATGCATGCATTACTCTTTTATGACTGTAAAGTATCATTGTTTGTTGTTCTATGATATATGAATGGAATTTTACTTTGGTTACTAAGATTTTATATATCATCCCAATTGTGAACTAACTTTTTTGGTGAAGGATCCTTTAGTGACAAAGGAAAGCAAATGGAATGTTGATAGTAGTGTCCTAGCTTTTGTTTAGATTTTGGTATCTTCCATTTTGTAAATGGATGATTGTAACTGTTGAAGTTTATGTTTAATTCTACTTTTAGCATACCATGATGCATCATTGTCTTGCTAAGTGTAAGATTATCCATTATCTTATACAATTAGGATTTATGCTTTATTAGGAGTTCTTTTGATTCTTTTGTAAGATGGATTCTTTTATGTAATTGATTCATTCATGGAATGAAAGATAAAATCACTTGTAGTTATGTAATTGTGTTACTTCTTCATAGGAATTGTCATTATAGAATTATAGCTTGGGGTTGTGTATGAATGCCCGTAATTGTGTTGTTGAGGTCTTAGTTGTGAGTTAGGAATGAATACTAGTTGTAGCCTTGAATTGGACTAAATTATTTGAAAAGTCATAGGTTCAAATTTTGATATAGAAAGATTTATCCTTTGGTTATACTTGTATTGTTGAGTGTTAGACTTTTGTTTTGTGCTTGAAAGTTATTCCCATGAAAAGTTTAGTAATTTACTCTTTGTTGCAATACAATTTGCTGGTTATGAGATGACTAGTCAATTGGTTAGAGCTAAGTAATCAACTTTTGAAAACACACCAATTGTGTACTGTAAGTAAATAGTTGACCAAGTACAAAGGACTAGACGACTATCAAGCATGCTAAAATAAGTTTTCGATTTTGCAAGTGACCAATCCACCACTAGTTCAAAAGTAGTCAATCAGGTGTAGCTAACTAGTCAACCACCTTTTGGAAACAATCGACTAATTATTGCAAGATAAGATATTCTTCATTTGGGTAAAATTTCAAACTTTTCAACGGCATTTAAGGGAGGTGTTAGATATTCAAATGATATTGGAAAGGTGTAACAGAGTTAGTTCACCTTAAAACCTCTTAGAAAATTTGATAAGTAAATCTTAGTCAATTATAATTTAGAATTAGTTAACCCGGATCCTGGTACCCATAGGAAAGGGAGTTAAATCAATGCCATAAGGATGCAATTAATAGTTTAAAATTTCTGTTTGTTTTCTTGGTAGCCCTATAATAAAATAAGTTTCCTTTGAGGACTTATTCTAGTATTATTTAATTGAATCGATTTAAGTCTAGTTCTTTTATGGTCTACAGTGTTGCACAATGGGTTTGGGGTTTTCGCAAAAATTTTTAACTTTATTGAGCTTTGATGTAATGGGTCAAGTTAATGCAATTAAAATGTTAATATAATCACTCATTTATTTCTAACTTTGTTGGGCTTTTTCTAAATTTTGCCAACTACTCTGGTTAACATAGCATGCCATGTAGCAATGAGAAGGTGTTGCATGATTGAGCCCCGTGAGGGTGCACCCTTGTATCCTAATTTTGGAGTGCATGGAATAATTTGCTTTTTATGATATGGAAATGACTAGTGAAATTTTGGTAATTTTGCAAGAGAATTTAAAAATAATTTGACAAATCATTGAGGGTTAAATTCAAAAATAGTTAACGTTTATGGCCACTTATGTAAATTTGATTTAAAATGGATGAATAAAATTGTAATTCCACAAAACAAACGTACTTTTTAAACAAAATAAAAATCTTTAAAAAATAAAAAATTGAAATGATTTTGAGAAATAGAAATATTTTTTTTTTAAGAAATCAAACACACCCTTACTGCATTAGCATTCATGGACATGTAAAATACCAAACGTAGCTGTGTGGCGCAGGTAGCGAAGATGCAGGCAGAGTTAGGTTATGTTGAAGCTCGTTAGCACCACATCCTCAAGCAACTCCATCATCTTCATCCAACTAACCAGCTTTCTCAATCCATCTCTGTCTTCTCCTGTGAATGTGGCTACTGACTTAATCTATTAGTTAAGAGCTGAACTAGCGCCCCATATTATATGATTTGGATCTCTCTTGTTAATGCGTATAGGATGCTACTCTGTTAAAGTGATATAAACTGAGAGTTGTAAAACTCAATAATTTTTAATATTAGAAGTTGAAAGAAAATCTTGTAATATTAGAAGCTGTTTAGTATTTTTTCCATCTATAAAGAGATCCAAACTTTATATCATAACCCTAAAATAGAGACAAATGTTTTACGTTTTAATAATGCAGAAAATCCTCGTTTACCTTACGTGGTGATTTTTCTGGTTATAACATACAACCTATAGATGGATAGATTGCTTAACTGGATAGTGGATGTGCTAAAAAGTACGTAGGACTAAAGTTCAATTAATGGAGGATCCTGACATGGTTTGAAAATCAATATTGATTCATTCTTAAGAAAAATTATCTCACATCATCTTAATTTACAAATGCAATCCCCAAATGTACTTCTAAGAGAACATACAAAAATCCACACTACCTCTCCTATTTTTTCATCTTCCTGCTAGGAAGAGGTTTTAGATTTCGTATGGCATGCTTATCAAACAGTAACTATGACTGGAAACTCCAGAAGCAAAGGGCCACCAGGTAGAGGAAGAACATTGTGCAGTCTACTTCTGCAGATAAAGTAACCCTTCATTCATATGCTGTAGATGTGTCCACTTGAAAGTCTGCAAGTTTAACATATGAAGTAAAGGCGGAGCATAATTTTTCAGATTTTTCCACTGGGTTTAATAAGCATCAATCTTCTTTGCATGCAATAGTGATTTTTTCATGTGTTTTTATTTCTATTTTTTTTTTAAGGATTTAGAGTTTAATATAAAAGATAAAAATTGTAACTGAAAATAAAAATTTTAACAAGATAAAATTATACTTCAAAAATTTTAATTGTGTTCTCAGTTAAAATTTTTATCTTTTATATAAAATTCTAAACCCTAAAAGCAAAAAAAAAAAAAAAGTAAATTATCTAATTAATTAAAAACACATAAAAATTGGTTACTGCACCCCCTACATTAAGTTCCCCTACTACAGCGGATCCTGGTTCAAGAAGAATAGGCAGAGAAACATAATTAACCATGACCAACAAACAGGAGGTGAAAATCAATTTTTTATCACTAAAGGTAACTGCAGGCCAGAAACAAAGCACAACTTTTTTAACAGATATATAAATTAAACAACAGAGCCTAATCGGGTAAATTAGACAGCTTCCATAAGGGTCACTTGTATTTTGTTACTGTGTGTGTGTGTGTGTGTGTGTGTGTGTGTGTGTGTGTTATTATTATTATTATTATTATTTTGGGTGGTGATCGTAACTTGTATCTTCAAGAGGCAAGAGTCAGAGACCAGAAGCCCACCTGCTAATCACCAAGCAGACAGAATGTGTTAATTAGTTATTATTCAAGATAACATCACCGCATCAAGATTCATGCAATTTCACATGTATTAGGTACAATAAATATCATCAAAGAATAAGTGATCTTAATGAGTCAGGATACATCACTATCCAAATGTATAGCCAAAAGAAGGGTGCATAATGTGCTTGCTTTTGGTTTACAAAAGTGTAAACCCACCATCCATAAGTTAAATCGTAACTCTTTTAAACAACACCATGATTTTTCTGGTGGTCGCAGTTTTCCACGTCTGCCTTGATAGCCAAGAACTCATATAAAATAAGCATGAAACTTTAATGAGGTGATTGGCTTTAACAAGTAAGAATGAAAGGCTAATTCAAAACTACCAAATAGAAAGAGAACCAAAAGACCATCTTTACCTAATCTGTATGCATGCAATAAAAGGAAGGCATTAGGTAAATTTATTGAGAACTCACCAGTCTATCTCAAGGCAGAAAAATGAGATATAAATTTACTGCATACTTATCCATCGGGACTAGAGTTTGAAAGGCCTGCCAAAATCCTACCTTACATTGTTAGCTATGATTGTGGAAGGGGAATCGTCTCAAAAATGTGTGCTATGGTGTGGCAAAGTGGTGCAAGGTGCACCCAATAGAACAGAGAAGGTAGTAATGACAAAGGAATTCCTAGTCAAAAATATTCAACAACCCACACAATGAATAAGTATCTCCAGTAAGTATCAGTAGGCGACCCACTCACATGAACCACAATAGGCACACGCTTACTGACTTTTCATGCTTCTCACTCTTCTAACTATATTCTTTTCTTACTAATTATATCACCCCTTTTTCCACCTATTACATCCTTTTTCCTATTTTTACCATGTAACACAAAGTGGAACAGAGAAAATGGAAACACAAATCAGTTCAATTCATTCACACCTCTTTCCATCAGTTCATCCCTTATTTATGGGCTAACATCAGTACAAGTCATCTAACTCCTAGCAGAATCCTTTCTAACAGACTAACAAAATTCCTAACAACTTCTACTAACTATTAATCCCAACTAATCCCAAAATTTCTAACAGAATAATAAATTGGCAATTTTGGCTACCTCCCCAACCCCTGAATAGACATGGCTTCCTTCACCCCTTCCATCTCGGCTTCCTCACCCAATTCTCCGTTTCTATGCTCCCCTTGACTTATGCATCATGGAGTCAGGTAGGAAGTTTCTGGTCAATATTGTCTTCGTCCTTCCTGACTTTCCAGTAGTCATCTACTTCATCATTGCAATTGGGGGACTCCTACGTCTTCTGGTTATCTTTTAGGGTCAGGGTGTTTTGAGATTCATCATCTTCTTTGGTATCGGACTCAACTCCATGCAATTTCTCTTCTTCATCTGCCATGGTTAGAGGATCTTCCTCTTCTTGGATTTTCATAAACAAAAAGTCTTGAAGAATGGTGGTTTGTGTTTGGCCCCTAGACTTCATATCTACTTTGAAACGTTTGCTACAAGCTTTGCCAGTAGCTCCTCCACTTGTGCCATGGAATTTCGCAATTTGGTAAACTCTGTTTGGATCATCTTCATCTCTTGATTCAGCTTCTCGAAGTCATCATGCATTCTTGCCATTGTGCCTGGAATGTAGCTTTAGTACCAATTGGTACAAATAAAACAAAAGCACAATTCAATTCAATTCATTCGCACCTCTTTACATCAGTTCACCCCTTATTTATAGGCTAATATGAGTACAAGTCATCTAACTCCTAACCAAATCCTTTCTAACAGAATAACAGGATTCTTAACAACTTCTACTGGCTATTAATCCTAACTAATCCCACATAACACAAAGGCTTTGACAAAAAAGGAAGCAATTCACAAATCAAAAGCAATTCTTAAGAGAGAATAATCTAAAATGTGCCACTCTTCAATATTCTCAATCAAGAAAAGAATCCATAATATTAGGGAGATTTATATCCACAGAAGTCAATCATATTAGGGAGATTCTGCACCAATGCTTCAGATGAGAAGCCGGTATAAGATAAGAGCTGAGTTTTTCTTTTTTCTTAATTCTGCAATTCGGTATGTATACACCCTCATCCTCCGCCCGAAAATGGCCAAATCAGCAAAGCTGAGCTTGCTCAAAAAATGGAAGATATTGTAGTAAGTCAGAATATGCAGTTAAACAAAATAAGAGTATTACTTCAAAAACCGATGTAGTGAATGCAGAGACTGCATTTAACCATTAGAAAAAGCTGTCAACTGGCCTTCCAGCATAAACTGCAAATACACCATTGTCAGTTTCATCCAAACAAGATATTAAAGTTCAATAGAAGATCTTTATGGTAGTTTTGAGTGAATCCTTCATCAACACCTCAGGGAAAAAGTTGATGTACAAAAAGGGTTTATAAGTTTCTTAGCAGAACAGTCTTCCATACTTGTATAGAAAATAATACAAACTTTCCATCTTGCTATGAGCATAAAAGCACACCAAAATCCATTTAAAAAAAAAAATTATGCCAGAAGCTCCAATACAAGATATACAATTCAACGCAAGAGCAATTATCAACATAAACAGCAATGTATGTTGCCAATTAATCTTGAGTCATGACCAAGAAACTGCTACAAGTACTGCCAATTGGGGCAGATAGACAGCATATTGTAGAGTGTAGATCATTTATAATAATAAAACAACTGGAAGTGAAAATGATGATTAAATACCAGAATCCAAAAAAATCACAATGGGCTTCAAAAGGGGCAACAGCAGCCAAAGAAATAAGTAAATAAATAAAAGGGGCAACAGCAGAGCTGGGTGGACCTGAAGGTAATTATTAAAATTTCAAGGACAGCCTGCAATCTACCATTTAGCATAAGCACAATTGCAAAAATGCATCAAGATCAACTCTAAGTTGTAGAACAGCTCCATAAGGATATGAGGCACCATCTCACCCTTACAACATTGCAATTGCAATTTCCAACATCAAACCAAAAAAGGCAAATGGCTCAAAACATCTCAGTACATGTAATAAATGAATGAAATATGGACAGAAAATGAATAATGAGTATGTCAGATACATGCCACATAAGATGTTCATGCAATAGATGAATAGGGTAATAAAAAACCAATGGCTGCTTATAATACATACAAGAATCTCTGATTTTCAAAATGGATTACAGAAAACACTGATGTGCATTATACAAAGGACCAAGCTAGAAACTCTGAAGGCCTAGATCTTGGTTAACAAATATAGTCATAATGAAGGTATATGCAAAAGAAGCATAGTTGGTCATACTTTACAGAACCACATGCAGTAAATACATCTAAATTTCCAGGCAAGCGGCTCCAGTCTTCTGTATACATAAATGTACAATCCCACTTCTATCCGTTTGAAGGGGTAAATAGGCACAACAGAAATTGATTGCTAAGTTAGAGTGGATTAACTTCTGATGTTCAAGGCTCTACAAAATCTCCTCATGACTGAATCCACTATCACCACAATCTGCACCAGGATCCAAACCACATGGAGAATCATACCACTTAGAATTGTCCTGGTAGAAACTATCAACCTGTATACAGCCAAGACCTACATCAGACACTATAGCCTCATCATGTTGGATGGGCTTCGTTAGTTTAGTATCCTCACTATCAAGGATGCTCTTTTCATCAAAATCACTGCATTTCAACCACTTTTCAGGCTTACAAGGTTCACTCATAAGATCTTTCTGAGTTCTACACTCTGTCCTCATCTGGTCCCAAGAGATAACTTCTCCTAGAGTGCGGCCAAAACTGTCTTCATCATCCTCAATCAATTCTGTATCTTTGCCATCTCCATAAATCCTTTCATGATGATGGTTACTCCAATTTGCCAAATCATTATCTCCAACCAAGACATCATCTGCATGTCCTTTATCGGAAAGCAACCCAACTGGCTTCAAACCCACCCCTAGATTTCTAATTTTATTCACAACATCAAACAATTCTTGAGAGACCAAACCCAATAACTCACGTGGGATTCTTGAAATCTTCCCTTCCAACATCTCAACTTCAGCTCTCAATTCCTGCACCTGTTGCAAGACAGAATACCGTAAATCTCCTTTATCCTTCCCTATCAACCCAAAACCATCATTTTCCATGTCCTCGCTTACCCCAAATACTGTCTCTTGATCCATATGATAGCCTCCCTTGTGGCCAACAACCCGATGCATAATCCTGGCATTACCATCCAATGGCCCTGGCTCATGCCCTGAATGCACCGCATACAACTTAAACACCGCCTTCCCCTCTTCTTGATACACAAAAGTCTTATCCTTCTCATTATAATTTGCAATGGGCACAATTGCCCTTATACGAAACCCACACCCACAGCGCTTTGATGCATATGGTTCCCTTTTCAAAAGCTTTGATTTCTTGGCAGCAGGCTCCCCTGCTCTGTGACAAGCGTAATCCTTTACCTCAGCCATAAAAGGCTTATACCTAATATACTTCTGCCGAATGCAAAGCACCACCTTATGCTTTGCAGCCAACTGTTGAAGTTTATCAGGAACCTCTTTAGCAGGCACATCAAAAGATTCAGTATACTCAAACCTACGCCGCTTACTTCTTGCCGCAGATCCAGATGAAGCTGCGGAACACACCGGGCATGCAGCAACACAAACCCTAATGTAACTCTCAGGAATTCCATAAAATTTGGCCCCTACAGTCCAAACTTGCTTGATTCTCTCTATGGTTTCCTTAAGTCCTAAGTGTTTTAAATCGGTATCGCCATGATAACTCATAACTATGTCTTGCCATTGGTTAATATGGGAAACGAATTGCTGGGAATTGTTCTTGAAACAAAGAAATTCGTTACCGTTCTCATCAACATGAGCCGTGAGCTTGTCCTGGATGCGCTTCCAAGCCGTCAGGTACGCTGTCTCCTCATTTCGATCCTTCCACACGGCACGCCATGACTTGAGTACGGCTCGAGGGGTGGCGGCCCTGATCTCCGCGGGAGTGGCCAGCCGATGCTCGAGGATGCAGCGGATCATAAGGGCATGGGACTCAGGATTGAAGGTGTAAAATTGGGAGGAGATATGGGGATCTGGGCTTATAAAGAGGGGATGGGAAGATGGGTTTTTAGGGGAAGCGCCCGGAGCGCGACTCGGTGAGTGAGTGGGCGAGTCAGGGGAGGAATGACTCGGTGATTCGGAGCCAGAAGAGCGGAAGAGAACGATTTCGGGAAGAGAGAAAGGTGGGTCATCGGAAGGGTTGGAAATAGAAGGGTGAAGGTGGTTTTGGTGAGAAAGAATCAAGGAAGAAGGGTCCAGATCATGGGGATGGCGATTGAGAAAGAGATCGTCCTCAGTTTTAGTGAGATTCATGGAAGAAATGCTAGAGAGGACTAAGACCAGGATGGAAGAAGAAGAAGAAGAAGAAAGTAAAAACGGAGAGAGTGAGTTTCTGCTCAGTATATTGTTGTCGCTAGTTTTGGGCAGTTTATCTCCCTGCCATTTTGGGACAGAACGGAAGGGTTTCTCTCCTTCTCAGACTTCGTCAGGACCTTGTCGTTTAATTTCGTTTTCTCATTTAAAATTTAAAATTTATTTTTTATTTGAGTGTATGTATTTGATAAATTATTTAATAAATATTTATTAATATTATTTTTATTTAAAACATACTTTTCAAATCACTAAAAAGATATCTATAAATTTAACTTTATAATTAATATTATTTGAATGGAAAAGTAATCTAAAAAATTTATTATAGTAAATTTTAAATAATTTTTTATTTTACTGAAATTTAAAAATTAAAACCACAGTAAATATAAAACATTTTAATCAAATAAATATATCAAAATACATAAATATATAAAAGTAAAAAAATGAAAATAAAATAGATGAGACAATGGTAAAAAAAATTATAAGGAATAATATGGTAATTAATGATTTTAAGTAATGATATTTTTGTTCCAATAAAAATAATTTTCTACCCCCATATCTGCTTTAAATGAGAAGTTTTATTTTTCTACCTTTTCTCCACAGTAGAAAAACAGCTTCTACTAATAATAAAAAGCACGTTTGCCACACATGGCAAAAACTTGATATAAACACCTTCTTAAAAATAAACTGCTTATTTTGAGAAAAAAAAATCATCACTAAATTTGAGTCATTTGGGATAAGTGGTGATATTATAAACCTAAGAATTTATATATTTTAATTATGATCTTATCATTATTAAATATAAAAAAAAATATTTTATTAAATAATTGTTTAAAATATCAATTTATTTAATAATTAATAGATCTTAATAGGATGATTTGATTTTTGTATAATTAATAATTATAGCTATAACAAACTAATAAAATAGGCCAAACATTATTTCATATTCAATAATATTTAGTATTTCTTGTATCATAATTAAGGAATATGATTCCTAGTTCATAATATTATTGCTTATTTGATATTGCTATGAATTTTGCTTATTTTAAAATGACTTTTCTTTGGAATGTAGTTTCAAAAGAAGTGATATAGGAAGGAAGTAATTTGGGTTCGGTGAAATTTATTGATTATTACTTTTATCACTGTTATCCTAATTGGCAAATCTTTAAAAATAAAATTTTTTTAATATCAAATTACTTAAAAAGGGATATATTTAAGAAGGTAAGTCAGAAAATAATTTACAATTTTGAGTAGGAATACGATTATCTTTAAATTATAATTTATTTCTTATTATTTCTATTTCAAAAGAAAAGCTTCAACTTTTTTTCCTTCCCACTTGTAATCCAAAAAAGAACTGATTTTGCTACCACTCTAAGCTAAACACTTTGTTTAACCAAAAGTAATATTTTAAAAAATAAAAAATAAAAAGAAGAGCTTGTGCTCCTCCCTATCAGTTCCAAAAAATGTACACGAGGGATTTATTTTCTTCTCAAAGACACTTGATTAATAACACATTCTATACACTTCGCACACCAAACATCACAAACAGCTACAAATGATTTTTTAAAAAAATAAATAAGTAGATTAGAATAATGAGCACTCATTGCTATAAGTAGAATTTCATTGAAAAGTAGTAGACATATTCACATGATCATATAGTATTAGCTTGGTCTTCCTAAATAGAATAGACATATAAATGTACACTATATATTTGAATTTGAATTTTTCAACAACAAATTAATTAAGAAAAAGTGTGCGTTATGCACACTAAAGAATGTAATGATGCGAATGGTTTTGGTACTATACAGCACAGTGCCGCGCACTATCAACATCATTAGGTTTTAAAAAAGTAATTAAAAAATTCTGACCCCTGTATGGAGAGTTAGGATCTACGCAACACGTCGAGTACGATGTTACACAATAAAAAACTGAACGCATGTAATGCCTTTAAAACTAAAAAATTTTGTAAGTAAATAAATAGTCTAGACCAATAAATAGTCATCCACACAAAGAATAAACTTACATCATACAACTATGTATTTAAAAATAAAAAATTGTTGCACTTTGTCACATTGTTAAGTAATTCAGTGAAGTAAAGAGGACTTATGGGTGAAGAAAATGTTAGTTCTAATAATTAAATAATGTACTCATTAATTTTTTTATGAATAAAACTAAACACATTTTTATTTAATTTTACTCTACATTTAGAAGTGAAACTCACCCGAAAAATTGCATAACAATTTACTTAACTATTTCTCCTTACTTTAGTTTCCACCTATGGACAAACACAAGTATTTCTCCTAGAGTAACTCCGATGTGCCAAACTATGAAAAAAAATTTAGGTATATTTTTGCATAGCTTAGTGGTGTAAGAAATCAATTAAAAAAATTCATTAAATTGAGTGTTGTAGATGATAAAATCCACTTACATGCCGACTTTAATTAATTGCTTTTAGCTCATTAGATTATTTTATTGTGCATAAAATATACCTCATCATTTTTGGTTTTCCGCACCCATAAGATAGTTAAAAATTTTAATATTAATTAAGCTTAGTTGCAAAATGGGAAGTGACATGACTAAAGTGTTCTTAATAGTATTCTAAGATTACAAATGGTCAAAGGACAACTGAACTTTACACATGAGGATGTAAAGTCCTAATTTTAGTCCCTTTTGCCAAGCCAATTGAGTAAACTTGCATAAGCCATTTTAAGCATAAATTTTGGATGAATGTATAATGATCCAAATTTAAAGCCAAAATTATCATTTTTGGTGTATAAAATGGTGGTAAAGATAGATAAATCTAAGGCTATATATTAGGGTGCCAATAACATGCTTAAAATTCTAAAGGACAAGCAAAGGGCAAACCCAAAATGATACCTAGAAAGATGTCAAAATCCAAAACCCTAGGTTGTGATTGGTGCATAGACTAAGGCAATCAAAAGCTAACTTAACCTAGTAAGCCTAAAGGAACACACATACTATAATCACAAAAGGATTCAAATCACATTGCATAGATACCATAGTTTAAAGAAAAAAAAACACATTCACACACACACACTTGATTCATTGTACACAAAGTAACTTAACGGTTACCAAAAATTCAATAGAAGGTCCCTTGAAAAATAGACAATTCCAAATCTATACAAATAACCATAATCCAATATTCCATATGCCTTGTTGATAGCTTCTTGTCCTCTTGTGGGTGATTACTACTAACGAGCAACTCCTTTTCCACCAAACAATACCATCCCACTCCACTGGAGGAAATTATACCTTGTTGGCAACTCCTTACCTTTTTGCAGGTGATTACACCTAATGAACAGTTTTTTTTCAATTGAATCATATCATTATAGTCTTTTTTCTAAGTGCATTGAGGCTATTACTCACCCTAACAGCTACAAAGTTTTAACATAAATTCCCATGAATAATAATTTTTTTAATATAGTAATTAAATAATGCATGGTAAACTAAAAGAAATAGTTTGAAGGTACAATCGTTGATAAATTGTAATGACTTAAAAAGAAAAGCAAAGTAAAGGAAATAGTTTGGGAAAGTTAAAATAAAAATAATAACTAATATGACAAATAAGAGAAATCTTAAATAAAATTTCATTATGAAAATAGAAGTATATTAAAGAAGAGATATTAACAAATAAACAAAGAAATGGTTTGGACAAGTTAAAGTAGGAATGACAACTAATATGATAATTAAGTGAAAAATCTTAAATAAGACTTCATTATGAAAATAACAATAATTTAGAGAAAAGAACAAAACAATAAAGCAAAGATTTTAGCATTATTATCATTATGCATAAGTATGTATAAACATTACTACTTTCACTTCATATGCCACAAAATTTCCCCTTCTCATTTCACATGATTTATACATAATACATAGCGTCTACTTCTCTTATATCTTGTAAATAATTTTTATCCATAGTCAGCAATATCTTGAGGAAGTTCAACTTTCACATTATTGCCACATTTACCATATATCTATTTATCACATATTATTGTTAGAACCAAAAAATAATTGGGTTGGACCAAACTTTAAGCCTATAATTTAAGTCACTTTCGGATGAACTATTGAATGATACTAGCTAGATTGGGGCATATTTGCTAAATAAGTTAGTTGAGTTGGGCTTTTTAAGGTTAAAACAGGCTATAACATCTCCAAACTATGTATGTAATCCATTGGGTTTTTTGAAAATTTTAAGGCAAAATAGCCTAATAATATGCAGCTGAAATATAAGAAAATATTTAGATATTCCTAGACAGTTTTCAACCATATAACTACCTTCTTATAAATTAGGGATTAAGGCTGCAAAATATATGAAGGTAGTTAATTAGATCAATTAGAAATAAAGGAAGATTCATGAGATGACCAAGTCAAGGGGAATTGCAAAATACACTTGAAGACCTACTCTCTTACATTTTAAGGATATAGGTGATGTGGTTAGCTAATGAAGCAATTAGTCAACAAATAAATATATTATTTTAATCCTCAAGTTGACGCGACATAAACCACTACTCAGATTGTTGGTTATGTTCCTACATTATTGTAAACAAGGTGAAAAACAAAGAAGTGGCTGATAGTATTAATGGGGTTAATGACTAGTTTTATGCTTATAAATACTTATTATATATTTTTTTAAACATACACATCTAACCAATCAACACACAAGTCTGTCAATTTTATTTTCTATTTTCATGCCTTTAAATTTAAGAATATATTACTTTATTTACAACTTTCTTTATAGGTTTCTTTATCACATTTCATGCCTTTACTTTCCTTTAGTGTAATCTCCAACTATAAGTGTTAATTACTTTTAGTTATTCTTTAAACTAGGCATTTCTTTTAGTAGCCTAGGATTCCAAAGCTAAGGAACAAAGTCCCTTCCTTGGCATATTGTCTGAATGTAGGAATCAAAAGTACAAGTTAGCTAATTAGTTCAGCTAATCAATCCAAATTCGCTAATAATAACTAAATTATTTAAAATTTGAAATTTTATAGATTTGTTTCCCAATTAGACACCAAAATATAAATTCTTTAAAAACAAGGAAAGAAAACATCACCTTGAAATAAAATGATTGATGACACTTTGCTACTTATACACTCATCGATAAGGACCAATAATAAAGGTCCCTTCTCCTACCAGCTCAAGATGAAACTTTAGTTGAAGTAGAATTTTCAATGCTACCTAAAATTATATCCAACATGAAATTATTTTTATTATAGTTACTAAATTAGCATTTAAAAGTATCAATTTAAGCAATTACACTCTTTAATACCTAAATCATTAATTTTAGCTTAACTTTCTTATTATCATCATTAACCTGAGATCTAAGTTTTTCAATCTAAGTTGCTACAATTTAATTTGAACTTAGAACTCACCTTATGGAGCTTGATAGATGAAGCATGAGGTGTGAATTTTCACTTTAAAAGAACAAGTTAAAAGCCCTAAGTTTGGAGTTCATCCACAGTAATAATGGAGGATAGGAGGTTGCAACCACATCAAAAGTTAAGGAAGAAGAAGAAAAGTAGAAGGGAAAAGATGTAAAGGGAAGAAGGAAATCAAACCTTCATCAACACACCAACATCCTTGGCCAATCAATGAAAAAGAAAAGGAAGGAGATAAGGAAGATAAAATTGCCACTAGTGGGAGAGATGTCGACGTTAACGTGAAGAGGGAGGATGACCAAAGTTCAAGGCTAGACAAAAACTATTGGGAGAAGATAAGGCAATGTTGGTACTATATGGAGGATAGTCACAACATAGCTTTGGAAAAAAGATGTTGAAGCTTTGAGAAATAAGGAGAGGAAAAAGAGAAAAAGGAAGAGAATGAAAAAAGAAAAAGAAAAGAAAAAAGGAAGAAGTTAGAGATGATACAAGATATTTTTCTATTAGGATAAAATAAGATACACGAAAGACTATTTTTGGACATTGGAAGTAAAATAAGAACCCCTTAGAATTTTTCAATTCATAAGGTTAAATCACTATGAAACTTTGAGAAATAAAAGTTGTAACACTATAATTTTTAGCTCATCTCATACCTTTTAATAACTCAAGTTCATGAATCATGTGAGTTACCACTGAAAAAGGCAATAAAAATAATGAATATTTTTATGTTACGTCGTGTATAAAAATTTCATTCAGTGTCACGTGGATCGTGTAAGCTCATACAACACATTCTCATATTTATTTATATGAATACAACTCATTTGGATCATAAAATGTGACCTACAACTCATGGAACTCGAAGGGAAGCTTAAAATATGCATATTAAATTTCGGCCAAAATTTGCTCCTTTTCTGTCCAAACTTTGGAAAATCATAACTAATTCTAGAAAAATCAAAATCATGCATTCTTGCCCATTATAGCAAGCTATAGATGTCTACTTTATACTAAAAGTTTTTAGACTATAAATCCATCACAGAGGACATTTGACATCCAAACAGGTCTAGAAGTCCAACTACCCATTAGTGCTATCACAGATTTCTGTAGCAAATTTTAAAAATATCCAATTAATTTCACAAAAATTCAATCCATGCAAATGATACCTATCTAGAAAGATATGGATGTTAGCTAGAGAGAAAAAATGATTCCAAACTAACTCAGGTAGTCCAGACCTCGAAATTCAATAGAACAATAACTGAGGTCGGGTAAAACTTCTAATACTGGACAAATTTTTTAAAAATTCATATGTTCCTCTCTAGTCCTCCAAATGGGGTGCTTCTAGTTGGCACAAGTCACTGTGAATATCTAGTTTCTTTGTATAAAATTTCATGGTAATTGGACATCATTTGGGCCCTGTGTGATAGATTACATTTTTCAGACTAGATGAATAGTGTATCAGACCAAAATCAAAAAATTTGCCAACTTTGAAAATTCATCAAATATTCTGTAAACCTCCAAAAAATTTGTTCTTTAGCTTCTCAAAAATATCTCAACAAGCTCTAATTTCATACTAAATCTCAGATCAAGAAGAGCTCATTTGGCCAAAAAGTGACATAGGGTTCCATTATGGTCAATTTTGGCTTCATATAGGGTACCAAAATGTCCAAATGACTTTCCTTTAGTTCTGGCACCTTTTGGGCAAGTCTAAAAGCATAATTAGGACTTGTGTGAACTGCCCAAATAATCCCAAACCTCATGCATCTCCTTTTGGCCATTTCATCCACACATATGCACTTTCCATCAAACCATTCATGAAACTAATTTACCATCATATACTCAATTCACATTCTAGTGGCTATATAACATATCCTCTCATTCATACATGGCATAATATCATAATTATACATGTTCAAGAGGTCATAACCATATATATCATGGGATTACATTCTTTGACACAATTATGGCCTTAAAGAACCAAAAACTATGAATTAGGTTATCAAGCTCTCTTCTTCAAGGTGGTTGGCTTCCATTACTTTGTCCACTTAATCCACCTAGCATATTAGATCATTGGAGAGGAAGGAATAGATTCAAAGAATCCCAATAGCTCATCTACCTTTCAATCACACATAATATATACAAAGCAAGTCTTGAAAATGTATGCATGGATATAATAGATGTCATGAATATTCAAGAAATAAACTTGGCATGTGAATAAGTCATACAAGACATCCAAGAGCTTGCCAAGTAGATGGATTGGCCTTACCCTTTTTCTCATGGATTTTGGACTTGCCTCACCCATTCTTTAAGATTCTTAGACTTAACCATGCTCTTGGGAGCCCACTTTACTTTTGGGAGACTCTTTGCTTTGTCTCAACCAATTTCAAGGGTTCTTAGCTTATCCTCACCATGGTTAAGAGTCCTTGGCCTTCCTACATTCAAGCAAACTTATACAAACATCATAGTATTATTCAAAAACATAATATGTCATCATGAAATCATGGCATATAAAATCATGCTAGCATACTTTTCATGGCTTGAAAATACACATACACACATTCTAAGACAAGCTAAACAACATATATCCATGCATGAGAGAAGATGGAGAGAGCTACCTTGCACACAATCACACACTTTTTCCTTTGAAAGAATGCTCCCTTTTTTGGCCACACATACACAAAAGTGTGGGGATAGTTTCTCTTGGTCTAGACACAATTTATGAAAACTAATTAGGTTCATGAAATAAATTCTAAGGCCACACAACTTGCTTAGACACTAGGTTGTCCTATAAACCTCATTATAGTCCATAAATGCACCTAATAAAGCAACACCCCTCAAATAAACTCTAGACTCCATTGTTTCCTTTCAAATATGATTCTTGACTCTTTTTAAGCCTATTAGAGTTATCACACAATTAAAATAAAGAGCCTAACTACATGTTGCTTCATTAGGTCATAATACAGAACCTAGAGCACCAACTCACTTCCTATGAATTCTAAATTTTTCCCAAGGCCTCCTTTCATTTTCATTTATCATATATAACTCAAGAATGGGCTTAAAAAAATTTAAAACTCTCCCTACCTAGGAGAACTCCTTTCGGCCGAGACATAGGGCAATTTTGGCCTTCTTGGAGCTTTCTTTGTTTTCTTAAAGGGAGATGCATGTGGGGAGCCTCTTAGGGATCTTGGGAGTTCATTTGAACTCTTATTTAGACCTAAGAATCATTATACAAAGTCATATTTTACAAGGTGCAATTGAAATCCTAGAAATTGCATCTTGAAATCTAATAGTTTTTTGTTAATTCCCTTTGTATATTCTTAATCTCCACACCCTTTTTTCTTAGATTCATCCTTGGTTCTACCGAAAAATCAACTCCTCCTATGGTTCCTAGGGTTAGGCAAAATGGAGAAGGACAGAAGATCAAGATATCAACCATAGGAAGAGAATTACCTAGTTTTCTTGCTTATTCTTACTTGAATCTTGCTTTCTCCAAGCTCCTCTCTCCAAATCCGAAAATTCCCTTGAGTTTCTCCCTTGAATCAGATTTATAAACTCCATTTTAATCAAAGGAAACAAAGGAGAAGGAAGGAGAGGAGGTGCGGATGAAGAAAAGCGTGAAAAATTACCATGGAAACATACCTTTAAGCTTGAATTCTTCCTTCTTCTTCTTCCTCTCTTGTGAGCCCAAAACCCTAGCTCTCTCCTTTGAAATTAGGCAGAAATTTCTAATTCTAAATGAGGGAGAAAGTGGGGCACCACCTATATATAGGGGTAGGAAAATGGTTTTTTCAAAAATTTCTATTTTGCCATTCGTTCTTTGCATTTTTGTTTCTCCTTTGTTTTAGCTCCTTTTTGAGAACTTTTTTTCTATTATGAAATTTAGATTCCTAATTTAATAAAATGCCTTTGGAATCATTCAAATTGGAGCTAAAACCTTCTTAAACAAATCCATTAAAGTTCAGGCATACTGACATTGGAAAACGTCCACCAGAAGGGATTTAACTGTCCCGAGGCTTCCTATGGTTTTCAGGGCTTCTGAGAACCCTGGAGAACTCAAAATTTTCATTTTAAAAAGCCCTCCTATATGAATTCCAAAATTTGTTCAAAATTATGAAAATGCCATTACGTTTTGTAAGATTTTCGTCAAAATTTGTTTCTTCATTCTAGCTCCTTTTTTTTCCTTCTGTCTGAGGCTAGGATTCTTATTTTTAAGAGTCTAGAATGTTACTCAAATTTTTTGGGACCTTAACTAATTCATTTCAGAGGACTTGCATTGAAAACGTGCTCGTTTTCATCGTTTAACAAAAACTGAACATTACAAAAGTATCCTGATAGGTATAAAATAGATACCAAAATAGCTCCTTAAGGTATTCTCAAAGCTCCATAATTATTCTAAAATTAACTAGTCCTTGTTTCTCACCTTAAAATAATTTATTTTGTGCTAATAAGAATTATTCTAATCCCATACTTTAATTATTAACTAATAGGGACCTATTTGAATAATCTTTTTAGGTTATTACATTCTCCTCCTTTAAGAAATTCTATTCATGAATTTCAAGCAAGTTTCTTACTAAAAAGATGTGGGCACTCCTTATGTGTAGCCTCATCAATTTTCCAAATTATCTCTTCTTCATAATGATTCTGCCATATCATTTTAATTGAAGCTATATCCTTATTCCTCAACCTCTTGACTTGTCTATCTATTATGACTACAAGTTGCTTTTTGAATTTTGAACTCATTCACTAATTTTCATTTTTTTTTTGGATATTTGAACACATAAGGACATTACTTGACATTCATTTCATCTTTAACTTTATTGTGTTAGTTTGAAGTTCAATTAATCTTGCCAATTTGCCCTTTGTAACAACCCTAATGTCTAATCATAATAGTTAAGCTTAAATACATGATTAATAATCAAGGTCTAAAGCATGATTAGTAATCGCAAATCAAGGTTTAAAGTCATTATAATTAATTAAAATAGGAGAAAGTGGAAAAATTTAAACTTTGATATCATTAGGGTTATTAGCTAAGCAACCACAACTAATCAAATCCACAAGTGATCATAATTATCATTTTAGACCTTTGATTCATCTTGCTATTGATTTCAACTCACAAAAACCTCTTATAAATATTCCCAAGTCGTTGTATAACATTATCATAACAAATCTCAAAGTTTCTAAGTTAAAAATAAGAGTTTGGGAATCTTCGCCATGGCTTGGACCTTTCTCGCTGCAACTAAGTTAGTTATTGAAACCTAAAAACCAAGTTTTGCATTTTGTGTTATGGCCTAAGATTTTCATGTTCTGGCAAAGTTGCTCTCGGGTTCAACTTCTCACATTTTTGTAAATCTATTATCGCTGCGAGTTAGACCTTCTTCGTGGTAGGCCTATGTGGCACTGTAGGAGAAAGACACCCTGAAACCTTTTATAGCAAATTTTTTGATTTGCGCTGCGACGAAACTAGCTATTGGAATGGTCATTCTCTGATTTCCTTGACCTATGCCATGGCTAATAAGTTTGCATCATAGTGAGGTTGTTCTCTGTTACCCTCCCTAGGTAACTTTATGTTTTATGCCGCAACAAGACACCTCACACCATGGCGCTCCTCGCCTTTGCCTGACACCTGGTCGCGGCTCAACTCTTTTTGGCCAGGATGTGACCCTCTTCTGTACTATTTCTCCCTAAGTTTTATTCTATACACTCTAACTCTCCTCTAGTAACACTCTAAGGACACTCTACCTTAATTTGTGAGACTCTAATAGCTTTCATCTACTTGTTTTACCTAACATACCTATCATTACTAATTTAAGACTTAGGGGTTGATTCCTACTCATCAAACTATCATGCATCAATAAATTCATGAAATATTGATAGTAGCAAGATCTATAAGCAACTAATATTATCATTCATAGAGGTATAAAAGCATGCTCTCAAGAGTCAAGTCATACATTCGTACTAAGGAGGTTCCATATTAGATATAAATAAATATATACATCATATACTAGATTTGTATAAGGCCTAACTCCCTATTAGATACATTATAAGTTAATAAAACACAAAGTACCTACATTTGGCAATATGATTACATGATGAAGTTGCTATACAAAAGAATAACAAAAATTAGCATCTATCCCAAATTAGATCCATCCAAGTGTAGAACTTCCCATACATGGTCTTAGCTTATAGATGTTCATCTACTTGCTTTCCTTTATCCTTATCTGAAGGACCTTTACTTGAAATAGTTAGCCCACGAAATGGGGTGAGATGAAAATCTCAGTCACCAAAGGTAAATTCTATTCATATATTCCAATTTAATTAACATATATGCAATTAATCAAATAAGCATAAGAAATAATAGTCATATAAGCAAATGAAACAAGTAGGCTATCAGTGACTACTATCCCATATTACTAATCGCATATCCACATGTTAAAGGCTAATAACACTAGGAGAGCCCTGCCCATAGGGCTAACTCTTTAATGAGCACAACCTAGGCTCAGTGCATGTAAGAGTCTGATCATAACCCAGTGCTTGATAGAAGCACAATGCACGAGTGGCAGCCACACCACAGCTCTACCATGGACTTACAAGGTCCAAACATAATATATCAGATAGCCAACCATTTATTATGTATTTCAAAATCCTACATATGCGGAAGATATAAAATTAAAGTAGACATATGCATAGAATTTAATATTAACCCTTGTTACCTCACTTGTAGACAATTTCTTGAAAGCCAATAATAATGCTACTCTGCTTATAAACATAAAATTAGACCATTACCATTCCTATTTATCAATTTATAATAGCAAATAGGTACCTAAAGAATTAAAATACTAATGGCTGCCTAAAGAATATTTACCCAGCCACTATAAGTCTCTAATTTTGGATTTGACTGTTCTCACCCTAGTAACTTCAAAATATCACTTCAAATTTTAGGTAAATTCGTACAAAATTAATACTTATACTATAAATCAACTATGAGGGTCTTAAACTAGCAGAAAATGCATCAAAATAAGGAGTTTATACTTACCCAATGTCCCTCCTAGCCTTAACCTCCAAAAATCCTCCAAGAAAACATCAAATAATCCATATCAGATTTTGAGGGGGTGAAAATGCTCCAAATAAGAAACCAATCGAGTCAAATTGAACAGAAAGAGAAAAAGATTAAGTTGTATAACAATCATCTTAATTGATTTTGACTCTATAAGTGAGAAATGGTGGATTTATGCCAAGAACCCTAGCTTCCACCTTAAACCTCCAAAAATGCTAGTGTCTCTTGTGTGTTTTGTTTTTTGCAGAATGGTGGAAGGGCTAACAAGGGTTGAGGGTTTAAGTTTACATTATAGGCTGACCCAAGGGCCTAAAATCTAAGCAGGTTTAGTTAAATGCTTATTGGGCTATGGATTATAAGGTTACATGTGTCAAATATGAAAGAGTTAGGCTAAGCTAAAAAGGTCCATTAACATTTGAATTTGCATAAATAAATATTGGGCCTCTAAAAAATGGAATTGGATCTCCCTAAGACTAAGATTGGGCTCTTACACTTCATCCAAATTATAATTAAATTAACTATAAGGCTCAAATTAATGTCCACCTCTCTTAAGTAATTTCCTAATTAAACTCATATTAATTCCTAGTTAATCATGATTATTTTTAATTAATTTGGGGTGTTACACCCTTACTAACATAATATTATGTCAAAAAAAAAGTATTTGCCTAACTATCCATAGTGGCTACTAAGTTCATTGCAAAAGTCAAATTTCCTATATTAGGAATAATATATAAACACATTTTCTAACAATACCACTACAGAGGGTACTTATAGTCAATATATGCCTTATGCCTTTCTTCATAGAGTAAGCATTTTTTTAACTTAATCTCTTGGGGTATAATGACATGCTATAGGGATTACTGTAACATGCCTAAAAAAGTAAGATTTCCTAATTCTTTATTATTTTATGAAATGAATTTATTAAGCTACAAAATAATGAATTAAAATGAAATAACTTCATATATGAGAAGTAAGAGACAAATATGACCTGTTAAAATTTTGAGGTTTAAAGGGGTTTAGTAGGGTCCAGGGCTAAAATCATTATTTTATCACCTTGACAAATTTTGATAATTTTTTTTAGAAGGGTAAATAATTAAAAACTAGCATGATGTGCATATCATGAGTTAGGGAATAATGTGTAGAAAATTATAAAATTCGTTCCATAAAATTTTGAAATCCTTGGGACCAGAAATAGCCCCGAATGATTAAAAGCTTATATGGAATTGAGCTAGGCTCCAAAGCTCGAGCTAACTGCCTCAGAAAATTTAACACAGAAAGAGCTACTGGATGGTTGTGATGAAATCCAAAAATGTGAAGTTAAAATAGAGATATAGAAAAAAACAAACAAAAGTGCTTTTCTGTAACCTTTCTACCAAGGGCAAAATGGTTGTTTGGACCCTAAAATAATAAAATAATAAGAAAATAAATAATAATAAAACATATGACTAAAGAACTTAAGTAGAACCCTCATAGGCACAAAGAATATTAAAATATAGCAGAGAACTTAAAGACACAAGCTAAATAAAATATTATAGAGAACCTATGAAACAATACATCGGTGGAAACAATGCATTTGTGTAAATTCTTGTTGGCAAAGAGATGATGCGACATCATGTGTAAGGAAAGGGATGATGTGGTGCCATGTGTAGGGGAGATTTCTAGAAATTGCATGTTCTACAGAGCAATGATGACACTTATGTTAGCAAATCTTAATAAAAGATTGTGATAGTACATTTTACAAAAAAGGTTACCGTTGGCATCGTTGTTGACGTCAGATGACATCGTCACTTACTTTGGCTATAATGAATGCAAAAGTTTCATTCACAAAAAATGAGAAAAGTAACTATAGTTAAAATTTAACTACAGTTAAAATCTAATGGCTAATATTCATATTTAAATCAAGATGCAATTTTAGCCAATGAAGTGATGTAATGATTCAGATTCTTTTTTATTTTTAAAGATTAGATCACAACCATTTATTTAATCCAAAGGTTCACATTTAATGTTTAATATCAAGATTGAATCTTAATTATCCATTTAATCTAATGGCTTAGATCTTCCATCATAAAACCTTATTAAATCATAACCATCTATTTAAAACAAAATTCACCTTAAAACTCACACACACCTCATGCCACCTCCATTCAAAAGAACACACACACACATACACATAGAGATTTGTTCAAGAGAGGAAAAGAAAGGGAGAGCCATAGCCAGGCAAGAAGAAGAAGAAAGAAGGGGAAAAGAGAAAGGAGAAGGTAACACCATGAATTCAAGTTAACATAGACTAGTTCTCTTCTTCTTAGTTTTTCTTTCATTTTTCACCATGGATTTTCTCTTCCTCCCTCCTTCAAGTTTTGGCCATGGTAAGAATGAAAGAGGAACTCTTGTTGTTTCATGAATTCATGCTAAGAAATGATGAAGAATTCATACGTGTAGCTAATGGATTCATATACTTTAAAAAAAAATTCCTAATTTTTGGAAACTTTTCTATAAATTATGGAACTTTGAATTTCTAGAAGCCATGGAAAAAATTGAAGAGAAAATAAACAAGAAATTGATGGAATAAAGCCTAAAGGGGAGATTAATTAATATAATTTTGATTTTCATGAAAATTATGATAATTTTTCCTTGAATTTCATCTTGATGGAAACTTAAAAAATTCAAGGTATTCTTAGAAATGGATTTGGGGTTTTTGTTTATCTATCCTGATTATGCAAGGATTATCATTTATTAGCAAGAAAATGTGAAATCCCACTCACACATAGGTTTAACTAAGCACATGTAAGGTACCTAGGGAAGAGTTTTCAAAATCCAACTAAATTAGGTTAACTACACTAAAAATAAGGTTTATAATGAAATTTTGGTGAATTATGGATAACTATATAAAAAGTTAACTTTTTGGAAAAAAGTGTTAACTATTAGTTTCTTAAATTTTTAATTATATTATTGAAGTATTTTGATGATCTAGATGGTTTGATATACTCTATATGCTGTTTGTATTATGTTGATATTTATTCTATACTTTTTGGAGCCTATTTATGAAAGTTAAAAATTTATGATGTATTATGTTTGATTAAACAATAAATATTTGTTTTGATAATATGTTGCTTCATATCTGCTTATATGATTAATATGAATATAGGTTGTTTGGTAAAGGACTGACTTGTATATATTATGGTAGAGTTGCCTTGACCAGGGGATGAGCCTTGTATGTGTCAGAGTTGGCACTAGAAAGCTACTGTTTGTGTAGGATGTCCAATCTTAATTAATTAATATACTTAAAATATTTTAAAAAATAATTAGGACTTGTGAGAGCCATTCGGATATTTTGGACCTATTTGGACTCATTATGCGGCCTTACTGAGCCTTTCTTATACCTTAACGAGCCTTTTTATAGTTATATTGGAACTTGACTTTTATAATGTCTAGTTTTTGTCAAAATGACGGAAATAGATACATTTTCAAAGCAAGTCCTCTGAAATGAATTAGTTGAAGACCAAAAAAATTAGAATAATAATATAGACATTAAATAATGAATTTAGGAGCCCATAGGTACCTTGAAACGAAGGCTAAAATGGCCAAATGAAATTTAACAAAATCGTTACGAAATGTAATGGTATTTTTGTAATTTTGAGCAAATTTTAAATTTCTCATAGGAGGTCTTTTTAAATGGAAAATTTGAGTTCTCCAGGGTTCTCAGAGGCTTTAGAAATTATAGGAAGCCCTGGGACAGTTAAAACTCCTCCGGTGTACGTTTTTTAACGTCTGTTGATCCAAACTTTAACTTTCTCGTTTAGGAAGGTTTTAGCTCTGAATTGAGTGATTCCAAAGGCATTTTATAAGATTGAGGACCCAAATTTTATGATGAAAAAGATGGTTCTAAAAGAGGAACTAAAACAAAGTTACAACAAAAATGTTAAGAAGAAAGGGCAAAATTGAAATTTTTAGGAAATAAAAGTTTCTTGAATGCTCTTTATATCTCATGCCTCTTCTCCCCTTTTCTAGACTGACTTATTTCTATCCTCAAACTAGAGAAAGAAGCCAGCTCTTAGGTGCCCAAGAGAGGAGATTTTGAAGAGAGAAAAAGCAAGGAAAAGGTAGGACAATTCATAAAAATTCAAGCTTCCTCTTTTGCAAGTTGATCTTCCTCCTTCTCCTCTTTATTTTCATGGGTTTGATGATGCTTTTGGGTCTATATTGATGGCAGAACAGAGGTGGAAACTTCAAAATTCAAGGGAGAAGGCTAATTAAGTGAAGAACAAGCTAAGAAAAACAAGAATCTAAGGTATTTTTACTACTTTCTAAGCTTAAGCCTCCTTGTTCTTCTTCTCTTCATTTCACCTAATATAAGACCAACCAAGAGGGGTTGGAATTTTAGCTAAACCAAGGATGAATCTTAGGAAATTGAGGGAGGAGAACAAGAATCTGCAAAGAAAACAACAAACTAGCCATTAGATTTCAAAATGGAAAAGTTAAGGTTTCATAGGTTCTCTTGAAAAGCTGATTTGATACAATAATTCCTAGGCCTAAATGAATGTTTGGATGAGCTCCTAAGATCCCTAGAAGGCTCCTCACATGCTTCTTCCATCAAGGAAAATAAAGAAACTCCAAGAGTGCCAAATAGAGGCTATGCCTCAGCCTAGAGTAGTTGAGACACCTAGAGGTAATTTTAATTTGTTCCAAATATATTTTTGAGTCATATATGATGGAAGAGGATGAGAGGAAGCCTTGCAAAAATTTTAGAAACCATAGATAGTGAGATGGTATCATAGGTTCCATATTATGGGTTAAAGAAGCAACACCAGTTAGGCTCCTTATTTTAATTGTGTGATGGCTCCAAGAGATTTAAATGGAGTCAAGAATTATAAATGAAAGGAAAGAATGGAGCCAAGAACTCAAATTATGGATGTTGCTTCATTAGGTGCATCTTGGAACCATAAACAAGCAATTAGACCAAGCTAGTGTTCAAAGAAGATGTGCAGCTTTAGGAATAATTTCAAGAGCTTAATTGGCTTCCATATATTGTGTCTAGGCTAAAAGAAATAAGCTCCACCTTATTGTGTGTGTGTGGCTGAGGAAGAGAAGTCCAATCCAAGAGGAAAAGTTTGCATTTGTAACAAAGGTAGCTCTCTTTTCTTTCTCTAATGCATGAGTGAATGTTTGCCTTGTCTTGGATATGTGTATGTATGATTTGAGCCATTAAAAATGCCTTAGCATGTATCAAGATGCCATAGTAGCATGATGTTGCATTATGTTTTCAAATAATGTCTTGTGACTTTGCTTGGGTTTGTTTGATTATGGTGAAGCTAAGAACCCTTTAGAACCCTTTAGCCATAGTGAGGATGAGCTAAGAATCTTTAAGAATGGTTGAGATAAAGCTAACAGTCTCCTAAGAGCAAGGCCTAGTTCCAAGCTTTAAAGAAAAAGGGTGAGGCAAGTCCAAGATCCTTGAAGAGAATAGGTGAGGCTAAACCACTTGCTTGGCAAATCTATGTATACTTTATATGACTTTTAGAATGCTAAGAATGCTTATTGAATGATCACATGTTCCATAATGTGCATGCATGCATTTCTAGACTTGGTTTTGCATTCTTTATGTATGATTGAAAGGGAGAATAGCTATTGGGATTCCTAAAATCTTATCCCTTCCTCCCCATATGTCTAACATGTCTAGGTGGACTAAATGAGCAAAGGAATGGAAGCCACTAAGCCTAAAAGATGAAGTTTGATAACCAAGTGTGTGAAAATATTAATTTGTAGCCCTATGAGTGGCATATGATATAATCCTTCATTATATATGTTGTATGACCTTATGAACATATGTAAATATGCAAATGTATCATGTACAAATGAGATTCAATGTTATATGTATGATATAGTGCATTTTGGACATTGGATGGCAAGATTTGACATGTATGCTTTTATGTATAACTTGGGCTGGATGAGTAAGTTTGAGAAATTTGGGTTTGTGCACCTTTGAGACAAGTTTAATAGACTATTTTGGTATTTTCTCACGTGCTCAAGTGGCCATAACTACCTTAGAAACAGAAATGGACTATTTGGACCCCTTATGAGACATAAAAGTGACCATTTTGCTACCCAATATCAAGAGTTGACCAAATGAATGAATTTGCCCATGAAATTTGGCATGCATATAGATCTTATCTAGAGCTTTTTGAGAAGATAAAGACTAGATTATTTGGAGCTCTATGAAATTAATTATGATTTTTTAAATTAGCATTTTTCTGTTATTCTAATGCAAATACTATTCATATGGTTAGTTCCTTGAGCTATGTCATTAGAGGGCCAAATGATGTCTACTGCTCATGAAATTTTACAAGCCTAAACTAGACATGATAAGATTTCCATGGCCATTGAGATCACCCCAATTGGACATCTGAGCAGGGAGATATGAATTTTTGAAGTTGAGGGACAGTACTAGTAGTGATAAGCAATCTTTGTTACTATTCCATCAATTTCTAGTCACTAGACATCCTTGTTGTGGTCTAGAATTATTTTCAGCATAAATTAGACATATGAAACTTTCTAGAATGGTATAGTTTGCTTAATTTTAATTTTTTTAGAATTAGTTATGATTTTTCAAAGTTTAAGACAAAAGTCTGGAATTTTAGTCTAAGGTTGCACACTTGAATTTTATGTATATACTTCCTTTTCTTGAGTTTTAGGCCACTTATTAAGATGTATTTGAGTTGTATTTGTATAATTAAATATGAGAATGAGATGGATGAGTCCATATGGTCCACAGGACGCAAAATGAAAAATGTATACATGACTTAACGCAATTAAATTGATTATTTTAATGGTTTTCCTTCTTCTTGTTGTGTTATTCATGGAAGGAAGCCTATAATTTGTATGAGATGAGTTATATAATTATGGTGTTACAAATTTAAACCTTGATTTAGGGACTATTTAGGACACTCTATGGGCCTCAAGACAATTTGGACTCAAAAAAGTAGAAAGATAATTTTAAATATTTAATTATAATTTTTGCAGACTCTAGTGTGCTTGTATACTATCAAGATTATTTAATTATGCACAGAGTTGTGCAAGATAATTCTTTCCTAAATATACCTATTATGTATTGATCAAATAATGTCTTGGATGACATATTATTATGATATTTTGATATGACTTTCCTTGAGTACCCATTAGGGGACGCCTCCATAAAGAAAGCAGGGGCGAGCCAACTAAATCATGGTAATACAACATGATCTGGGTGTTGAGATTGGTAGTCTCCAAGGCTTAATAGTCAAGCTGACTAATATTTATTGTTTTACGACATTTTTCTTTATCTTATTATGTTTGATTACTTATGGCATATGAATTCTGAATCTACTAATGTCTTGTTTATTATTTGTGTTTAAATAATGTTTTATTAATATTTGAGAAATTCTAAAACTTACATGTTATTATTTATTTATGTAATCACATGAAATTTCCTATTATCTTTCATTTTTTTTGTTATGTTGAATATTATGAAATGTCACATTATTATCTATTTATTCTATTTTTGTAAATTTAATTATTTTTTATTAAAATATTCTATTTATGTTATTTCCTATTTATTAAAATTAATACTTGACATTTCTTTATGGCTATTATAATGTATTAATCCTATCTATGTTATTGAGAAAATTGTTTCTCACTCCGTTGTGGTTTATATTTTTTTTAGATGACCATCTATAATGTAACCTTAAAACTCCAAGTTAAATGGATCTTGTAACACCATATTCATCTAACCTATCTC
This sequence comes from Erythrophleum ivorense, assembly GCA_026724425.1. Classification (NCBI taxonomy): domain Eukaryota; kingdom Viridiplantae; phylum Streptophyta; class Magnoliopsida; order Fabales; family Fabaceae; genus Erythrophleum; species Erythrophleum ivorense. The sequence goes on along the minus strand of JAIUCV010000007.1, from coordinate 32,543,833 downwards.
ATTTCATTCCAAGCTCATTTCTTGGCCAACCACAAGTTTTCAAGGAAAATATATTAAAATAATAGATTATTTTTGTGTTATGTTATAGATAAAAATTTCATTTTGTGTCCTGTGGACCATATGAACTCGTCTATCTTATTCTCCTATTTAAATACATACATACAACTCAAACTATCTCAAAATGTGGCCAAAAACTCAAGGTCATGAACCATATACATAAAAATCACATGTTCAACCTTGGATTGGTGTGCTAGGTTTCTGTTATGAATTTTGAAAAATTATAACTAATTCTAGAAAAGTTAAAATTAAGTACACTATACAATTTTGAAAATATACAAATGTCTACTTTATGCTAAAAATAAGTCTAGACCAAAACAGGAATGTCTAGCCACTGGAAATCGATGCAATAGTACCTAAACTCAATTGGCGATACTAGTATTAAATAAAACTTTAAAATTCATATCTCCCTGCTCAGATATCCAATTAGGGTGATCTTGATTTCCATAAAATACTTATCATGTCTACTTTATGCCTGTAAAATTTCAAGAGCATTGGACACCATTTGACCTTCGAATGACACAGGAGAAAAAAAAATTGACTATATGAACAGTAACCATATTAGAATAGCTAAAATTTGACAACTTTGAAAATTCATAATTAATTCACAGAGCTCCAAATAAAATGTTCTTTAGCTTTTCAAAATGCCTTAGATGAGATGTATATACATGCCAAATTTATGAGAAAATTCATTCATGTAGTTAGATCATGCCATTGGTTCCAAAATAGTCAATTTTGTGCTTTCTAAGGGTCTCAAATGGTCCAATTTAGCTTCTAAGACATTCATGGCCACTTAAGCACATGGAAAGCACCAAATAGTCTATTAAACATGTCTCAAAGATGCACAAACCCAGATTTTACAAATTCACACTCTCACACCAAGGTATACATAAGAACATATAAGCTTCATCTTGCATTTAATGTCAAGAGTAACTACATCATTCACATGGCATCAAATCTCATATATACATAAAGTATTTATGTAATTACATATGTTTAAATGATTATACAACATATTTATCATAATTTTACATCATATGACATCAAAATGGTTATAAAGTGGACAAATCACACACTTTCTTGTCAATTTCCTCTTTCAAGCTTGGTGGCTCTCATTTCTTAGTTTACTTAGTCCACCTAGACATGTTAGGCAATGGGGAGGAAGGAATGAGATTCTAGGAATCCCAATAGCTCTTCTCCCTTTCAATCATACATAAAGGATGCAAATTTAAGTCTAAAAATGCATGCATGGATATCATGGAGTACATAGTCATTCATGAAACATTTCTTGCACTCAAGAAGTCACAGAAAACATACATAGGCTTGCCAAGCAAATGGTTTAGTCTCACCCATTCTCTTTGGGATTTTGGACTTGCCTCACCTATTTTCTTAAGGGGTTTTTGACTAAGCCTCACTCTTTAGAGACTTTTGGCTTTGTCTTACCCATTCTTGAGGACTTTTGGTTCATCTTCACTCTAACTAAGGGACTTTTGGCTTTATACACTCAAGCAAACCAAAACATGTTTTATAAGCATCATTTAAGTGCATAATATAACATCATGGTACCATGGCATAAAGATGCATGCTAAAACATCTCTTATGGCTTAAAGCATGCACACATACATTCAAGACAGATAAACACCCATTCTGCATAAGAGAAAGAAGAGAGAGCTACCTTGATTACAAATACACACTTTTCCTTTTGAAAATGCTTCTTCTCCCTTGACCCACACACTCACAAGAAGGTGGAACTTGATTCCTTTGGACTAGACATATCATATGGAAGCCAATTATACTCTTGGAAAAATTTCTAAAGCCATACATTCATTTTAAAAACTGAATTGTTCCTATGGCTCATTTATGGTTCGTAATGCACCTAATGAAGCAACACCATAATCCATGTTCTTAGCTCCATTCTTTTCTTTCATCTATGGTTCTTGACTCTATTTAGACCTCGTAAAGTCATCACACAATCTATTTGAGGAGCCTAACTTCATGTTGCTTCTTTAAGTTACAATATGGAACCTATGGTACCATCTCACTCCCTAGGCTTCCTAAAATTGTTTGAAGGCTTTCTTTCATCCTCTCCCATCATATATGACACAAAAGCAAGCTTGGAAGAAATTAAAACTACCCTTTGTACTTCTTTTAGCCTTGGTCAAGGGCAATGCACCATTAATGGAACCAAGGAGTGTTCTTTGTTTTCTTGATAGGAGATGCATGTGGGGAGCTTTCTAGGGAGCTCTAGAGCTCATATATACATTCAATTTAGCCTAGGAACTCTTGAATCAAAACAGAATTTTGGTTAAGTTTTTGAAACCCTAACCTAACTTTGCTATCTTAGAATTTCATGGTTGTTTGGTTGTTTCCTTTGCCTATTCTTATTTCTTCACTCAAATTCCAAAGTTTATCCTTAGTTTGGTTAAGATTTCAACTCCTCTTAGCTATCCATATATGGGATGAAAAGCTCAAGAAAAGGAACAAGAAAGAGCAAGCATGAAAGTAGCAAAATTCCTTGTTTTTCTAGCCTTTCTTGGATGCTTCTTCCTTTGCTTGGATTCTCCTCTCAAAATTCAAAATTTCCCCCCTTGGTCTGACGTTAAAATAGACCAAAAAGTTTCAATAAATCCATGGGAAAGAATAGAAGAAAGAGGAGAAGGGATTTACTAAAGAGAAATTAGGAAAATCCATAAATTTCCATACCTTTCACTTGATTTTTCTTCTCTTTTTTCCTCCCCCCTTGTAACACCATCATTTCTAACTCATATCCATCATCCCTTACATGTTCATGTGAGATATAGTAAGAATAAAGTGGGAAATTCCATTGAATTAATACACTTTCTTACGTTGCGTCATGGTTAAAAATTTATTTCGGTATCACATGGACCGTGTGAGCATGCTATGCATCCTCATATTTAATTACACCATTACAACTCATTTGCCTCATAAAACATGCTTTCAACCATGAAACCGAAACGGAGACATGGGACATAAATTATTCATTCTCGGCCAGACTTGCCTCATTTCTGGGCAAACTTTGAAAAATCATAATTAAATCTAAAAAAATCAAAAACATGTAATCTTGGTCATTCTGGAAAGCTTGGGATGTCTACTTCATGTAAAAATATGTACAAGTCATAACATCCTACACATAGGGCTTTTGACATGTAAAATAGTCTGGAGGTCGGACTGGGTTCTGATGCTGTCACAGTTTATTAATATGAACTTCAAAAATGTCCAATTAATTCCACAAAAATCTAATCCATGCAAATGATTCTAATCTAGAAATTTGTGGATGTTAACTAGAGAGAAAAATATCTCTAGATCAATTCATCAAGCCCAGCTTTCAAAATTGATGGAACAGTACTTTTGGTCAGGTAAGATGACTGATACTGGACAAAAACTTCAAAAATTCGTATCTCTCTCTCTAGACCTCCAAATGAGGTGATTCTAGTTGACACAACTTGCTGTGATTTTCTAGTTTCTCTGTATGAAATTTCATAACAATTGGACATCATTTGAGGCTTGAGTGATAGAAAACATTTTCGGACCATTGTAACGGTACATCAGACCATTTAAATATATTTGGCCAACTTGAAAAATCATCAAATATTCTATAGACCTCTAAAAATTAAGAACTTTAGCTTCCCAAAATCTCTTAATGAGACCTAATTTCATGTCAAATTTCATATCAATACTAACTCATTTGGCCAAAAAGTGACATAGAGTTCCATAATGGTCAAATTTGGCTCCATATGAGGTACCAAACGTGCCAAATGGTCTTCCCTTGGTGTTGGCACCTTTTGGGCAAGTCTAAAGCATATTTAAGACTTGTGTGAGCTGCTCAAATGGTCCCAAATCTCATGCATCTCATTGTTTGGCACGAATTCAACCCTCACTTATACATATATTCATCAAATTTTAAATTCTCATTCTATAGCCTTGCATACTCAAACATGGGCTAGTGGTCATATATCATAATCATACATCTAAACGTCACATAATATCATACTTACACATGTCTCAAGGTTCATAGTACATTTACAACATCATATACATCAAGAGACACAATTATGGTTTCAAAATGGGCTAAAGTTAGACATAAACTTGTCATTCTTCCTTCTTCATTGATGTTGGCTCCCTTCACCATAGTTACTTAGTCCACCTAGCATGTTAGATTATTGGAGAGGAGGGGATGAGATTCAAAGAATCCCAATAGCTCATCTCCATTCAATCATACATAATATATGTAAAGCAAGCCTTAAAAATGCATGCATGGACATAATACAAATCATAAGCATTCAAGAAGCAAGCTTAGCATGTGAAAAAGCTATACAAATCATTCAAGAGCTCTCTAAGTGTTTGGATTGGCCTCACACTTCTCCTCATAGATTTTGGACTTGCCTCATCCATTCTTTAAGTATTTTGGACTCAACCATACTCTTGGGAGCCCACTTTACTTTTGGGAGACTTTTTACTTTTTTTCAACCAAGCTCAAGGGTTCTTGGCTTATCCTTACCATAGTGAAGAGTTCTTGCCTCTCCACACTCAACCAAACTCAAAAAAATCATACATTCACTTGAAAACATAACATGACATCATGAAATCATGGCAAACAAGATCATGCTAGCATACTTTTTATGGCTTGAAAATACACATACACACATTTTAAAACAAGCTAAACACACATCCATGCATGAGAGAAAGTGGAGAGAGCTACCTTGCTTGCATTCACACACTTTTTCCTTAAGCCTTGACTCCTCTCCCTTGACCTCACACACCCAAGAGGGTGGAGATAATTTCTCTTGGCCTAGACATATCATATGGAAGCTAATTACACTCTTGAAACAAGCTAGGACATTAAACTTATATTTAGAACATACTTGGTTTTATAAGTCACATAATGGTTCCATAAATAGCCTATTGAAGCAACCATCATGATTCAAGTTCTTGGCTCCATTCTCTTCTCATTCCTAGGCCTCTTGACCTCATTTAAAGCCTTTGGAGCCATTACATATCATTTACAAAAGCCTAGACACAAGTTGCTTCATAAGGTCACATTATGGAAGCCATTGCCTCATCTCCCAATCCATGGCTTCTAAACTTTTTTCCAAGGGTTCCTCCCACCTTCTACCATCATATAAAGTCTCAAACCAAGGCTAGATAAATTAAAACACTCTCTAACCCCTCCATCTGTCCTAGGCCGACATTATGGAAGCATTTGGGGTTCAAGGGGGTTTTCAATTTTTTCTTGATGAGAGAGCCACTTGGGAGGCTTCTTAGGGGTCTTAGGAACTCAAACAAACACTCACATATACTAGGGAATGCATGAATCAAATTAGTTCTTACAATCCCTTCAAATGCACTACACTTTTTCTACTTAGAGTTCATTAGTTTTTCTTGCATTTCTTTGCTTTCTTGGATGGGAGGTGCATGTGGGAAGCTCTCTAGGGGTCTTAGGAGCATGTTTAAACATTCAATTAAGCCTAAGAACATTCATATAAAATCAAATTTGTAAGGGAGTATTTGGATCCCTAATGGTTCCATCTTGTTTCCTAATGCTCCTTTCTTGATTCCATTGGTTCCATTTAATTCTTGCCACCTAAAACCTCTAATTCCTCCATGAATTGGCGAGAAAACAGCCCCTAAGAATTGGTCTCATGGTGTCCAAATTCGTGCAAGAGGAAGGGGGAGGAAGAAACAACAAAAGAATGGAAGTTTTACCTTGTTTTCTTGCTTCCTTTGGCTTGTTCTTCCACATGGTTAGCTTGCTCCCTCAAAATTTGAAATTCCCCTCTCTGTTCTGCCCCAAAATAGCACCAAATTAAATGCCAAAACCATGAGAAGGAAGAGAAAGAGAGGGGAAGACGTTTAACAAGGCAAGGAGTAGGAAAAAGTGGCTAAAACTTACATTTTTCAAAGCTTCTTCTTCCTTCCTTGGCCTCCCCTCTTGTGCGCCACTCTTAGCCCTTCTTAATTCTGTTTTAACATGTGAGAGAGTGGGTGAGGAGATCTGAGCAGAGGAGGGCATTTTTATAAGCTAGGGATTCATTTAAGTAATATTTAGAATTTGCAATTTAGTCCCTCTTTGTAGTTTTGTTCGTTTGGGCTCATTTCAACTCCTTTTTGAAATCCGTCTTTTCCATCATATTCCTTAGGCTCTTAATCATAAGAATTGCTTTTAGAATCACTCGAAAAGGTTCCAAAACTATTTCGAACCATTCGGTCAATCCACAATCAAAATTGCTCACCGGAGGGGTTTCAACTGTTCTAGGCTTCCCATGGTATTCAGGGCCTCTGAGAACCCGGAAAAGCTCAAATTTTCATTTAAAAAGCCTTCCTATGTGTTTTCCAAATTTTTCAAAAATTACAAAAATGCCCCTACTTCTTTCGGCAAATTTTCTGATATCTCCTAGTTCTAGTTTTTAGGCATCTTAAATCTTAAATCCTCATTTTCTAATATTTAAAATTTATCATAATTTTAGTTGGCCCCAATTCCTTCTAGTTTGAGGAATCTTTTATTTTTATATTTGACCCATTTCTGATATTTACGGAGAAACTGAATATCGTGTTTCTCACTTTTACGGAGGGACTGGATGTTACACCCCTTGTGTGCCTCACTCTCCAGGTCTCTTTTCTATTTTAGGGCAGAAATAAAACTAGCCAAATGAGGAGGAGAGTAGGGCATGACATATATATAGGTAGGGTTTAGAAGTTGTTTCAAGAAAATTTCAATTATGTCTTGTAAACTTGGCATTATTGTTTTTAGTTCGTTTTACCTCTTTTTTTAGAACTATCTTTTTCATCATAAAATTTAGGTCCTCAATCTTATAAAATGCTTTTAGAATTACTCAATTTGGAGCTAAAACCTTCTTAATTGAAAAGGTCAAAGTTCGGGTCAACTGATGTTAGAAAGTGTACATCAGAGGGGTTTTAATTGTCCGAGGCTTCCCATAATTTTTAGGGCCTCTGAGAACCCTGAGGAGCTCAAATTTTCCATTTAAAAAGCCCTCCTGTGAGTATTCCAAAATTTGTCTAAAATTACGAAAATGCCATTATGTTGCATAACATTTTCGTTAAATTCTATTTGATTATTTTAGCTTATGTTTCAGGGCACCTCTAGCCTCCTATTTTTATTACTTAATATCTAGATCATTATTCTATTTTTTTTACCTTAACCAATTCATTTTAGCAGACTTACTTTTAAAACGTATCTATTTCTATTGTTTTTACGAAAACTGGATATTATATTTCTCCCCCCCTTAAATAAATTTCGTCCTCGAAATTTAGATAACATACCTTATAGGAAGAGCTCTGGATATTTCTTCCTCATCTCTTCTTGCAGCTCCCAGGAAGTTTCCTTGGGAGATAATCCCTTCCAAACCACTTTCACTGGCGGTATCATCTTATTCCATAATTGCTTGAGTCTAATATCTATGATCTAATATGGTAATACTATATATGACAGATTTATCCTATAACTGTACATTTTCATATTCTATGACATGTGAGGGATCAAGTTGGTACATTTTAAGTTAGGATACATGGAGTACATTATGAATTTGACTTAAGTTTAGGGGAAGGGCAATTTTATAGGCTACAAGTCCTACTTTATCAAGAATCTGAGATGAACCTATGTATTTTGGACTAAGTTTTTTACTCTTGATAGACCAACCTATCCCTGTGACTGAAGACACTCTAATAAAGACATAGTCTCTAACCTCAAACTCTAACAGCCTTCTCTGTCTATTTGCATAACTTTTCTATCTACTTTGGATCGTTAGGAGTTTCTTTTTTATGGTTTCAATTTGCTTAGAGTTTTGGTCCACTAACTTTGGGCCTATTAGGGTTCTTTCTCCTAACTCAACCCAACACATTGAACACCTACATTTCCTCCCATACAATGCCTTGTACAGTGCCATCTAAATACTCGCATGATAGCTATTATTATAGGCAAATTTTGCTAGAGTCAAGTATGTATCATAGTTCCCTTTCATCTTTAATACACACGTCCTCAACATGTTCTCTAAGGTTTGGATGGTTCTTTCCATTTGTCTATCTGTCCAGGGGTGATAGGCTGTGTTAAATCTTAACCTAATACCTAGAGCATCCTATAATGATCTCCAAAAGTTAAAGTGAACCTAGGAGCTCTATTTGATACTATGCTCCTAGGCATGCCATGTAACCTCACTATCTCCTGAATATATAGTTAGGCTAATTTATCTAGGGTATAAATGGCTTTCATTGCTAAAAAGTAAGCTGACTTTGTTAATCTATCCACTATTACCTATATAGTATCTTGCCTCGATGATGTCCTGGGTAAACCTATGACAAAATTCATAGTTACGCTATCTTATTTCCACTTAGGGATGTCTAAGGGCTAAAGTAACCTAACTGACTTCTGGTGTTCTATTTTGACTTTCTAACATACTAAACATCGAGAGACATATTTTGCTATATCCGTTTTCATCCCAGGCCACCAGAATATCTTTTTCAAATCATGATACATTTTATTACTACCTGGGTGAATTATATGTTTGCTCTTGTATGCCTCATCTAATATTCTCTCTTTAATCTTAGCATTTCTAGGCACATACAGCCTATTCCTATATCTCACTATGCCATCCTTAGACAGATTGAAATCTTGAGTGCTATCTTAGGATATTTAGGATTTAATATTTCTTATCTACTTATCTTCTTATTAAGCTCCTCTTATTTGGCTCCTCAGGTCACTTTCTATCCGGGTTTCACTCATCAGCAACTTCTTCGAATGCACCTCATACGAGAGATTCATATCCCTAAACCTCTCAATCAACCCTTGCTCTTTAATCATCAAACAGACTATATGTATAGATTTTCTACTTAGGGTATTAGTGACTACATTAGCCTTACCGGGATGGTATTTTACTATAAAATCATAATTTTTTAAAAATTCTAGCCATCTCTTTTGTCTCATATTTAATTCTTTCTACTCAAATAAAATTTTTAAGGCTCTTGTGGTCATTGTAAATCTTTATGACTGCCCTATACAAGTAGTGTCTCCATATTTTTTAGAGCAAACACTACTGCAGCTAGCTTTAAGTCATGTGCAGGGTAATTCTCTTCATAAGGTTCTAACTGTCTAGAGGCATAAGCTATCACTTAGCCTTTTTGCATAAGCACACATCCTAACCCTTTCTTAAAGGCATCACTATAGAATACAAAAGTCTCTCTCAGGTTAGGGAGCACTAAAATTGGGGTCGTGATTAACTTATGTTTCAACTCTTGGAAACTCTTACATTTCTCATCTTACACAAAAGGCACATTCTTCCTAGTGAGCCTAGTCAGTGGCATCACTATCTGAGAAAAGCTCTGAATGAACCTCCTGTAATAACCTGTTAAATCTAAGAAGCTCTTAATCTCTCTCACTGTCCTAGATCTCTCCCACTGTAACATTGCCTCTACCTTATAGGGATCTACTGCGACCCCTACTTGGAAGATCACATGGCTTAAGAATTGAACTTTAGTGAGCCAGAACTCATATTTACTAAGTTTAGCATATAGTTGTTTCTCTCTTAGAGTCTCTAGGGCTAATCTCAAGTGCTGCTCATATTCTTCCTTACTCTTGGAATAGATGAGAATGTCATCTATGAAGACAACTATAAACCAATCTAGGTATGGCTTGAATACTTTATTTATGTAATCCATGGATACTGTAGGGTCATTTGTCAACTCGAAAGGTATAACTAAAAATTTATAATGCCCATATCTAGTTCTAAATGCTGTCTTATGAATATCTTCAGCCTTAATCCTAAACTAATGATATCTTGACCTGACTCTATCTTAGAGAACACAGATGCTCCTACTAATCGGTCTAGGAGGTCATCTATGCAGGGAAAGGGTATTTATTCTTAATGGTTATCTTATTGAGTTCTCTATAATTTATATATAGTCTAAGACTCCCGTCTTTCTTCTTTACGAATAAGACTAGAGCTCCCTACGGTAAGACATTGGGTCTAATGAAACCCTTCTTTAAAAGCTCTTCTATCTATTTCTTAAGCTTAGCTAGCTTCGTGGGAGCCATTCTATATAGGGCCTTAGACACTGAACTCGCCCTAGGTACAATATCTATAGGAAACTTAACTTTTCTCTCTGGGGTTGTTTGCTAATTTCTTTAGGGAATACTTCTAGAAACACTCTCACTATTGGAATTTCCTCTATACCTTTTTCTACCTTAGCTTGGATTAAAAAGAAAACTAGCTATACCTGACAACCATGCTCTAGAGACCTCTCAGCCTAGGAGGAGGTTATAAGAGCTAGCTTAGTCCTAATACTAGGCACAACCTCACATTTAGGTAAAGTAATACATCTACTGGAACAATCATGTGTGACATTATTTACAGACATCTAGTTTATACCAATAATAAGGTCAATGTCAATAAGGGGCATACATATCAAATCAAGTGTGGCATAGCACTGATTAAATTAGACTACACAATTCAAGCAAGCATGGGAGGTAATGGATCTATTTCCTGTGAAGGTATATACATGTAAGTCACATGGTAGTGTATGCATACTCAGACCCAACCTCCTAACATAGTCATATGATGTAAAAGAGTGGCTAGCACCTGAATCAAATAAAGTAGTCATAGAAAAATTATTAATCTTAATAATACCTTTGATCAGACTCGGGGACTGATTAGCCTCTTGCTGTGTCAGGGCAAAGACTCTACCCTGGGTCTGAGGTCTGGGTGCAGGAGCCATCTCCCTCTACTGAGTGAATTGCTGAGGAGCCTAGGTGTAGTCCTTAGCTATGTGTCCTAGTCCACCACATCTATAACACACTTTTTGCCCCGCATAACACGGCCCATTCCCATGATTTTTGTCACATTGATTACATACAATAGGAGTGAAACTGCCTCAAGCAGACTAAACTTTTCTTCTCTTGCTTCTTTTATTCCATTGGCTTCTACCACCTCTCCTGCTACTCACTGTGGCCTATGTCTCATCCCTCAGTCTCTTAGGCTCAGGGAGGTGAGGTCTGGCACTAGAGGTAGTTTGCATCATTTTAAGGTTTGCTTCTGTAACTCTACAAATCTCAAACAGGATATTAAAGTTCCTAATTCTTCATGGAACCACTCTATCCCTAATCTCTAGCAGCAAACCTTTTTCTAACTTATTTGCTTTTTAGCACTTGTCATCATGTCTCTGTAAGTATGAGGAATATCTGGAGAGCTCAACAAACTTGGTCACATACAGGTCCACGGACATTCCTTTAGCTTGCCTCAAGAGTACAAATTTTGATTCCTTTTGATCTTTGATAGTGCTGGGGAAGTATCTCTCATAAAAAGCCAGGAGGAATGTCTTCCAAGTGTGTAGAAGGTTCCTCGATCTTGGAATAGGCTTAGTGCTCCTCCACCAACAATCTGCCTTTTTCTCTAACTGGAATATGGCCATCATGACCTTTTACTTAGAAGTACACTCCATCACTCGTAATATCTTCTTAAGTTGTATAATCCAAGCTTTATCTTTCTTTATGTTCAATTCACTATCGAAAGTGGGAGGCCTAAATTTCTTGAACTACGTTATAGTCTATGTAATAGAAGGCTGCTCTGGGACTGGAGGTGTCTAAGCTGGTAGAGTCTGAGAAGTCTGTTGTATCTGTATGTGTGGCTATAGGTCAGAATGAACTGCCCCAAAATGCTTAGGAGACCTGAGTGCTATGGTGGTTGTAGAGGAGGAGGTGTAGGCCTTCACTATCTCTCTGTGTAAGCCGTTCTTGTAATTGCATAATCATGGCTTGCTGTTGATTCAGGCGAGCCATAATAACCTGAAATGCTCTAGCTATCGGATCACTAGGCTCGACTCTATCATCAGCACAAGCCTCTCTAGAAGGACTACATCTCCATATGTTCACCATTGTTCTGAAACATTAGTAGCAAACTTTAGCATCATATAGGAACACACTCACCACCATCACACTCAATTCATCCGAAATAAACTCATATACGAAGGCAAACTCATATTCACAAGCCATAACCCACATCAAAGTGCCTGAACCTTTGCTCTGATGCCAATAAAGTGTAACACCATATTCATCTAACTTATTGCATTTCATTCCAAGCTTATTTCTTTGGCCAAGCACAAGTTTTCAAGGAAAATACGATTAAAATAATAGATTATTTTTGCATTATGTCGTGGATAAAAATTTCATTTTATGTCCCATGAACCATATGAACTTATCCATTTCATTCTTCTATTTAAATACATACAACTCAAAACATTTCAAAATGTGGCCAAAAACTCGAGGTCATAAAGCATATACATAAAAATCACATGTTCTGCCACGGATTGGTGTGCCAAGTTTCTATTATAAATTTGAAAAATCATAACTAATTCTAGAAAAATCAAAATCAAGCACACTATATCATTCTAGAAAGCTACCAATGTCTACTTTATTCTGAAAATAAGTTTAGACAAAAAAAAATGTCTAGCTACTAAAAATTGATAGAACAATACCTAAACTCAACTGGCAATACTAGTACTAATATAGAACTTCAAAAACTCATATCTCCTTGCTCAGACATCCAATTGGGGAGATCTTAGTGGCCATAGAAAGCTTATCATGTCAAGTTTATGCTTGTAAAATTTCATGAGCATTGGATACCATTTGCCACTCAAATGACATAGGAGAAGAAATTGATCATATAAACAGTAACTACACCAGAATAGCTAAAATTTGGCAACTTTAAAAATTTACAATTAATTTCACAGAGCTCTAAATAATCTATTCTTTAGCTTCCCAAAAAGCTCTAGATAAGATCTCTATGCATGCCAAATTTCATGAAGAAATTCGTTCATGTGGTCAGATTTTGCCATTGGGTTCCAAAATAGTTAATTTTGTGCTTTCTAGGGGTCTCAAATGCTCTAATTTAGCTTCTAAGACATTCACGACCACTTAAGTATGTGGGAAAGCATCAAAATGATTTATTAAACATGTCTCAAAGGTGCACAAACCCAGATTTCACAAACTCACACTCTCACCCCAAGGTATACACAAGAACATATAAGTTTCATCTTGCCATTCAATGTCAAAAAGTTGCTACATCATTCACATGACATCAAATCTCATATATATATATATATATATATATCAAGTATTTATGTAATTACATATGTTCAAATGATTATACAACATATTCATCATGAGGTTACATCATATGCCATCAAAATGGTTACAAAGTAAATAAAATCACACACTTTCTTATCAATCTTCCTCTTTCAATGGTGACTCTCATTTCTTAGTTCACTTGGTCAACCTAGACATGTTAGGCAATGGGAAGGAAGAAATGAGATTCTGAGAATTCCAATAGCTCTTCTCCCTTTCAATCATACATAAAAGGATGCAAATTCAAGTCTAAAGATGCATGCATAGATATCATAGAGTGCATAGTCATTAATGGAACATTTCTTGCACTCAAGAAGTCACATAAAACATACATAGGCTTGCCAAGCAAATAGTTCAGCCTCACCCATTCTCTTTGGGATTTTGGACTTGCCTCACCCATTTTCTTAAGAGGTTTTTGACTAAGCCTCACTTTTTAGAGACTTTTAGCTTTGTCTCACCCATTCTTGGGGACTTTTGGCTTATCCGCACACTAGGTCTCACTCTTCAGAGACTTTTGGCTTTGTCTCACCTATTCTTGGGAACTTTTGGCTCATCCTCACCCTAGATAAGGGACTTTTGGCTTCACCACACTCAAGCAAACCAAAACATGTTCATAAAGTATCATTTAAGTGCATAACATAATATCATGGTACTATGGCATAAAGATACATGCTAAAACATCTCTCATGGCTTAAAACATGTACACATACATTCAAAGACAAGATAAACACCCACTCATGCATGAAAGAAAGAAGAAAGAGCTACATTGGTTACAAATGCACACTTTTCCTTTTGAAACTACTTCCTCTCCCTTGGCCACACACTCACAAGAAGGTGGAACTTGATTCCGTTGGCCTAGACACATCATATGAAAGCCAATTATACTCTTGGAACAATTTCTAAAGCCACACATTCATTTTAAAAACTAGATTGTTCTTATGGCTCATTTATGGTTCCATAATGAACCTAATGAAGCAACACCCATAATCCATGTTCTTGTCTCCCTTCTTTCCTTTCATCTATGGTTCTTGACTCTATTTAGACCTTTTGAAGGTATCACACAATCCATTTGAGGAGCCAAACTATATGTTGCTTCTTTAAGTCACAATATGAAACTTATGGTACCACCTCACTTCCTAGGCTTCCTAAAATTTTTCCAAGACTTCCTTTCATCCTCTCCCATCATACATGATATAAAACCAAGCTTGGAAGAAATTAAAACTACCCTTTGGTACTTCTTCTAGCCTAGGCCAAGGCAATGCACCATTAATGGAACCAAGGAGTGTTCTTTGTTTTCTTGATGGGAAATACATGTGGGAACCTTTACAGAGATCTCTAGAGCTCATATAAACATTCACTTTAGCCTAGGAATGCCTAAATCAAAACAGAATTTTGGTTAAGTTCTTAAAACCTTAACTTTGCTATCTTAGAATTTCATAGTTGTTTCTTATTTCCTTTGCATATTCTAATTCTCCTTACTCAAATTCCTAAGATTCAACTTTGGTTTGGTTAAAATTTCAACTCCTCTTGGCTGTCCATATATGGGACAAAAAAATGCAAGAAGAGGAACAAGAAAGAGCAAGCATAAAAGTAGCAAAATGTAATATTCAGTTTTCTGAAAATGAAAGAAAATGCGAGAAACGTAACTTACAGTTTCTTCGTAAATGAACGAAATTCACCGAATACAAAAGTAAGTCCCCCGAAATGACTTAGTTAAGGTCACAAAAAATTTTGGGAAGCATTCTAGACTCCTAAAAATGAGAATCTCAGGCTTAGATGGAAAGAAAAATAGAGCTAGAATGAAGAAAGGAGATGTAACGAAAGGTTGACGAAACGTAAGGGCATTTTCATCATTTTGAGCAAATTTTGGAATTCATGTAGGAGGGCTTTTTAAATGAAAATTTTTAGTTCTCCAGGGTTCTCAGGGGCACTGAAAACTATGGGAAGCCCCAGGACAGCTAAAGCTCCTTCGGTGGACGTTTTCCAACGTCGATGTGCCTGAACTTTGATGGATTCGTTCAAGAAGGTTTTAGCACTAATTTAAGTGATTCCAAAGGCATTTTACTAAATTGGGAGCCTAAAATTCATAATGGAAAAGATGGTTCTAAAAAAGGAGCTAAAATGGGTTAGAAACGAAAATGCCAAGAATAAAGGGTAAAATGAGAATTTTTGAAAAATCCTTCTTAAATCCCTTATATATATGAGGTGTAACACCATCATTTCTAGCTCATACCCATCATGCCTTACATGCTCATATGAGGTATAAGAAGAATAAAGTGAGGTCTTCCTCATTAGATTCATACACTTTCTTACATAATGTCATGGTTAAAAATTCATTTCGATGTCACATGGACCGTGTGAGCTTATGCTATGCATCCTCATATTTAATTGCACCATTACAACTAATTTCAATCCCAAAAACATGCTTTTAGCCCATGGAAACCAAAAAGGAATATGAAACATGCATGTTCATTTTCGGCCAGGCTTGGCCTCATTTCTGGGCAAAGTTTAGAAAATCACAACTAAATCTAGAAAAATCGAAAACGTGTG
This sequence comes from Erythrophleum ivorense, assembly GCA_026724425.1. Lineage (NCBI taxonomy): Eukaryota > Viridiplantae > Streptophyta > Magnoliopsida > Fabales > Fabaceae > Erythrophleum > Erythrophleum ivorense. Next base: position 32,528,079 of record JAIUCV010000007.1, on the reverse strand, counting down.
ATCTCAGTCATTATGGAAAGCTTAGGATGTCTAATTCATAATACAAATATGTAGAAGCCTTAAAATCCCACACAAAAAGCTTTTGATACATGAAATCATCTGGAGGTCGGAGTGGGTCCTGCTACTGTCACAGTTTACTGATATGAACTTCAAAAATGTCGAACTAATTCCACAAAAATTCAATGCATGCAAATGATATCAATATGGAAATATGTGGATGTTAAATAGAGAGAAAAAATATCTCTAGATTAGTTCATCAAGCCAAACTCTCAGAAATCGATGGAACAGTACCTCGGGTAAGGCAAGATGACTGATACTGGGCAGAAATTTCAAAAATGCATATCTTCCTCTCTAGACCTCCAAATGTGGTGATCTCGGTGGCTACAGAAATATTATGACCTATAGTTTATACATGTAAAATTGCATAAGCATTGGACACCATTTGGCCATCAGGTGACACAGAATTCCAAACTGCCGGTATGAACAGTATCCATACCAGAATCCATGAAAAATCCCAACTTTGAAAATTCATCAAATATTCTCTAGGTCTCCAAAAATTATGATCTTTAGCTTCCCAAAAAGCTCTTAATGAGACCTAATTGCATGCCAAGTTTTAGGGCAAGACTAACTCATTTGGCTAAAAAATGGCATAGAGTTCTATTATGGTCAATTTTGGCTCCAAATTGGGTACCAAAATTGCCAAATGGATTTCCCTTGGTCTTGGCACCTTTTGGGCAAGTTTAAAAGCATATTTAAGACTTGTGGGAGCTGCCCAAATGGTCACAAACCATTTTCATCTCATTTTGGCCTCCTCACCCTCACTCATACACATTACACCAAGCTTTTCTCAATTGCATACATTGGTATAAACACTCACTTTATGATCTAGAATACATACACCATACTCATTCATTTATCTATCACGTAATACTATTTTTACATTTTTTCAAGGGGTCATTGACTATTTACAATCATAATATACATCATGAAGTCTCATTATGAGTCAAAAACACAAAAATCAAGCATAAGGGTGGCCATCTTCTTCCTTCAATGTGATTGGCTCCCATTGCCATGTCCACTTGGTCCACCTAGCATATTAGGACATTTAAGAGGAGGGAGTGAGATTCAATAATCTCAATAGCTCATCTCCCATTCCATCACACATAATATATGTAAGCAAGTTCTATGAATGCATGTGTGGAAAAAATGGAAGTCATGAACATTTAAAATCAAGCTTGGAATAGAAACACATCATACAAGGCATTTAAGAGCTCACCAAGTATTTGGATTGGCCTCACACTTCTCTCCATGGTATTTGGACTTGCCTTACCCATTCTTTGAAATCTTTAGACTCAACCACACTCTTTGGGAGTCCACTTTGCTTTTGGGAGACTCTTTACTTTGTCTCAACCAAGCTCAAGGGTTTTTGGCTCCTCCTCACCATGGGGAAGAGTTCTTGGCCTCTCCACACTCAAGCAAGCTCAATTACACATCATATGTTCATTTGAAAGCATAATGTGGCATCAAGAGTCATGGTATATAAAAGCATACTAGCATACTTTTCATAACTAAAAATACACATACACATATCATAAAACAAGCTAAACACACATCCATGCATTAGAGAAGGTGGAGAGAGCTACCTTGCACAAATTCACACACTTTTCCCTTTGAATTTAAGCTCCTCTTTTCGGCTACACACCCACAAAAGTGTGGGGAAGGTTCCACTTGGCCTAGACATGATTTAAGGAAGCTAATTAGGTTCATGAAACAATTTCTAAGGTCACACTACTTGCTTAGACACTAGGTTATCCTATAAACCTCATTATGTTCCATACAAGCACCTAATGAAGCAACACCCCTCAAATGACTTCTAGGCCTCATCCTTTCCTTTCAATATGATTCTTGACTCCTTTTAAGCCTCTTAGAGTCATCACATCATTAAAACAAAGGACCTAATATCATGTTGCTTCTTTAGGTGACAACATGGAACCTAAAGCACTAACTCATTCTCTAAGCTTCCTAATTTTTTCCCAAAGCTTCCTCTCACATTCATGCATCATATATGACTCAAAAATGGGCTTGGAAAAATTTAAAACTCTCCCTAACTATGCCATCCCTACTTGGCCGAAACCTAGAGCATAAATGGGATTTAATGGCTTCTTGATTTTTCCTTGATGGAGGAACCATTTAGGGAGGTTGTTAAGAGTTGTAGGAGGTCAAGGGAACACTTAAATAGCTAAGGGAACTTATGGATGAAATTAATTTTTACAATCCCCTTAAGTGCTCTACACTTTTCCAACTTCTAGGTTCATGACTTTTAATGGAGTTTTGTTTGATTTCATGGAGGAAGAAGCATATGGGGGGCCTCTTAGGGATCTTAGGAGCATATTTAAGCATTTATTTAAGCCTAAGAACATTCATGTTAAATCAGATTTGCAAAGGAGCATTTGGATCCCTAATGGTTCCATCTTGTTTCCTAATGCCCCTTTCTTGATTCTCTTAGTTCATTCTTAATCTTTGCCACCTAAAACATCTAATCCCTCCATGAATTGGACAGAAAACAGCCCCTAAGATTTAGGCTCATGGTGGCCAAATCGTGCAAGAGGGAGGGGGAGGAAGAAACTACCAAAGAATGGAAGTTTTATCTTGTTTTCTTGCTTTTCTTTGCTTGCTCCCTCAATTTTTGAAATTTCCCTCTCTGTTCTGCCCCCAAAACAGCACCAAACTCCCCATTAAAACCATAGAAAAAAAGCTTGAGAGGAGGGGAGCAAGTTTCAAGAAGGAAGGATATGGAATTTCTTAAAGTTTCTTACCTTTTTCTTGAATTTCAACCTCCAAAACCCTCCTTCTCTTGTGCGCCTAAGAAGCTGGAGTTTTTCTCTAAAAATGGGCAAAAGCAAGTTGATTTAATGAAGGAGAGGAAGAACGTGACTTATAAAAAAAGTTTGGAAGCTTCCTTTAACACTTAAATTCCATTTTTGCCCTTTCATACTTTGCATTTTCGTTTCTCCTTCGTTTTAGCTCCTTTTTGAGAACCATCTTTTCTATCATAACAAATAGGTTCCCAATTTAATAAAATACCTTTGGAATCACTCAAATCGGAGCTAAAACCTTTCTGAACGAATCGGTCAAAGTTTGGGTCAACTGACGTCGAAAAGAGTGCACCGGAGGGGCTTTACCGGTCCCGAGGCTTCCCATGGTTTTTGGGGCCTCTGAGAACCTTGGGCAACTCAAAATTTTCATTTAAAAAGCCCTCTTAGGTGCTTCTCCGAAATTGCACTTATTTATGAAAATGCCACTGGCCTTTCGGCAATTTGTTTAAATCACTCTGACCCCAGTTTCTAGGCAACTCAAGGCTCAAATCCTCATTTTCTATTATTTAAAATTTTTTTCCAATTTTATTTGGCCTTGAATCACTTATCTCAGGGGACTTGCTTTGAAAACTAAGTCATTTTAGTATTTTACGAAAAATCAGACGTTACATGAGGCGCCCTTCTTCTCCCTTCATTTAGGTTAACTAAATTATGCCCCAAAACCAGAGAAGAGAGCCAACTCCTAGGCGCACCAAGAGAAGAAGCTTTGGAGGGAGAAAAGGCAAGGAAAATGTAACGATTTCTTGTTTTCTCTTTAGCAAATCCATCTTCCTCCACTTTCCCTTCTTTCCCATAGAATTTTTAATGTATTTGGGACTATTTTGAGGTTAGACCAAGGAGGAAAAATTAGGATTTGAAGAGAGGAGGCCAAGGAAAGTGAGAATCAAGCAAGAAAACAAAGAAAAACAAGGTAAATCTTCCATCCCATGGTAGTTACTTCCTCCCCCTTCTTCTCCCTATTTCGCCCTATGTATGTAGCTATAGAAAGGCTCGAATTTTGGGCAGAACCAAGGGTGAATCTTATGAATTTAAAGGAGGAGAATAAGAATATGTAAAGAAATTCAAGTAAAAGCCATGGATTTGCAAGATAGGGAGGCTAATGTTTTGATTGCACCTTGAACTCTATCATGAACCCTAACCATATTTTATGATGTTTTAGTGTTCATATAAGTTCCTAAGACACCAAGAGAGCTTCTTACATGTTTCTCCCATCAAAGGAAGCAAAGAAACTCTAAGGGTGCTAAGAAGAGTACATGCTTTGGCCAAGGAGAGTTCATGCACCTAGGGAGTGTTTTAATTCCTTCTAAGCTTAGTTTTGCATCATGTGTGATGGGAGAATATAAGAGGAAGCTTTGAAAAAATTTTAGAAACCATAGATAGTAAGATGACCTTATATGTTCTATAATATGGCTTAAAGAAGCAATACCTAACTAGGCTCCTAAAATTCGTTGTGTGATGACTCAAAGAGGTTTAAATAGAGTCAAGAATCATAAATAGATGAAAAGAATGGAGCCAAGATGATGTTTTCAAAAGGTTATTTCATTAAGTGCATTATGGAACCATAAAAGAGCTTTATGAGTTAATTAGCTTTTCTAGTGATTGTGTAGCCTTAGAATTTGATTCCAGAGTATAATTAGCTTCCATTGTCTAGGCCAAGAAAAGTGATCTCCACTTTCTTGGGTGTGTGAAGTCAAGGGAGAGGACTTAAGATTTAAGGAAAAAGAGTGTGAATGCAAGTAAGGTAGCTCACTCTTCTTTCTCTCATGCATAAATATATGCTTGACTTATCTTTGAATATGTGTATGTGTAATTTTAAGCCATGAAAAATATTCTAGCATGACTTTTATTCCATGGTGTCATGATGTTACTATATGCTTTCATATGAGGTTTATTATATGTGCTTGGATTTGCTTGAGTGTGGTGAAGCCAAGAACCCTTAGCTATGGTGAGGATGAGCTAAGAGCCACTAGAACTGGTTGAGACAATGTAAAAAGTCTCTCAAAAGTGAGGTTGACTCCCAAGAGTAAGGTTGAGTCTAAAAACCTCTTAAAGAATGGGTGAGGCAAGTTCAAAATCCACAAGTGAATGGGTGAGACTAATCCATATACTTGGGAAGCCTATGTATGCCATGTATGACTTTTTCAAATGCCAAGAATGCCTCTTGAATGATTGCACATGTTAATATGCCCATGCATGCATTTGTAAGACTTATTTTGCATCTTTTATGTGTGATTGAAAGGGAGATGAGCTATTGGAATTCTTTGAATCTCATTCCCTCTTCTCCAATGTTCTAACATGGTAGGTGGACTAAGTGGACAAGACAATGAGAGCCCACACCTTGGGAGATGTGATTTTCACATGAAAGTGTATAGATTTTGTCTCTTTAAGGCCATATAAATGGCAATTGTTATAATCTATGGTTGTAGATGTCCCATAATGTTATGAACATATATAATTATGCTAATGTATCATCTACAAATGAAGTTTAAGGTTATATATATGGAAGTGTGCAATTTGAACATGAAATGGCAAACTTGCATCATGGAAATGTATGTGTAAATGGAAGTGGAATGGCCAACTTGAGATGCATGAGGTTTGTGACCACTTGAATAGTCTATACAAGTTATATTCATACTTTTAAACTTGCCCAAGAGGTGCCAAACATCAAGAAAGACCATTTGGACACATTTGGTATCTAATATGGACCAAAATTGACCATATTGGAAACCTATGCCACTTTTTATCCAAATGAACTCTTCTTGATATGATATTTAGCATGCATTTAGAGCTTTTTGGGAAGCTAAAGCACAGAATTTTTGGAGGTCTATGGAATATTTGATAAATTTTCAAAATTGGAAAAAATTCCAATTTTGGTTCAAGGTACTATTCACACTGATCCGAAAATAAATTCTATCACTCAAGGGGCAAATGATGTCCAATTGCCACAAAACTTTACAGGGTGAAGCTAGACATTTTCAATGACTTGTATCAACTAGAAGCACCTCATTTGGATGTCTAGACAGGGAGATATAAATTTTTGAAGTTTCTGTTTAGTATTAGGCATCCAAACTAACCTAGGTTAATGTTTGATTCGTTTTCGAGCTCTGATTGTGTCTAAACTGGTCTGAAGTTATTTTTTCCCTCTATCTAACATCTATAGCTTTCTAGATTGGTATCATTTGTATGGATTGGAGTTTTGTGAAATTAATTAGACATTTTTTAAGTTTATAGCAGAAAGTTGTATCAATATCAGTAGCCAGTCAGACCTCTACACTTTTTTGAATGTCAAACGTCTTCTTTGTGATGTTTTGTGGCCTAGACATATTTTTAGCTTAAAGTAGATCCATAATGGTAAATAATTCATGATTTCAATTTTTCTAAAATTAGTTATGATTTTCCAAAATTTGTGATAGAAAAGGAAAAATTTTGGCCAAGGTAGCTACTATGGATTTTATGTATTCCCTTACCTTGCACGAGTTGTAGACCATTTTTGGTGATGGAAATAATTTGTATCTATGTAATTAAATATGAGAATGTGATACATGAGCTCATATGATCCACAGGATACCAAACGAGAAATTTATATGCTATGCAATGCTAAAATACTCATTATTTTACATGCCATTTCTTGTGATTCTTAAGAAGTGCATGGTGTGATTCTTAAGAAGTGCATGGCATGAGACATAGAATTTGCATGAGAAAGACTAGAAATTCATGGTATTACACAAAATATCTTATTTTCCTAGCATTTCTTGGATGCTTCTTCTTTTACTTGGAGGTAAGAGTTGCCCCTTTAAGAACCTCCATTTCTCTTCTTTTTCATCACAAATCCATAGATCTTCACTAGATCTCTTTAATTTCAGTCTATTCCATTCTTACTTAACTCAAATGCAGCTGCCTCTTCCTTCCCATGTAGTGTGGCCAAAGCTTGCACATGGAGATTGGGGGTTTTGTGTGTGAGCCTTCCAATGTGTTAATCATATGCTAAACATCAATTTCTTTGTTCCTTGAAGTAATTCTAGTGCCTAGTTTATGGATGGATAGCTTGTAATATTCGGCTCCTAAAAAATGTGAGAAAATATGACAAACGTAAGGTATAATTTCTCTGTAAATGTATGAAATTCATTAGATACAAAAAGAAGTCCCCCAGATAGAGTGATTTGAGATCCAATTTAGAATAATATTCTAGATCTCAAATAATGGTGATTCAAGGCCAGATGTGCCTTGAAACCAAAGCCAAAATAACTAGATGGATTTTAACGAAAATACAACAAAACATAATGACATTTTTGTAATTTCAGGCAATTTTTAGAATACTCATAAGAGGGCTTTTTAAATGAAAAATTTGAGTTCTCTGGGGTTCTCAGAGGCCCTGAAAGCCATGGAAAGCCCCGGGACAATTAAAGCCCCTCCAGTAGATATTTTCTAATAGCGGTGAGCCTGAACTTTGACTGATTCATTCGAGAAGGTTTTAGTTCCAAATTAAATGATTCCAAAGGCATTTTATAAGATTAGGGACCTAAATTTTATGATAAAAAAGATAGTTCCAAAAAAGGAGTTAAAACGAATTAGAAATGAAAATGCCAAGGACGAGGGGCAAAATTAGAATTTTTGAAAAAGAAGCTTTAAGAAACCCTTTTTATTTGCATGCCCTTCTTCTCTCCCTCTTAGAACTAACTTTTTTTCTACCCAAGAATAGAAGGGATAGTAGTTGTGAATGGTGTCCAAGAGTGGAGGAAAATGAAGAGGAAAAATTTAAGAAAAAGGTAAGAAAAGTGTGAAATTTCATGCTCTACTTGTTCCTTTCATTCTCCTCTTCATTTCTATGGTTTCATTGATGGATTTGGTGATGTTTTGGGTCTAGTCCAAAGGAGGAATAACAGAATTTGAAGGAGAGGAATTCACCACTTGGAAGAGCACTTGAGAAAAGCTAAGAAATCAAGGTAAGTTGTTGTCTTCCATGCTTCTTCTTCCTTGCTCCTTCTTGTAATCATTTTGTCCCATATAGAGCCCAAGCAAAAAGAGATGAATTCTTGTCCTAGCAAGGGAGATTCATAGGTTTTAGAGTGTGAGAAGCAAGTAGGTGCAAAGAAATCAAAGAAAGAAGCATGAAAATGCAAGATAGAAAAGTTAGGGATTCATGGAGACATTGTGAAATCTGTTTTGATCCACGAATTCTATAGCCTAGATAAGTTTTTGCTTGAGTTCCTAAGACCCTTAGAGACCTCCCCACACACCTCTTCCATCAAGAAAACAAGGCAAACTCATTGCTTCCCTTTTTTCATGTCATTTTGGCCTAAGGTAGAACTATAGGTTAGGGATAGTTTTAATTTCATTTAAGTTTAGTTTTGTATCATATGTGAGGGGAGAAGATGAGAGGAAGTCTTGGAGAAATTTTTGGAAACTTAGAAAGTAAAATGGTGGCATAGGTTCCATGTTATGACCTAAAGAAGCAACATATAGTTAGGCTCCTTGTTTTAATTGTGTGATGGCTCCAAGAGGTCTAAATGGAGTCAAGAATCATAAATGGAAGGAAAGAATGGAGCCAAGAACTCAAATTATGGATGTTGCTTCATTAGGTGTATTTTGGAACCATAAAAGAGCCATTAGACTAAGTTAGTGTTTAAGGAAGATTTATAGCTTTAGGAATGATTCCAAAAGTTTAATTAGCTTCCATATATTATGTTTAGACCAAGGAAAACAAGTCTCACATCTTTATAAGTGTGGGGCCGAAGGAGAGGAGCCAAGGTTCAAGGAAAAAGTGTGTAAATGCAAGTAAGGTAGCTCTCTCTTCTTTCTCCCATACATGAATGAATGTATTTCTTGTCTTTGAATGTGTGTATATGTGTTTTAAGCCATGAAAAATATTTTAGCATACATCTAGATGCCATGGTACCATGATGTTGTATTATGTGTTCAAATGATGCTTAATAAGTTTGCTTTTGTTTGTTTGAGTGTGGTGAAGCCAAGAACCTTCTAGCTTTGGTGAGGATGAGCTAAGAACCCTTAAGATTGGTTGAGACAAAGAGAAAGTTTCCCAAGACTGAGGTTTAGTTTAAGACCTCTTAAGAGAATGAGTGAGGTAAGTCTAAAATCCACAAGAGAAAGGGGTGAGGCTAAACCACTTGCCTAGCAAACCTATGCATGTTTGTATGACTTCTTGAATGTTAAGCATGTTCCATGGATGATTACATATTTCATGATGTTCATTCATATACTCTAGACTTGAATTTGCATTCTTTATGTATGATGGAAAGGGAGATGAGCTATTGGGATTCTTTGAATCTTATTCCCTCCTCTCCAATGTGTTAACATGCTAGGTGGAGTAAATGAGCAAGGTAATAGAAGCCATCAAGTTGGGAGATGAAGAATTGACAACAAAGTGTAGAGTTTTGTTCACTTTGTAGCTAGATATATGGCATATGATGTAATTCTATGATGAAAATATTGTATAACCATTTGAACATGTGTATATACCCAAATACTTGTTGTATGTATGGAACTTAGTGTCAAATGAATCTTATTGTGGTTTTTGGACTCTTGATGAAAAAGGGTAGGCATGTATGTCCTTGTATGTGGCATAGGGTGAGAATGTGAATTCTTAAATTCTAGGTTCATACACCTTTGAGACAAGTTTCCTAGGTCATTTTGGTGCATTCCCACATGCTCAAGTGATCACAAAAGCTTTGGAAGCAAAATTGGGCACTTTGGTGCTAGTAAAAACCATAAAAGTGACCAAACTAAAATCCTATGGCACAAACTGGCCAAATGGACTAGTCTTCCTATGAAATTTAGCAAACATTAGAGATCATTGAGAGATTTTTGGAAAGCTAAAGTGCATAAAAATAGGAGCTCTATAGAATTAATTATGAATTTTCAAAGTTAGGATTTTTCTACTATTCTGGTGCATGCACTATTCTTATGATTAGTTTTGTGTTCTATGTCATCTGAGGACCAAATGATGTCCAATGCCAATGAAATTTTACAAGCATAAATTAGAGTTCATAAGCTTTTTATAGCCACCAAGATCAAGTCATTTGGAGGTCTGAGTGGAGAGTTATGAATTTTTGAAGTTTAGTGTTAATACCAATAGCGCCACTAGACCTCCTATACTGTTCCATCATATCTCAGTTCCTAAATGAACTGGGTGTGGTCTGGAGATATTTTTCGTTAGAGTTAACAGTTGTAGCTTCTTAGAATTTTTAAAGTTTATAACAGTAACCTGTGATAGTAGCCTAGATAGCTAAGACCTTGGGTACTTTTCGAATGTCAAACATCTTCCACTTAATGTTTCATGACCTAAAATTATTTTTATCATATGGTAGACATTTGAGCTTTCTAGAATGGTATAGGTTGCTAGATTTCAATTTTTCTAGAATTAATTACGATTTTCCAAAGCTAGTGCATAAATTCTGGAAATTTGACTTGTGGCAACCATGTGGAATTTCATGTATGAATGCTATGAATTCGAGGTTTTGGTAACATTTTGAGATAGTTTCACATTGCATGTATGTAATTAAAGTAGATGATGACTTAAGTGAGTCCAATTGGCCCACGGTATACAAAATAGAATTTTTATACACGGTGTAACACTATATAAAGGAATGTAATAGTTGAATTTTTAAGGAAATCGTGTTATCTTAAGTCAATTAATGAATAATGGCAAAATGAGGAAGATTAGAATAATAAGGCATTACATAGCTCAATGGAAGGGTTTAGGGCATAAGTGGTTGTTTGATTGAAATGTGAGATTATGAAAGGGGGATTTAACTAATTAGTGGACATTGGGATTAATGAATATTAGAAATTGGTTTGTTAGGACTTATGGAATCATTTGGTACATTGTGTATATTGCTGGGAAGCTTCGGGGACACCGGGGTTGGTGGGGTCACTCTTCCGAGGAGGAACTAGTGCCTCTTGGCATTTGACATTTCGGTGAGTAGATAATGATTGCAATAAATTATGAGCCTTTCCCATTACCATATATATACATATGCATATGGTGGTTTAGAGTTTATTTAGGCTTCTGTGAGGTAAGATAGAAGTGTAATTTAGGTTTAGTGTGAGGTAAACTTTTATGGTCTTGCCTGATTGTGGCATATACCCCTTTCCTATATGGAGGAAATCCCATGTGAGACCCTAATTATTCTTTGATCAATAAATTAGGAAGTGAAATGCATTATGGAAATTTATTAAGTATGCTTATTGATCAGTTATTGACAAAATTTGGATTGTATTGAGAATTTTATAACTTGAATTCTATATTCCTCTAGGTAATAATATATAAAAATATACATACATACATACATACATACATACATATACCTATATATATTTGCATAACCATATTCCTTAATACTAGCTTTTTATATACATATATATGTAATGCCTAGTTTTTGTAAAAATGACATAAATGAATATGTTTCAAAAGTAAGTCCTCTGAAATGAATTGGTTAAGGTAAAAAAAAAATTAGAATAATGATCTAGATATTAAGTAATGAAAATAGGAGGCCAGAGGTGCCCTAAAATGGATTCCAAAATAACCAGATAGAATTTAATGAAATGGTTATGTAATGTGTAACACTATAATTTCAAGCTTATTTCATGATACTCATATACTTCACATCATTAAACTCCATGAGGGTGTATGAAAAAGGGAATAAAAATAATGGATTTCTTTGTGTTGCGCTACATTTAAAAATTTCATTTGGTGTCATGTGGACCATGTTAGCTCAGGCTATACATTCTCATATTTAATTATATCAATACAACTCTTTTGCATTATAAAATCATGACCACAACTTATAGAAATCAAGGAAGGGCTCAAAATAATAAAGTGCATTTTCGGCCAGAATTGGGCCCTTTTCTAACCAAACTTTGAAAAATCATAATTAATTCTAGAAAAATCAAAATCACACATTCTTGGCCATTCCGAAAAGCTATGGATGTCTACTTCACTCTGAAAATATGCGTAAACTATAACATTCATCACAAAATGCATTTGACATCCAAAAAGGGTCCAGAGGTCAAGCTGCCTCCTGATATTGTCATAGATACAGCAAAAGTTGAAAATGTCCAATTAATTCCAAAAAAGTCTAATCTATGTAAATATACCAATTGGGAAATCTGTGGATTTTAGCTAGAGGGAAAAAATATTTTCAAACCAATTCAGGCAATCCAAACCTCGGAATCCAATAGAATAGTAACTCAGGTCGGGTAAGGGTCCTGATATTAGATAGAATGTTCAAAAATTTATATCTCCCTCTCTAGACCTCCAAATGAGGTGCTTAGTTGATACTAGTCATTGTGAATGCTTAGTTTCTCTATATAAAATTTCGTGACAATTAGACATCATTTGAGCCTTGTATGACAGATTTCATTTTTGGACTAAATAAATAGTGTAACAGACCAAAACCAGAAAAATTACCAACTTTGAAAATTCATCAAATATTCTGTAGACCTCCAAAAATTATGATCTTTAGCTTCCTAAAAAGTTCTCAAGAAGCTCTAATTTTTTGCCAAATCTTAGTATAAGAAGAACTCATTTGGCTAAAAAGTGATATAGGGTTTCATTATGGTCATTTTTGGCTCCATATAGGATACCAAAGTGACTAAATGGTTTTCCCTTGGCCTTGGCACCTTTTGGGCAAGTCTAAAAGCACATTTAGGACTTGTGTGAGCTGCCTAAATGGTCTCAAACCTCATACATATTATTTTGGCCTTTTCATACACACTTATGCATATTTCCATAAAACCATTCATAAAGTTATAATGCTATAACATACTTAATTTACATTCCATCATTCACATGATATATTCTTTCATTCCTACATCATATAATATCATAATTATACATGTCTCAAGGGTCATAGACCATTTACAACAATAATATACATCATGAATATGATGACCCTAACTTCTAATCATTATAATTAAGGTTAAATACATTATTAATAACCATAAATCAGGGTTACATGACATTAAGACTAATTACATTCTAGAAATACAAGGAAATTTGAACCTTATTATTATTAGAGTCATCAACCACATAATTACAAACACTTATGTACATCAGGGAAACAAACATTCATTTATAAGCCTTGATTCTTTTACCTACCAATTCTAACTCACAAGAATCTTCCACAAATGTTTCTAAGTCATCCCTTGAGATTACCATATGAAAAACTAAGATTTCCTAGTTAATATAAGGGTTTCAGGACGTTCGCTGCAGCTAATTTCCCTTTAGTAGTAGCCAATTCCTTTCGGTTTCACTCCTTACTTCCTGGTTAATATAAATGGACCTTCGCCATGGCTAACCTACATGGCGCCACGGTGAGGAAACCTCTTAGAACCTACCTCGCTCGCCTCTCGCTATTGGCCGCAGCCAATTCTCCCTTTTGCTGTGGCCAATTCCTCTCTAAAATGCCTAGCTCATTTTCACAAAAGTTCACCATGGCCAATTCCCATTTAGTTGTAGTGAATTACCCTTTGGACAACTTCCAGTTTTGCCTCTCACATTTCGCCGCGACGAATTACTCTTTGGACACCCCCTGGGCAATTTCGCCTCTATTGGCCGCAGCAAAATTCTTTCTAATCCTACAACTCTGAAAATCTTGTCTCATACTTTCCACTCTTTATCTAAGGGCTCTCTAGGGTCACTTTCCCACTTATTATGAACTTCTAATAGCATCTATCTAATTGAATTGCCTTAGCCATTAAATCATCACCCCATCCTACAATTAAAGATGGATTCTCCTACTCATTTATTGGTCTTATATCAACAGATTTATAAATTTCTCACAATGGTCATTTAATCATATTTTCATCAGATAATTCATGCATTGCTAACTCAAATCCACAATCCATATATCACATGATTTCATTACTCAAATAGTCAATTAAAATGTAGGTTTACAAGGCATAATAAGTGTCATAAACTTATACATCCATTAACAACTAGTAGAAAGCCTATTTCTTATTGGTTACATTCTATGTTATCAAAATACAAACTCTTACACTTGGCAATACAGATACATGATGATGCTATACAAAGGTTAACAAAATTAGCATCTACTCTATTCCACTTAGACCAAGTGTAACTCCCCACACCAGGCCTCAGCTCATGGATGTTCATCCACTTGCTTGCCCTTATCCTTACTCGAAGAACCTTCACCTGAAATGTTTAATCCCATAAAATGGGGGTGAGATGCAAATTTCAGTAACCAAGGCAATTCCATCATATATTCCAGTTTAATTAACATATATGTTCACATAAGCATCAGAAAACATACCAGTCATATTAGTAAATGAAGTAATTAGGCTATCATGATTACTATCCCATATTAGCAATAATATTTCCACATGTTAAAGGTCAATAACATCGGGAAAGGCTCGTCCACGGCACCTACTCCCCATTGAGCACAACCAAGGCTCAGTGTATCTGGGGTTTGATCATAACCTGGTGCCCGATCGAAGCACATGCACAGGTGGTAGCCGCACCATAGCTCCACCATGGACTCACAAGGTCTAATCACAATACAATAGATGACCAACCAATTCATTCAGCATTTCAAATCATTCATGTATAGCAAATATGAAATTAAATAGTTATATGCATGAAATTAATATAGTCCCGGTTACCTCACTTGTAGCCAATCCTCTAAGAGCCAATTGAATGTTATTTCAGCCTATGGACACAAAACTAAGCTATTATATCCCTAATCACAATTTGTATAAGTAAACCCATCACTTAAAAAAAAGGTTAAGCTATATAGGACTACTCAAAAACACTTATCCAATCACCACTAAAACCAAATTTAGATTCCGTTGCTCCTACCCCAGAAACCTTAAAATAACACCTCAAATTTTGAGTAAATTCGCACATAAACAATACCCATATTATAAAATAGCTATAGGGGTCTCAAACTAGCAAAGAACGCATCAAAATGGGGAGTTTATACTTACCTAATGTCACCCTTAGTCTTAACCTACGAATTTTCACCATGGAGACATCAAATAGCAAGTTTCAAATTTTGGGTGTGGGTAAAAATACTCCAAATGAAAAACTAATTAGGCCAAATTAAAGAGAAAGATGAGGGGATTAAGTTATATAATTATTATCTTAGCTGAATCTTGCTCTAGATGTGAGAAATGATAGATTTCTTACCCCAAACCTTAGCCTCCTTTCAAACCTCCAAATTTCTCTTTTGTGTTTTAGCAAAATGGGGAAGAGGCTGAAGTGTTTAGGGTTTTAGTTAGGTTTAAGTTGGGTCTAAGGTGGGTTATGGGCTGCTCCAAGTATCCAACTCTAGATGGGCTTCGGATTTAGGTTTTGTTGGGCCAACTTCATGTGCTGGGTTGTTAGGTTTTAATTGGGCCAGACTAAGTTTTAAGACCTCAAAGGATTTAGGTCTGCACCAAGGTTGTTGGGCTAATTATAAGAGCCTACACAAGGTGGATATTGGGCTTCTATCACATTGAATCAGATTGGGTCTGAACCTAACTTATTGGGCTTCCATTAGCCTCTTATCATGATCTTCTACATTAATTTGGGCCTAGATGAAGTTTCTATCCCAATTAAATCTTAGACCCATATTAATAATTTATCTCTCCAAAATTTTTATTCACTTAACTTACCCAATTATCCTATATTAATTATTCTTAATTATCCCAAGACTATGATTAATACCTTAATTAATTTTGGAGTGTTACAATGAAGCATCATTATGGTTCCAAAAAGATAAAAGCTAGGCATATGGTTGTCAATCTTCTTTCTTTCTTGTTGTTGGCTCCCATTCTAACACCACAAAACTAATTAAGGTGTTAATAATGGATTTTGGTTAATTAAGAATAATTAATATGGAATAAATCGAGTAAGTTAAGTGAATGAAAATTTTGAGAGATAAATTAATAATATGAGTTGAGAATTAATTAGGATAGAAACTTTATCTAAGCCTAAATTAATGTAAGAGATCATGATAAGAGGCTAATGGAGGCCCAATAAGTTAGGTGCAGACCCAATCTGATTCAATGTGATAGAGGCCCAAGATCCACCTTGTATAGGCTCTTATAAATGGCCTAATAAACCTTGTGCATACCTAAAACAATGGAGTTCTTAAAACTAGGCCTAACCCAATTAAAACCCAGCAGCCCAACACATGAAAACTGGCCCAACAAAGCTAAAATCTGAAGCCCATTTGGAATTGGATCTTGGAGCAGTCCATAACCCATAGAAAACCCTACTTAAACCCTAAAAACTGGCCTAGCCACCCCCCATTTTGCAGAACCACAAGAGATATACACAAAATTTGGAGGTCTAAAGGAAAGGCTAGGGTTCTTGGCATGTTTCCACCATTTTTCACTTCTAGAGCAAGATTCAGCCAAGGTAATAGTTATATAACTTAATCCTCTCATCTTTCTCTTTAATTTGAAACGATTAATGTTCCAATTAGAGCACTTTCACCCACACTTAAAATCTGAAATTTGCCATTTGATGTTTCCATGGTGAAATTTCGTAGGTTAAGGCTAAGGCTAACATTAGGTAAGTATAAACTCTTCTTCTTGAGGTATTTCTACTGGTTTGAGACCCCAATGATTGGATTATAATATGGGTATTAATTTTTCATGAATTTGCTTAGGATTTAGGGTGATATATTGAAGTTTCGGGTAAAGGACACCTCCATTCCGAATTTTGGGACTTTGTAGTGTGGGGAGGATTTTGTACCACTGGTGGCTTTTGCAATTTGTCTACAAGTGAGCTAACCGGAACTATATTAATTCTATGCATCTATCTGTTTTTATTTCATATTTTCTGTACATGAATGATTTGAAATGCTGAATGAATTGGTTAGCTATCTATTGTATTGTGATTAGACCTTGTGAGTCCGTGGTGGAGTTATAGTGCGGCTGCCACCCGTGCATGTGCTTTGATCGGGTATCGGATTATGATCAAACCCCAGATGCACTGAGCCCTGGTTGTTCTTAATGGGAAGTAGATGCCGTGGACTGGTCTCTCTCAGTGTTATTGGCCTTTAACATATGGAAATATGATTGCTAGTATGGGATGGTAATCATAGTAGCCTAACCATTTCCTTTACTGATATGGCTGTTATGATTTTGATGTTGATTTTGATTCATGCATATATGTTAATTAAATTGGATATTGTGAATGGAAATTTCCTTGGTTACTGAGATTCACATCTCACCCTGTTTCATGGGATTATACTTTCAAGTGAAGGCTCTTTAGGTAAGGATAAGGGGAAGCAAGTAGATGAAAATATATGAGCTCTAACCATGTAGGGAGAAGGCTACACTTAGGCTAATTTATTTAGTATAGATGCTAAATTTTGTATTCCTTTTTGTATAACATCATCATGTAATCATATTACCAAGTGTAGGCTTTTATATTTTGATTACTTAAGGATTTATTTATTGGTTAGGCCTCATCTTAGCTTGATATTGGATGTATGAACCCATAACATCTGATGGATGAATTTTACTGAATTTATGGTATGGTATACTATTGAAAATATAATTATATGATGTATTAGATATTGATATGAACCATCGATGTATGAAATCTCTAATGGAATGTATATCGAATGTTAATTGTTAATAGTGCATGAATTATCGCTACCATTAATCCATGAATTTGCTGACATGTGGTAACTGGACGAGTAGGAATTAGTACTTAAGTTTTAAATTGGTAATGGTAGAATAGTTGGGTAAATAAAGTAGATAAATACTATTAGAGTCATATAAAATGAGGGGAAGTAGTCTTAGGGTATTCTTAAAAAGAAAATTGGAGTGCATGAGATGAAATTTGGGAGATGTAGTTACAGGAGGGAGTCACGCCAAGGCTAGGAAGGCCTCGCCATGCTCATTACAAAAAAATCGCCCAGGAGGGTGGCAGAGAAAAGCCTTGCTATGACGCAACATGTACCGCCACATCGCTAGTTGAGGAAACTAGGTAAGGGGTGTCCAATAGCGCGTCTCGCTGTGGCACAAGTGTATTTCGCTGAGGCGAGAATCATGGGACTTAACGAAAGGTCGAGGTTATGGCACAGGTCTTCAAACCCCTACCTTTAGCCTAGAAAACCCAAGTTCTTTAATAGTAATGTTAGGAAATGATATAGGAACACTTGTGGGAGGTTTTTGTATGTTGAAACTGATGAATGGGTGAATCACAAACCCCTCATGATAGTATAATTTCTTTTATGCAATTCTCGCCTTTGTGGTTGTTTAGTGATAACCCTAATATCAAGATTCAAATTTTCCTATATCTCCATAATGTAATACATTGTAACAACTCCAAACCTTGATCATTAATTATTAATCGTGTATTCAACCATAATTACCATGTTTAGAAGATAGGGTTGTCACACCCATTACCATATCCACTTAGTCCACCTAGTATATTAGATCATTGGAGAGGAGGGGATAAAATTCAAAGAATCCCAATAGCTCATCTCCCATTCAATCATACATAATATGCAAAGCAAGCCTTACAAATGCATGCATGAATAAAATGGAAGTCATGAACATTCAAAAAGAAAACTTGGCATGTGAACAAGTCATACAAAACATTCAAAAGTTCACCAAGTGTTTGGATTGGCCTCACACTTTTCCTCATAGATTTTAAACTTGCCTCACCCATTCTTTAAGAAACTTTGGACTCAACCATGCTCTTGAGAGCCCACTTTACTTTTGGGAGACTGTTTACTTTGTCTCAACCAATCTCAAGGGTTCTTGGCTCATCCTCACCATAGTTAAGCATTCTTGTCATCTCCACACTCAAGTAAACTCAAACAAACATCATACATTATTTGAAAACATAATATGTCATCATGAAATCATGGCATATAAAATCATGCTAGCATACTTTCATGGCTTGAAAATACACATACACACATTCTAAGTCAAGTTAAATACACATCCATACATGAGAGAAGGTGGAGAAAGCTACCTTGTATACAATTACACACTTTTCGTTAGAATTCAAGCCTCCTCTTTCGGCCACACACCCACAAACTTGTGGAGATGGTTTCTCTTGGCTTAGATACAATTTATGGAAGCCAATTAAGTTCATGAAACAATTTCTAAGGTCATACAACTTGCTTAGACATTACGTTGTTTTATAAACCCATTATGGTCCATAATTGCACCTAATGAAGCAACACCCCTCAAATAATTTCTAGGCTTCATTCTTTCCTTTCAAATATGATTCTTGACTCCTTTTAACCCTCTTGAAGTCATCACACAAATAAAAAAAAAAGGCCTAACATCTTGTTGCTTCTTAGGTCATAATATGGAACCTAAGACACCAAATCACTTTCTATGAGTTTTAAATTTTTTCTAAGGCCTCTCCCCATTTTCATTCAACAAATATGACTCAAGAATGGCCTTAGAAAACCTAGCTATATGAACATGCTTTGGCTGAGACTATGAGCTTCCTTGGCTTCCATGGAGATTTCTTTGTTTTCTTGAAGGAGGAAGATTGTAGGGAGCATCTTAGGGGTCTCAAGAACTCATTCAAACTCTTAATTAAACCTAGGAATCATCATACAAAATAAGAATTTAGAAGGTACACACAAAACCCTAGAATTTGCATCTTAAAATCTAATGGTTATTTTGTTGTTTTCTTTGCATATTCTTGTTCTTCTCTTTCAATTACCTAAGATTCATGCTTGGTTGGGCTTGAAAATCAGATCTTCTTATGGCTCCTAGGGTTAGGTGAAATGGAGAAGAAGGGTGGGTGAAAGCATCAACCATAGGATGAAATTTTACCTAGTTTCCTTGCTTATTTTGGATTGAATCTTGCTTTCTCCAAGCTCCTCTCTTCAAATCCAAACTTTCCCTTGAATTTCTCCCTTGAATCAGATTTATAAACTTCACTTTAGTCCAAGGGAACAAAGGAGAAGGGAGGAGAGGAGGTGTAGATGAAGAAAAGCATGAAAAATCACCATGGAAACATACGTTAAGCTTGGATTTTCTTCTCTTTCTTCTTCCTCTCTTGTGCTCCCAAACCTTAGCTCCCTTCTTCTGAAATTATGCAGAAAATTTTGATTCCAAATGAAGGGGAAAGTGGGGCGCCACCTATATATAGGTGTAGGAAAGTGACTTTTTCAAAAATTCTAATTTTTCCCTTTGTATTTTGCATTTTCGTTTCTTCTTCGTTTTAGTTCCTTTTTGAGAACTGTCTTTTCTATTATAAAATTTAGGTTCCCAATTAAATAAATTGCCTTTGGAATCACTCAAATCAAAGTTAAAACCCTCCTGAACGAACCTATCAAAGTTCAAGTGTACTAGGGCTTCCCATGATTTTCAGGGCCTCTAAGAACCCCAGAGAACTCAACTTTCATTTAAAAAGCCCTCCTGTGTGAATTCCAAAATTTGCTCAAAATTAGAAAAATGTCAATATGTTTCGTAAGGTTTCTGTCTAAATTTGTTTCTTTATTCTAGCTTTATTTTTTCTTCCATCTAAGGCTAGAATTCTCATTTTTTAGGAGTCTAGAATGTTGCTCAAATTTTTTTGGGCCTTAACTAATTCATTTAAGGGGACTCACTTTGAAAACGTGTCCGTTTCCATCGTTTAACGAAAATTGGACATTACATAACGTAATGGTATTTTTGTAATTTTAGGTAATTTTGGAAATACTCATAAGAGGGTTTTTTAAATGAAAAATTTTAGTTCTCCAGGGTTCTCAGAGGCTCTAAAAACCCTAAAAAGCCTCGAGACAGTAAAAACTCCTTCGGTGTACATTTTTTAATAATGGTTGACCTAAACTTTGACCCTTTCATTTAGGAAGGTTTTAGCTCCAAATTGAGTGATTCCAAAAGCATTTTATAAGTTAGAGAACCTAAATTTTATGATGGAAAAGATAGTTCTAAAAAAGGAGCTAAAACAAACCTAAAACAAAAATGCCAAGAAGACAGGATGTATATGGAATTTTTTTGAAACAATTTAAAACCCTTCCTATTTAAGTGATGCACCCCACTCTTCTCCTCATTTGGCTAACTTTAATTCTTCCTAAAAATAAAAGTGAGACTAAGGGGAGAGAGGCACACAAGAGAAGGGAAAAGGAAGGGAAAATCAAGGAAAGAAAGGTATTAATTTCATAGATTTTCCTAGTCTTCTCTTTAGTAAGCTTGCTCTCCTCCTACTCCTTTTTCTTTCTATGGATTTGTTGAAGTGTTTGGTTCCATTTTGAGCCCAAACGAGAGGGGAGGAGTTTGAAATTTGAGAAGAGGGCAAAGGCAAGAGGAAAAACTCTTGAGAAAAGCTTGAATTCAAGGTAAAATCCTTAGTTTCCATACTTCTCCTTCCTTTTTCTTCTTCTTGTGTGTTTTGCTCCATGTATGGATAGCCAAGAGGGATTGAGTTTTGAACCAAACCAAGGGTGAATTTTACGAATTAGAGTGTGAGGAATAAGAATATGCAAAGAAAATAAAGAAAAGACCATGATTTTCTGAGATGCACAACCTAGGGTTTAATTACACCTTGGTTTGTAGGATGATTCCTAGCCATAATTTAAGGTGTCTAAGAGTTTATATGAGTTCCTAAGACATCAAGGAACTCTACCACATGCATCTCCCATCAAAGAAAGCAAAATAACTCCATTGGTGTCCAAAGGAGGCATAGTCTCGACCAAGAAGAGATAGGACACCTAGGGAGTGTTTCAATTTCTTCCAAACTTGGTTTTGTATCATATATGATGGGAGAATATGAGAGTAAGCCTTGAAAAAAATTTAGGAACTCTAGAAAGTGAAATGGAGAAATAGGCTCCATATTGTAGCATAATTAAGCAACACCTAGCTAGGCTCCTTGAAATGAATGTGTGATGGCTCCAAGAAGTTTAAATGAAGTCAAGAGTCATAAATTAAGGGAGAGAATAGAGCCAAGATCATGTTTTCCCAAGGTTGCTTCATTAGGTACTTATGGAACCATAGTTGAACCTTAGAAGCAATCTAGCTTTTCAAGTGCATGTATAGCTTTAGAAATTGTTCCAAGAGTGTAATTGGCTTCCATGTGATATATCTAGGCCAAAAGAACCAAGCTCCACCTCCTTGTGGGTGTTTGGCAGAGGGAGAGGAAGCATTTCCAAGGAAGAAAGTGTGTTTTTGTGTGCAAGGTAGCTATCTCCTTTCTCTCATGCATCTATGGATGTTTTCTTGTCTTTGAATGTGTGTGTGTATGTTTAAGCCATGAAAGATGTTTCTAGCATGTATTTATATGCCATGATACCATGATGCTTTGCTCATGCACTTGAATGATGCTTTTATGAACATGAATGGCTTGCTTGAGTGTGGTGAAGCCAAAAGTCCCTTAGCTAGGGTGAGGATGAGCTAAAAGTCCTCAGGAATGGGTGAGACAAAGCCAAAAGTCTTTAAAAGAGTGAGGCTTAATCAAAAGTCCTTTAAGAAAATGGGTAAGGCAAGTCTAAAAATTCTAAAGAGAATGGGTAAGGCTAAGCCGTTGTCTTGGCAAGCCTATGTATGTTATATGTGACTTCTTGAATGCAAGAAATGTTCTATATATTTTTATGAATTTCAAGATAGCCATGCATGCATTTTTAGACTTGAATTTTCATCCATTATGTGTGCTTGAAAGGGAGAAGAGCTATTGGGATTCCTAGAATCTCATTCTTTCCTCCCCATTACCTAACATGTCTAGGTGGACCAAGTGAGCAAAGGAATGGAAGCCACTAAGCTTAAAGGAAAAGGATTGATATGGAAATGTGTTATGTGTTCAACTTGTAACCATTTTAATGGCATATGATGTAATCTTATGATGAATGTGATGTAAAACCTTTTAAACATATGTAAATTATATGGATACTTGATGTATATATGAGACTTGGCACCATTTGAATGATATAGCAATTGACAATGAATGGCAAGAATTGCTTATGTGTGCTCTTGTGTATGCCATCAAGTGGGAGAGTGAGTTTGTTAGATCTGGGTTTGAGGACCTTTGAGACATGTTTAATAGGCTATTTTGATGTTTTCCTACATACTCAAGTGGCCTTAGAAATGCTAGAAGCCAATTTGGTCCCTTTTCAATCCTAATGAAGCTTGGAAAATGTTGTTTTGGAATCCTATAACATAAACTAACCAAATGGACGAATTTCCTCATGAAATTTTGCACGCATATAGATCTTATCTATATTTTTTTGAAAAGCTAAAGATTTGATTATTTGGAGCTCTATAGAATTAATTATGAATTTTCAAAGTTGCCAAATTTTTGTTCTACTGATATGGTTACTATTCATATGGTCAGTTTATTCTCCTATGTCATTCGAGGGCCAAATGGTGTCCAATGCTTATAAAATTTTACAATCATAAAGTAGACATAATAAAGTTTTTATGGCTACCAAGATCACTCCAATTGGATGTTTGAGCAGAGAGATATGAATTTTTGGATTTTAGAGTTAGTATTAGTAATGCAACAGTACCTTTGGTACTATTCCATCAATTTCTAGAGGATAGAAATTCCTATTTTGGTTTAGACTTCTTTTTATCATATATGTAACATCTGTAGCATTCTAGAATGGTATAGTGTGGATAATTTCAATTGTTTTAGATTTAGTTATGATTTTTCAAAGTTGGCACTAGAAATTTGGCAGTAGAACCTAAGACAACCTTGTATTATTTTGTGTATGTATGCTATAAGCTCAAGTTTTTGGCAACATTTTGAGATGGTTTTAAGTTATATGTATATATTTAAATAAGAGAATGGGATGGATGAGTCTATATGGTCCATGGGGCACGACATGAAATTCTTATCTACTATGCAACGTCAAATAAGGCATTGTTTTAATAGGAATATTTTCTTGAAATTTTGCTTAGCCAAAGTAAATAAACTTGAAATGAGATGAGATAAGTTAGATAGATATGGTGTTATAATATACACATGCAAATCTTTTTATTCATTCACTAAATATATTTCCCATGGTATTATCCTAGCTTATTCGGATTAGATATTAAGCATTTAATTATTTATACATATAGTAATCTATTTAGATACTTAAATATCTAATTATATCTTTCTCTTATTTCAAATGATTTTTTTATTGATTGGATATTCATTTACCTTTCTATCTTCTTTATGTTGCTATGCATTAGTAATTCTCTTGTTAAATTGTTATGATAAATAGGTGTTGCTTACATTATCTCTAGCTCTACATGTGATTTACTGACCCCTATATGATATTTAGTGTTCATTATAAGATGTAGGAATTATTATGGACTTCTGTAATAATAATTATAGCGTATGGGTTAAGTACAAGTACACAATTAAAAGAAGATTTGAATGGAGAAGGAGTTACCCATTAAGTGTAGCCACTCGTGGAAGGATAAGGAGCTGCCAAAGAGGTGAAGCTTCCTCAGAGAAATTATATATAATGTATCATCCCTAAAATTAGAAATTTCTAATTATTTAGTTTTTATGTAATAAATTTATTAAGTTTTAATAAGAAGAATTTGAACAAAATAGTTTCATATATGAGAAGTATAAGTTGAATAGGACCTATAGGAATTTTTGAGATTTTAAGGGGGTTTAGGGGCAAAATTGTCATTTGTTACTTGGACAAATTGACAATTTTTCAAGAAAGAAGAGAAATTCAGAACTAGTCCAATATATATATATCAATAGTTAGGAAGTAATGCGTAGAAAATTATAAAATTTTTGCAAGAAATTCTGGATTCGTTAGGACTAGAAAATGGCCTAGAACGATTACAAGCTTATACGGAGATGAACTAAAACTCTAAACCCGTGTTAGCTGTCTCAAGAAATTCTATGCAGAAAAATCCACTGAGTAGTAGTGACAGAATCTAGAAATATGGAGTTATAAAAAAGATATAAGCGAAAAACGAATAACGGTGCTTGTCTGTCACATTACTACCAGGAGCAAAATTAACAAGGGTAAAATGGTCATTTGGACCCTAAAATAATAAAATATTAAGGACATAAATAATATTTAAATATTGGGTTAGGAACATTAAATGGGACCTACATAGGTCTAAATAATATTAAAATATAGCAGAAACTCAAAGAAAATTGATTAAATAAGGTATTACGGAGAACTTATAAAAATGTGGCAATTTTGTAAATTCTAACTAGGAAATAGCTAACGTGGCACTAGGGAGCTGGAAAGGTGCTGATGTGGTGCCATAGAGGAGAGAGAGAGAGAGTGATGATGTGGCACCATGTGTGAAGAAGGAATTAGAAGTTGGAAGAAAATTCTGAAAACTACACGAACTACAAAGTGATTACACGGCTTACACCAACAAATCTTAGAAATCTCATACATTACAAAAAAAGTTACCACTGGTTTTAGCATGACATAGATGTTGCCTTAAGCAGCATTAAATGCAATCCTATCTTCACATATTATGAAAAAGTAATGGCTAAAATTTGTCTATAAAATGTGATGCAATCTAAACCGTTGATGCAATCCAATGGCTTAGATTTCTTCACCTTTTCAAGATTAAACCACAACTGTTGATCAAATCCAAAGACCTACATTTAATTTCTTATTTCAAGGTTAAATCCTAACCATTCATATAATCTAAAAGCTAAGATCTTCCACTTTAAAGTTAATTAAATCGTAACCATTCATAACTAATATATATATACCACACACACACCTTCATGCCATTCTCATACACAAAATACACATACCAATTCAGCCAAGAGGAGGAGAAGAACAAGGAGAAGAAGCTCAGCCTAAGGAAGAAGAAAAGGGAGGAAGAAGAGAGAAACAAAAGCTAAAGGGGAAAATCAAACACCTTGGAGCTAAGGTAACATAGATAGACTTTCTTCTTTTTACTTTTTCTTCTATTTTTCTCCAAGAATTTCCTCTTCTCTTCCTTTCTAATTTTTGTCCATGGCAAGAAAAGATGGGAAATTTTGTTGTTTCCATGAATTCTAGCTAAGAAAAGATAGAGAAATCATATATATGGCTTATGGATTCATGTGATTCAAGAAAATTCTTATTCTTGGCAATTTTTCTACAAATCAAGAAGCTTTGTATTTCAAGATGCCATAGGAGAAATTGTAGAGAAAATAAATGGAGAAGTGATGGAAGAAAGCCTAAGGAAGAGGAAGATTAATATAACCTTGATTTTTAAGAAGAAATTAGCAAAAAACCCTAGAATCTTAACTTGAGAAAATTGTAGAATACATATGAAATCTCTAGAAATTGATTGAGGGCTTTTGTTTATCTTACTTGAATATGTATATGTGGCTATTTGATGACATAAAAAAATGAAGCAAAATCTGCATAGGGTCGACCAACACATGTATGTATACCTAGGGTAGAGTTTTCTTAAATTCAACTAAATAAGGTTAATCTATATAAAAAATAAGGCCTATGGTGAAATTTTGGTGACTTATGGATCATTATATAAAAATTCAAATTTTTTAGAAAAAGTGTTGACTAAGAAGTTCTTGAATTTTTACTTATGTTATTTGATACGTTTTGGATGATTGTTATGGTCTAATATGTTCTATGTGCTGTCTAGATTATGTTGATATTTATTTTGTGAATTTTGGAGCCCATTTGTGATAGTTAGAAAATTACGCAGCATTATGTCAATAATGAAATGTGTGATAACATATGTTTTGGAATTACACTGTTTGTTATGCTAATATACTATCTGATTTCTTGACATGGATAACATGTTGTTCACTGTCTAATTCTGAGTATGGGTTATTTAGTAAAGGATTGGCCAATATATATAGGCGGAAGGGGGTGAGCCTTGTGTGTGCCAGAGTTGGCCATTGGGTAGTTGCTATTGTGTTGTATGTCTAATCTTAAAGATACTTAAAAATATCTAAATCACTAATTTTCCAGACTCCAGTACGCTATCATGCTATCAGGATTATTTATTTATGCACAGAGTTATGCAAGGCAGTTCTTTCCCAAATATACCTGTTATGCTTTGATCAAATGATGGCTTGGATGACATATTATTTTGATATTTGATATGACTTTCCTTGGGTATCCACTAGGGAATGCCTCAGTAAAGGAAGTAGGGGTGAGCCTGTTATGTTATGGTAGTACAACATGAGCTGGGCTTGAGCTTGCCAAATCTAGCATGACACAGTCTGAGTGTGAATCCTAGCAGTCTCCAAGGCCTAATGCTCAAGAGGGAATAAATATTGTTTGTTATTTTTTTTTATTCTATGCATGTGGAAATCTAGTGAATATCTTGCAACTGCTGAATATTAATTACGTTGAAATAATTCTTGTATTTTATTCATGTTCTTTTTGTAGATGTAATATGTCTGTTCACTTTGCTATTTCATATTCACATTAGATATTGCTAACAAGTATATCTCTCTATTTATATTGTTTAGTAAATTAATTGTCTTTGTAAGCCTTCTGTGATAGTACTTGCTATTTGTTAAAATTACTACTTAACTATTCTTCATGGATATTTTGTGGTATTAATCTTGTCTATGTTACTGAGAAAATTATTTCTCACTCTAATGTGGTTTATATTTTTCTTAGATGCCAATTTATCGTGTAACACTAGAACACCAAGTGGAGTGGATCTAGTTTCCACTACGGGGAGGGGTCTTTGTTATTCACAACATACAGATCATATCATGTGATGATTTGTTCGTGCAGTGCCTGTGTATTTTGTGGCCCCATGGGAGCTTGAATCTCACTCATTTCCATTGAGTGGATTTGACCTTCCACCACCACCATATCCATGAATAGTGACCTAGTTGCAGATGCTAACTCTTTGTGAAAATAGGGGACTAACCTTTTTGGTCTTTTTTTTATCCAGGGATTTTCTTTTTGGATAGTTATGGGATAGGTCCCCTTTGATGTGATGTGATTTGTATGATCCCACTCCCCTATAATGGAACTCTTAAACTAGTTTGTATGAATTACAATGTATTTCAGTTATCTTCATGTTTTGCTATGTTATTAATTAGATTCTATTGTGAAAGGATAATTACCATAGAAAAAGGTAATTAAAATCAAATTAGGAATTTCTCAAAAAAAAATTTATAACTAAAAATGGGTACTTAGAAGAGATGTTACATATAACATGTTATTGGTAAGTGGAAAAGGAGCTGCCTGTTAGGTGTAGAAACTCGTCAGGGGTAAGGAGCTGCCAAAAAGGTGTAGTCACCACCATTAATGTTAAATCTTGAAATTTATACGACCTTCATGTTGATATTTAACTCTTGAAGATGACTCTTTACATGAGCTTCAATACTAATCAACATTGCTTGGTTAATCTAGCTACTTTTAATTATTATAATTATTTATCTACTCACTGAGTTTTAACTTACTCTTTTAAATTTCATTTTTTTTAGATAGTGGTGTTAGAAATGATCTGCCTCCATCATCTTAGAGATTTGAAGCATTGTAGCTCAAGCTTGTTCTTGGATTACTAGGGTGTGGAACTTTTGTTGTGGAAAATTTTCTTTTGATTTCATTATTGTAATATACATTAAATATAGCTTTATTTGACACAGATAGGACCCCCTCCTTTGTATTTCTTTTTTTTTGGTATATTAACTATTGGTGGCGAGTGTGGAACTTCCCCCTTGTTGTTTTGTTGGATTTATAGTTGTTGTAAAAATTTAGAGATGTCCAAATTTTAGGGGAAACTCTGTCAAAATTTTTGCAAGAATTATAAATACCTATGTAAATGAAATGAGGCAGTATGATGATTTAGATGATGAAATATACATGTGTCGTATTGTTAAAAGGGTCTTTTCATCCATGGTGTTATTGGTTAGGCTTACGGACTTGAACATTTCCTACTTTCTGTGCTGGACACCCTCTCTGGTTTAGGATGTGACAAATTTGGTATTAAAGCATAGGTTTTCTGTGTCCTGTGGAGCAAGTACTCTTTACTGATGCCTTAGTTATCTTTATGAACCCAGACATAATCATAACTAAGACATCATTAGAGGCTTTATAGGGTGCTGATGATTCTTTTCATTTTGCAGTTTCTTAGGAAGCATTAGTGTGTGAATATATATATATACATATTTATATGAATGATTAGCTTTTGTTCTAAACTTGTGCTTTAGTTTATATATGTAACGTCTCTTCTAAATACTCATTTTTAGCTATAATTTTTTTTTCTCATTAGAGTCTAATTAATGGCATAGCGGACTATGACAATAACTGAAATACACTGTAATTTATACAAACTAGTTTAAGAGTTCCCTCATAGGGGAATAAGGTCATACAGGTCACATCACATCAAAAGGGGATCTATCCTATAACTATCCAAGAAAGAAATCCCTAGATAACAAAAGGACCAAAAAGGTTAATCTCCTAAGTTCACAAAAGGGCAGTGTTAACGACTAGGCCTCTGTTCATGCAAACAGAGGAGCAGGAGGCTCAACTCTACCCATTGGGAATGTGTGGGACTCTAGCTCTCTTGGGGACACAAAGTACACTAGTACAGCACAAACAACATCATCGCATGATATGATGCGTATGTTATGGATGACAAAAACCCATCCCCAGAGTGGGAACTAGATCCACTCCTCCTGGAGTTCTAGGATCACTTGATAATTTAGCATATAAGAAAAGTATAAACTATAATAGAGTGAGAAATAATTTTTTCAGTAACATAGATAGGATTAATACCACATAATATCCATGAAGAAGAGTTAAGCGATTTTAATAGACAGCAAGTAATATAATGGCAAGACAATTAATTTACTAACCAATATAAATAGAGAGATATACTTGTTAGCAATATCTAACATGAATATCAAATAACAAAGTGAACAGATACATTACATCTAAGGATAGAACAGGAATGAAGATAAGAATTATCTCAATGTAATTAATATTTAGCAGTTGCAAGGCATTCACGAGATTTTCGCATATATAGAATATAGAAAATATCACAAATAATATTTATTCTCTCTTGACCATTAGGCCTCGGAGACCACCAAGCTCAACACCCAAATTGTGTCACACTGGTTTTGGCAGGCTCAAGTCCAGCTCATGTTACACTGCCATGACATAACAGGCTCACCCCTGCTTCCTTTACTGAGGCATCCCCCAATGGGTACCCAAGGAAAGTCATATAAAATACCACAATAATATGTCATCCAAGCCATCATTTGATCAATGCATGATAGATATATTTGGAAAAGAACTGCCTTGCATAACTCTGTGCATAAATAATCTCGATAGCATGACTGTAACACCTTAACCTCTAGCTCATACCCAGCGTGCCCTCTTACTCATATACATATGCGGAACTCACAAGGGAGATAAACTCTCTACCTTATGCTTGCTTTTTCTATAGCACTATGTGTGGGTAGAGATCCACTTTAGAAGTAACATGGACCGGTTGAGCTCTCTCTATGGTTCCTCATGCTCAAGTACTCTATTGAGACTTATTTCAATCCCTACTATATGCTTAGAACTCATGGAAAGCAAAAAGGGATTGGAGACATGCATTTTCGCTAGTGGCAGATTTTGCTTCTTTTCTGGGCTAACTTTGGAAATTCATAACTAAATGCAGAAAAATCTTATCTACAAGATCTGGGTCAATATAGAAAGTTTGAGACGTCTACTTCATGCTAAAAATACTTAGAAGTCTCAATCTCTCACTCATTCTGCGTTTGACATCGAAATAGCTCACTGGTCAGAGGGGGCTTCTTTGCTGTCACAGTTTACTGATATGGACTTTGAAAATGTCTAACTAATTCCACAAAAATCCAATGCTCCTAAACTCTATCTCTATGGAAAGATGTGGATGTTAGCTAGAGGAGAAAAATATCTCCAGATCAGTCCACCAAGCCAATTCCCCGGAAACCGATGAAACAGTACCTCGGGTCTGGTTAGGGGTCTGATTCTGGGCAGGAACTTCGAAATTGCATAACTTCCTCTCTGGACCTCTAAATGAGGTTCTTCCAGTTCCTACAAGTCACTGTTACCCTCTAGTTTCTGTGTATAAAATTTCGTAGCCATTGGACTACGTTTGCCCCTCGGATGACATGATTTCAAATCTGACCAAATGAACAGTGAATTTCAAAAATCCGAATTTCTGATGTCAACTTTGGATGCTCATAGAAAATGCTATAGACCTCTAAATGACATGAATTCTAGCTTCCCAAAAAGCTCTAAACATACTCTAGTTCCATGTCAAATCTCATGGCTAGAAGAGGTCATATGGCTATTCTATGACATCATGTGCAAAATGGCCTTTTCTTGGCCAAAAGTGTGGCTAATGGGGTCCAACCTTAAATTTTCTACTTCTATGACTCTTTGAGCACATGAGAAAGCTTCTATCGGAGCTATCAATCATGCCTCAAGTGTCTAATAACTCAGATTGGGGAAACTCACTACCCCATGCCCACTTATGCACCCATATATACTAAGCTACCATTGGCTCTTTCTCATTCAACCATGCTATTTCATTCATCATAAAGCTCATTCTCATACATTCATCATTAATACATACATTGTCTTACAATATTTGTACATGCTACATCATATACATCATTTACATCTCATGTACAAGTTACATATACAATGTAGTACAAAACTATACACTTTTCTTCATCTCTATCCCTAGCCTCATGCTTGTTGGTGGTTGCTCCCATCTCTTATCTCACTTGGGCCACCTGACATGGTTGGATGGTGGAGAGGGGGGTGAGATTCGGAGAATCTCAGTAGTTCAACTCTCATTCAAACATACATATATTTCATGCAACAAGTCTCATTATGCATGTATGGCATGTTAGCATATAAAACATGATGAAAAACATTTAAAACATATGAAATGGCCATGGATAACATTCATGAGCTCGCTGAGTACTTGGATCGGCCTCACCCCTTCCCTTATGGCTTTTGGATTTGCCTTCCCATACTTTAGAGGTATTTAGACTCACCCTTACTCTTTGGGAGTCAACCTCACTTTTGGGAGACATGGCTCAACCAACTTAGGGCTTCGGCTCATCCTCACCTTGGCTTCAGGGTTATTGGCTTTTCCATTTCCTCAAGCAAACCAATCAAGCATTTAAAACATCATCTCAATCATATCACATAATCATGCTAACACACTTCTCATAGCTCATCTCATTCATACACACAAGCAAGACAATGTAAACACACAATTATGCATGAGAGAAAGTGGAGAGAACTACCTTTGTTGGCTATTTACTACTTGCTCTGTCAATGGTCTCCTCCCTTGTTGATTTCACAACAACTTCTAGATGGGAGAGTTCCCTCTTGAGCCTAACCACACAAAAGCATGGAATTAATACTTTACTACTCAATTCTTAAGCTAGGGATCACTTCTAAGCAGCTCTACTGAGCTTCTCACTCTAGGTTTCTTCCTCACTCTAGGGTCCATGAACTATCCCTCTCTTTCTCAACTCATAAGAAAGGGGAAAAGCAAGAAGAGAAGACTATCTACTTCTAATCTCTCAAGAATGGTTTCCCACTCTCTCTCCTCTAAACCAGACTCAAACCTAACCATTCCTAACATCTGAACCGTAGGAAAGAGGGGAAAAAGGGAGAGGGCCACATATGAAGAGGAAACCATGAGGATTCATACCTTTCTTGTGCTTTCCTCTTCTCTTCAGCTTCTCTCTCTCTCCTCCGCCCTTTGCTCTCTCCTAAGACGAGTTAGAGTCGGTTAGAAGAAGAAAGAAGAGATTTGGAAGCTTTTAAAAGTCAATTTCTCTTTTCCTCGCTTTTCTGGACCGCTCTCGCTACAGCGAGTTAGTGACCTCGCTACGGCGAGCTCGTGTCTGTTCCAGACTTTTGTCTTCGCTATGGCGTCGCTACGGCGAGATCGGGTCTATTTCAGACCTCTGCCTTCGCTAAAGCGCCGCTACGGCGAGCAACTCCCTGGTCTCTATATGGAATGCCATACTCGCTATAGCTAGGAACAATTTCGCTACGGCGAGCAACTTACTGGTTTCTATATGGAATGCCGCACTCGCTATAGCTAGGGACATACTCGTTACGGCGAAGAGGCATTCTCGCTATGGCTATTCCATATCTCGCTATGGCGAGAAGACTTAGAAAATTCTTAGCTGTCCGAAAATTTTCCAGCTTCTCTTTCCTTTCCTTTTTCTCCCTTCTTTTTTCTCTTTTCTTTTTCTGGGTTATTACAATGACAGTGTACTAGAGTTTGAAATTTAGTGTTTTAGATATTTTTAAGTATCTTTGAGATTAGACATTTAATACAACAGCAGCTACCTAATGGCCAACTTTAGCGCATACACAGGGCTCACCCCTTGTCCACCCCATGTATATTGGCCAGTCCTTTAGGCTTACCCCCTGTCCGCCTTATATATATTGGTTGGTCCTTTACCAAGTAATTCATACTCATATAATTAGGTAGTAAACAACATATTATCCATGTCAGGAAATCAAGTAGTATATCAGCACAACAAACAATGTAATTCTAGGACACATATTATCACATATTCCATTCTTGACATAACACTACGTAAATTTTTCAACTATCATAAATGGGCACCAAAATTTACAATATAAATATCAGCACAATCCGGGTAGAATGTATAATATATTAGGCTTCAAAAATCATCCAGAACATGTCAAATAACATCAAGAAAAATTCAAGAACTTCTTGGTCAACACTTTTTCTCAAAAATTTGATTTTTTATATAATCATCCATAAATCATCAAAATTTTACTATAAGCCTTATTTTTTATGTATATCAGTCTAATTTAGTTGGATTTTAAGAAAACGCTTCTCTAAGTATATGTATATGTGTTGGTCGAACTTAAGTGTCAAGGAAGATATGTGATTTCACTTCATTTTTATGTTACCAAATAGCCACACATACATATTCAAGGAAGCTAACAAAAGCCCTCAATCAATTTCTAGAGATTTCATAGGTATTCTACAATTTTCTCAAGGTACAATTCTAGGGTTTCTTGCCACTTTCTTCATGAAAATCAAAGTCATATTAATCTTCCTCTTCCTTAGGCTTTCTCCCATCACTTCCCCCTTTATTTTGTCTTCAATTTCTCCTATGGCATCTTGAAATACAAAGCTTCTTGATTTGTAGAAAAATTGCCAAGATTAGGAATTTTCTTGAATCACATGAATCCATAAGCCATATATATGATTTCTCTATCTTTTTTCTATCTTTTCTTGGCTAGAATTCATGGAAACAATAAAATTTCCTGTAACACTCCAAAAATTAATTAAGGTGTTAATAATGTATTTGGACTAATTGAGAATAATTATTTTGAAATAATTAAGTAAACTATACGAATGAAAATTTATAGAGAAATAAGTTATTAATATGGGTTTAAGATTTCAATTAGATTAAAGCTTAATTTGGGCCTAAAATTAATTTGAATAAGCCATGGGTAAGGATTTATGGAGGCCCAATGATTTTAAGTGTAAGCCCAACTCCTTATCATGAGACTTGGGCCAAGAGAGATCACTTAACAATAGCCCAATTTGATTTAGTGAAATTGAGACCCACAACCCAATTTATATAAGCCCTTATAGTTGGCCCAACACACATTATGCAGACCCAAATGGAATTGACTCTTGGAACTTGACCTAACCCAATCAAATTTCTGCAGCCCAACTTATGAAATAAGGCCCAACAAGTATGAAAATCTGAACCCACAATGAATTGGGCCATTGGGTCAGCACATCCCACTTCTAGCTTTAAATTTTCTACAGCCCATCTCATTTAACACCAGCCCACTTGAAATAATGGGCCCATTGGACCAGCCCATCTTCACTAAAACCCTAAGAAGCCTTCTCTCCACCCATTTGGCTGCCAAGGGATTCATGTTCTGCAGACTTAGAAAGCTATTTTCGCACTTGAGAAGAGGGGCTAGGGTTTTTCTGCATTCCTCCGCCATTTCTCACTTCTAGAGGAAGATTTGGCCAAGGTAATTTATACAAAACATGTCCCTCTCATCCTCTTCTTAATTTTGGTCCGATTAATTTCTGAGTTTGAGTATTTTCATCTCCTTCTCAAATTTGAAATTTGGTGTTGGGTGATTCCTTGCAAGATTTTCGGACTTGAAGGTTAGAGGGAGGATTAGGTAAGCTTTTCCCTTCTATTTTGTGTATCACATTGCTAGGAAATGCTCCTAAGGATGCATTATCATAATGGGTTCTGTTATTGTGTGAAATTACAAGGAGATAATGGTGGAAAACCCAATTTTCTGGGCTTGATGATTGAAATACGAATTTTGGTGAGTCCATGGTGGATTTTCGGAGGTGAGGCTATGGCTGTTGTTAAGTGAGTATATCCTTCCCATTTTGATGCATCTTTTGTTAGTTTGAGACCCCTATAGTTGACCTATGATATGGGCTTTAGTTTCATGTGAAATTACCCAGAAATTGGAGTGAACTATGGCAATTTTTGGTGTGGGAAAGTTGGAATCCGAAATTAAATCCCTTGGTAATTAGGTGAGTAACCTCTAGTCTGTCATTAGGAGTTCAACTCTTTGGATATTTAATTGTGATTAGAAATGATGATAATTATGCTTGTTATAGGCTTGGTGTGCATTTGGATTATTATGGTAGCTAGGGGAAGAGTAATTGGCTTCATTGAGGTAACTGGGGTTATTCTTCACTTCCATGTATATGTTCATGTTGATCTAATATTGTTTGCACATATATGGTTTTGAAATGTTAAATGATTGGTTGACTACTTGAATTGTTATTGTGATTGGACCTTGTGAGTCCATGGTGGAGTTGTGGTGTGGCTGCAACCTGTGCATATGCTTTGATCGAGCACTGGGTTGTGATTAGACCCCAGATGCACTGAGCCCTGGTTGTGCTCATTATGGAGTAGGTGCCGTGGACGGACCTCTCCCGGTGTTATTGGCCATTAACATGTTGTGTATAACTGCTGGTATGGGACAGTAGTTCTTTGTAGTTCAACTAGTTCATTTGCAAATTGAATTGATGATTCTGGTATTGATGACATGAAATTGCATTGGATTGATTAACTTGTACATATATATGGAATCTGCCCTTTTGTTACTGAGATTGTATATCTCACCCCATTATGGGCTAACATTTTCAGGGACCGGACCTCGTAGTGGCAAGAAGAAAATTAATGGGAGTTTGCTAAATGGTTTGGTAGCACATCAATTTAGGAGCTTTGACAAAATGTATTGTAACTAAATTGCTAGTTTTGTATCATTGCTACATTGCATCATGAGTTGCCAAGTATAGGGATTGTATATGTAATTTGATTATCATGGGATTGCACACTTTGATTGTAATTGGCTAATAATGGATATGTGATTCGATTTTATATGAACATTAAGCATTGACCCCATGCACCTTGTGACCATAATACATTTACTGTCATTTATTCTTGAATTTGCTAATATAAGCTAGTTGGGCAAGTAGGAAATAGTATCTAAGTTTTGCAATGGTAATGGAGGGATTGATGGGTAAATAGGATAGATAAATACCATTTGAGTCATATAAAATGAGAGAAAACGGTCCTAGAGTGCTCCTAGGGTGGGGATTAGAGTGTGTGGGACGAAATTTGGGTAATGTAGTCACAGGAGGGAGTCTCGCCACGGCCAAGAGGGCTTCGCCGCGGCCAAATGAGTGGCAGTGGCGAGGAACGCCGCGACGTAAAGGGGGAAAAATTGCCTAAAAGCTAACAGAATGAAAACGCGCCGAGGTGCAAAAATATTGCGCCGAGGCGGAGCTGACAGAATGGAAACTCACCGAGGCTCAAATATATTGCGCCGAGGCGGGAATCGTGGGGTTTAGAGAAGTAGTTCCAGGAGGCATTTCTGCCGTGGCTCCATGAAGGCTGGCCACGGCGCAAGTCCCCAAACTCCTATTTTGAGCCTAGAAACCCTAATTTCTTTAATGGTAATGGTAAGAAATGATATAGGAACACTTGTGAGAGGTTATTGGGTATTGAAACTAATGGACGGATGAATCATAAACCCCTTATGACAGTAGGATTTCTTTTATGTAAATTTGGTTTTGTTTGTGGTGGTATGGTGATGACCCTAACATCAAGGTTCAAATTTTTCCATATTTTCACAATGTGATGAATTGTAACAACTCCAAACCTTGATAATTAATAATTAATAATATATTTAACCATAATTACAATGATAGG
Source organism: Erythrophleum ivorense (assembly GCA_026724425.1). NCBI lineage: Eukaryota > Viridiplantae > Streptophyta > Magnoliopsida > Fabales > Fabaceae > Erythrophleum > Erythrophleum ivorense. The sequence continues at coordinate 32,491,089 of JAIUCV010000007.1, read as the reverse complement.
AACGTAGGGTTGTCACATTTCCCATCCCCTCTTTCCATGGAGGAAATTTAGAGAAAAAGAGAAGAGAAAATTCTTGTAGAAAAATAGAAGAAAAACCAAGAAGAAGAAAGCCTATCTATGTTATCTTAGCTTCGCAGTGTTTGATTTTCCCTGGTGGCTTTTCTTTCTTTCTTCCTCCTCCTTTTTCTTCTTCCTTAGGCTGAATTCTCTTCTCTTCCTTCTTCTCCTTGTCTTGGGTGAATTGGTGCGTGTATTTTGTGCGTGAGAATGGCATGAAAGTGTGTGTGTGGTTCATATATATACTAGTTATAAATGGTTAAGATTTAATTAACTTTAAGGTGGAAGATCTTAGCCTTTGGATTACATGGATGGTCAAGATTTAACCTTGAAATAAGAGATAAAATGTACACCTTAGGATTAGATCAAAGGGTGTGATTTGATCTTGAAAAGGTAAAGAAATCTAAGCCATTGGATTGTATCAACGGTTTAGATCGTATCACGTTTTATGAATGAATATTAGTCATTGGATTACCCTAGTTACTTTTGCGTAGTGTGTGAAGATAAGATTGCATTTAATGTTGCTTCAGTCGGCCTCTATGTCATGCTGAAGTCAACGGTAACTTTTTCATAATATGTGAGATTTCTAAGATTTGTTGACACAAGCTTGTGTAATCGCTTTGTCACTTGTGTAGCTTCTAGAATTCCCTTCCAACTTCTAATCTCTTCTTTACACATGGGTCACATCTCATCACTTTCTTTCTCCTCCCTGGCACCACATCAGCACTTTCCTAGCTCCCTGGTGCCACGTCAGCTTTTCCCCAGTTAGACTTACAAAATTGCCACTGTTTCTTAGGTCTTCCATAATATCTTATTTAATCTGTACTTTCTAAGTTCTCTTTTATATTTTAATATTATTTGGCCCTATGTGAGTCCCCTTTAATGTCTCCGACTATATATTTAAATATCATTCATTTTCCTAATATTTTATTATTTTAGGGTCCAAATGACTATTTTGCCATTGGTAGTGATGTAACAGATAAGCACCTCTGTTCATTTTTTACTTATATCTCCTTTATAACTCCATATTTCTGGATTTTGTTACCACTACCTAGTAGATTTTTCTGCATCAAATTTCCTAAGACAACTAATATGGGATTAGGGTTTTAGTTTGTCTCTGTATAAGCTTGTAATCATTCCGGGCCATTTTTTGGCTTAAACAAATCCAGAATTCCATGCAACGAATTTTATAATTTTCTATGCATTATTTTCTAACTATTGATATATATATATATTGGACTAGCTCTGAATTCCCTTTTCTTCTAGAAAAATTATCAAAGTTCATCTAGGTGATAAATGACAATTTTGCCCTTAGGCCCCTTGGCCCCCCTAAAATCTCAAAAATTCCTCGAGGTCCTATTCAACTTATACTTCTCATATACGAAGCTGTTTTATTTAAATTCTTCTTATTAAAGCTTAATAAATTCATTACATAAAATACTAAATAATTTGAAAAACCTAATTTTAGGGATGTTACAATATAGAGCAATGATGTCGATTGGATCTAGTGCAGCTATGGGAGTAGCTGCTAAAGAAAATGTAGATGAACCTTTTGTTAAGGCTCCTGCCCCACCGATAGCCCTAGCCTTTAGGGGTGGTGGTAGAAGAGCTGGTAGAGGTCAAGGTAGGTGTGGTGGGCATAATGGGCAAGGTAGGGCTACCCCACCCCAACAAAGAATGTAACAATAGAAGGAATTATGCCTCCTCAACTACAATTAGGATCATTGGATACCTTAGTGGCTAGGTTACAGGGAACTGTGGAAGCATTAGCAAATGTAGTACAAGTACAGGGAGTGAGAATTGATCAATTAGTGGGTGTTGTAGCCCCGTAAGCTCAAGCATAAGTTCAGCTTACTTCAGTGGCGTGGCCAATATAGAATGAAAGCAGGAATACTAATGATTTGATATCACGATTTTTAAAGTTGAAATCATTGATACTTTCTAGGTCTAATAGTTAATAGGAGGGATACTAATGATTTGAAATCACTGATACTTTAAAAAAAATTTACAAAAGAAAAGAAGAGATAGAGAAGGAAAAGGAAACAATGAATGAGAGGTTTGAAAAAAAAAAGGAAAAGCAATTGAAAATCAAAAGAAAGAAGTCTTTTGAATTGAGTTTATAGTTGCCTATACTTGTTGAAAAAAACAAAAAACAAAAGGGCCTTGAAACACATTCTTCTCTATCCTAGATTGTCATTGATTGCTCTTAAGGTTCTAAGGTATCCATTTGTTTATTTTTCCTCTTATTTTTGTGTCCATTCATTTCTTCCCTTAACCTCACTACAACCCTAAATAAAGTCCTATTGATTTATGCATTGCATTTGGCATGGGTGTTGGAGATTGTGCCCTAGGCCAATCATTTGTAAACATTGTGCTTCATTAAGAATAAAAGTTTTTCTATTACAATTATTATATTTGCATGTTTCTATAATAATTATATCCTTGGATAAATTATATTCATTATCCTAAATATCCCTAGTTGATCATCATTGTGGGAATGATGATGAATTAAGACAAGTATGAATTTGATTGATGGTTATGTGTTAATCATGTATGGAGATATAAATCAAAATCATAGGCGCTTGTTGGGAACAGGGTGCTGGATCGACCCGTCCTGAGGTAGCTTCATGGATTAGGTCATAAGCGTACCTCATTTATAACCGTGTCACTAATCCCTCATACCTGAGATCATCATAGATTCCAACATGAAGGACATTGTACTTTGGCATTGTCAAAAGTCACCTTTGACTGAGTGAACATAAAGGCTATGGTTGAGCATAGTGGACTCCATGTAAAGGATGATGAGTGGTCAAGATGGAATTTGTCCTTCTAGTTAACGGAGAGATATCTCTGGGCCCCTTGATGAGTGAGACTGAGAAATGCATGGCCATGCTTAGATGGAAGGGTTTTCCATTCGTTCTGTCGGTCTGCACCCAAATCGAGAAACTAATGATCGAGTAAGATAAGGATGACATTTTCATGCCTCATGCTCGATCAAGATATCATGTGATAAAAGGGATGTGACAGGGTTATATGATAGGTTGTATCGGATCACCAAACCCTATGTGATTTGGGTAGTCACTATGTCTTACTAGAGGCTACTGGTGACTTGTGGGTGCAATAATATTGTTGGCCCACTTCCAATATCATATAGGCCTACAGGGTCACACATAAGAATGAATTAACTTGAACAAGAATATCCAAATTCATTGAACCTAGAATTGTGTCTAGATTCGATGAATTTTACGCTTAATTAGGGTGAGATAATTATATATATATATGTTATATATATGTAGTTAATTTGAAATATAAGTATATATATTATTTGATATATATATATAATATTTCATATATATATATATAGAAATTCGAAATATATATATTTATATTTGATATAAATATATATATTATATTATATATTTCAATATATATATTTACTTATAAATGAATTAGTTAAAATTGAATTTATGAGATAAATTTGAATTTCAACTAATTTGTTTAAGATTAATTTGGATTAATTTAAATAATGTATTTAAATTAACTAATTTAATCTAAATATACCTCTATAAAAGGAGAGGTAGGCTAGGGTTTAGATACACAAAAAAAAGGAGTTAGATTTCTAAAACCCTAAGCCATCACCCTAGAGAGAGAGAGAGAGAGAGCGGCCGTACACTTAAAGAGAGAAAAGTGTATAGATGCCTAGAGAGAGAAGATCGTCTTCTCATCAATTCACGTACGGACGTGGTGAACGAAGGTGCTAGCATGCCTTTTAAGTTGCCAGATCATTTGTGGGATACCGGTAGAGGGGGCTGCACATAGATGTCAGTTCCAGAGATCCGAAAGGACAAAGCATGTTGCAAAGGTAATATTTTATCTCATACTCGATTTAATCAAGTCGATGGATCCATGGGAGGAAACGAATTAAAATTTTCGCTGCATGTACTGTTCATTTCTTTCAATGGGTGGTGGAGATTTAGATGCTTGACAAGCTTATGGTAGTGAACTTTGGATAGGTGAAATTTGAGTGAAACACATTGCCTAAACACTTGAGAGTTAAGAGTAAACACCAATCCAAGTGAGGGGCTATGCATTTTGATTCATTCTCTTCAAATGAAATTGCCATGGAGCTTATTTCTTGATGTAAGTGAAGTTAGCTTAGATTGTTGAAGTGTTGATAAGTTGTGAATATTCTCTAGCTTGTAACTCTTCTATTTTCCTTTTTCATTTTCATCTTTCCACTTGCCATTCCATTAGCTTTTTATTGGATTTTGAGCTTTACCCAGGAGTGCAAAGATTTAAGTGTGGGGGAATTTGATAAACACATTTTTCTATATATTTTATTCTCCTAAACTTGAGCATTTTAATAATGAATTATGGCTTTAAGACTTTAATTAGATAAGATTTTATTTTAGTAGCCATTTCTATATTTTAGGAGTTAATTTGCTAAATTTTGGAATTTTAATGCATAAATCTTTTTAAATGAATTTTGTGAATATTCCTATTTCATCTTTTCCATTCTTTTTGTGCAGATTTTCAATGAAAATTGGAGCTTGAATTGAAGGAGAAATGGAGCTTCAAATGTGCATTTCTTAGAAAATAAAATTTAAAAACAAGAGAATGAAAAGGAGGCAGGACAATCAACATCATCCATCTTATTCATGAACATTCCGCGTAGGCACTCCACTTCATTCACAAGCTCCCACACACTAATGAGCAGCCACAGTTTCCCTTCCTTTACTTAAAGCAAACAAAGAAGGCAAGGCAACTAAATAACTTAGATAAGGGCAGCTCGTGTGAAGAGAAGTTTTATGCTTGGCTGAAGAAGAAGCAACATGAAAGAGGAGTAGCAAGGAATAGTAGAGAATGAGCTGGGGAGAAGTCTAGGTCATAAATACACACACATGCAGAACAGAGAAGAAGGTGAGCGCATGGGTTCTAGACGTGGGGGCTTTTCGAGGAGAAAAGAGAACACTACAATAGCTATAAGAAGCTACTGGTTTCTTTTGATAAGAAGGCAAAGCAAGAAGCAAACTTGAACTCGAGTTCTACATGCATGTGAGCAAAACAGAGGAGAAGAAAGATGAACTAGGCACAGGGTCTGTAAAGGAAAGAACTACAAGTTATAAGAAGAAAGCAGCATGTAGTAAAACATGAAGGAGTCATGTACACACAAGAGAACATGCAGAATCACGTCATTCTATTACGTAAATAGTAGCTCCTCATAGACAACAACAAGGCATGAGTTTTCTTAAGTTTCATGCATACATTCAGCTCACCTCTGATCCATGTAGCTTTCATCTACACAAACAAACACGTGGGAGGCAGCATGTGATTCATTAAGGTGCAGAACATGTGAGAGGCGTGGAGAGAAAGTGATGAAGGAACTATTAGTTTTTGAAGAGAAGGAAGCCATAATATTTAGCAACGAGCATGCAGAAGCTATAGGCTGGAATTCACGTGGAAGAACTAAGCGTGGGAAGAAGTTTATGTGGAAACAACTTGTGAGAAGCAACAAATGTTCAGCTCACATACCACGAGCAAAACGCATGAAAAAGCATGAGGGAAGCCAATGTGGAAAAAATCATGGCAAAGAAAGACAACGTGTGACAGTAAATTAAATGAAGCATGGGGCAGCAGTGAAAATGGGAGAAGAAGACACGAAGAAGGAAAACATGTGGAAAATTGGTGGAGCAACAAATAAGGCAAGGGTTTAGTAAAACACATGGACATGAAGCTTGAATATTACGTGGAATGAGTTGGAGAATACAACATGAGAAGAAGCACATGAGGTGAATAAAATAAAATACACTCAGGCAGCATGTTATGCATCAATTCATTCATCCAAACCACGTAAGAAGCTTTGGGTTGACTTGTAGGCACGTGAAAGTGAGCATGAGAGGGGCACATGACTTATTAAAACATGCTAGACATACCATCGAGGGGATTACTCCATTCATTCGAATAAATCCATTTAGACATATATTATTCAAGCATCCATCATCATTCACGCCTTTTCATCCACTCTATCTAGTAACCACGTCGTATCCATTTTACACTCCATTTTCCTCCATTTCCATCCACCCAATGAAGCTTTAATCCTCTTTATGGCTAGTTAGGAAAAAGATCCTTGGTGGAAGCTTGAATCCATGGAGAAGAACTCAGAATTTTGGCTAAGATTCTCCTATTTTTCCAACACTTTTTTTTTATATTCTCTTAGTTAAGATTGTATTTGATTGGGAATGTGTGTTGTATATAATTAGTGGCTGGTTAGACATTAATTAGGATACTTTTTGTTGATTAATTAATTAGATTAAACACTAAATTTTTCATTATTCTCTAATTTCCCATATATGCCATGAAGGTGTTCAATGAAATGCATGAGTGAGATTATGTACTTGATTGTTTGATTTGAGTATTCCTTGGTTTTAGTTAGTTAATTAAACATCTTAAGGTGATGATTCAGAGGCTAATTAATTGGTTAATCAATCAAATTAAGTGTTTATTGATCCTAATGACAAGAATTGATGATTTAATGCAGGATTAAGGTTTCAATGCAACATTACTTTGTTAATCTCTTGATTCTTGAGTGGTAACCTAAGATAACTTGTTATAAACACAATTAGGGACTCTTAGACCAAAATAATCACAATTGAATTAGGGTAAGGATAGTGGATACCAAGGAACGAATCCAAAGCTAGTCACAAGCTCATCATTCACCTTATAACTCATACAATTAGGTAATGTTTAGGAACCTTATTTCAATTTCATTTTAGATAGTTTAAGTCAATCAAACCCCCTAAATTAGATAGTTCTAGGATCCTTTAACATTTAGAAAACCCAATTATATATTGAACTCCAATTCCAAGGGAGATGATCTAGGTTGTGCCAGTAGCTATATATAATCCAACCTAGTTTTATTTTGAGGGTTGCGAGACACAACCCATCTGTTGGAGATTGTGCCCTAGGCCAATCATTGTATTGCGAACATTGTTTTTATTACGAAATAAGAGTTTTTTTTATTACATTATTATATTATTTGCATGTTTATATATAATAATATCCACGGATAAATTATTTTTTTTTGAATTATCCAAAATATCCCTAATCAATCATCCTTGTGGGAACAACGATGAATTAAGATTAGTATGATTTTGATTAATTAAGTGTTAATCATGTATGATGATATGAATCAAAATCATAAGCGTGTGTTAGAGAACAGGATGCTGGATAGACCCATCATGAGATAAGCTACATGGATTAGGTCATAAGTTTATCTTATATATAACCATGTCATTGATCCCTTGGACCTGAGATCACCATAGATTCCTACATGAAGGACACTGTACTTTGGCATAGTCTAATGTCACCTTTGACTGGGTGATTATAAAGACTATGATCAGGTATAATGGAATCCATGTAGAGGAAGATGAGTGGTCAAGATGGAATTTGTCCCTCTAATTAATAGAGAGATATCTCTGGGCCCCTCGATGAGTGTGACTGAGAAATGCATGGCCATGCTCAGATGGAAAGGGTTCCATCTTATATCAGTCTACTCGAAGATCGAGAAAGTTATGATCGAGCAAGTTGAGGATGCCATTTCCATGCCTTATACTCGATCTAGATATCGTGTGACAAAAGGGATGTGACAACCCTACCTTCCTATCATTGTAACTATGGTTAAATATACGATTAATCATTAATTATCAAGGTTTGAAGTTGTTACAATTCATCATATTGTGAAAATATGGAAAAATTTGAACCTTGATGTTAGGGTCATCACCATACCACCACAAACAAAACAAAATTTTCATAAAAGAAATCCTACTATTATAAGGGGTTTATGATTCATCCGTCCATCAGTTTCAATACCCAATAACCTCTCACAAATGTTCCTATATCATTTCTTACCATTACCATTGAAGAAATTGGGGTTTCTAAGCTCAAAGTAGGAGTTTGGGGATTTGCGCTGCGGCGGAAATGCCTCCTGGAACTACTTTTCTCAACCCCACGATTCTCGCCTTGGAGCAATATATTTGCACCTCAGCGAGTTTCCATTATGTCAGCTCCTAGGTGATTTTTCCCACTTTGTGCAGCGACGCGATTTATCAGGCCTCGCCGCTCCTTACCACTGTCACTCCGCAGACCAATTTTCTTCTCTTGTGCCGTGGCAAGATTGGTTATGCCGCGGTACTCTTCGGCTCTATCTTTCATTTGGCCGCGACGAGACTCCCTCCTGTGACTACATTACCCAAGTTTCGTCCCACACACTCTAGCCCTCATCCTAGGAGCACTCTAGGACCACTTTCTCTCATTTTATATGACTCAAATGGTATTTATGTATCCTATTTACCCATCAATCCCTCCATTACCATTACAAAACTTAGATACTATTTCCTACTTGCCCAACTAGCTTATATTAGCAAATTCAAGAATAAATGACAGCAAATGTATTATGGTCACAAGGTGCATGGGGTCAATGCTTAATGTTCATATAAAATCGAATCACTTATCCATTATTAGCCATTTACAATCAAAATGTTCAATCCCATGATAATCAAATTACATATACAATCCCTATACTTGGCAACTCATGATGCAATACAACAATGATACAAAACTAGCAATTTAGTTATAATACATTTTGTCAAAGCTCCTAGACCGATGTGCTACCAAACTATTTAGCAAACTCCCATTAATTTTCTCCTTGCCACTAAGAGGTCCAGTCCCCAAAAATGTTAGCCCATAACGGGGTGAGATATACAATCTGAGTAACAAAAGGGCAGATTCCATATATATGTACAAGTTAATCAATCCAATGCAATTTCATGTCATCAATCCCAGAATCATCAATTCAATTTGCAAATGAACTAGTTGAATTACAAATAACTACTGTCCCATACCAGTAGTCATACATAACATGTTAATGGTCAATAACACCGGGAGAGGTCCGTCCACGACACCTACTCCATAATGAGCACAACCAAGGCTCAGTGCATCGGGGTCTGATCACAACCCGGTGCCCGATCAAAGCACATGCACGGGTGGCAGCCATACCACAGCTCCACCATGGACTCACAAGGTCCAATCACAATAACAATTCAAGTAGTTAACCAATCATTTAACATTTCAAAACCATATATGTGCAAACAATATCAGATCAATATGAACATATACATAGAAGTGAAGAATAACCCCAGTTACCTCAATGAAGCCAATTACTCTTCCCCTAGCTACCATAATAATCCAAATGCTCACCAAGCCTATAACAAGCATAATCATCATCATTTCTAATCACAATCAAATATCCAAAGAGTTGAACTACTAATGACAGACTAGAGGTTACTCACCTAATTACCAAGGGATTTAATTTCGGATTCCAACTTTCCCACACCAGAAATTGCCACAGTTTACTCCAATTTCTGGGTAATTTCACATGAAACTAAAGCCCATATCATAGGTCAACTATAGGGGTCTCAAACTAACAGAAAATGCATCAAAATGGGAAGGATATACTCACTTAACAACAGCCATAGCCTCACCTCCGAAAATCCACCATGGACTCACCAAAATTCGCATTTCAATCATCAAGCCCAGAAAATTGGGTTTTCCACCATTATCTCCTTATAATTTCACACAATAACAGAATCCATTATGATAATACATCCTTAGGGGCATTTTCCAGCAATGTGATACACAAAATGGAAAGGAAAAGCTTACCTAATCCTCCCTCTAACCTCCAAGTCTGAAAATCTAACAAGGAATCACCCAGCACCAAATTTCAGATTTAAGGAGAAGATGAAAATACCCAAACCCAGAAATTAATCGGACCAAAATGAAGAGGAGGATGAGAGGGTCAAGTTATATATAACTCACCTTGGTTAAATCATCCTCTAGGAGTCAAAAATGGAGCCTCCATGTTGGTAGAACCCTAGCCTCCCTTGAACCTCCGAATTTCCTCTCTTGAGTTTCAGCAAAATGAGGGAGAGGCAAAAGAGTTAGGGTATAGTTGTGTTTGTGTTGGGTCCCAAGTGGGTTGTGGGTTGACCCATCAGCCCAAGGTCCAATTGGGCTCATTATGTCAAGTGGGTTGGTGCTAGATGAGATGGGCTATAAAAAGTTTAAAGTTAGAAGTGGGATGTGCTAACCCAATGGCCCAATTCTTTGTGGGTTCAGATTTTGTATACTTGTTGGGCCTTATTTCATGAGTTGGGTTGCAGAAATTTGATTAGGCTAGGCCAAGTTCCAAGAGTCAATCCAACTTGGGTCTACATAATGTGTGTTGGGCCAACTATAAGGGATCATGTAAATTGGGTCTTGGGCCTCTCTTTTCACTAAATCAAATTGGGCTATTACTAGGTGATCTTTCTTGGCCCAAATCTCATGATAAGGAGTTGGGCTTAACCTAAAATCATTGGACCCCTATAAATCCTTACCCATGGCTTATTCAAATTAATTTTTTGGGCCCAAATTAGGTTTTAATCTAATCAAAATCTTAAACCCATATTAATAATTTATTTCTCTAAAATCCTCATTCACTTAACTTGCCCAATCATCCTATATTAATTATTTCTAATTAATCTAAATCCATGATTAACACCTTAATTAATTTTTGGGGTGTTACAGTTTATATGTTGAATATGAAGGCCTTGAAATGAAGTTTATATGTTGAACATGAAGGCCATATGAGCTTAGTTATTGTTGTCATGTGCTGTACGGAATTGTACGGACAGGCTGCTAGCACACCATTCGAGTTGCTGAACTCCGTTCGTGTGGATACCAGTAGAAGGAGCTGATCTGCGGTCAGTTCCTGTGATCCAAACAAAAGTAAACAACAAACTCAATCGACAGAAAAGGTAATTCTCTGAACCTATTCGGTTCAAGCGATTTTGACGGATCCTTGGTGGGAATTGGAATAAAAATTTTAAACATTTCCGCTGTGTGCCTCCCATAATTCCCAACACCATCACCTACTTATGGGAAGCTTCATTTTGGGCAATGTTACAAGGCTATAGGTGCTTGTTATCTTTATGGACAAGTCAGACATTTGAAGAAGAATTGCCCACTCCAATAGCATGGGTCTAGTTATGGATCAATTTCATCATCTCATTAGATAGCTCCTATGGTAGTTACACCAATTTAGTCGATTCCTACACAACCAGGTAAGGGTGGTGTTGGGAGAGGTGTAGGGAAGAGGGGCCCAGCCTCTGCGATGAATGGGCAGGCTTATTTGTTTACTCTGACTAGACAAGATGTTTAAGCCTTCAATGCAGTAATGATAAGTACTCTTCAAGTTTGTTCATATGATGCTCATGTGTTATTTGATCCTAGTTCCACCCACTCATATATATCTCTTTATTTTACCAAATGGATTGGTAGGGATCTAGTTAAATTAGATGATTCTTTTATGGTTGCAACTTTAATAGGTGAAACATTTTTAGTGGACCATGTATCTCAATCTTGTAAGGTTTTTGTTGAAATAGGTAGACCTTAGCAGGTTTAAAGTGCTTGATATAATTGACTTTGATGTGATCTTGAGTATGGATTGATTAGCTTCTTGTCATGCCACTTGGATTGTCACTCAAAGGTGGTGAGATTTAATATTCTGGGTAAACCACCTTTCGATATAGGGTGATTGTAGGAAGTACCAACTAATCTAATCTTTTTATTGAGAGCCCAGAGGTTGCTAAGGAAAGGGTGCTAAGGATATTTGGCTACCATCAGGGATGTTGATACATAAATAGTAAACATGCAATAGGTTCTTATGGTCAGAGAGTTTGCTGATGTGTTTCTAGAAGAGTTACCTAGGCTACCACCAGATAGGGAGATTGAATTTCACATTGATGTAGTTCTAGGCAGCTAACCAATTTCCATACCTCCTTATCTCATGGCACTATTAGAGTTAAAAGAGTTAAAGGCTCAGCTGCAAAATTTGTTAGATAAGAGTTTTATCCATCCAAGTGTCTCTCCTTAGGGTGCTCCAGTACTTTTTGTGAAGAAAAAGGATGGTTCTTTATGGTTATGTGTTAATTATAGACAACTTAATAAAGTGACGATCTATAATAAGTACCCATTGCCCCATATTGATTATCTTTTTGATCAACTACAAGGTGCACAATGTTTTTCCAAGATAGACTTGTGTTCTGGGTACTACCAATTGAAGATAAAGAAGGAAGATATACCTAAGACAACTTTTAGAACCTGTTATGGTCATTATGAGTTCTTAGTGATGTCTTTCGGGTTAACTAATGCACCTGCAGCATTTATGGATTTGATGAATCAGGTATTTAGACCAAATTTGTTATAGTATTCATTGATGACATTCTGGTTTATTCAAAAAGCTGGGAAGAGCATGAACAACACTTACACTTAGTATTACAAAGGCAAAGAGAGGAGCAACTATATGCAGAGTTTTCTAAGTGTGAATTTTGGTTGGGCCAAGTAGCATTTCTTGGCCATGTTGTTTTAAAGGTCAAGTGGATCCAAGTAAGATAGAAGTTGTTCAAAAATGGCCTACACCTACTATAGTTACTGAGATCCGTAGCTTTTTAGGTTTGGTTGGATATTATTACTACTTTGTAAAGGATTTTTCAAAAATAGATGGCTCTTTGACTAGATTGACGTAAAAGATGTCAAATTTCAATGGACAAATTATAACACCTTAAAATTTATTAAGGTGTTAGTCATGGATTTGGACTAACTAAGAATAATTATTATGAAATAATTAGGTAAGCTATATGAATGGGAATTTATAGAGAAATAAGTTATTAATATGGGTTTAATATTTCAATTGGATTAAAGCTTAATTTGAGCCCAAAATTAATTTGAGTAAGTCATGAATAAGGATTTATGGAGGCCCAATAATTTTAGGTGCAAGCCCAACTCCCTATCATGATACTTGGGCCAAGAGAGATCACCTAGTAATGGCCCAATTTGATTTAATGAAATAGAGGTCCAAGATCCAATTTACATAAGCTTTTATAGTTGGCCCAACACACATTATGCAGACCCAAATTGGATTGACTCTTGGAACTTGGCCTGACCTAATCAAATTTCTGCAGCCCAACTTATGAAATAAGGTCCAACAAGCATAAAAATCTGAACCTATAAGGATTTGGGCCTTTGGGTCAACCTATAACCCATTTAAGACCTAACTTAAACCTAATTAAACCCTAAATACACTCAGCCTCCTCCCCATTTTATAGAAAAAACATAAGAGATAAAGTAAAATTTGGAAGTTTGGAGAGAGGCTAGGGTTTTTCTGCATTCCTCCACGATTTCTCACTTTTAGAGGAAGATTTGGTCGAGGTAATTTATATAAAACATGTCCCTCTCATTCTCCTCTTCATTTTGGTCCAATTGGTTTGTCATTTTGAGAATTTTTCATCTCTTCTTAGGACGAAATATGGTTCTTGGATGATTGTTGCAAGATTTTTGGAGTTGGAGGTTAGAGGGATGATTAAGTAAGCATTTCCCTTCCATTTTGTATATTATTATATTGGAAAATGTCCATAAGGGTTGATTTTCATAATGGGTTCAGCTATTGTGTGAAATTACAAGGAGATCAAGGTGAAAAATTGAATTTTCTGGGCTTGATGACTCAAATCCGAATTCAGGAATGTCCCATGGTGTGTTCTTGGTAGTTGAGCCTCAACTTAGTCCATTTAACCTCTTAGATGTATGGGTAAGTGATTTCTCTCCTTTTATGAGATGTATGTACTAAATTCTTATTATTTGGACTAACTTTTGGTGCATGGCTTGTATATGTACGAAAATGGAGATGTGGGGAGTAAACCATTGTGAGCTTTGATGTCTTGACCTTGAATTGGTGCAATTGACCCTTTAAGAAGCTAGGAAGTTACTTTTAGGTAACCATTGGTAGTTTAACCCTTTGGGTATATGATTTCTTGCTAGAAATGATGATGACTATACTTGTTTTAGGCTTGGTATGCATTTGAATTATAATGGTAGCTAGAGACAGAGTAATTGGCTTTATTGAGGTAACTGGGGTTAATTTCCTAATTTTGTGTATATGTTCATTTTAATCTATTATTGTTGGTACATATATGATTTTGAAATACTAAATGATTAGTTGACTACTTAAATTGTTATTGTAATTGGACCTTGTGAGTCTATGGTGGAGCTGTGGTACAGTTGCCACCCATGCATGTGCTTTGATCGAGCATCGGGTTGTGATCAGACCCCAAATGCACTGAGCCCTGGTTGTGCTCATTATGGAGTAGGTGTCATGGATGGATCTCTCCTGGTGTTATTAGCCATTAATATGTTGTGTATGATTACTGGTATGGGATAGTAGCAAGTGGTAGCTTAACTAGTTCATTTGCAAATTGAATTGATGATTCTGGTATTGATGATATGAAATTTCATTGTATTGATTAATCTGTACATATATATGGATTTTGCCTCTTGTTATTGAGATTGTATATCTCACCCTGGTTATGGGCTGACATTTTCAGGGATCGAACCTCTTAGTGGCAAGGAGAAAATTTATAGAAACTTATTATATGGTTTGGTAGCAAATAGGTTTGAAAGCCTTGTCAGATTGTATTGTGTAATTAAATTACTAGTTTTATATAATTGTTGTATTGCATTATGAATTGCCAAGTATAGGGATTGTACATGTAATATAATTATCATGAAATTGAATATTATGGTTGTAATTGGCTAACAATAGATGAGTGGAGTGATAGAGCAATTGGCCACAATGAAGAGGAATTTTCTCATTTAACTTAGAAACCTTGGTTCTTCCTATAGTAATACTAAGAAATGATTTAGAAACACTTATAAAAAGTTTTTGTGAGTTAGAATCAATAGTAAAATGAATGTAAGACATCTAATTGATGATTAGATTCACTTATGCATTCAAATACTTGTGGTAGTTTAGTTAATATCTCTAATGATTTGAGGTTCAAATTTTTCCACTTCTTCTCGATGTAATTAATCATGATGACTTCAAACCTTGATTTATTATTATTAATTACGTCTTTAACCCTAATCACTATAATTTGAAGTTAGGATCATTACATAAATTCTTATGAAAAAGGTTTCCAGAAGTTAAAGGAGTGTTTAGCTTCTGCTTCGGTCCTGACCTTACCTTTGGGGACAAGAGGCTATGCTGTGTATTGTGATGCTTTAAGAGTGGGGTTAGGATGTGTTCTTATGCAACATGGTCGGGTGATAGATTATGCTTTTAGGCAACTCAAAAGACACAAGCAGAATTTCCTTACTCACGATTTAGAAATGGCGGGGGGTGTTTGCCTTTTAAATTTTGGTGATGTTATCTTTTATGGTGAGACCTGTGAAATCTATACCAATCATAAAAGTCTCAAGCATATCTTTCAGCGAAGGGATCTTAACCTTAGACAACGAAGGTAGATGGAATTGCTTAAGGACTATGATTGCACCATTCTTTATCACCTTGGCAAGGCCAATGTGATAGCAGATGCCTTAAGTAGGAAGTCATTGGGCAGTCTAGCTCATATTATAGGAGTCAGGAGGCCATTAATGGGAGAAATTCATGGCTTGGAGGAAAGTAGGATGAGGTTTGAAATTGTGAGATTTAGGGCATTCTTAGCTCACGTGCGGACCCATTTGTCCCTCATTGAGAAGGTAAAGGCAGCTCAGAAATTAGATCCCAAGTTAAGCAAGATTATGATAGCAAGAATAGAAAATTCATTTTGGACTCATAATGAGTGCTTAAAGTTGGAGACTAGTTATGAGTGCTTAACACAAAGGATATGAAGAGAGAAATTTTAGAGTAGGCTCATCATTCGGCATATACCATTCATTTAGGATCGACAAAAATGTACCAGGATTTGAAGTAAGCTTATTGGAGGGATGGTTTGAAAGGAGATATAACGAATTTTGTTTCTCGTTGCCTAGTGTGTCAACAAGTGAAAGCTGAGCATAAAAAACCAACAAGGTTGCATTAGTGACTAGAAATACTAGAGTGGAAGTGGGAGAGAATCATAATGATTTCATAATAGGTTTACCCCGTACCCTAAAGGGGTATGATTCTATTTAGGTGATTGTAGATAGGTTAACGAAGGTAGCATATTTCCTTCTTGTCAAGACTACTTACAATGTAGCTAAATATGATCAACTTTACCTTAGTGAAATTGTGAGATTGCATGGAGTACCAATATCCATAAATTTTGATGGAGGCCCATAATTTACTTCTAGCTTCTGGAAGGCCTTTCAAAAGGCCTTGGATACATGAGTGGACCTTAGTACCCCTTTTCATCCTCAAACTGATAGGCAATTTGAGAGAACAATACAGATTTTAGAAGATATGTTGAGGGCATGTGTCCTTGATTTTGGTGGTAGTTATGAGGGTCACCTGTTCCTAGTAGAATTTGCATATAATAATAATTATCAGGCTAGCATCCAAATGGCACTATTTGAAGCACCATATGGAGGGTGATGCAAGTCCCTAATAAGATGGTTTGAAGTTGGCAAAGCCAAATTGTTAGGCCTTGACTTGGTACAATACAAACTAGAAAAAGTGTAGGTGATAAAAGAAAGGTTACTGACAGCTTAGGGCCAACAAAAATCCTATGTGGATCACAAACGTCGAGACTTAGAATTTGTAGTGGGTGATCTTGTGTTCTTGAAGGTTTCACCTATGAAGGGTGTGATGAGGTTTGGAAGGAAAGGGAAGTTAAGCCCAAAGTATGTTAAACCATATGAAGTTTTAAATAGGGTCAATCAAGTAGCTTATCGATTGGCTTTACCTTTGAAGCTAGAAGGAGTACATCCAGTATTCCATGTGTCTATGTTGGGGAAATATTTGGCTGACCCTCCTCATGTAATTAAATCCTAAGAGGTCAGATTAGATAAAGGATTAACTTATGAGGAAGAACTAGTTGTGATTATTGATAGGCAGGTAAGGAGGCTTCGCTCGAGAGAAGTGGCAATGGTTAAGGTGTTATGGTGTAACCATTCATAAGAAGAAGCCACATGGAGGTAGAAAGTGAAATGCATACTAGATATTCTCACTTGTTTGAACCTTAAGGTAAGAACTCGAGTTTTAAATTTGGGGACCAAATTTCCATAACGGAGGAAGACTATAATAACCGAAGAAATATATATAATAATAGTAACTAATAAAAAAGTTTTTCTCTTATTATTATTATTATTTGTTTTATTTTCCCTACTCCCTAGTTCTTTTTCCTCCTATCACCTGTGCATTGCATCTCCTTGTGATCCTGTTATGGTTCAACTACTGAGATCACATCACCAATGTGTCCAAATATTCTCAGCCCTTTTCCTATTTCTGTTCCATCGTTGGTGGCCAGTAGTATGGCTGCAGAGAGCGCTGCCATTGGAGGTAAGAATTGCCCCTTTAAGAACCTCCATTTCTCTTCTTTTCCATTATAAATCTATAGATCTTCACCATATCTCTTTAATTTTAGTCTATTCCCTTCTTACTCAGCTCAAATGTAGCTGCCTCTTCCTTTCTGTGTAGTGTGGTTGAAGCTTGCACATGGAGATTGGGGGTTTTGAGTGTAAGCCTTCCAACGTGTTAATCATATGTTAAACTTCAATTTCTTTGTTCCTTGAAGTAATCCTAGTGCCTAGTTTATGGATGGATAGCTCAATGGAGGGGTTTAGGGTATAAGTGGCTATTTGATTGAAATATGAGATTATGAAGGGGGGATTTAACTAATTAGTGGTCTTTAGGATTAATGAATATTAGAAATTGGTTTCTTGGGACTTATGGAATAATTTGGTACATTGTGTATATTGCTAGGAAACTCCGAGGACACCGGTGGTGGACGGGGTCACTCTTCCGAAGAGGAACTAGTGCCACTTGGTGTTCAACATCCTGGTGAGTAGATAATGATTGCAATAAATTATAAGCCTTTCCCATTACCATATATATATACATATGCAAATGGTGGTTCAAAGTTTATTTAGGCTTCTGTGAGTTAAGATGGAAGTGTAATTTAGGTTTAGTGTGAGGTAAACTTTTATGTTCTAGCTTGACTATGGCATATACTCCTTTCCTATATAGAGGAAATCTCATGTGAGACCCTAATTATTCTTTGATCAATAAATTAGGAAGTGAGATGCATTATGTGTAACACCATAATTCTATAACTCATCTCATGTCATTTGTAGGTTCATTTCCATGAAGCACATGAATTCTCAAGAAAAAGGCATTAAAAATATTGAATAAATTTGCGTTGTGTAGGGGATAAAATTTTCATTCGGTGTCTCGTAGACCATATGAGCTCATTCATCTCATTCATATATTTAATTACACAATTACAACTCATAACCATCTAAGGAAGTGGCCTTTCGTGCAAGTGGATGGAATACACAAAAATACTAGGTGCAGCCTCTGCCAAAAATTCCAACTTTCTATCATAAATTTTTGAAAAATTATAACTAATTCTAAAAAAATTAAAATCATGCATTCTTTACCATTCTGGAAAGCTACATATGTCTACATCATGCTAAAAATATGTTCAGACCTTAACAGGGGACGCTAGCCATAGGTCGACTGTCGTTATTAGTATTGTCCTCCATTTTCAAAAATTCATATCTCCTTGTTCAGAGGTCCAATTGGGTTGATCTTAGTGGAAATAGAAAGATTATCATGTCTAGCTTATTCTTGTAAGATTTCATAAGTATTGAACATCATTTATCCCATAAATGACATAGCTCAAGTTTTTGACCATATGAATAGTACCTATATCAGTTCAGCAAAAAAATGCGAATTCTGAAAAATCATAATCAATTCCCCAGAACTCCAAATAATCTGGTTTTTGAATTTTCAAAAAGCTCTAGATAAGATCTATATGTGTGCCAAATTACATGGGCAAATTTGTTCATTTGGTCAGATCTTGACATTGGGTTGTGAAATGGTTACTTTTAAGCATTACAAAGAGTCCAAATGGTTCAATTTGAGCTCCAAGGCAATCATGACCAATTGAGCACGTGGTAACGCACCAAAATAACATTCTAAACTTGTCTTAAAGGTGTATAAACCCATAAATTGAAAACTTTCTCGCTCACCCCAAGCCATACACAAGATTACACAAGGCTAGTCTTGCTCCTCAATGTCCAAAATGCACTACCTCATACATATAACATTAAATCTCATATGTACATAATACATTAGCATAATTACACATGTTCATAACATCATGGGACATATATAACCATAGATTACAACATTTACCATTCATATGGCCTTAAAGAAACAAAATCTATACATTTTAATGTCATGCTCTCATCTCTCAAGTGGTTGGCTCTCATCTCCTTGTTCTCTTGGTCCACCTAGCCTATTAGAACATTAGAGAGGAGGGAATGAGATTGAAAGAATCCTAATAGCTCATCTCCCATTTCAACCATACATAAAGTATGCAAAACAAGTCTTAACAATACATGCATGAGTACAAGGAACAATATGAACATTTAAAAAACATTCTTGGCATATGAATAAGTCATACAAAGCATACATAGGCCTGCTAAGTAAGTAGATTAGCCTGGCCCATTCACTTATGGATTCTGGACCTACCTCACCAATTTTCTCTAAGAGGTTTTAACTCAACCTCATTTTTGGGAAACTCTTTACTTTGTCTTAACCATTTCTAAGGATTCTTGACTTATCCTTACCATAGCTAAGAGTTCTTGGCTTCTTCACACTTAAGCAAACCCATGCAAATACACTAGGCATCATTTGAAAACATAATGCATCATCATGGTATCATGGAATAAAAGCTCATGGTAGAATAGTTTTCATAGTTTAAATACATATACACACATTCAAAGACACATCAAGCACACATTCATGAATGAGAGAAGGAGGAGTGAGCTGCTTTTGTTGCAACCATACACTTTTCATCTTGAAATTTTCCTCCTTTCCTCGGCCTTACACATACAAAAGTGTGGGATTAGTTTCTCTTGGCATAAACACAATATATGGAAGCCAATTAGGTTCTTGAAGTCATTTCTAAGGCCATACATCTACTTGGAACTCTAACTTTGCCTTATGTTTCATTTATGGTTCCTAAATATACCTAATGAAGCAATACCCATCAAATGAGTTCTAGGCTCTATTCTTTCCTTTCATATATGATTCCTGACTCCTTTTAAGTCTCTTGGAGTCACCACACAATTAAAATAAAGAGCCTAAAACATGTTGCTTTCTTAGGTCATATTATGGAACCTATGACACTAATTCATTCTCTAGGCCTCCTAAATTTTTTCTAAGGTTTCCTCTTATCTTCAATCATCATATATGACTAAAAAATGGGCTTGAAAAAATTTAAAACTATCCTTAGGTATATTGAACTCTCTTGGCTGAACCTATGCTCCTTAAGGCCACCCTTGGAGTTTGCTTTGTTTTCTTAGTAGAAGATGCATATGGGGAGCCTTCTAGGGATCTTAGGAGCTCATTCAAACACTTATTTAGGCCTAGGAATTATTGTATCAAATTAGATTTTGCAAGGGACATTTGAAACCCTAACTTTGCTATCTTGATTTTCCATAGTTCTTTTGTTTTTTGTTTTCCATATTCTTATTCTCCTCCCTTAAATTCCTAAGATTCATCATTGGTTTAGCTAGAAATTCAACTTCCTAGGGCTGGCCATATGTAGGTCAAACCACCCACAAGGGAAGGAAGGAGGAAGATTAAGTGAAGAGATGCCAAGATACCTTGATTTCTTTAGTTTTTCTTGCTTGTTCTTTACCTTCCTTACTTCCTCACCTGAATTTCAAAATTTTCTCTCTGTTCTACCCTTAAAACAGATCCAATAACTTCAATAAAACCATAGGAAAGAAGGGGAAATGGAGGAGAAGAGGTTTGCTAAAAAGAAAGCATGAAAAAACAAGAAAATCCATGCCTTTCTACCTTGTTTTTCTCCTTCTCTTCTTCTCCTTCTTGTGCGCCTCACTCTTAAGGTTCTTCCTCTGGTTTAGGGTAGAAACTAAATGAGCTAAATGAGTGAGGAGGTGGGGTGCCTTATATATATAGGTGTGTTTAAGAAAGACTTTTGAAAAATTCCAATTTTTCCTTTTCATCTTAGCATTTTCATTTTCAGTTCGTTTTAGCTCCTTTTTGAGAACTGTCTTTTCCATTATGAAATTTAGGATCCCAATTGAGTAAAATTCCTTTGAAATCACTCAAATTGGAGCTAAAATCTTCCCAAATGAATTCGTCAAAGTTTGGGTCAATCAACATTGGAAAACGTCCATCGGAGAAGTTTTAACTGTCCCAAGGGTTCCTATGATTTTCAGGGCCTCTGAGAATCCCAGAAAACTCAAAAATTTTATTTAAAAAGCCCCACTATGTAAATTATAAAATTTACTCAAAATTACAAAAATACCATTACGTTTCATCAATCTTTTATTCAATTTGATTTCTTCATTCTAGCTCCATTTTTCTTTCCTTCTAAACTTGGGATTCTCATTTTTAGGAGTCTAGAATGAAACTTAAATTTTTTAGGACCTTAACTAATTCATTTTAGGGGACTTGGTTTGAAAATGCATCCGTTTTTATCCTTTAACGAAAATTGGATATTACAATTCTGTCCTTTTTAAATAAATTTTGTCCTTGAAATTTAGATAACATACCTCATGGGAAGAGCTCTTGATGCTTCTTCCTTGAAATTTAGATAACATACCTCGAGAGATAACCCCTTCCAAACTACGGTATCATCTTATTCCATAACTACTTGAATTTAACGTCCACGATTTGATTTGGTGATACTATATATGATAGATCATCGTGTAACTACATATTCTCATATTCTATGACATGTGAGGGGTCAGGATAGTGCTTTTTTAAGCTGTGAAACATGAAATACATTATGTACTTAGCTCAGGTTTAGGGGAAGGGTGAGTTTGTAAGCCACAGGTCTTACGTTATTAAGAATTTGGAATGGACCTATATACTTTGGACTGAGCTTTTTACTTTTTATGGACTGACCTATCTCTGTGACTGGAGACACTCTAATGAAGATATGGTCTCCATCTCAAAATCTAATGGCTGTCTATGTCTATCTGTGTAACTCTTCTATCTACTTTGGGCCGTTAGTAGTTTCTTTCTGATGGTCTCAATTCATCTAGAAGTCTTGTCCACTAACTCTGGGCCTATCAGGCTTTACTCTCTTAGCTTAACCCAACATATCCAAGACCTACACTTCCTCTAATACAATACCTCATATGGTGCCATCTCTATCTATACTTGCATGATAGCTGTTATTATAAGCAAACTCCGCTAGAGGCAAGTATGTATCTCAGTTTCCTTTCATCTCTAAGACACATGCCCTTAGCATGCCTTCTAGGGTTTGGATAGTTCTCTTTGTCTGTCCATCTATCTATGGGTGATAGGCTATGCTAAATCTAAGCTTGGTACCTAGAGCATCTTGTAATGATCTCCAAAAATTTGAAGTGAATCTGGGATCTCTATCTGACACTATGCTCCTAGGTACACCATGTAATCTAATTATCTCTTGGATGTATAGCTGGGCTAATTTATCTAGGGTATAAGTGTCTTTCATAGTTAGGAAGTGTAATATCTGGTCCCATGAAAGTGCGAGAAAATATAAGAAAACGTGAAAAACGTAATATATGGTTTCTCCGTCAACGTACAAAATTCACTTGATATAAAAGAGAGTCTCCCAAATAGAGTAAATTGAGGCCCAATAAAATTAGAATAATATTCTAGACTACAAATAATGATGAGTCAAGGCTAGAGGTGCCCTAAAATGGGGCCAAAATAGATGAGAAAAAAAAAGATAAGAAAAAGGTCCTGAAGAGTCTCTAAGGTTAAGTATGAAGGAGTTAGGGGCTAAAATACAAGAAAAGTAGTGTGTCAAAAAAATGTATAGATTACCTGAAAGTTTAGGGAACCCTAGTTTCACCCTCTATTCATGGCTTTAAGCATGAATATCAAAAAATCAGGTAGGAATCTCACAAATCCGTGACCCACGATTAAATTCTGGTTGATGACATGGGTCCAATGACGTTATGTTATTCGAATGGTGGGACAAGATCCAGTCTGGGACTCGGTTAGCCCAATCAGTAGCCATAAGCAAAATAGAAAGAGGAAGTTGTAACAACCATGTAAATAGAAATAGCTAAAGGGCTAAGAAACCTTGAAGGAGTTTTAGGGACTAAATTGCAATAAATGAAAATTTTAGAGCACAATCATAATACAGAACGGTGAAAATTACACCTAAAGACCTGGATGTCTAACTGACATTGAAATTTATGATGATTGAGGTTGAGGGCCCTTGATCCATGTTTGAGGCTCAGTATAGCCAGAAAGTAGTAGAAATAATATTTATAAATTTTAGAAAGCCTAAAGGTATGTATTGTACCGTAAAACCTTAATCAGGCATAGACATTAATTTTTAGACTGCTATAAGGCCCAATAGCTTATTCTAAAGGCCCAATAAGAGAAAAGAAGATATAATTAGGGCTTTAAAGAAGATGAAACACAAATTTAAATATAAAATAAAAAGGAAAGAAAGAAAGGATTTTAGTTAGTTTAAAGAATTAACTATGGTTATGTTAGAAATTAACCATGGTTGAGTTAAAAATTAACCATGATTGAGTTAAGAAAATTAACCATGGTTACTAAACATCAAATCACCATAAATTAAAGGCTAAGAATAAGCATCCAAATGTGTGGCCAAGGAATTTTGGGAAGAAGATATTTAGTCATGAAATTAGAAAATCAAAAGAAAAAAGGAATGGAAGGCTAAGATTTGATCTTGAAATGGTTGATCTAAAGGTCCAAATTTGGTATGACCATTTAAATTCATTTAAGTTCATCTCCTTCACCTCCATCCCACCATTTTTATGCCACACACAAGGGAGAAGGGGAGAAAAACGTGAAGAGAGAGAGAGGGAGGAAAAGTGGAAGAAGAAGTAAAACTACCGCCATTCTTCACCAAATTTCTTCATCTTCTTCATCCTCCAATCATTTTCTCCAAAGGGAAGCTGCATCTTCATCCTTTCTTCAAGGTGGAATGTTGCTCTAAGTGGTAAAAGAAGGAATTTTAGTGTGAGAAAAGCAAAGGAAGCAAGGATTAAGCTTAAAGAGTAAGTTTTCTCCACCTTGCACTTGAAAATCACATGGTTTAAGTTAGTTTTGTTAAACCCTAGCTATGGGTCACTTTTGGACAGCATATGGATGAGTAAGAATGGAGTTTATATGTTGAATATGAACACCTAGGAGTGGAGTTTATATATTGACTATGGATGCCATATGAGCTTATCCATTGTTGTTATGTGTTGGAACTTTAAAAAACACAAAGATTGTAATTTTTGGGAAAATGGAAATGTTGGGGAGATGCTGTCCGAATTTTCTAAAACTTTTTATGGTGTTTTCTTAATGTCCTAAAGTCATGTATACCAAATTTCAAGTCCTAAAACATAAAGGAAGAGGCTATGGAATTTTTAGAACCAAAGAAACTCACTTTTGGGCCTAAAACAGAGCTAGGTTACATTATGACCAAAACATATTGTTAGGGCTGGAATTTGATAATTTTATCCATTCTAATGGATTCAAAAGGGTGTTTTTAGCTAGGAATACCTATGGAAAATCCCTCAAAACTCATGGAATAAAATTTCTAAATTTTGGCCAAGAAATGCACACTATCCGGCCATAGTGAATTAGAAGGGAAGGAGTTAGATTTTTCTAATTCCAATGGTCTCAATGAGTTTAAAAAGGGCTATATTACTTTATGATTTTGTTTCTATATGTTGATTGTAATGAATTATCATTATGATTATAGGGTTAATAATTATTTGGAAACTCCAAGAGCAAGTGGACTGAGTCCCAAGGCTTGAGGAGCAAGGTTACTAAGGCAGTAGTTTTCCTTTCTCTTTCTTTAAGCTTGTGTGTTGATATAATGATGAGTGTTATGTTATACTAAGTGTCATTCATACTATAATATGAGACATGTATGCTAGGATATTGCTTGGCCTTGTATGAAATTCCTTGCATTACTATTTAGTATGTGACACCTAGATTGGCATTATGTTATGTACTTACATGCTAGCTTGTAAATGAAATTGGTTTACTACTACTGAGATTTCATAATCTCACCCCAAATATAACCCATGCTAGGTCCAAGTTCAAGCAAAGAAAGGACAAAGGGTGTGGAGGCATAAACTGAGGACCTTACTTTGATGCATTGCATTTTGGTCATGTAATTAAGTATCTTGGATTCTTATATGTATGAGTTATGGTATGGTATTGTAAGGTAACTGGGTATATAATAGAGAGCCATGTATATACTCAACTCTTAAGTAAAGAGAATATGACTAGCATGCTTATAATGTAAAGATACATGTGCTTATGTAAAGGAAAATAATATATATAATAATAGGTCAAATGAGGGGTAAAATCATCCAATTTTTGTAAGGACATTTTATACAAATTTATATGTATTCTGTTGAGCAAGTATTTTTTCCTTGTAAAGGACTTAGAGAGCTTGCATTAAAGCCTTGAACCAACCTCATATGATTTTTTTATAATTAATTACTTATTTTCAAAGTTGGATAATATTTTGAGAATGACTAAATGAATAGTAAAATTGTATGAGAAAGTTCTTTTATAAAAGAAAATTTTAATCAATTCAGATTTCCAGTGGCTCTTCTAAGTTTTATATGAAGCATTAGTAGTAGGAGAGGCATTATATAGTGAGGTATGACAGGAAGTGTGCTGACTTTGTTAATCTATCCACTATTACCCATATTGCATCATGCCCCGATGATGTCCTAAGCAAGCCCATGACAAAATCCATAGCCATACTATCCCATTTCCATTCCAGGATATCTAGGGCTGAAGTAACCTAGCTAGTTTCTGATGCTCTATCTTGACTCTTTGACATACTAAACATTAGGAGATATACTCTACTATGTCTGCTTTCATCCTAAGCTACCAAAATATTTTCTTTAAATCGTGGTACATTTTATTACTACCTAGATGAATAGTATACTTACTCTTATGTGCCTCATTTAATATTCTCTCTTTGATTTTTGTATTTCTAAGCACATACAGCTTATCCCTGTACCTCACTATGTCATCCTCATATAGATTGAACTCTTGAATGCTACCTTGGGCTATCTGAGATCTAACCTAACTTATATGGTCATCTGTTTGCTGAGCCTTTTTTATCTAGTTCCTCAGGTCATTCTCTATTCAGGTTTCCCTCATTAATAGCTTCCCTAAATACACCTCACATGAGAGACTCATATCTCTAAACCTCTAAATTAATTCTTACTTTCGAATCATCGTACAGGCCATGTGTATAGATTTTCTACTCAGGGCATCAACTACCACATCAGCCTTACTGGGATGGTATTTTAATGTGAAACCATAGTCCTTCAAAAATTCTAACCATCTCTACTATCTCATATTCAATTCTTTCTATTCAAATAAATATTTAAGGCTTTTATGGTCGCTATAAATTTCTATAGCTGTCCCATATAAGTAGTGTCTCCATATTTTCAAAGCAAACACCACTACAACTAACTGTAGGTCATGTGTGGGGTAATTTTCTTCGTGAGATTTTAATTGTTTATAAGCATAAGCTACCACTAAGCCTTTCTGCATAAGCACACATCTTAACCTTTTCTTAGAGACATCACTATAGACTACAAAAGTCTTTCTAGGGTTAAGGAGTACTAAAACTGGGGCCGTGGTTAATTTGTGCTTTAACTCCTAAAAACTCTTTTCACACTTCTCATCCCACACAAACAACACATTCTTTCTAGTGAGCTAGGTCAGTGGTATTGCTATCTGAGAAAAGCCCTGAATGAACCTCCTATAATAGCTTGCTAAACCTAGGAAGCTCCTGATCTCTATCACTGTCTTAGGTCTCTTCCACTATAACACTGCCTCTACCTTATGGGGATCTACTGCGACCCCTGCCTGGGAGATCACATGGCCTAGGAATTGAACTTTAGTGAGCCAGAACTCACATTTACTAAGTTTAGTATACAACTATTTCTCTCTTAAGGTTTTCAAGGCTAATCTTAGGTGCTGCTCATGTTCTTCTCTACTCTTAGAATAGATAAGAATGTTATCTATGAAGACAACTACAAATCTATTTAAGTATGGCCTGAACTCTCTATTTATGTAATCCATGAACACTGTAGGTGCATTCGTTAACCCAAAAGGCATAACTAAAAATTCATAATGCCGGTATCTAGTTCTCCTAGGAAACTCCTGATCTCTGTCACTATCCTAGGTCTCTTCCACTATAACACTGCCTCTACCTTATGGGAATTTACTGCGATCCCTACCTGGGAGATCACATGGCCTAGGAATTGAACTTCAGTGAGTTAGAACTCACATTTACTAAGTTTAGCGTACAATTGTTTCTCTCTTAAGGTTTCCAAAGCTAATATCAGGTGCTGCTCATGTTCCTCTCTGCTCTTAGAATAGATAAGAATGTCACCTATGAAGATAATTACAAAACTATCTAAGTATGGCCTAAACACTCTATTCATGTAATCCATGAATACTACAGGTGCATTTGTTAACCCGAAGGGCATAACTAAAAATCCATAATGTCCATATCTTGTTCTCCTAGGAAGTTCCTTATCTCTTTAACTGTCCTAAGTCTCTTTCACTGTAACACTGCCTCTACCTTATGGGGATCTACTGCGACCCCTACTTGGGAGATCACATGGCCTAAGAATTAAACTTCAGTGAGCTAGAACTCACATTTACTAAGTTTAGTAGACAACTATTTCTCTCTTAAGGTTTGCAAGGCTAATATCAGGTGTTGCTCATATTCCTCTTTACTCTTAGAATAGATAAGAATGTCATCTATGAAGACAATTAGAAATCTATGTAAGTATGTCTTGAACACTCTATTCATGTAATCCATGAACACTACAGGCGCATTTGTTAACCCGAAGGGTATAACTAAAAATTCATAATGCCCGTATCTAGTTTTAAATGCTGTTTTAGAAATATCCTCAGCCTTTATTCTAAGCTTGTGATATCCTAACTTGAGATCTATCTTAGAAAATATAGACGCTCCTACTAACTAATCTAGGAGGTCATCTATGCGAGGGAGATGGTACTTATTCTTAATAGTTATCTTATTGAGCTCTCTGTAATCTATACACAGTCTAAGGCTCCCATTTTTCTTCTTTACAAATAAGATTGGAGCTCCCCATGGCAAGACACTAGGTCTAATAAAACCCTTCTTTAAAAGTTCTTCTATCTAATTTTTAAGCTCACCTAGCTTGGTAGGAGTCATTTTATATGGGGCCTTAGACACTGAACCTACCCCAGCTATAATGTTTATAGGAAACTTAACCTCTCTCTCTAGGGACAATCCACTAATCTCTCTGGGGAATACCTCTGGAAACTCTCTCACTATTAGAATCTCATCTATACCCTCTTCTACCTCAGTCTAAACTGAAACAAAGACTAAGTATCCCTAATAACCATGCCCTAAAGACCTCTCAATGTGGGAAGTGGTTATAATAGATAACTTAGTCCTCATACCAGGCACAGTCCCACACTCAAGTAAAGTAATACATCTGTGGCTATAATCTAGTGTGGCATTATTAGCATACATCTAGTTTATGCCAATAATCAAATCAATATCAACTAGGGGCATACAAATCAAATCAAGAGTGGTAAGGCAATGATTAAACTAGACCACACAATTCAAACAACATGGAAGGTAATGGCTTGATTTTTTATGAGGGTAGATACATGCAAATCATATGGTAATGTATGCATACTCAAACCCAACCTCCTAACACAGTCATATTAGATGAAAAAATGGCTAGCACCCGAATCAAATAATGCAGCTACAGAAAAATCATTTATTCTAATAGTACCTTAGATTAGACTCGGGGACCAGCTAGCCTCCTGCTATGATAAGGTAAAGACTCTACCCTGGGTCTGAGGTTTGGGAGTAGGAGTCATCTGCCTTTGCTATGTGAACTGTGGGGGAACTTGGGAGTAGTCCCTAGCCATGTGTCCTGGCCTACCACATTGAAAACATGCATTTTGCCCTGCGTAGCATGGTCTAGTTGCATGATTCTTGCCACACTGAGGACTTATGATGGGTGTAGAGCTACCTTTCCTAGACTGAGTTCTCTGTTTCTTGCCCTTTCGGCTTTACTGACTTCTGCCACCTCTCCTACTCGTAACTACAGCCTGTGATTCCTCTTTAAGTCTCTTGGGCTTAGGGAAAGGTGGTTTAGCACTGGAGGTAGGCTGCATCGTTCTAAGGTTCACCTTTATTACTCTGCATATCTCCACTAGGGTATTGAAGTTCCTGATTCTCTGTGGAACTACTCTATCTCTGATCTCAGGAAGCAAACCTTTCTCTAACTTGTGTGCTCTCTAGTGTTCATCGTCATGCCTCTGTAAATAGGAAGAATATCTGGAGAGCTATATGAATTTAGCCATGTACTAGTCCACTGACATCCCCTTTGTCTATTTTAGGACTATAAACTCTAACTCTTTCTCATCTTTGACTGAACTTGGGAAGTATTTCTCATAAAAATCCTAGAGGAATGCCTCCTAGGTAAGTGGAAGGTTCCTTGCCCTCAAAATAGGCTCAGTGCCCTTCCACCAATAATCTACCTCTCTCTATAATTGAAAAATAGCTATGATGTTTGATGCTACATGAAGTGTGGTGTGTCTTTGTAACACCATAAATTCTAGCTCATTTGATGACATTCATAAGCTTCACATCATCACCTCCATGAGAGCACATGAAAGAAGGGATGAAAATAATGAGTTTATTTGCATTGTGTCATACTTAAAAATTTCAATCGGTGTCACGTGGATCGTGTGGGCTCATGCTATGCATCCTCATATTTAAATACATCATTACAACTCATTTGCATCACAAAATC
This sequence comes from Erythrophleum ivorense, assembly GCA_026724425.1. Classification (NCBI taxonomy): domain Eukaryota; kingdom Viridiplantae; phylum Streptophyta; class Magnoliopsida; order Fabales; family Fabaceae; genus Erythrophleum; species Erythrophleum ivorense. The sequence goes on along the minus strand of JAIUCV010000007.1, from coordinate 32,461,149 downwards.
ATGCCCACAACTCATGGAAACTGAAATGAAGCATGAAATGAGCTTATTTAATTTCGGCCAAATTTGCTCCATTTTCTAACCAAAATTTGGAAAAGCATAACTAAATCTAGAAAAATCAAAATCATGCAATCTTAGCTATTCTGGAAAGCTATGGATGTCTACTTCACACTACAAATACACCTAGATCATAACTTTTATCACAGAGGAAGTTTGACATCCAAAATTGCCCAAAGGTCGGATTGCATCCTGGAACTGATATAGAATTCTACAGAAAACTTTGAAAATATCCAATTAATTCCAAAACAATCTAATCCATGCAAATGATACCAATCTGGAAAGCTGTGGATGTTAGCTAGAGAGGAAAAATATCTCTAGATCGTTCATCTAGCCTAAAACCTCATAATTCAATAGAACAGTACCTCTGGTCGGGTAAATTTTTTGATACTAGACAGAATGTTCAAAAATTCAAATTTCCCTCTCTAGACCTCTAAATGAGGTGCTTCTAGTTGCTATGAGTCACTGTGAATATCTAGTTTCTCTATATAAAATTTCTTGCCAATTGGACGTCATTTGAGCCTCGTGGGAGAGAATTCAATTTTGAACCAAATGAATAGTGCAACAGACCAAAACCAGAAAAATTGCCAACTTTGAAAAATCATCAAATATTCTGTAGGCCTCCAAAAATTATGATCTTTAAATTCCCAAAAATCTCTCAATGAGATCTAATTTCATGCCAAATCTCAGATTAATACTAACTCATTTGGCCAAAAAGTGACATAGGGTTCCATAATGGTCAATTTTGGCTCTATATGAGATACCAAAATTGCCAAATGGCTTTCCCTTGGTTGTGGCACCTTTTGGGCAAGTCTAAAAGCACATTTAAGACTTGTGTGAGCTGCCCAAATGGTCCCAAAACCCATACATCTCATTTTGGCCTTTCCATGCACACATATGCACATTTCCATAAACTTATTCATGAAGCCATCTTTGCCATACATACTCAATTCACATTCCATCATTCATATAACACATACTTTCATTTCTACTTCATATAATAGCATAATTACATATGTCACAAGGGTCATAAACCATTTACAACATTCATATGCATCATTATGGTTCATTATGGCTTTAAAAGGAAAATGCTAGATAATGGATGTCAATCTTCTTCCTTCAATGTTGTTGGCTCCCATAAACATATCCACTTAGTCCACTTAGCATGTGAGATCATTGGAGAGGAGGGAATGAGATTCAAAGAATCCTAATAGCTTATCTCCCATTCAATCATACATAATATATGCAAAGCAAGTCTTAAAAATGCATGCATGGACATAATACAAATCATGAACATTCAAAAAGCAAGCTTAACATGTGAACAAGTCATACAAGACATTCAAGAGCTCATCAAGTGTTTGGATTGGCCTCACACTTTTCCTCATGGATTTTGGACTTGCCTCACCCATTCTTTAAGAGCTTTAGACTCAACCATACTCTTGGGAGCCCACTTTGCTTTTGAGAGACTCTTTACTTTATCTCAACCAAGCTCAAGGGTTCTTGTCTCATTCTCACCATGGTCAAGAGTTCTTGACCTCTCCACACTCAAGCAAACTCATCAAATATCATACATTCATTTAAAAACATAACATGACATCATGAAATCATGGTATATAAAATCATGCTAGCATACTTCTTATGGCTTGAAAATACACATACACACATTCTAAGACAAGCTAAACATACATCCATGCATGAGAGAAGGTGGAGAGAGCTACCTTATATACAATCACACACTTTTTCCTTTGGATTCAAGCCTCCTCTTTTGGCCACACACCCAAAAATTAGTGGAGATGGTTTCTCTTGGCCTAGATACAATTTATGAGAGCCAATTAGGTTCATGAAATAATTTCTAGGGCCACACAACTTGGTTAAACTCTAGATTGCTCTATAGGCTCCATTATGGTCCATAAATGCACCTAATGAAGCAACAATCCTCAAATAAACTCTAGGCTCCTTTCTTTCCTTTCAAATGTGATTCTTGACTCATTTTAATCCTCTTGGAGTCATCACACAATTAAAACAAGGAGCCTAACATCATGTTGCTTCTTTAGGTCATAATATGGAACCTAAGACACCAAATCAATTTCTATGAGTTCTAAATTTTTTCCAAGGCCTCCCCTCACTTTCATTCATCAAATATGACTCAAGAATGGCCTTAGAAAAATTTAAAACTCTCCCTCACTACAAGAACTCCTCTTGGCCGAGACTATGGGCTTCCTTGGCCTTCTTGGAGTTCTCTTAGTTTTCTTGAAGGAGGAAGCTTATGGGGAGCATCTTAGGTGTCTCAAGAACTCATTTAAACTCTTAATTAGACCTAGGAATTATCACATAAGGTTAGATTTTACAAGGTACAATTGAAACCCTTGAACTTGCATCTTGAAATCTAATAGTTTTTTGATAATTTCCTTTGCATATTCTTAATCCCCATACCCTTTTTCCTTAGATTCATGCTTGGTTCTGCCTAAAAATCATCTCCTCCTAGGGTTTTCTCAAGTGGGGCGAAATGGTGGAGAAGAGAACCAAAGATGACAACTATAGGAATAGAAATTACCTTGTTTTCTTGCTTTTTCTCACTTGAATCTTGTGTTCTTTGAGCTCCTCTCTTCAAATCCGAATTTTCTCCTTAATATCTCCCTTAAAACAGATTTATGAACTTCATTATAATCATAGGAAAGAAAGGGGAATGGAGAAGGAGAGGTTTGGAAAGGAGAAAGCATGAAAAACTATGAAATTCCTTACCTTTTCCTTGCTTTTTCTCCTCCTTTCTTCTCCTCCATGGTGTGCCTAAGGGAGATGGTGTTTTCTCTAGTTTTTGGGTAGAATGGGTCATGCAAATGGAGGGGAGAAGAAATAAGAAACTTAAAGTGTGTTCAAGAAGCTTTCACTTTCTCAAAAATTCCAATTTTGCCCTTCGTTTTTAGCATTTTTGTTTCTAACTCATTTTAGCTCCTTTTTGAGAATCGTCTTTTCCATTATAAAAGTTAGGTTCCCAATTTAGTAAAATGCCTTTGGAATCACTCAAATTAGAGCTAAAACCTTCCCGAATGGACTCGTCAAAGTTCAAGCATATCAACATTGGAAAACGTCCACTGGAAGGATTTTAACTGTCCCAGGGATTTCTATAGTTTTCAAGGCCTCTGAGAACCCCAATGAACTCAAAAATTTCATTTAAAAAGCCTTCCTATGTGAATTCAAAAAATTGCTCAAAATTACGAAAATGCTATTACATTTCGTAGGCTTTTGTTAAGAAATTGTTTCTTCATTCTAGCTTTGTTTTTCTTTCTATTTGAGCTTGGGATTTTCATTTTTAGGAGTTTAGAATGCTTCCCAAATTTTTTAGGACCTTAACTACATTATCTTGGGGGACTCCCTTTTGTATTTGATGAATTTTATTCATTTACGGAGAAACTGTATGTTATGTTTCTCACGTTTTCTTTGATTTTCGGAGAATCGGATATTACACAATGAGTCTATGTTAAGTAGTTTTTGGTTTTCTTTTCTCCATTCACCCACAGTAATCCATTTTCCCATTAGCCTGAATATGACCAACAAGGTCTCATGGTTAAGAACACACTCCATTACCCTATACATCTTTCTAACTACATAATCTAAGCCTTAATTATCTTTGCATTCAGCTCACCATCAAGGCTAAAGAACTTTACATTCTGTATTATTCACTCATTAGCTAGATAGTAGCTTGAGGCTAGATTGGGTTCCATAGAATGGTACCTGTGGGTTCTGGCTTGAAGGAGAATAACTTTTTGGACCCTCAAGCTTATCCAAATAATTGGGAGTTATGGTTGAGGGAAAATAACTCTCTTAGTTTGCCTCTAAACTACTTTCTTTTACAGTAGCAATCTTACATCTTATTATACTACATCATCGCCTATTATTACACTAGGCAGAGTGTTATATTCCTGTAAGGGTGTAACTTAGAGGTACAGGCTCTGCTCTATGTAACACCATCATTTCTAGCTCATACCTATCATGCCTTACATGCTCATATGAGGTATAGGAAGAATAAGGTGAGATCTTCCTCATTGGATTCGTAAATATTCTTAGAGTTGCAACATGGTTAAAAATTCATTTCAGTGTCACATGGACTGTGTGAGCTCATTCTATGCATCCTCATATTTAATTGTCCCATTACAACTCATTTCAATCCCAAAAACATGCTTTAAACTCATGGAAACCAAAAAGGGATATGAGACATGTATATTCATTTTCGGTCAGGCTCGGCTTCATTTCTGGGCAAAGTTTGGAAAATCACAACTAATTCTAAAAAACTCGAAAACATGTAATCTTGGTCATTCTGGAAAGCTTGGGATGTCTACTTCATGCTAAAAATATGTACAAGTCATAACATCCCACACACAAAGCGTTTGACACACGAAATCATCTAGAGGTTGAAGTGGGTCCTGATACTGTCACAGTTTACTGATATGAACTTCAAAAATGTCTAAATAATTCCAAAAAAATCCAATGCATGAAAATGATACCACTATGGAAATATGTGCATATTAACTAGAGAAAAAAATATCTCTATATCAATTCATCGAGCCAAACTCTCAGAAATCAATGGAATAATACCTGTGGTCAGGCAAGATGACTGATACTGGGCAGAAACTTCGAAAATGCATATCTTCCTCTCTGGACCTCCAAATGAGGTGCTTCCAGTTGCTACAAGTCTTTGTCAGTTTCTGCCTATAAAATTTCATAGCCATTAGATCACATTTGCCCTTTGGATGACACAATTTCACAACTGATCAAATGAACAGTGCTGATGTGAATCTGAATTTTTGATACCAACTTTGAAAAATCATAGAAAATTCCACAGACCTCCAAATGACCTGATCTTTAGCTTCCCAAAAAGCTCTAGACAAGATCTAGTCATATGCCAAATTTCAAGGCAAGAAGCGGTTATTTAGTTAGACTTGGATATCATGGGGTAAAGTGCCAATTTCTCTTACTAAAGAGGGCTCCAAGGGTTCAAATTGGCTTCTCCTACCTTTAAGGCTCTATGAGCATATGGGAAAGCATCAATATAGGCTATCAAACATGGCTCCATTGTCTAACAACCCATATTTGTAAAACTCACTCTCCCACACTAACACATACGCCCATGTGGACAATGCTAAGATATTACTATTCATTCCAAAACTTGCTACATCATTCAAGATAGTTCTCATTCTCATACACATATGATACATACATTCATTTACAAGTGTTCATATGTGCTACATCATGTACATCATTAAAGTACACCTCTTTGCCTAACTATAATATAGTGATAACATGACTACTTCACAACTCCTTTTCCAATCTTCTAGCTTCAAGCTTGGTGGCTCCCATCTCTTATCTCACTTGGTCCACTTAGCATGTTAGGATGGTGGAGGGGGGAGTGAGATTCAAAGAATCTCAATGGCTCATCTCTCATTCAATCATACATAAAGCATGCATTACTAGTCTCACACATGTATGCATGGGCATATTAGCATGTGAAATCATAAGAAAAGTATTTTCAACATTTGAGTAGGCCATACATAACATACAAAGGTTTGTCAAGCTAGTGGATTAGCCTCACCCATTCACTTGTGGATTTTGGACTTACCTCATCCATTCTTTAAGGGGTTCTTGGACTCAACCTTACTCTTGGGAGTCAACCTCACTTTTGGGAGACTCTTTACTTTGTCTCAACCAACTTTAGGATTCTTGGCTCATCCTCACCATGGCTAGGGGGTTGTTGGCTTTTCCACACTTAAACAAAGCAAAGCAATTACATAAAACATCATTGAAATTTATAAGACATCATCATGTTAGCATACTTTTCATGGTGTAAAACATACATACACACATACAAGATAATGTAAGCACACATCTATACATGAAAGAAGGTAGAGAGAGCTACCTTATTGGCTAATCACAAGCTTTCCCTTTCAATTTATCTCCTCCCTTGTTGATTTCACAATCACCACTAGATGGGAGTGCTTCTCTTGAGCTTAGACACACAAGGAGCATGGAATTACTCTCTTAACACTTTATTCATAAAGCTAAGGATTTCTTTCTAGCAAACCCTACCAAGCATATAAGAGCTAGGGGTTCTTTCTCTCACTAGAACTCTCCTTCCTCTCTCAAGCTCTCAAGAAAGGAAATCAAGGAAGTGGAGCTACATGAATTCTAACCTCCCTTAAGAGTGGTTTTCCACTTTCCCTCTTCTGATTGAAGCCCAAAACATAGCTACTTCAACCACCAAAACCATAGGAAGAGAGGGCAAGGAGAGAAGAACAATATTCTAAGAGAAAAGCCATGCAAATCTTACCTTTTTCTTGTTCTTCCTTCCTCTTCTAGGTTTCTCTCTCTCTCCTCCACCCTTTTCTCTGCCTTAGAGGGAGTTTAAGTCGGTTACAAAGAGAAAGGAGGAGTTTGGAGGCTTTAAAAAGTCAAATTCTTTTTTTTTCATGCTTTTCTAGACTAACCCTCGCTACGGCGAGCTCGTATCAGTCCCAGACCCCTGCCTTCGCTACGACGTGCTCTACGGCGAGCAACGCCCTAGTTTTTGTATGGGGTGCCCGCACTCGCTATAGTTAGAAGCATTTTCGCTATAGCTAGAAGGTACTCTCGCTATAGCTAGACCATTTCTTGCTATAGCGAACAGGTACATTCGCTATAGCTAGGCTATAGCTAGCAGACTTAGAAATTTTCAGCCCTTCAAAAATTTTTAGCTTTTTTTTTCTGGTTGTTACACTCTAGCTAGCTTATCATTTTAATAATCATCATTCTTCATGGCCAACTAGAACCTTAACTACATAACTTACTAGTAAGTCATAATTTACACACCCAAACTTTCATTAAAATCAACATGGAGCACACACATTCCTCACCTTCAAGCCTCAATTCAAAGTGTATTACCTGAACCTCTACTCTGATACTAACTAAATGTCATACCTAACTTTATTCTATCCATTTATATCATTCATAAGCATTGGCCATAAGATTACACCCTTTACCACTATTTTAACGACAAAAGTTAGTCTATTTACATATTAAATGGAGCTATAAGGGTTTACATTTAGATTTTCTTTCCTTTCACTCATGTTTATCAAAAACTAACTTGTTTTGGTCCATTTGATGATTAAACACACATAGTATGCCTAAGGAGTTCCATTAGCTTAAATTGGTACCATAAGCCATAATATGTATCAATTTAAAAAATTCATAGTTCGAGCTGCATAACTCTAATTTGCACAAATTAGGTGTTTACAGAAATTTTAAGATGTGAACTATATGTTGTAAAAATTTTAGATGCAAATGAATCTATTTGGTTCTATAAAAGCCACAAATAACAGAACCTAGATAGGATGTATAGTACCAGACCACACATGATCAGACCCCAAACTTCCTAACAACTTTGATTTAGGCAAGCTTAGTAGTTATAAAAAGCTTAAGATGTGAACTTTATGCCTCTAAAATTTCATGAGCAACCAAGTTCATTTGACCTCTCAAAGACATGAAATATCAAAACTAACTAGTAGCAACAGTCCAGGGCCAAAATGAAAATTCTATAAAACTTCAGAAATTTATGAAATATTCATACAACCTTAAAATTTTTTATTCTTGGTTTGTTAAGAAGCTCTATAAAGGTCTAATTGCATACTAAATTTTAGACTCAAACTAAATAATCTAGGTCACTTTTAACATAAGAGAGGTTTAGGTCCCTTTTAAAACCAAATTTGAGGTCAAAATGGACCAAATGTTGTACAATTGGATTTCTTCAACTTTGAGAGCATTTCATTCATCTTAAAGGACATTTCCAATCATTCAATCACATGCAAAAAGGCTTGGATCAAAATTTGACTATCCAACACCCAAATTACATATTGGCTTCATTGCATCACATAGGCCAAGTTAGGAGCTAATAGTCATTTTATACATCCAATTTATTGGTATCCATATTCTCATGCTCATATACATGGTTCTAACATAAGACATGGAATAACTACATCATTTTACATCATATACCATTTAGGATACAAGAAAGTGTCATGCTTGTACATATATCAAAATATATAACATGTAATAATCCTAATACATCGTTACTAATGTTTAATTCTTTTTAACGTCCTTATCCTTACTTGGTGACCCTTAAAAGGTTAGTGGGAGCATAGTGGTGAGATTCTGGGAAGAATCTCAGTAGCCAATCTCAACCAATCCATGTACACATGAATACAATGGGAAAATGCCATGCATGTTGTGCAAAGATGCTATGCATGTGCTTCATGTAAGTCAAATGCATCATATAGCATAAAAGCTCATTCATTCTCAAACCATGGCTTCATCATAAACTAGATAGGCTCAACTAATCTCAACTCGAGGCAAAGGAAGAGCTACTGCACTCAATTCCATACCTTAAGGAGCTAGACGCCATCCAATGGACATATCATACACATATAGCTCATTCTGGAGAACATAACAAAACATTTCTCATGAAAGTATCAAGTAATAAAACACAAGTATTTAAACTTATTTAAGCATTCAAATGCATGTAAGAAAAGGAGATAAAGCTATCTTAAATGCCACTAACCCACTTGGTCTTAGCTTTTCTCTTGACTTTCTTTCACTTGACACCTACACTTAGGGGAGTCTAAGCTAGATAAGCTTACAAACATCAATTCATATGGTAAAATGATCCATTAGAATCTATTCTAATCCTGTCATCCTCCCTTAAATCCATTACAGCTTAATATGGGTTTATGGCTATTTTAGATCCAACAAGAAGTAATCTTAGGTTTCCACTTTCCAAACCCTGAACTCTTGGTTATTACAAGTTTCATAGCCCTAAAGAAACTCATTTGAATCATCATTCACTTGGCTAAAGGGGTTTAGGATTAACTTACTTCTTTAACCCCATTTAGTCCCTAAAAATTCAACTTCTAATTTAGGGCTTCTAAATTCAATCCAATGGTTTCATAATTATTCATTAATCAGATCTAAGCCTCTAAATTCATTAGAACTAAAAAAAAAACTCCTTAGGTGTATCTTCTTCCTCTTGGCCGAAACTATACCCAAGGAAGAACTATATGGAATTTTGTTGCTTCCCTCTTGGATTTTGATACATATTCATATTCCATGGCTTCTCTTTAGTCTAACTATACTTTCATATGACTTAAATTAGGCTCTTAGGGTTCCATAGTTCCTTTAGTGCAACTAAAACCTTAATTTCAATATTTTAAGTTTTAATGCTTTTTTAATGATTATAATTTCATATTCTTACTCTTTATATCTCAAAACCTTAGTTCTTATGTTGTTTTAGCTGAAATTTGTCTCCTCTTAAATCCTTCTAGTGTTGGCCAAACCTAAGGAGATGAAAGAAAGCAAGGAGAAGCAACCATTCCATTAAGATACATACCTTATGTAAATCCTTGCTCGATGGGTATTCTTGTGGTGCTAATGGTTTCTTCAAACTCTCTTTTCCTTCAAAAGTTTAGTCACAAGAATGATTCTTTTAAGAAGCCAAAACCATCTATAAGAAGGTTTTAGAGAAGAGAAGAAGTTTTATGAATGGAAAACCATGAAAGGTGACATAGTTTCTTACGTAGAGTGCCTTCCTCTTCACCTTCTTCTTCCCTTCCTTTTGTGTGCCCTTAGTTCTATTCTAGAATGAGAAGAAGTTGTGTGAATGGAAAACTATGAAAGATGACATAGTTTCTTACCTAAAGTTGCTTCCTTTTCACCTTTTTCTTCCTTTATTTTTGTGTGCCCTTAGTTCTATTCTAGAATGCTCTAAGTTAGTTTTAAGGGACTGGTGTAATACCTTAACCTTTTAGTTTTTCCATTACTTTACATGGCCTAACCTCATACACTTATAAGGAAAACACCATATTTAATAGCATTAAATTATGTTACATAAGGCCCAATTAATTCATTTTATGCTTCATGGACCATATAAGCTCATTAATATCATTTCCCAATCATAGGATAACCATACAAGTCCAAAACATCAAATTTCATCTCAACATTCAAGGGTTTGAAACCATACACATCATATCAGAATTTTTAGCCTTAAGTTGTTATCATAGATTTCTGATATGAACTTTGAAAATTCATAACTAATTCTAGAAAATTTTAAAATCATGCATATGATAGCTTTCTGGAAAACTATAGATAAAAATAGTTGCAGATCAAGAAAATAACATTTTGCCCATGAAATTTGATGGAACAATACCAAAAGTTAAGCTGCATTACTGTACTGTCATGCAGCTTTAAAAATTTGGTTCTCCCTCTACAAAACTCCAAATGAGGTGCTCTCAGTGGCTATGGAAAGCTTATGATGTATAGTTTATGCCTATAAAATTTTTTGAGCACTAGAATTCATTTGACCCACATGTGACACAGAGAAACAACTAACCATATAAATAGTACACATACCATTTCTGCATTATTTGGCCAATTTTGAAAAATCATAATAAATTCTTTAGAGCTCCAAATTGAGTTCTCTTTAGTTCTGTGAAAACCTCTAGATGAGACCTACTTGTTTGCCAAATTTCATGGAAAAACTTATTCATTTGGTTAGACTTTGGTTTAGCTCAAGATTTGGTCAAATTTGAAGTCCATAATGGCATCATAAGGCACCAAATGCATTTTTTAACATTCCATAACCACTTGGACACATCCAAAAGCATAAATGCTGTAACACCATATTTATCTAGTGTAATATCCAGTTCTTTGAAAATAATAGAAAACATAAGAAACATACCACGGTTTCTTTGTAAATGAACAAAATTCATTGGATACAAAAGTAAGTCCCCCAAAATGACTTAGTTAAGGTCCCAAAAATTTTGGAAAGCATTCTAGACTCTTAAAAATGAGAATCCGAGGCTCAGATAGAAAAAAAAAATAGAGCTAAAATGAAGAAACAAATTGTGACAAAAGATTAACGAAATATAACGGCATTTTCATCATTTTGAGCAAATTTTAGAATTCTCATAGAAGGGCTTTTCAAATGAAAGTTCTAAGTTCTTCGGGTTCTCAGAGGCCCTGAAATGAAGCCCCGGGACAGCTAAAGCCCCTCCGGTGGACGTTTTCTAAAGTTGGTTGACCCGAACTTTGACTGATTCATTTGGGAAGGTTTTAACTCCAATTTGAGTGATTCCAAAGGCATTTTATGAATTAGAGAACCTAAATTTATGATGTAAAGGACAGTTCTGAAAGAGGAGTTAAAATAAGCCTAAAGGAAGCAAACAAGCATGTCAGGGCTAAATGGTCATTTTAAAAAATTACAAAAAAGGCTTCTTAAGTAAGATTACACCTCATCACCATCTCTAAGCTTCCATTTGCAGAAAAATGGGCAGCCATAGTATGACATTAAGAGGAAAGAGAGAGAGAAGAAGTTTAAACTTCCATTTAGGTAAGTAAAAAACCCTGTTTCATCTCGTACTTGTAATATCTGGTTCTCCGAAAATCAGAGAAAACGTGAGAAACGTAACATACGGTTTCTCCATAAACAAACGAAACTCACCGGATACAAAAGGAAGTCCGCCAAGATGATGTAGTTAAGGTCCCAAAAAATTTGGAAAGCATTCTAGACTCCTAAAAATGAGAATTCCAGCCTCAAATGGAAAGTAAAACAGAGCTAGAATGAAGAAACAATTTCTTATGAAAAGCCTACGAAACATAATGACATTTTCGTAATTTCAAGCAATTTTTAGAATTCACACAGGAGGACTTTTTAAACCAAAGTTTTGAGTTCTTCGGGGTTCTCAGAGGCCTTGAAAACTATGAAAATCCTTGAGACAGTTAAAACCTCTCTGATGGATGTTTTTTTAACGTTAGTTAACCCGAACTTTGACTAATTCGTTCAGGAATGTTTTAGCTTCAATTTGAGTGATTCCAAAAGTATTTTATTAAATTGGGAACCTAAATTTTATAATGAAAAGTATGGTTATCAAAAAAGAGCTAAAACAAAAGAGAAATGAAAATGCAAAGTATGAAGGGCAAAATTAGAATTTTTGAAAAAGTCCTTTTGCCCCAACTATATATAGGTGGCGCCTCACACTCTCCCTCATTTCACTTTAGATTTTCCAACCCCAAACCAGAAGCAAAACCCTAAGGGAGAGGCGCCCAAGAAAGGAAGAAGAAGGAGGAAGAAATCCAAGTTTAAGGTAGGCTTTCATGGTGTTTTTCCTTACTTTTCTTCATCTCCACCACCTCTCTTTCATTCTCCTTTCTTTCCTTGGATTAAAATGATGTTTATAAATCTGATTCAAGGGAGAAATTCAAGGGAAAGTTCGGATTTGAAGAGAGGAGCTTGGAGAAATCAAGATTCAAGCCAAACTAAGCAAGGAAACAAGGTAAAAATGCATCCTATAGTTGATACCTTTCACCCCACTTCTTCTCCATTTCAACCTACACTAAGAACCTAGGAGAATCTGATTTCCAAGCCCAACCAAGCATGAATTTTAGGTATTTGATGGAGAAGAACAAGAATATGCAAAGAAAACAACAAAATAACCATTAGATTTTAAGATGCAAAACCTAGGTTTTTAAGTGCACCTTCCAATTTTTGAGTTTTCATGATGATTCCTAGGTCTAAGTAAGAGTTTAAATGAGTTCTTGAGATACCTAAGATGCTCCCCACAAGCTTTATCCTTCAAGAAAACAAAGAAACTTCCCATGGAGGCCAAGGAAGCCTATGTCTCGGCCTAGGCATGTTTGTGTAGGGAGGAGAGTTTTAAATTTTTTTAAGGTCATTCTTGAGTCATATTTGGTAAATGAAAATGAAGGGAGGCCTTGGAAAAATTTTAGAAATCATAGAAAGTGATTTGGTGCCTTAGGTTCCATAATATGACCTAAAGAAGCAACATGGTACTAGGCCCTTTGTTTTAATGATGTGATGACTCCAAGAGCCTTAAAAGGAGTCAAGAATCACATATGAAAAGAAAGAATGAGTCCTAGAAATCATTTGAGGGGTGTTGCTTCATTAAGAGCCAATATGGACCATAATGGAGCCTATAGAGCAATCTAGTGTTTTATTAAGTGATGTAGCCTTAGAATATGTTTCATGGACCTAATTGGCTCCCATAAATTGTATCTAGGCCAAGAGAAACCATCTCTATCAAATTGTGGGTGTGTGGCCGAAAGAGAAGGCTTGAAAGTTAAGGAAAAAGTTGTGCTTGTATACAAGGTAGCTCTCTCCACCTTCTCTCATGCATGGATACGTGTTTAGCTTGTTTTAGAATGTGTGTATGTGTATTTTCAAGCTAAGAAAAGTATGCTAGCATGCCTTTATATGTCATGATTTCTTGATACCCTGTTATGTTTTAAATGAATCCATGATATTTGTATGAGTTTACTTGAGTGAGGAGAAGCCAAGAACTCTTTCCTTTGGGAAGGATGAGCTAAGAACCCTTAAGCTTGGTTGAGACAAAGTAAAGAGTCTTTCAAAAGTAAAGTGGGCTCCCAAGAGTGTGGTTGAGTCCAAAGTGCTCAAGAAATGGGAGAGGTAAGTCTAAAACCCATGAGGAGAAGTGTGAGGCCAATCCAAACACTTGGTGAACTCTTGAATGATTTGTATGAGTTGTTCACATGCCAAGTTTGCTTTTAAAATGTCCATGGCTTCTATTTTCTCTATGCATGCATTTGTAAAGCTTGCTTTACACATATTATGTATGATTGAATGGGAGATGAGCTATTGGGATTCTTTGAATCTCATCCCCTCCTCTCCAATGATCTAACATGCTAGGTGGACCAAGTAATTATGGTGAAGGGAGCCAACAACCATGAAGAAGAGAGATTAACAAGCTTATGCCTTGTTTTGTTTATTTTGAAACCATAATGATGGTTCATGATGTATATGATGTTATAAATATACTATGAACTTTGAGACATGTGTAAATATACTATTATGTGATATTTAGATGTATGAAAATGATATATGACCTATAGCACTTATTTTGAGTATGTAATGCCAAAGTGTGCAATATGGAACTTTAATGAAAGTATGCATAAGTATGGGTTGAATGGCCAAAATGAGATGTATGAGGTTTGGGACCATTTGGGCAGCTCACACAAGTCTCAAATGTACTTTTAGACTTGCCCAAAAGGTACCACAACCAAGGGAAGGCCATTTGGCAAATTTGGTACCTCATATGGAGCCAAATTTGACCATAATGGAACCCTATATCACTTTTTGGCCAAATTAGCTAGTCTTGATATGAGATTTGGCATGAAATTAGGTCTTATTGAGAGCTTTCTGGGAAGCTAAGATCATAATTTTTGGAGGTCTATAGAATATTTAATGATTTTTCAAAGTTGGCAATTTTCATAGTTTTTGGTTTGCTGCACTATTCATTTGGTCCGAAATTGTTTTTTTGTCACACAAGGACCAAATGATGTCCAATTACTACAAAATTTATACAAAGAAACTAGATGATCATAGTGACTTGTGCCACCTAGAAGCACCTCATTTGGAGGTCTAGAGAGGGAGATATGAATTTTCCAAGTTTCTACCCAGTATCAGTAAATTTGCCTGACCAGAAGTACTATTCCATCAAATTTTGAGGTCTGAGCTTGATGAACTGATTTAGAGATATTTTTTCTCTCTAGTTGACATCCACAGCTTTCCATATTGGTATCATTTTCATGGATTGGGTTTTTTTGGAATTAATTGGACATTTTTGAAGTTCATATCAGTAAACTCTAACAGCACTAGGACCCAGTTTGACCTCTAGACTGTTTCATGGGTCAAACACTCTGTGTGTAGGATGTTATGACTTATACATATTTTTACCAAGAAGTAGACATCCCAAGCTTTCAAGAATGACCAAGATTGCATGATTTCGAATTTTCTAGATTTACTTATGATTTTCCAAAGTTTGCCTAGAAAAGAGGCCAATTCTGATCGAGAATGAAACCTTATATTCCACCTCCCAATTCGATTTCCATGAGTTGTAGGTATGTTGTTATGATGCAAATGAGTTGTAATGATGTAATTAAGTATGAGGATATATAGCATGAACTCACCCTATAACACCCCATAATTAATTAAGGTGTCAATCACGGATTAGATTAATTAGGAATAATTAATATAGGATAATTAGGCAAGTTAAGTAAATGGAGATTTTAGAAAGGTAAATTTATTAATATGGGTTGAGATTTAATTGGGATAGAAATTCTAACTAGGCTTAAATTAATAGATCATGAGAAGAGGCTAATGGAGGCCCAATGGGTTAGGTGCAGACCCAACCTAATTTAGTGTGATGGAGGCTCAATAATCCTTGTG
Source organism: Erythrophleum ivorense (assembly GCA_026724425.1). Lineage (NCBI taxonomy): Eukaryota > Viridiplantae > Streptophyta > Magnoliopsida > Fabales > Fabaceae > Erythrophleum > Erythrophleum ivorense. The sequence continues at coordinate 32,445,815 of JAIUCV010000007.1, read as the reverse complement.
CAGATCCACATTCTTAAGCTCTTAAAACTTGGTCTGACCCAATTAAATTTCAGCAACCCAACACCTTGAAACTGGCCCAACAACTTAAAATCTAAAGCCCAAATGGAGATGGACCTTGGAGCAACCCATGACCCATTTTTTTAACCCAACTAAAACTCTAATACATCAACCTCTTCCTCACACTTGCTGAAACACAAAATACATCTCAAAATTCGGAGGTTGAGAAGGAGGCTAGGGTTGAGAGCAAGAATTTTGTATTTTCTCACATTTAGAGCAAGAATTAGCCGAGGTAATAGTTATACAACTTAATCCCCTTATCTTTCTCTTTAATTTGGCCCGATTAGTTTTTCATTTGGAGCATTTTTCATCCTACCCAAAATCTGAAATGTGGGTATTTGGGGATTTTCTTGGTGAAATTCGTAGGTTGAGGTTAGGGCTGACCTTGGGTGAGTTTAAACCCTCCATTTTGATGTTTCATTTGTTAATTTGAGACCCCCATAGCTGATTTATAAAATGGGTATTAATTCTGTACGAATTTGCTTAGGATTTTGGGTGGAATATTGAGTTTTCTGGTGAAGGACACTCTAATCTGAATTTGGGAATTTTGATGGATGTTGCAAATTTATCTACAAGTGAGGTAACCGAGTTTATATTAATTCCATATATATATCTGATTTAATTTCATATGTTGCTGTATATGAATGATTTGAAATGTTGAATGAATTGGTTGGCTATCTGTTGAATTGTGATTGGACCTTGTGAGTCCATGGTGGAGCTGTGGTGTGGCTGCCACCTGTGCAAGTGCTTCGATCGAGCACCAGGTTATGATCAAACCCCAGATGCACAGAGCCCCGGTTGTGCTCAATAGGGAGTAGGTGCCGTGGATGGGCCTCTGTCGGTGTTAATGGCCTTTAACATATGATAATATGATTGCTAGTATGGGATAGTCATCATGATAGCTAATTGTTTCATTTGCTGATGTGATGGATATGATTCTGATGTTGATTTTCATTCATGCATATATACTAATTAAACTGGATATATGATGGAATTGCCTTGGTTATTGAGATTATATCTCACCCTGTTTCATGGGATTAACATTTCAGGTGAAGGTTCTTCGGGTAAGGATAAAGGGAAGCAGGTGGATGAAAATCCATGAGCTCCAACATATGGGAGAAGGCTACACTTAGGCTGGCTTATTTAGTATAGATGCAATTTTGTTATTAGTTTACATAGCATCATCATGTAATCATGTTGCTAAGTGTAGGCGTTCATATTTTGTTTGATTGAAATGTAACCGTAAGGATTTAAGCCTCATTATAGTTGAATATTAATATATGAACTCATAGCATTATATATGTAGTTTTGTTGAAATTGTGATATGGATTACCATATGGGAATTGTAGTTATATGATGCTTTGGATGTGGACATAAGCTATTGTTGAATGGAATCTCTATGGAATATGCATGGGATGTAAATTGCTGCTATGCATGTGTTCTTGCTGTCATATATTCATGAATTTGCTGATATGAACAAGTTGGGCAAGTAGGAAGTAGTATTTAAGTTTTGCAATGGTAATGGACGGATTGATGGGTAAATATGGTAGATAAACACCATTAGATTCATATAAAATAAGGGTAAGTGGACCTAGAGTGTTTCTAAGATGAGAATTAGAGTGTAGGGGGTGAAATTTGGGTAATGTAGTCACAGGAAGGAGTCTCGCCACGACTAAGAAGGCTTTGCCGCGGCCAAATAAGAGACAGAGCCGAAGGGCGCCGCGGCATAACCAATCCCACCGTGGCACAAGGGAAGAAAATTGGCCCAGGGAGTGACAGTGGCGAGAAGCGCCGCGGCCTGATAAATCTCGCTGCGGCGCGAAGTGGGAAAAATTGCCCAGGAGGGTAACAGAGCCAAAACTCGCCGCGGTGCATTATGTCCTGCTGCGGCGCGATTCAAGAAAATAAAATAAGGGTTGGACAGAAGCAAACTCACCTCGGTGTAAATATATTGTGCCGAGGTGAGAATCGTGAGGGTGGAGAATGGGAGATCCAGGAAGCATTTCCACCGCGGCGCCATGTAGGCTGACCGCGGTGAAGGTCCAACTCGCCGCGGTGAGATTTGTGAAATTTGTCCAATGATTCCAGAGAGTAACTTAGCCGCAACGTGGAAGGTATAAGCCACGGCGCAAGTCTCCAACCTACTCCTTTTAGCCTAGAAACCCCAATTTCTTCAACTGTAATGGTGAGAGATGATATGGGAACACTTGTGGGTAGTTATTAGGTATTAAAATTGATGGAAGTTGAATCATAAACCTCTTATGGTAGTAGGATTTCTTTTATGTAAATTTTGTTTTGTTGTGGTGGTATGGTGATGACCCTAACATCAAGGTTCAAATTTCCTCATATTTTCGTAATGTGGTAAAATATAATGACCTCAAACCTTGATCATTAATTAATAATCTTGTATTTAACCACAAATACATTGACAAGAAGGTGGGGTTGTCACACACCCAGTCCACGCGACACTGAATGGATTTTTAGATATGACGAAATGCAAATAAAAGTCAAATTTTTCATGCTTCTCTATGGGAATCATATATATGTTTCATGATAATTATACTATTCAAAGGCATGAGATGAGCTAGAATTATGGTATCACAGTACCAGTTAGAAAAGTTGTTCCTCTCTCTAAGAGCTCTCTAATGGTGGTATTCTTTTCTTGAAAACTTGAAGATTTAGGTCTAACCCAAGCCAAAAAGGAACTCTTTTATAGAAATCTATTAGTGGAAAATAATCTAGGGCGAAAAGAGCTTCGTTTTAAGGTAAGACTTCACTTGAAACACTTGTAAAATCTTATGTTTCCAAGCTATTTAAGCTTTTGCCTAGAGAGAGAAAATGAGGAGGAGAATTTTTCTTTGTGTGTTCTTGATAGAACCAAAGGTATGGACTATGAGGATTAAGAATATATAACTAGAATTGAAAAGGGAGCTTTAGAATGCAAGTTATGGAATTTAGGGATTTAGTTGCACCTAGGCTAAGATGAAGCTTCCTAGTAGTAATTTAAGTTGTCTAAGAGTATATATAAGTTCCTAAGACACCAAGAGAGCCTCCCACATGCTTCTCCCATCAAAGAAATTAAAACAACTCCATTGGTGCCATATGGAAGCATACTTTAAGCCAAGGAGAGTTCATGAACCTTGGGAGTGTTTGAATTCCTTCTAAGCTTAGTTTTGTATCATGTGATGGGAGGGTATGAGAGGAAGCCTTGAATAAAAATTTTAGAAACCATAGAAAGTGAGATGGTCTTGTATGTTCCATATTATGGCTTAAAGAAACAACACCTAGCTAGGCTCCTTGAATTGATTGTGTGATGACTCCAAGAAGTTTAAATGGAGTCAAGAATCATCAATAAATGGAGGGAATGGAGCCAAGAAGATATTTTCCTAAGGTTGTTTCATTAAGTGCATTATGGAACCATAAAAGAGCTTTATGAGTCACTTAGCTTTCCTAGTGAATATATGGCCTTAGATTTTAATTCAAGTGTATAATTGGCTTCAATATGATGTGTCTAGACTAAAAGAAATGATATCCACCTCCTTGGACATGTGAAGTCAAGGGAGAGGATTCAAGGCTTAAGGAAAAAGTGTGTAAATGTAAGCAAGGTAGCTCTCTCCACCTTCTCTCATACATGAATGTGTGCTTACATTGTCTTTGAATGTGTATATATGTTTTGAGCTATGAAAAGTATTTTAGCATGAGTTTTTATTTCATGGTACCATGATGATATTTTATGCATTCAAATGATGTTTTATGTACTTGCCTTAGTTTGCTTGAGTGTGGAGAAGCCAAGAACTCTTAGCCATGGTGAGGATGAGCGGAGAACCCTTAAAGTTGGTTGAGACAAAGTAAAAAGTCTCCCAGGAATGAGGTTGACTTCCAAGAGTAAGGTTGAGTTAAGAATCTCTCAAATAAAATGGGTGAGGCAAGTGCAAAATCCACAAGTGAATGAGTGAGGCTAATCCACTCACTTGGCAAGCCTATACATGATATGTATGACTTGATCAAATGCCAAGAATGTTTCATGAATGCTCACATATGTCAATATGCCCATGCATGCATTTTCAAGGCTTGTATTGCATACTTTATGTGTACTTGAAAGGGAGATGAGCTATTGGAATTCTTTGAATCTCATCCCCTCCTCTTCAATGTCTTAACATGCTAGGTGAATCAATTTAGCAAGGTAAAGGAAGCCACCAAGCCAACGAGAAGAAGATTGACATCAAAATGCATGAAAAGGCCTAGTTTTCCTCTCTTGTAGCCATACACATGGTATGTGGTGTAATCCTATGATGAAATGGTTATGTAATCATATGAGCATATGTAATTACCCAAATATATGATGTATGAATGAAATTTGATGCCAAATGTATGAGATAGCATGATTTGGGTATTGAATAGTTAAAGCTAGCATATGCAATCTTGTGTATATGATGGGGGGGATGAGTGAATTTGAGAAATATGTGTTTATGAACCTTTGAGATAAGTTTAAAGAGTCACTTGTATGCATCCCCAGGTGCTCAAGTGGTCATGGTTGCCTTAGAAATCAAAATGGACCATTTGGACCCCTTTGATGGCACTAAATGAGCCATTTTGCAACCCAATGTCAAGATCTGACCAAATGAACGAATTTGTCCATGAAATTTGACACACATGTAGATATTTTTTATATATTTTTGGAAAGTCAAATACTAGATTATTTGGAGCTCTGTGAAATTAATTATGAACTTCCAAATTTGCCATTTTTCTATTGAACTGATATGGGTACTATTCATATGGTTAGAAACTTGAGCTATATCATTTGTGGGCCAAATGATGTCCAATGCTCATGAAATTTTACAAATATAAACTAGACATGATACGATTGCCATAGCCAGTGAGATCACCCCAATTGGACCTCTGAGCAGGGGGATATGGATTTTTGAAGTTGGAAATTAGTACCAAGGATGACAGCTGACCTTTGGTATTGTTCTATCCATTTTCGGTGCCTAGTAGCCTCTATTTGGTCTAGATTTATTTTTAACATAAAGTAGACATCTGTATATTTCTAGAATGGTATAGTGTGCCTATTTTCAATTTTTCTAGAAGTCATTATGATTTTTCAAAGTTTAGGCACAGAATTTGGAAAACTGATTTGAGGCTGCACTAGTATGTTTTGTGTATTTGCTCCCTTTGCTTGAGGTATGGGCTATTTCTTGAGCTTGTTATGAGTTGCAATTGTGTATTGAAATGTGAGAATGAGATCGATGAATCCATATAATCCACGGGATACCGAAAGAAAAATTTTAACCGTGGCGAGATGTATCTTGATTTATGATTCCTTATGCCATTATGTTGCTTCCTATAGAATTAGCATGAGATGAGGCATAAGAATTGCATAAATTGAATCTTAGATGTATGGAATTACATCTAGCCTATCTTATGCCATTCTAATCTCATTCCCTTGGTCTAACACATTCTCAAGAAAATGCAATTAAAATAATAGATTATTTTATGTTACGTTGCAGATAAATTTGTTATTTCGTGTCCTGTGGACCATATGAAATCATCTATCTCATTCTCCTATTTAAATACACATATACAACTCAAAACCATCTCAAGAAATGGCAAAAAACTCGAGCTCATGGAACATATGCGTAAAATTTACATGTGCAGCCTCGGATTAGTGTGCTAGCTTTCTATCATAAATTTTGGAAAATCATAACTAATTTTAGAAAAATTGAAATCAAGTACACTATACCATTATGGAAAACTATAGATGTTTACTTTATGGTAAAAATAATTCTAGACAAAAACAGAGATGTCTAGCTACTAGAAATCAATGGAATAGTAACTAAACTCGCCTAGCATTACTAGTACTATCACTAAACTTTAAAAATTCATATCTCCCTGCTCAGCCATCCAATTGGGGTGATCTTGGTAGTCATAGAAATCTTATCATATCTAGTTTATTTATATAAAATTTTATGAGTATTGGACACCATTTGGCCCTCAAATGACATAGGAGAAGAAACTGACCATATAAATAGTAATCATACTAGAACAGCTAAAATTTGGCAACTTTGAAAATTCATAATTAATTTCACAAATCTACAAATAATCTAGTCTTTAGCTTCTCAAAGAGATCTAGATAAGATTTATATGCATGCCAAAGTTCATGGGTAAATTCATGCATATGGTCAGATTGTACTATAGGGCTACAAAAATGTTTTTTTATGCTTCTTAAAAGGTCTCAAGAGGGTCAAATCTGGTTCCAAGGCTTTCATGGCTACTTGAATACGTGGGAAAACACCAAAGTGTCTACTAAACATGTCTTAAAGATGCACAAACCTAGATTTCACAAACTCATTCTCTCACCCCAAGGTATACACAATAACATATAAGTTATATCTTGTTATTCAATGTCAAAAAAGTGGTTACAACATTCACATGGCATCAAGTCTCATTTGTACATCAACTTTTCATGTAATTACATATGTTCAAATGATTATACAACATATTCATCATGGAGTTACATCATATGCCATTCATATAGCTACAAAATGGATAAAATCACACACTTTATTATTAATCTCTTTTCTTTAAGATTCGTGCCTCCTATTTCTTAGCTCACTTGGTCTACCTAGACATGTTAGGCAAATGGAGAGAAAGGGATGAGATTCTAGAAATCCCAATAGCTCTTATCCCTTTCAACCATACATAAAGAATGCAAATCTAAGTCTAAAAATGCATGCATGGACATCATGGCTTTCATAATCATTCATGGAACATTTTAGCATTCAAGAAATCATATAAAACATACATAGGTTTGCCAAAAAAGATGGTTTAGCCTCACCCACTTCTCTTGGAGAATTTTGAACTTGCCTCACCCATTCTCTTAAAGGGTTCTTGACTAAGCCTCACTCTTTGGAGACTTTTGGCTTTATCTCACCCATTCTTGGAAGTTTTTGGCTTATCCTCACCCTAGCTAAGGAACTTTTGGTTTCACCACACTCAAGCAAAGTAAAACATGTTCTTAAAGCATCATTTAAGTGCATAGCATAATATCATAGTACCATGGCATATAGATACATGCTAAAACATTTTTTATGGCTAAAAATGTAACATCCTAAAATTAATTAAGGTGTTAATCATGGTTTTGGGATAATTAAGAATAATTAATATGGGATAATTGGATAAGTTAAGTGAATAGAAATTTTGGAAAGATAAATTATCAATATGGATTTGAGATTTAATTGGGATAGAAACTTCATCTAGGCCCAAATTAATGTAGGAGATCATGATAAGAGGCTAATAGAGGCCCAATAAGCTAGGTGCAAACCCAATTTAATTCAATATGATAGAGGCCCAAGATCTACTTTGTATAGGCTTTTAGGAATGGCCTAATAAACCTTATGCAGACCCAAAATAATGGAGTTCTTAAAACTAAGTCTAACCCAATAAAATTCTACAACCTAACACCTTAAAACTGGCCCAACAAAGCTAAAATTTGAAGCCCATTTGGAGTTGAACCTTGGAGTAGCCCATGACCCACCTTAGACCCAACTTAAACCTAACTAAAACCCTAAACACTTCATCCTCTTCCCCATATTTGCTGAAACATAAGAGAGAAATTCGGAGGTTTGAAAGGAGGCTAGGGTTTGGGGCAAGAAATCCATCATTTTCCACTTCTAAAGCAAGATTCAATCAAGGTATTAGTTATATAACTTAATCCTCTCATATTTCTCTTTAATTTGGCCAGATTAGTTTTTTATTTGGAGTATTTTCACCCACACCCAAAATCTGAAACTTGCCATTTGATATTTCCATGGTGAAAATTCGTAGGTTGAGGCTAGGGCTGACATTAGGTAAGTATAAACTCTTCTTTTTAAGGTATTTCTATTAGTTTGAGACCCCAATAATTGGATTATAATATAGGTATTAATTTTGTACGAATTTGCTTAGAATTTTGGGTGAAATATTGAAGTTTCTGGTATAAGACATTTCAATCTAAATTTGGGGACTTGTAGTGGCTGGGTAAATGTTCCTTAGGTAGTCATTAGCATTTTGAATTCTTTGGGTACTTGTTGCTACCGTAAATGATGAATTAAAGTATTCTCTGATGCTATGGTTTTAGGGAGATTTTTGTACCATTGGTGGCTGTTGCAAATTGTCTACAAGTGAGGTAATCTGTACTATATTAATTCCATGCATATATCTATTTTAATTTCATAATTACTGTATATGAATGATTTGAAATGCTGAATGATATGGTTGGCTATCTATTGTGTTATGATTGGACCTTGTGAGTCTATGGTGGAGCTGTGGTGCGGTTGTCACCCGTGCATGTTCTTTGATCGGACACTGGGTTATAATCAAACCTCAGATGCACAGAGCCCTGGTTATGCTCAACGAGGAGTAAGTGCCGTGGTCAAGCCTTTCTAATGTTATTGGCCTTTAACATGTGGAAATATGATTGCTAGTATGGGATAGTAATCATGATAGCCTAATTGTTTTATTTACTGATATGACTGGTATGTTTTCTGATGCTTATGTGAAATCATGCATATATGTTAATTAAACTGGAATGTATGATGAAGTTTGCCTTAGTTACTGAGATTCGCATTTCACCCCGTTTTATGGGTTAAGCATTTCAAGTGAAGGTTCTTCGAGTAAGGATAAGGGCAAGCAAGTGGATGAACATCCATGAGCTGAGGCCTGGTGTGAAAAGCTACACTTGGTTTGAGTAGAATATAGTAGATGCTAATTTTGTTAACCTTTGTATAGCATCATCATGTATCTGTATTGCCAAGTGTAGGTGTTTATATTTTGATTAGTTGGAATATATTTATTAAGGAGTTAAGTCTCAATATAGCTTGGTTTTGGATGTATGAACTTTATTGAATTCATGATCTGGTTTACTATTGGGAATGTCATTATGGGATATATGAGATTGTTGATTTGAATCAGTGATGCATGAAATCTTTAAGGGAATGTATATTTGAATGATAATTTGCTGGAAGCTTATGAAATTCTATTATTTTTAACCCATGAGTTGCTGGCATATGGTAGTTAGATGAGTAGGGATTTATACTTAAGTTTTGAATTGGTAATGGTAGATTAGCTAGGTAATTAAGGTATATAAATACCATTAGAGTTGCATAAATTAAGGTAGAGTGGTCTTAGGGTGTTATTAGAGGGAGAGTGGAGAGTATGAGATAAGATTTTAGGAATTGTAGGATTAGAAGGTATTTCGTCGCGGCCAAAATACTATTAGCCACGACCAATAGAGGTGAAGTTGCCTAGGGAGAGTACCAGAGAGCAATTTGCCAAGACAAAATGTGGAATTAGTCACTGTGAAATGTGAGAGGCAAAACTAGGAGTCGTCCAGAGGGTAATTCATCGTAACTAAATGGGAATTGGCTGTGGTAAACTTTTGTGAAAATGAGCCAGGCATTCTAGAGAGGAATTGGCCATGGTAAAAGGAGGTATTGAGCTCGGCCAATAGTGAGAGGCGAGCGAGGTAGGTTCCAGGAGGTTTCCTGGCCATGGCACCATGTAGGTTAGCCATGACAAAGGTCCAACTTACTGCAGTGAAATCAGTAATGAAGTAAGGATTGAAACCGAGGGGAATTAGCTGCGGATAAGGGGAAATTGGTCACGGCAAACATCCTAAAACCCTTATATTAATCAAGAAATCTTATTTTTTCATATGGTAATCTTAAGAGATGACTTAGGAACATTGGTAGAAGATTCTTGTGAATTAGAATGGATAGGTAATAGAATTAAGGCCTATAAATGAATGTTTGTTTCCCTGATGTATGTAAGTGCTTGTAATTATATGGTTGATGACTCTAATAACATTAAGGTTCAAATTTCCCCGCATTTCTAGAATGTAAGTAGTCTTAATGTTATGTAACCCTAGTTTACAGTTAGTAATCACATATTTAACTTTAATTACAATGATTAGAAGTTAGGGTCATCACATAAAACATACATACACACATTTAAAAAACAAGATAAACATCCATTCATGTATGAAAGAAAGAAGAAAGAGCTACCTTTGTTACAACAACACACTTTTCCTTTCAAGAATGCTTCCTCTCCCTTGGCCACACACTCACAAGGATGTGAGACTTGGTTCCTTTGGCGTAGACACATAATATGGAAGCCAATGACACTCTTGGAAAAATTTCTAAAGCTAAACATTCATTTCAAAAGCTAGATAGTTCTTATGACTCATTTATGGTTCCATAATGCACCTAATGAAGCAACCTTAGGAAAACATGATCTTGGCTCCATTCTTTCCGTTCATCTATGATTCTTTCTTTTAAGCCTCTTAGAGTCATCACACAATTAATTTAAAGGGCCAAACTAGGTGTTACTTCTTTAAGTCACAATATGGAACCTAAAGCTACATCTCACTATCTATAACTTCTAAAATTTTTCTAAGGCTTCCTCTCATCCTCTCCCATCATATATGATACAAAACCAAGCTTGAAATAAATTAAAACTATCCCTTGGTGCCACTTTCTCCTTAGGTTGAGGCTATGCATCAAGAGAGAACCAAAAGAGTTTGTTTTGTTTTCTTGATGGGAGATGCATGTAAGAAGCTTTCTAGGGATCTTAGGAGCTGATAAGCATAATTTATATACATTTTATTCTCCTTATCTTAAGCATTTTAGTGACCAAATGTGATTCTAGGGGTGTATTTAGATGGAATTTTATTTTAATAGCCATTCTTTGCACTTTATGAATTAATTGAAAAAATAATTGATTTTAAATACATAAATCATTTTAAATGAATTATGTGAATTTTTCTATCTTTTTGTGCAGATTTTTTTGGCAATTAAAGCTTGAATGGAGAAGCATCAAAGGAGATCTTAGGCTGAAGTTTAAATGAGAAACAAATGAATGTGTGAGTCATGCAAATGAAGCCACAAAGGCTGTGAAGGAGAAGGAAGCAACACAAGCTTTGAGTTCAAGAAATATGCACGGGCTGGATGAAGAGAAAACAAGCAAATAATGTGTAAAGAGAAGATTGCATGAAGATTCATGAAGCAAGCAAGCTCGAGCTAGCTGGAGAAGGAGTAAAGTAATGCATATGAAGCATGCAGAAAACACGTTAGAGGCTACAGCAGAAAAGAACAATGCAAGACGTGAAAGTAAACAAAAGAAGAAGCGTGAGTAAGTAAGCTACGTGGAATTTATGTAAGGAGGTGCAGTTTCAATGTAAAGGAGCTGAGATGGGTATACATGCATGAAGCCACATAATGAGGACGTAGCTCACAGGGCATCTCACGAATTGAACGAGCTGGGAGCTGGGAATTAAAACACTTAAAAGACGCTGGAGCTGACATGTGCAAAGCATATTATTGTAATGAAGAAGTCTACGTGGAAAAGCTACAGAATGAAGAAAGGAAGCTCAGCTTGAGCTTGGCTGAAGAAGCAGAAACAAAAAGAAGCAACGTGGAGCTGGAAGTACAGCAGCTAAATGAAGAAGGCATGAAGAAGCTACACCTTTAACACGTTAAAAGCTCCAGAACATGCAGAAGCTGAGCTGATGGAGAACATGCAGAACAAGTGAAGGAAGCAGCCTCTATTTGGAAGCAAAACGAAGAAGAAGCTACATTTTTAACGTGGCTAGAATGAGCTCGAGAGAGAAGAATAAGCTGCATGAAGTAAGAAGCAAGCTGAACGAGAAGCTTAAGAGCTGGAAAAAGACGTGAATAATAACGATGAGAGGGAAGCTGCATAATACGAAGGAAACCACGTGAAGAATTAACGAAGGAGCTGCAGAAACAGTAGAAGGAATTCAAGTATAATAAAATAACCAATGGGACCCACTCTCATATACATATCCATGCAGCATAAAACAAACGAAGAAGCTGAGTTTAGAGAAGAATATCACATTAATGAGAAGAGGCTTTGGCACGTGATTTTTAAAGGAAGCAAGAGTTCAGATCCTAGCATGATACGTGAGCACGTGGAATTATTATTCAATACATCTCTGATTTATTCACGCCTCTCCAGCATATACACACCTCCTTCATTCATATCATTGGACCCTCATGCCTATATATATAAAACCATTCAACCACTCCTTCGTCCAGCACATCCACCACGCCTCATCCATCCCATTCCCATCCTCCACTCCAATCCATCTTCCATCTACATCCCATGAAGTTCTAATCTCCATCTTGAGGCTAGCAAGGAGGAAGCTCTTGGAGAAGCTTGAATCCATGGAGAAGACATAGAATATTTTGGCTAAGAATTTCCTTATTTTTCCTACACTTGTTCTCTTTCATTTATCTTCTTGGTTAAGATGTATTTGATAAGGAATTTGTGTAATTATAATTAGTGGCTGGTTAGACACTAATTAGGAAGTATTTTTGTTGATTAATTGATCTGATTAATTTCAATATTATTTGAATTCCTATGTATGCTTCGAAGGTGTTCGATAAAATACATGAGTGAGCGTAATTGTTTAAATTGAGAATTCCTTAATATTTAGTTGGTTAATTAAATATTTAGGATGATTCAAAGGCTAATCAAATTAGTTAATCAATCAGTTTGAGTGTTCAATGATCCTAAAACAAGAATTGACAATTTAATTTGGATGTGAGGTCTCAATTAAACATTAGATCGTTGATTTCTTGAATCTTGCGTGGTTACCCAAGATAAATTTGTTATGAACACGATTAGGGACTCTTAGGCCAGAATTAATCATAATTAGAATAGGATAAGGATAGTGGATACCAAGGGACGAATCTAAAGCTAGTCACAAGACCATAATCCATACAATTAGGTAGAATTTAGGAATTTTAATTCAGTTTAGTTTAATTCAATTAAAACCCCTCTAGTTTAGGAAATTTTAGAGTCTTTTAACATTTAGAACACTCAATTAAACATTGAACGCCAATTCCAAGGGAGATGACCTAGGTTGTGCCATTAACTGCATATTTTATCAGCCTAGTATTATTTTGAAGGTTATGCAACCATCCACTCAGAAGCTCATACAAACATCTATTTTGGCCTAGGAACTCTTGCATCAAAATAGAATTTTAGTGGAGCACTTGAAACGCTAACTTTGCTATCTTAAAATTCCATGGTTATTTGGTTGTTTCCTTGGCATATTCTTGTTCTTCTCCCTTATTTTCCTAAGATTCACTCTTGGTTTGGTTAGAAATTCAACGCTTTATGGCTGGTCATCTATAGGTCAAAAATCACAAGAAAAGGAATAAGAAGAATCAAGCATAAAAGTAGCAAAATACCTTGGTTTCTTAGCTTCCTTTACTTTCTCTTCACTTTGCTTGGTTTCTTCTCCTCAAACTCAAAATTTCTCTCTTAGGTTTGACCTCAAAATAGACCTAAAAGCTTCAATAAACCCATGGGAAGACGAGAAGAGGAAGGAGAAGTTTACTAAGGAGAAAGTAAGAAAAAGCATAAAAATCCATACCTTTCTCTTACTTTTTCTTCTCCCTTTCTCTCCTCCCTTGTGCATTCACTCTCTTGGTCTTTTCTCTAGTTTAGGGCAGAAATGAAATGAACCAAATGAGGAGAAGAGTGGGTCATGGGGTATATATAGCTAGGTTTCAAGAATTGTTTTCAAAATTTTCATTTATGTCCCTTAATCTTGGCATTTTCGTTTCTAGTTCATTTTAGCTCCTTTTTAGAACCATCTTTTATATTATAAAATTTAGGTCCTAAATCTTATAAAATGCCTTTGGAACCACTCAAATTGAAGCTAAAACTTTCTCGAATGGAAGGGTCAAAGTTCAAGTCAACCGATGCTAGAAAACGTACACCGAAGGAGTTTTAACTGTCTTGGGACTTCCCATGGTTTTCAGAGCCTCTGACAACCCTAGAGGACTCAAATTTTTCATTTAAAAAGCCCTCCTATGAATATTCCAAAATTTTCCTAAAATTACAAAAATGCCATTACATTACATAGTTATTTCGTTAAATTCTGTCTAGTTATTTTAACCTCTATTTCAAGGTACCTCTGCCCTTCTAATTTCATTACTTAATGTGTAGATCATTATTCTAATTTTCCTAGACCTTAACCAATTCATTTTAGAGGACTTGCTTTGAAAATATATCCATTTTAGTTATTTTTATGAAAATCGGACATTACAAATACAGCCTAAGGAAGCATGCCAAATGGTTCAATTCATTATGGGGCTAAATCTCACCATACCACATGCATTCATTCAAATGAACATAAGGGTGCTAGGATGTCAATCTCCAACATATGCATTCATCTAGCTTCAAGATTAATATACACATCATAAATACATACATTTAAACTTGTCCAAGTGGTTACATCTCATATATAGCATGTGGATACAATTCTTGACATCAATATGCTATTAAAATGTCTATTTCTCTACTCCTTTGTCAAAGTGCCATGCTTTAAGACCTTTGACCTCTATTCTTTGTTCCACTTGGCTCATCTAGACATAATTAGGCATATGGAGGGGAAGAGTGAGATTCAAAGAATCTTAGTAGCTCTTTACCCTTTCAAACATACATAATGGATGCATATACTTTAAAGTTAATGTCACACACTTTTCCCTTGAAATTGTCTTCCCTTTTTTGGCCATGATCATGGAATTAGGTAGCACTTGATTCTCTTGGCTTAGATACATCAAATGAGATGTATTTTAATCATTCAAATAAGCTTTAGCTTCTTGCAAGCTCTATACCATGCTACTTTCTCATATACTTCATTATAGTTGCATACAAGACACAATGAAACAACCTTTAGAATTTATAATCTTGGCTCCCATTTCTCATTTAATCTAGGTTTCTTGACTCCATTTAAACTCCTTAGAGTGATCACAAATTCATTTTATAGATCCTCGCTATAAGTTGCTTCTTTATGTCTTATTATAGAACCTACACCTCCATCTCATAAGATATGGTTTCTAAATTTATTCCAAGGCTTCCTTTAATGTTCATCTATCATATTTAGTCCCTTTCTAGCCTTAGAACAATTTAAAACACTCCCTAGGTATCTCATCATGATTTGACTGAGACATGCTCTTAGTTTAGAGCCTATGGACTTTTGTAATCTTCCTCGAGGGGAATGGCACTTGGGAGGCTTCCTAGATATTTTAAAAACTCATATATACCCTTAGAAAACTTAAATTACTACTAGGAAGCTTCAGCTTAGCCTAGGTGCAATTAAATCCCTAGGTTTGCTAACTTACAATCTAATACTTCTTATTCAATTTCAATGGCATCTTCTTAATCCTCACCCTCTATAACCCTTCTTCCTATCCTAATTTGGATAGAAATCACTCGCTCTTGGCTAGGCTAAAGTTGGTCGAGCATGACATGGAGGAAGAGCAAGAAAAAGAACCATGAAAGGCTAAGGAATTTACCTTGTTGCAATACTTTTTCAAGGGCTCTTTCAATTGCTTTAGGCTCTTCCTTCAAATTCTAAGTCCCCACTTCTTGACCATCCACAAACCAACCCTATATGGGTCATAAAAACCATAGGAAGGAAGATGAGAAGGGGAGGAATAAGTTTGGTGAAGGAATGTGCTTGAAAATCCATAAATATCCTTACCTTTTCCTAAGCTTTTCTTCCTTTCCTTCCTCCTTCCCTTCTTGGACACCTCCTGAAGCTAGTCTCTCCTCTAGTCTTAGGCAAAAGGTAAGTTAATTAACTAAGGAGAAGAAGGAAGACGTGTTTTATATATAAAATGGCTTCTTGAATTTCTTCTTAAAAATTCCATCTATGTCCCCTTTTCTTAGCTTTATTGTTTTAGGCTCATTTTAACTCTTTTTTGAGAACCATCTTTTCTATCATAAAATCTAGGTTCTCTAACTTATCAAATACCTTTGGAATCACTCAAAATGGATCTAAAATCTTTTCAAATGAAGAGGTCAAAGTTCAAGTCAATCGTTGTTCTAAAACATAAACCAAAGGGATTTTAACTATTCTAGAGATTTCTGTAGTTTTTAGAGCTTTTGAGAACCCTGATAAACTCATTTTTTTCTATTTAAAAATTCCTCTTTTGAGTTTTCTAAAAAGTGTCTAAAATTACAAAAATGATACTACATTTTCGTTAATTTTCATCAAGTTATTTTGTCTCCGTTCTCAGGGCACCTCTGCCCTTGGATCCTCATTATTTGAGATCTAGATTATTACTTTAATTTTATTTGACCTCAAGTCATTTTATTTGGGGAACTTCCTTTTTATATCTGATGAGTTTCATACTTCTACAAAAAAATCAAATGTCACAACTAGTGTAATACCTTAAGCTAGGCCTCACATAATGGTCACATAGGTTATCCCAACACATATGTAATATATTGGTGCACATTTGTAAGAAACCATGTACTTTATGCATGGATAATTGTGTTATTGGAAGCCATATACATGATTCATGCCTTTAAGGACCATGTGAATTCATCAATATCATTTTACATCCATAACATATCCAATCATATCATAACATTACAACTCATCTCATATACCACGGATTTGGAACCAAAATTCAAGAACAACCAAAATTGCTCTCAGGTTTGCTCTTAGAAGTTTTTGATATGAACTTTGAAAATTCATAACTAATTCTAGATAAAATTGAAATCATGCATATGATAGCTTTACAGAAAGCTCTAGATGTTAACTAATGACTAAAAATAGGTCTAAACCAAGACAATAGCATTTAGCATGTGGAAAACAATAGAATAGTGACTCAAGTCATGCCTCAAACAACATCAGGACCTGGAACTTTAAAAATTTAGTTATCCCTCTACAAAGCTCCAAATGAGGTAATCTTGGTGGCTATAGAAATATTATGATGCCTAGTTTATATTTGTAAAATTTTATAAGCATTGGAGTTCATTTGAATCACAAGTGATATAGAGAAGCAAACTGACTACATGAACAATACACATACCAATTCCGCATAATTTGGCCAACGTTGAAAAATCATAATAAATTCTTTAGAGTTCTAAATTGAGTGCTCTTTAGCACTGTGAAAAGATATAGATGAGACCTATTTTTTGGCCATTTCATGTAAAAACTCATTGAGAAGTCTATTGCGCAACCCTCAAAATAAAACTAGGTTGGACTAAATATGTAGCTAATGGCACAACCTAGGTCATCTCCCTTAGAAATAGAGTTCAATGTTCAATTAGGTTTTTTAAGTGTTAAAAGTTGCTAGAACTATCTAATTAAGGGGCTTTTTGATCTAATTAAACTAAGTAGAATGAAATTGAAATAAAGTTCTTAAATTCTACCTAATTGGATGAATTATGGGTGAATAATGGTCTTGTGACTAGCTTTGGATTCGTCCCTTGGTATCCACTATCCTTATCCTAATTCAATTGTGATTAATTCTGGTATAAGAGTCCTTATTTGTGTCCAATACAAATTATCTTAAGTTACCATGCAAGAATCAAGAGATTAAAAATTTAATATTGAATTGAAACCTCAATCCCGCATCAAATCACTAATTCCTGTCATTAGGATCAATGAACACTAGAATTGAATGATTAATTGATTAATTAGCCTCTGAATTAACACCCTAGGATGTTTAATTAACCAACCAAACTCCAAGAAATCCTTAAATCAAATAATAAAGCTCATAATTTCACTGATGCATTTCATTGAACACCTCCGTGGCATACATGGGGAAATTAAAGACAAGTGTAAAATTCAGTGTTTAATCCAACCAATTAATCAGCAAAAAAGTTTCCTAATCAGTGTCTAACCAACTACTAATTATAAACAACACAAATCTCCAATCAAATACAACTTAACCAAGCTTGTACAAAAAAAAAGAAAAAGTGTAGGAAATTAAGGAAATCTTAGCCAAATTTCTGTGTTCTTCTCCATGGATTCAAGCTTCTCCAAGGACTTCTTCCAAGCTAATCACAAGATGGAGGACTAGAGCTTCATTGGAGGTGGAATGGAATGGAGTGGGAATAAAGGATGAGGGGCTACTGGACGAAGTGGAATGGACAAAGGATGGAATGAGTGAATGCGAATGGAATGTGACGTAGTGTGCGTATGAATTGGATGACTCAAAATGCGTGGAATGAATGCGTTATTCACGTGCTCTTCTTTTATTTTTCACGTGCCTTTTAATGTGAGTTTTTAGCTATTCATTTAATCCTTCTATGTTCTCATCTTTTGCCCTATTTCCTGTAGCTTCTTTATGTGTATATAAGGTGGACCCCATTGTGAATATAATAATCATCTTCCATGTTATTTCACGTTGCTGTCTAACCCTCATTTATTCTCCATGCAAGCTTCTTTTTTGTTTTTGCTTCGTCCAGCTACAGCTTCTTCTTCGTTATATTGTTCACATGCACAACCCGTTGCTTCCTTTCATTTTGCTCCTTACTTCTCTTCATTCTCAACTCCCATTCCATGTGCAACCCGTAGCTTCATTCCTCTATTCTACCTCGTGCTGCTTCCTTCATTGAGTTCCTAGCCCATAACTTCTTCTCTACTTTGGTATTACTTCCAAGATCTTTCAACCCCACTAAAAGCATAGCTTCTTTTTGTTTTTGTTTTTGTTTTTGCTTTGCAAATCATTTCTTCTAGCTTTCTCATGCTTTAAAACCAAGAAACTTGAGCCTCCAAACTCGAATTGCTTCCTTGTCACATGGGGATGAAAGTGTGATATATGTGTGCAGATTATGTGAGCCCATGCATGCCCTATTTTGCTCTTCTCATGTCATTCATGTGTTACTCATGTGCGTTTTCTTCTTGCAGCTGCCAGCCACGATTTCCACGTTAGCTTCATTTTGTTCTTACTCTATACTCATGGTCAAATGCTTCTTATTTATTCTCATATGCTTAATGTGATTATTGTTCCCTGTTTCTCACTAACACAACACGTTCTAGAGCTTTTAAAAATTCCATCTTCTTCATGAATTTGTGGTTGTTCTACTCGAGTGTGTTCTCTTCATGCAGCTCCTTTAAAATATGCTCATGCAGCTTATTTTTCTCTTCAAGAAGTCCCCATGTCCAGAAACCCATGCAAGTGAGCTGCATTCTTCTATGTTTTGCATGTATCTATGTGCATGGAAGCTTGTGTGAGCTATGTGTGTGTCTTCCACGTGGGAACAATGGAGCTGGAGCTTACTTCTTCTCAAAATCCAATTACTCCATCAATCTCCTTCCATTCCATTTTTATTTCCTCCAAACTGTACACATGAAGCCTTCATCTCTTCTTCTTCTTCTCTTTAAATCAAATGCTCATTCAAGCATCATTGGCCCATTAAAATCTGTAGAATAATAGACAAAAATCACATAGGAATATCCACAAAATTATTTAAAAGAAATTCATACATTAAAACTCAATAATTTGTGAATTAATTCCTAAAATGTGGAGAATGGCCAATTAAAATCAAATTCAATTCAATTGCATTTATTAAGCCATATCTAATTATTAAAATGCCTAAGTTAGGAGGATTCATGTATATAAAACTTGCATTCATCAAATTTCCCCATACTTAAACCTTTGCACTCCTGGGCAAAGCTCAAAATCTTAAAGAAAAGCTAGTGGAATGATCAATGGAGAATGAAAATGGAAAAGGGAAAGTAAAAATCTCAAGTTAGAGACTAATCAAAACTTTTCAACACTTTAACAATCAAAGCTAATTTCACTTGCATCAAGAATTAAGCTCCATGGCAATTTCATTAAAAAGAATGTATTAAAATGCATAGCCTCTCATATGGGTTAGTGTTTACTCTCAACTTTCCAGTGTTTAAGGGAATATGTTTCACTCAAACTTCACCTATCAAAACCTCACTACCATACGCTTGTCAAGCTTCTAAATCTCCACCACCCATGTCAAATGCAAAGCCAAATCAATAGGATTTACTTAAGGTTGTAATGGGGCTAAGGAAAGAATTAAATGGATACAAAAACAAGGGCAAAACAAATAGATACCTTAGAACTTTAAGAGCAATAAATGGAAACCTAGGATAGGTAAGAATATGTTTCAAGGCCTTTTTGTTTTTGTTTTTCAACAAGTATAGGCAACCATAAACTCAATTTGAAACACTTCTTTCTTTTGATTTTTTGTTACTTTTTTTTTTTAAACTTCTCATTCATTGTTTTCTTTTTGCTTTTCTATTTTTTCTTTTCTTTAACTTTGCACATTTTTCTCAAATTTTAGTAACAATGGCCTAAATGGATGTAAGATATACATTCATCTATCCTACTTAGATGTAATGCTCCTTGAAATCCTTAAGACATCTTAAAACAAGGTGGAAAAACATTTTTAATGGCTATGGCTAACAAGAAAATGAAATAAAGTCCAAAGTGGCTAAACAATGGATAAAATGAATGTAGGTTAGCTTTTTGGCTAACTAGCTACAAAAGAAAAGAATGCCTTATCATTTTCATGCATGCAAATGCAAATGTGGCCTCAACAAAGAATCAAGACAAGTTCTAGAGTGAAAGCAGAGATAGGTGAATACACACTAGAAATGAATAGATATGGCTCAATTTTTCACCAGCTAACGGCTATCAAGTAATTCATTGAAATCAAATTCATTACCACTTCACTTGAATCAAAACACAAGATTCATTACTTATTATGTCTAAGTGAATCCAAGCTACAATCATCTCAACTTGCAACTTTCACAAAGATTATTAAAAAAAAATCACACTATTTTTTTCAAAATTTTCTAAAAAAATTTTCAATTTTTTTAACAGAACAAAGAAAAGATGGAGGATGAAATGACTCTTCCCCCCTCCCCCAACACTTAAATATTGCATTGTCCTCAATGTCAACACACAATCCAGTAAACAGATAAATAACATAAGATAAAGAATAAAAAGAGAGAATACAACCGGATGAACTTGAAAATGGAGATCTTAAGGTTGGCTTAGATTTCCATATAGCTAGTTAGCAATTTATTTCCTACAAAACAAAACAAATTGTAATGCAAAAAAGAAAAGAAAACTAAATCCTAAACTAAAAAGAATTCTATCAGAGCAATTAATCATACATATCAAAAACTAAAATTAAAATAGCTTTATTCCTTTTCAATTGAACAAATTTAAGTCTCACTACTTTAAAGCATTTTGATTGATCATGCAGTGATGACTCATGGACTTCCTCAACCATCAGTAGTCTCAGAAAGTTATATTCAGCATGTTCAAAAGCAATAAAAGAAGAAAAATCAAATTTAGGAAATTTAAAATTAAAGAAAGAAAATTTAAAATCAAATTTAAAAACACTAGACTCTAGACTCTCTAGAAATCTATCAAAGCCAATAAAATCTACTGGACTCCCATCAGTAAGAGTCACTACATCTACAAAAAAATTTAATTGCAACTTCTCACAATCATTTGAGTTCAAGGCATCTGGTAGTTGCTTAATCTCAGTTGGGAGAGTCTGTGGCTTGTTAGAAATTAGCTTAACAACTTCAGGAATCTGTTTCAGACTCTCAGCAACAAAAATACTATCTTCCCTGACCAAAGAGACATTAGTAGGCTCACAAAATTCTAAACAATGATTAACAACAAAATCCAGTCTCTCACTAGTATCAATAATAGCACAAGCATCAATAGGATTTTCAACATCAGCAGTATCACTATGCATGCCCTCATCAACACTAGTATGATCAGTAGAATTAATCTCATCAACAATTTCAGTACAAATAAAGGACTCTTTGGATTTAACAGACTCATCGAACTCCATAAACTCATTTATCTTAGCATACATAGGACTTATATGTAAATCATCACATAAGCATTTAAAAGTGGGGTCTGAATTATCAACAACAAGTTGTCCAACAATTTTATTATCTATATTCTCATCACATGCTACATTCACTATTTCAACAGTCATACCATCACGGGCTAGTAAGGAATCATGTTGATCAGTATATGTGAGGAACTCACTAGTCTCAATAAAAGAATTAATTTGAGAGCATCTATCACATGTAGTGGATCCAGCACACATACAATCAAGAGAATCATTTAAATCAACTATGTCACATGGTCCAGATGGTATGCTGTCCCTAAACTCAGAAAATGCATTATCAACAGACTTATCAACTAATTCCACACCCGGAATAGAATGATCATCACATTCTAGGTCACCTCCACACTTATCTACTACCCTAGACTTAATAGATTTATCAATTAGTTCAAACATGAATTCATCACTATGGTCATAACTAGGTGTAGACATACCAAGTGCATCAATACACAAGGGTTTATGAACATCAACAAATGTGCCAATTTTGCTCAATACATTACCACAATCAATCAAATCAGGAGATTCAATAACAATTCCCTCATCTATCTCATCAACATGCAATTCAGAATCAACAACATTATATGCTTCAGTAGTCATAGTGCTATCAAGTAAACTAGATTTAGTTCCAACAAATTGCAAAGTATTAGAAGATGGAAGGATATTACCCAATGAATAGGACTCTTCCTCCTTTATACATTCCCTTCTCATTTGTTCTTCAATCAATTCAATAACACTTGAAGTAGGTTGATTCATTTGAAATCTTGAATCCTTCATGAGGTTATCCATCATTTGTTAGTTTTGGAGTTGCAACCGTTTAGTTTCTTGTTGGACCATTTACTACATTTGTTGGTATTGAATATTACAGGCTTCCATTAGCTGCATCATCCTCTCTTCCCAACTTGGTTCCCTTTGGACCTCTTGTTACATGTACCCCTCATGGTAATTGTAAGGATGATATTCTGGCTCTTGCATATTGTAATTGTGGTATGGCTCATAATGATGGTGGTAATTAGGGTGGGTTTCATATAGATTGTGGTATGGTTCATAACTGGGGTGAACTTTATATGAATGGTGATGTGGTTGGTAGCATAGTGGTTTGAATTGTTGGTATTGTTGGCTTTGTTGTTCTTGTCTTTGTTGTTCAAGAGGGCCTTGAAGCATTGTCTTGAGATCATCCAACTGCCTGAGGATCCCATCATTTGCACAAGAATTATGAACACCTTGATTAGAATAATAATATGGATCCATTTAAAGCAAATAAAATGAGAAGTTCAATCACTTTCAGCACAAGCAAATCACTAACAAATTATGACCAAGATTAACTCAAAATTAAGAAAATAAAAATCAAATGAAGATAAGAACTTCTTAACAATAAAAAACACTTTGAAATTGAGGTTAATCACACAAAATAAACTCACAAAAAAAATAAGGAAATTAAATCCATAAAAATTGAAAAATTTCTAAAAAATTTGAAAAAATACTAAAAAATTAGAAAGAGTACCTTAAACGTTGGAATTTGGCCACAAAATGGTGCACCCAATAGCTTTACTATTACTTTTGCTCAAAACACCCAAAAACGTTGGAAAACAAAGTTTGAGAATTTTCTGGGCACTTTGAACAAAAATTCCAGCAAGCGGACTAATTGATATGCAACACCAAAATGATCCAAATCCAAGTTTGAAACGAAACAAAAATAAAGGTTAAACACTTAGAAAACTTCCTCAAACAAGTAAGACTCCAACTCTCAGGCAACAACACCAAATTTTGACAGGTCATGTCATGCAACCCTCAAAATAAAACTAGGTTAGACTAAATATGTAGCTAGTGACACAACCTAGGTCATTTCTCTTGGAAATGAAGTTCAATGTTCAATTGAGTTTTTTAAGTATTAAAGATCCTAGAACTATCTAATTAAAGGGCTTTTTGATCTAATTAAATGAAGTAAAATGAAATTGAAATAAAGTTCCTAAATTATACCTAATTGGATGAATTATGGATGAATTATGGTCTTGTGACTAGCTTTGGATTCGTCCCTTGGTATCCATTATCCTTATCCTAATTCAACTGTGATTAATTCTAGCCTAAGAGTCCCTATTTGTGTCCAATACACATTATCTTGAGTTACCACGCAAGAATCAAGAGATTAACAATTTAATGTTGAATTGAAACCTCAATCCTGCATCAAATCACTAATTCTTGTCATTAGGATCAATGAACACTTGAATTGAATGATTAATTGATTAATTAGCCTCTGAATTAACACCCTAGGATGTTTAATTAACTAACCAAATTCTAAGAAATCCTTAAATCAAATAATAAAGCTCATAATTTCACTGATGCATTTCATCGAACACCTTCGTGGCATACATGAGAATTTAAAGGAAAGTGTAAAATTCAATGTTTAATCCAACCAATTAATTAGAAAAAAGGTTTCCTAATTAGTGTCTAACTAACCACTAATTATAAAATAACACAAATCTCTAATCAAATACAACTTAACCAAACTTGTACAAGAAAAAGAAAAAGTGTAGGAAATTAAGAAAATCTTAACCATATTTTTGTGTTCTTCTCCATGGATTCAAGCTTCTCCAAGGACTTCTTCCAAGCTAATCACAAGGTGGAGGATTAGAGCTTTATTGAAGGTGGAATGGAATGGAGTGGGAATGGAGGATGAAGGGCTGCTGGATGAAGTGGAATGGACAAAGGATGCAATGAGTGAATGCAAATGGAATGTGACAGAGTGTGCGTATAAATTGGACGATTCAAAATGTGTGGAATGAATGCATTATTCACGTGCTCTTCTTTTATTTTTCACATGCCTTTTAATATGCATTTTCAGCTATTCATTTAATCCTTCCATGTGCTCAGCTTTTGCCCAATTGCCCGTAGCTTCTTCATGTGTACATAAGGTGGGCCCCATTGTGAATATAATAATCACCTTCCACGTTATTTTCATGTTGCTATCCAGCCCTCATTTATTCTCCATGCAAGCTTCTTTTGTGTTTCTGCTTCGTCTAGTTGTAGCTTCTTCTTTGTTATACTGTTCACATACACAACCCGCTGCTTCCTTTTGTTCTGCTCCTTACTTCTCTTCGTTCTCAACCCCATTCCATGTGCAACTTGTAGCTTCATTCCTCTGTTCAACCACGTGCTACTTCCTACATTGAGTTCCTAGCCTATAGCTTCTTCTCTACTTTCATATTGCTTCCAAGCTCTTTCAACCCAGTTAAAAACGTAGCTTCTTTCCATGTTTTTTTTTCCTTTGCAAACCGTTGCTTCCAGCTTTCTCATGCTTTAAAACCAAGAAACTGGAGCCTCCAAACCTGAATTGCTTCCTTGTCACATGGTGATGAAAGTGTGATATATGTGTGCAGATTATGTGAGCCCATGCATGCTCTGTTTTGCTCTTCTCATGTCATTCACATGTTACTCATGTGCATTTTCTTCCTGTAGCTGCCAGCCATGATTTCCACGTTAGCTTCATTTCATTCTTGCTCTGTACCCGTGGCCAAATGCTTCTTATTTATTCTCATTTGCTTAATGTGATTGTTGTTCCCTGTTTCTCACTAACATAACATATTCTAGAGCTTCCAAAATTCTAGCTTCTTCATGAATTTGTGGTTGTTCTGCTCAAGTGTGTTCTCTTCATGCAGCTCCTTTAAAATCTGCTTATGCAGCTTGTTTTTCTCCTCGAGAAGCCTCCACGTCCAGAAACCCATGCAAGTGAGCTGCATTCTTCTATGTTCTGCATGTATCTGTGTGTATGGAAGCTTGTGTGAGCTTATGTGTGTGTCTTCCATGTGGGAACAAGGGAGTTGGAGCTTGCTTCTTTTTAAAATCCAATTAATCCATCAATCTCCTTCCATTCCATTTTATTTCCTCTAAATTGTACACATGAACACTTCATTTCTTCTTTTCTTTAAATCAAATGCTCATTCAAGCATCATTGGCCCATTAAAATCTATAGAATAATAGACAAAAATCACATAGGAGTATCCACAAAATTATTTAAAAGAAATTCATACATTAAAACTCAATAATTTGTGAATTAATTCCTAAAATGTGGAAAATGGCCAATTAAAATCAAATTCAATTCAATTGAATTCATTAAGCCATATTTAATTATTAAAATCCCTAAGTTAGGAGGATTCATGTATATAAAACTAGCATTCATCACTCATCTATTTGGTCAGAATTTGGTTTAGCTCAAGAATTAGTTAATTTTGAAATCCATAATGGTATCATAAGGCACCAAATGATTTTCCTAACATTCCATAATCACTTGGGTACATCTAAAAGCATAATTACAAGATATTAAAGCATGCCAAATGATCTAAATCATGATGGAGCTCATTATCACCTTGCCACTTACACATACATATAAGTTTAGTTCCAAAATGGATACATACATCATATTTACATACATTTAAACATGTTCAATGGTTTACATCATATATACATCACATAGTTACAATTCTTGACATCAAAATGCTATTATAAAGCCTATTTTTCTATCCTTTTGTCAAAGTTTTATTTTTTAAAGTTGTTGGCCTCTATTTTTTGGTCCACTTGGCTCACTTAGACATGGTTAGACATATATGGGGGAAGAGTGAGATTCAAAGAATCCTAATAACTCTTAAACCTTTCAAACATACATAATGGATGCATATATATATGTCAAAGAATGAACATATGACATTTAGGCTATTCATGAATATACAAAAATCATTTTCCTTATCACATTAACTTATACATAACAAACATAGGCTCTTAAGGGCATTGGTCTAGCCTCAGCCATCTTTCTTAGGACTTTTTGATTTGCCTCACCCATTTTCAAGGGACTTTTGACTTAGCCTCACTCTTCTTAAGACTTTTGGCTTTGTCTCACTCATTCCTATGGACTTTTGGCCTATCCTCACCCCTGCTAAGGGACTTTTGGTATAACTAAATCCATTCAAGTAACTTTGCATTCATAAACACATTTTAAGAAGCATAATGGTACCATAGCATGTAAGCAATAGCTAGAAACATTTCTCATGGTTCAAACATATACACAAGCACTTAAAGACAAATAAACATCCAAGCAATGCATGTGAGAAAGGTTAGAGAGCTCCCTTGAAGCAAGAATACAACTCTTCCCTTCACTTATTCTTTTCCTCTCTTGGCCACACACTTGTAACTAGGTGGCACTTAGTTCGCTGGGCCTAAACACAAAAAATAAGATATATTTCAATCATAGGAACAAGCTTTAGCTTTATACAAACTCTATGGAAACTCACTTTCTCATATGACCCATAATGGTTCCATACAAGACATAATGAAGCAACTATTGGAATTCATGATCTTAGCTCCCATTTCTCATTCAATCTAAGTCTCTTAACTCCATTTAGACTCCTTGGAGTCATCACCAATTTATTTTAAGGAGCCTAGATATAAGTTGCTTCTTTATGTCTCATTATGGAGACTACACCTCATCTCACAAACCAAGATTTCCAAATTTATTCCAAAGCTTTTTTTGATGTTCATCTATCATGCTTAGTCCTTTTCTAGCCTTAGAAAAATTTAAAACACTTCCTAGGTGCATGAAGGGGCTTAGGCCGAGACAAGCACAAGGAGGAAGACCCATGGACTTTTGCAAATTTTTTTTAGGGAGTTGGCACATGTGAGGCTATCTAGGTGTCTTGAGAACCCATACACACTCTTAGACAACTTAAATTTCCACTAGAGAGTCTCATACATATTAAGGTGCAACAAAATCGCTAGGTTTTGTTAATTTTATTTCTAATGCTTCTTATTTGAATTTTTTTGCATATACTTGTTTTCCATACTCTAAAACCTAGGTTTCTTGCTTAGTTTTGGTCAAAACTCACTCCCTCCTATGTGTTCTATACTTGGTCGAAATATACCAAAGAAGGAACACCAAGGAAGAGCTAACAAAAGCCATGATTCATACCTTGGTTTTTAGCCTTTTCAAGAGCTCTTTTCTTTACTTCAAGCTTCTCTTTCAATTTCTAATCTCCTCTCACTGAACTAGCCATGAATCATCCTCAAATCAATCATCAAAACCATAGGAAATAAGAGGAAAAGGAGAACAAGTTTGATGAAGGAAGAAGCATGAAAAATCATGGATTTTCTTACCTTTTGCTTAGTTTTCTCTTCCCTTTTTCCTCCCTCTTGGTACACCACTTCAAGAAGCTTAGGGTTTTGTTTTAGTGCAGAGGAAAGTCGGTCAAGGCAGATGGAAGAAGTGGGGTGTGCTATATATTTAGGGACCCATTTAAGACTTTCAATATTCTAATTTTTCCCTTCATTCTTAGTTCTTTCTATTTAAGCTCATTTTAACTCCTTTTTGAGAACTATCTTCTCCATCATGAAATCTAGGTCCTCTAATTCATAAAAAGCCTTTGGTTTCACTCAAATGGGATTAAAAACCTTCATAAACAAACCGATCAAAGTTTAGGTCAACTGATGCTCTAAGATGTAAATTGGAAGGGTTTGAACCATTCTAGGAGTTTCTATAGTTTTTAGGGCCTTTAAAAACCCTAATAAACTTAATTTTTTTATTTAAAGATCTCCTCTTTGAGTTTTCTAAAAAGGACCCAAAATGGGTCAACTGACATTCTAAAATGTAAATTAGAGGGGTTTGAATCATTCTAGGGGTTCCTATAGTTTTTAGGGCCTACAAGAACCTCAAGAAACTTATTTTTTTCATTTAAAGATCCTCTCTTTGAGTTTTCTAAAAAGTGCCCAAAATTATGAAAATACCATTACCTTTCTCTAATTTTATTTAACTACTCTAACTCCAGTTTTTGGGTATCTTAAGCCTTAGATCCTAATTTTCTATTATTTAAAATTTTATCTTAATTTTATTTGGCCTCAAATCATTTAATTTAGGGGACTTTCTTTTATATCTAGACCGTTTCTAACAATTTAAAGGAAACTGGACATTACAATTGGTGGCATGGGTGGCCTGATATAAGGGGGAGAGAATGGTTTTTAGAATAATTTCAAAATTTTCATTCCATCTTGTAATTTTAACACTTCCATTTGAGCTTATTTTAAATCCTTTTATAGAACCATCTTTTCCATATGAAAATTTGGTCCATTAGATTATTGAAAACATTTTCTTTTAATTTTATGGGATTTAGAAACATCCCGAATTGACTAGTGAAAGTTTAGATCAACCAATAGCTTAAAATGTACATCAGAAGGGTTTTGGTCATTCTGATGGTTCCTATGATTTTTAGGGCTTCTGAGAATCTTAGAGAACTTAATTTCACCATTTAAAACACCCTTCTTTGTGTTTTTAAAAAGTTGCCCAAAATTACAATTTTGTCATTAGTGCATCAATTTCTCCATTAAAGCATTTGGGCTTTGGTTTCAGGCTATCCAAAGCCTCATATCCTTATCTCTGGATGCTATGATTAATATTGGACCCTTACTTATACTCAAGTCATTTTGATTTAAGGTCCCCTCTTATTATCTTGTTAGTTTTAGATTAGTTTTGAAAGAACCAAATATTACACCTTTATTTCTTTTCTTTGTTTAAGCTTTCTTATTTTGATCTTGCATTGTTTCCTCATATTTGAAAATTTGAAATTTTCATTTTGTTCGGTTCTTTGGGATTTTAAAGTTGATCTTGCATTACTAAGTGGTTAAATCTTTCCACTTCTCCTTGGAATCATAGTTTAACCAAACCCTAACCTTAATTGTAACTTATGTGCACCAATCACGACTTTTCAAACCATCTATCTGCACATACTTGGTTGAACAGAGTGTTAGAGATTGTGCCCTAGGCTAATCATTGTATTGCGAACATTTTTTTTTATTATGAAATAAGAGTTTTCCTTTTATTACATTATTATATTATTTGCATGTTTATATATAATAATATCCATGGATAAATCATTTTTTGAATTATCCAAAATGTCCCTAATCAATCATCCTTGTAGGAACAACGATGAATTAAGATTAGTATGATTTTGATTGATTAAGTGTTAATCATGTATGATGATATGAATCAAAATTATAGGCGTGTGTTAGAGAACAGGACGCTGGATAGACCCATTATGAGATAAGCTACATGGATTAGGTCATAAGTTTATCTCATATATAACCGTGTCATTAATTCCTTGGACCTGAGATCACCATAGATTCCTACATGAAGGATACTGTACTTTGGCATAGTCTAATGTCACCTTTAACCAGTTGATTATAAAGACTATGATCAGGTATAATGGAATCCATGCAGAGGAAAATGAGTGGTTAAGATAGAATATGTCCCTTTAATTAATAAAAAGATATCTCTGGGCCCTTCAATGAGCATGACTAAGAAATGCATGGCCATGCTCAGATGGAAAGGGTTCCATCTTATATCAGTCTGTTCGAAGATCGAAAAAGTTATGATCGAGTAAGTTGAGGATAACATTTCCATGCCTCATACTTGATCTAGATATCGTGTGACAAAAGGGATATGATAGAGTTATAAGATAGGTTGTATCGGATCACCGATTCCATATGATTTGTGTAGTCATAATGTCTTGTTAGAGGCCGCTTGTGATTTGTGGGTCAAACAGTGCAGTTGGCCCACTGCCAACATCATATGGGCTTACAGGGTCACACACAAGAACGAACTAACTCGGGCTAAAATGTCCACATTCATTGAATCAGAAATGTGTCTAGATTCAATGAATATCTAGGATGGAAGAATTATTTATATATATATAAATAATTAAATTCGAAATATATTATATATTTATATATATATTTGATATTATATATATATAAATTAATTTAAATTTGATTCTATTAGATGGATTTAAATTTAAACTAATCAGATAATTTAAATTTAATTCTATCAGATAGATTTAAATTTAAATTAATCAGATAGATTTAAATTTGATTATATCAGATAGATTTAAATTTAAACTAATCAGATAATTTAAATTTGATTCTATCAGATAGATTTAAATTTAAACTAATCAGATAATTTAAATTAAGCTCTAGATATTGTTAGTTTAAATTAAAACTATAAGATAGATTTGAATTTAAACTAATAGATATATTTAATTAATTTTGATTAATTAAATGTATCTGAAACTCTAGTCTATAAATAGGGGTTTCCATATCAGAAAAGGAGAGCTAGAGCTGCCTCCAAAATCCTTAGAGAGAGGGACACCGTATGGACGTCGTACAAAATTGTACGAAATGTCATATGGACTGTACGAAATTGTACGAAACAGGCTGTTAGTACATCGTTTGAGTTGCTGAACCCTGTTTGTGTGGATACCAGTAGAAGGAGCTGATCTGCAGTCAGTTCCTGTGATCCAA
This sequence comes from Erythrophleum ivorense, assembly GCA_026724425.1. Classification (NCBI taxonomy): domain Eukaryota; kingdom Viridiplantae; phylum Streptophyta; class Magnoliopsida; order Fabales; family Fabaceae; genus Erythrophleum; species Erythrophleum ivorense. The sequence goes on along the minus strand of JAIUCV010000007.1, from coordinate 32,414,699 downwards.
ACAAAAGTAAACAACAAACTCAATCAACAGAAAATATAATTCTCTGAACCTATTTAGTTTAAGCGATTTTGATGGATCCTTGGTGGGAATTGGGATGAAAATTTTAAACGTTTCCGTTGTGTGCCTCCCATAATTCCCAACACAGAGAATTGGCAATATTAGATTAGTTGACAAAGTCTTAGGTGACACAAGAGTTTAGCATTATAAGTGGATAAAATCATTACAGAGAAAGCCAAAAAAAGAAAAAGAAAAAGAGAGAGCAAACACAAATGAGAGTGTTATATATTTCTTGAGTGAAACCTGTGAGGGAATGTTTGTGAGGTCTTATATACTTTGTTTCTTTCTTTTCTTTCCACTAACATGGCAGATAATCAAGAAAAAAGAATTGCTCATGAAAGCAATAATGACAGTCACAATCCATTTAGGGTAGCACCTTTGCAAATGAAAGTACTAGTGAGCCATCTTAAAAGGATGATTGATAAGTTGTTGGAGGGTTTCCATGAATGCTTAGATCGAGTGGAAAGTAGAACTTCTAGTCAAAAGACTACTCAAACTAACTAAAGATAAGCTTAAGTTGCACATCCACAACACCATAAGTATATGGAAGACATGGTGAGCTATGATGAAGATTATGAAAGGGAGGAGGTCTAGCCAAGAACAAGGCCACTCAACCTATAAAGAGGACCACTAAAAAGGCCTTAAAAGAGTGAAAGTCAAAATTCCTTCCTTTTAAGGCCAGAGTAATTCAGAAGCATACTTGGAAAGGGAGATGCCCATAAAGTAGATCTTTTCATGCCATAATTACTCTGAGAGTAAGAAGGTCAAAATTGTTACTCGAGTTTATTAATTATGCTCTTTGATAATTGCTAATTTCTATATATTTTATTCCCTCTAATTTAGGATTTTGATGATAAATTGTAGCTTAAGGGATTTAATTGAATGAAATTTGATTTTATTGGCCATTATTACACTTTAGGAATTAATTTACAAAATTTTGAATTTTTAATGCATAAATTTTCTTTAAATAATTTTGTGAATTTTTCTTATTGAATATTTGTAACGACCCTAACTTCCAATTATAGTGATTAAGGTTAAGTACATGATTAATAATCATATATTAAGGTTTGAAGTCATTAAAATTAATTACATTGGGAACAAGTGAGGAAATTTAAAACTTTAATGTTGCTAGGGTCATTAGCTAGACAACTACAATTATTCGAATGTGTGAGTGAATTTAATTATTAATGAGGAGCCTTTGATTCTCCCATCCATCAATTCCAACTCATAAAATCCTCCTACAAGTGTTTCTAAATCATTCCTTAGCATTACCTTAAGAGAAACTAAGGTTTCTAGGTGAATATGAAAAATAGAGCAATTTCGCCGCGGCTAAATTCACTTGCGCCGCGACCAATTAATCTCGGTTCAACTCCTTACGCCTTCACAAATTTTTTACATTTCACCGCGGCCAAATACCCCTTTCGCCGCTGCCAAATACCCTCTGGAACACCTCTAAATCTGCCTCTTAGACTTAGCCGCGGCTAACATCACTATTCATCGTGGCCAATAGCTTTCTGTTTTCTTCCTTGGCAGGTTCGCCACATTTGGCCGAGGCCAATTAAATGTTGGTCATGGCTAATTCTTCTCTGTTACCATTTGGCCTAGGCCAATTAAATATTGGTCGCAGCCAAATCCCTTCTGTTCCTTCAACTCCCAAAATTTCATCTCATGTTCTCCAATTCCCCCTCTAGCAACACTATAGGCTACTTTAACTTAGTTTGTGAAGATTTAGTGTCTTTCTTTTACCTAATCTACCCAACATATCTATCATTACCCATTCAAAATTCAAATGTGGATCCTTAACCCTCTAGCTACCATAAACTAGTGAGTTCATAGATTAATGATAGCAAATGTATTATGGTCACAAGGTGCATGGGGTCAATGCTTAATGTTCATATAAAATCAAATCACTTATCCATTATTAGCTAATTACAATCATAATGTTCAATTCCATGATAATCAAATTACATATACAATCCCCATACTTGGCAACTCATGATGCAAGGCAGCAATGATACAAAACTAGTAATTTAGTTACAATACATTTTGTCAAAGCTCCTAAACCTATGTGCTACCAAACCATTTAGCAAACTCCCGTTAATTTTTTCCTTGCCACTAAGAGGTCCGGTCCTTGAAAATGTTAGCCCATAACGGGGTGAGATATACAATCTCAATAACAAGAGGGAAATTTCCATATATATGTACAAGTCAATCAATCCAATGCAATGTCATGTCATCAATACCAAATTCATAAATTCAATTCACAAATGAACTAGTTGAACTACCAATGACTACTGTCCCATACCAGCAATCATACACAACATGTTAATGACCAATAACATTGGAAATGGTCCGTCCACGACATCAACTCCCCAATGAGCACAACCTGGGCTCAGTGTATAGGGCCTAATCATAACTCGGTGCCCGATCGAAGCACATGCACGGGTGGCAGCCGCACCACAACTCCACCACGAACTCACAATGTCTAATCATAATAACAATTCAAGTGGTCAACCAATCATTTGACATTTTAAAATCATGCATGTGTAACAATATCATATTAACATGAACATATACATGGAATTGGAAAATAACCCCAGTTACCTCAATGAAGGCAATTACTCTTCCCCTAGCTACCATAATAATCCAAATGCACACCAAGCCTAGAACAAGCATAATTATCATCATTTCTACTCACAATCAAATATCCAAAGAATTGAACTACTAATGACAAACTAGAGGTTACTCACCTAATTACCAAGGGATTTAATTTCGGATTCTAACTTTCCCACACCAGAAATTGCCATAATTCACTCCAATTTCTGGGTAATTTCACATGAAACTAAAGCCTATATCATATGTCAACTATAGGGGTCTCAAACTAACAGAAAATGCATTAAAATGGGAAGAAGATACTCACTTAACAACAGCTATAGCCTCACCTTCGAAAATCCACCATGGACTCACCAAAATTCGCATTTCAATCATCAAGCCTAGAAAATTGGGTTTTTCACCATTATCTCCTTGTAATTTCACATAATAACAGAACCCATTATGATAATACATCCTTAGGGGCATTTTCCAGCAAAGTGATACACAAAATGGAAGGGAAAAGCTTACCTAATCCTCCCTCTAACCTCCAAGTCCGAAAATCTTGCAAGGAATCACCCAACACCAAATTTCAGATTTGAGAAGAAGATGAAAATGCTCAAACCCAAAAATTAATTGGACCAAAATGAAGAGGAGGATGAGAGGGTCAAGTTATATATAATTCTCCTTGGCTAAATCATCCTCTAGGATTCAAAAATGGAGCTTCTATGTTGGTAGAACCCTAGCCTCCCTTGAACCTCCGAATTTCCTCTCTTGAGTTTCAGCAAAATGAGGAAGAGGCTGAAGAGTTAGGGTTTTATTTGGGTTTAAGTTAGGTCTAAGATGGGTCATGGGTTGCTCTAAGGTCCAACTCCAAATGGGCTTTAGATTTTTGCTTTGTTGGGCCAGCTCTTATGTATTGGGCTGTTGAATTTTAATCAAGTTTGGGCCAAGTTTGAAGAGCTTAAGGATTTGGGTTTGCACAAGGGTTATCAGGCCACTCATAGGAGCCTATGTAAGGTGGATCTTGGGCCTCCATCATATGAAATTAGATTGGGTCTGCACCTAACTCATTGGGCCTCCATTAGCCTCTTCTTATGATTTATTAATTTAGGCCTAAATGAAGTTTCTATCCCAATTAATTCTCAAACCCATATTAATAATTCATCTCTTTAAAATCTCCATTCACTTAACTTGTCCAATCATCCTATACTAATTATTCCTAATTAATCTGAATCCATGATTAACACTTTAATTAATTTTTTGGGGGGTTATAATATTTCTTATTATTTTTGCAGTTGTTTAATGGGAAATTAAAGTTTGAATGGAAATTGAATTGGATGAAGAGATGGAGCTTTAAATGTGCAATCACAAGGAAGGCTTAAGCTTTCTCATATCACACTCCATGGCCTACATAATCACATACTCACTTACTTTTCATTCATAGGCTGCCACTAGAAATACACACACAGAAGATGAATTAAGGATTAAAAGTAGCATGTGGACCCTACATTCATTCACATTGCCACATCACAATACTCTTCACACATCCACAAGCCATACATGCATATATTCATACATGAAGCATCATTTTGGTAACATCTGGTACCTCTGTAAACGTGAGAAATGTAATACCTGGTTTCTCTGTAAACGTATGTCATTCATTGGATACAAAGGAAAGTCCCCTAGATAGAATGATTAGAAGTCTAATAAAATTAGAATAATATTCTAGATTTCAAATAATAATGATCCAAGTCAGAGTTGCCCTGAAACTGAAATCAGAATAATTGGACAAAATTTAACGAAAATGCAATGGAACGTAATGGCATTTTCATAATTTTTAGTACTTTTTAGAAAACTCAAAGGAGGAATTTTTAAATGGGAAAAATGAGTTTTCCAGGGTTCTCAAAGGCCTTAAAAATCACAAGAACTCCTAGAATGGTTTAAACCCCTCCAGTTTATATTTTACAGTATCAATTGTCCTGAACTTTGACCGGTTCATTCAGAAAGGTTTTAAATTCAAATTGGATGAAACCAAGGGCATTTTATGAATTAGAGGACCTAAATTTTATGATGAAAAAGATAGTTCTAAAAAAAGGAGTTGAAATGAGTATAAACGGAGTAAACAGGTGCGCAGGGGCAAAATGGTCATTTTGAAAAATCATAAAAGAGGCTTTTTAAGTAAGATTACACCTCATCACCTTCTCCAAGCTTCCATTTATAGAAATTTGAGCAGCCATGGTGTGACATTAAGAGGGGAGAGAGAGAAGAAGTTTAAGCTTTCGTTTAGGTAAGTAAATGGCCCCGTTTTATCCGCGCTAGTTAGGAAAGTTGTTTCTCTCTCTAAGAGCTCTTTAATGGTGCTTTTCTTTTGTTGAAAGCTTGAAGATTCAAGTCTGACCCAAGCCAAAAATGAAATCTTTTCAAGAAACCAATCGATGAAAAATAATTTATGTGAAGAGAGCTCAGTTTTAAGGTAAACCTTTATTTGAAAAACATACAAAATCTTGTATTTTCAAGCCATTTAAGCTTCAATCTAGAGAGAGAAAGTGAGGAGGAGAGTTTTATTTCATGTGTTCTTGATGGAACCAAGGGTTATGGAGTGTGAGGAACAAGTATATGCAAAGAAATCTAAGAAAGAATTATTAATTTGCAAGATGTTTAGCCTAGGGTTTCGCTTGCACCTTGGTTTTTAGGAAGCTTTCTAGCCATGATTTAAGGTGTTGAAGAGTTTATATGAGTCCCTAAGATATCAAGGAAGCCTTCCATATGCTTCTCCCATCAAAGAAATCAAATGAACTCCATTGGTGCTAATTGGAAGCATAGCCTTGGCTTAAAGGGGTTCATGCACTTAAGGAGTGTTTTAATTTTTTCAAAACTTAGTTTTACATCATGTATGATAGGAGAGTATAAGAGGAAGCCTTGGAAAAATTTTAGAAAGCCTAGAAAATGTAATGGAGATATAGGTTCCATATCATAGCATAATGAAGTAACACCTACTAGGGCTCCTTGAAATGATTGTGTAATGGCTCTAAGAGATCTAAATAGAGTCAAGAGTCATAAATTAAAGGAAAGAATGGATCCAAGATTATGTTTTCCTAAGGTTGCTTCATTAGGTGCCTTATGGAACCATAATTGATTGAATCATTTGAGCCATCTAGCTTTTCAAGTGCATGTGTAACTTTAGAAATTTTTCTAAGAGTGTAATTGGCATCCATGTAATGTGTATAGGCCAAAGGAATCGAGTTCCACCTTCTTGTGAGTGCGTGGCCAAGGGAGAGGAACCAAGTTCAAAGAGAAAAGTGTGTTGTTGTAACAAAGGTAGCTCTCTCTTCTTCTCTCATGCATGAGTTGATGTTTATCTTGTCTTTAAATGCGTGTATGTATGTTTTCAGCCATGAAAATTATTCTCGCATGTATCTAAATACCATGGTGCCATGATGTTATGTTATGCATTCAAATGGGGCTTTGTGAATTTGTTTTGGTTTACTTGAGTGCAATGAAACCAAAAGGCCCCTAGCTAGGGTGAGGATGAGCCAAACGTCCTAAAAAAATGATTGAGACAAAGCTAAAAGTCTCCCAAGAGTAAGGGTTAGTTAAAACCCTTTAATAAAATGGGTGAGGCAAGTCCAAAATCCCCTAAAGAGATTGGGTGAGGGCTAAACCACTTGCTTGGCAAGCCTATGTATATTTCATATGACTTCTTGAGTACTAGAAATATTCCATGATATCCATGCATGCATTTTTAGACTTGGATTGCATTCTTTATGTATGGTTGAAAAGGAGAAGAGCTACTGGGATTCTTAGAATCTCATTCCTTCCTCCCCCATTGTCTAACATGACTAGGTGGTCTAAGTGAGCCAAGGAATGGAAGCCATCAAACATAAAAGAAGGAGATTGACAACAAAGTGTGTGAAATTATTCATTTTCTAGCTATATGAATGGCATATGATTTAATCCAATATTGTATGTGATGTATGAGCTTATGTAGTTATGTAATTACATGAATATTTGATGTATGAATGAGATTTGATGCCATATGAATGATATTGCATGATTTGGACATTGAATGGCAAGAATTAGCTTATGTATTCTTGTGTATACCTTGGGGTGAGAGTGAGTTTGTGAAATCTGAATTTTTACATCTTTGAGACATGTTTAGCAGACCATTTTGGTGCTTTCCCACATGCTCAAGTGGCCATGGATGTCATAGAAGTTGTTTTGGACCATTTGAGACCCATTGAAGACATAAAAAATGACCATTTTGGAACCCAATGTCAAGATCTAATCAAATGAACGAATTTGCCTATGAAATTTGACATGAATATAGATCTTATTTGGGAAGCTAAAGATCAAATTACTTGGAGCTCTGTGGAATTAATTATGATTTTTCAAATTTTCCAAATTTCAGCTATTTTGGTATGGTTACAGTGCATATGGTCAGTTTCTTCTCCTATGCCATTCGAGGGTCAAATGAAGTCTAATGCTCATGGAATTTTACAAGCATAAACTAGATATGATAATATTTTTATGACAATAAAGATCACCTAATTGGACGTTTGAGCAGGGAGATATAAATTTTTGAATTTCTATGACAGTACTAGTAGTGATAGGTGACCTTGGTTACTATTCCATCAATTTCCAGGTGCTAGACATCCTTATTATGGTCTAGACTTATTTTTATAATAAATTAGACATATGTAGCTTTTCCAGAATGGTATAGTGTTCATGATTTTGATTTTTTTAGAATTAGTTATGATTTTTCAAAATTCATGATAGAAAGCTGAAATACCAACCCAAGGTTGCACATGCTATTTTTATGTATATACTCTATTAGCTCGAGTTCTTGGCCATTTCTTGAGATAGTTATGAGTTGTATTTATGTATTTAAATATGAAAATGAGATGAATGAGTTCATATGGTCCATGGGACACAAAATGAAAAATTTATCCACGATGTAACGCAATTTGTTTAAATATTTTAATGGCTTTTCTTTGTAAAAATGTATGATTCAAGGAAGTGAGGCTAGAAATGATGTGAGATGAGCTTAATGAATATGGTGTTACATTTATTGGTATCAATGTTACAAGTATATGGAAGTATATAGCTTGAGGAAGTAATGTTACAAGTATGTATGAGCTTGTTTTGGACATTTTGGGTGTGTGAAGGTGGCATATGTCTATGTTTATGTTGAATAAGTTGTTAGAATGGTCTTTGAGTTAGTAGTGAACATTAGGAGAGGTAGGCCTCTAGGGTTGAACAAGTAAGGCTAGAGCAGAGCAGATTGATCCTATAGTTAGAGCTCTATAAGCTATGGTAGCTTGTCAGGATCCGTGGCAAAGCTATGTGTGTTTGCAACAAGAGTTTATTATCATGTAGCTACAAGAGAAGCTTGCTCAAAGAGACCATGAGAGGCCTAATCCTCCCCAATTGTCATCTTTGATCATTTTGAGATGTTTTGTAATGTCCAATTTTCGTTAAATGACGGAAACAGACACGTTTTCAAAGCAAGTCCCTCGAAACAAATTAGTTAAGGTCCCAAAAAATTTGAGTAACATTCTAGCCTCCTAAAAATGAGAATTGTAGCCTCAGATGGAAGGAAAAAAAGAGCTAGAATGGAGAAATAAATTTTGATAGAAACCTTACAAAACGTAATGGCATTTTCATAATTTTGGGTAATTTTTGGAATTCATAAAGGAGGGCTTTTTAAACCAAATTTTTGAGTTCTACGGGATTCTCAGAGGCCTTGGAAATCACAGAAAGCCCTGGGATAGTTAAATCCCCTCCGATGGATGTTTTTCAATGTCGGTGTGCCCAAACTTTGATGGATTTTATTCGAAAAGGTTTTAGCTCCAATTTGAGTGATTTTAAAGCCATTTTTCTTAATTGAGGACCTAAATTTTATAATGGAAAAGACGATTCTAAAAAAGGAGCTAAAATAAAGGAGAAACAAAAATGCAAAGTACGAAGGGCAAAATTAAAATTTTTGAAAAAGTCACTTTTCTTTACCTATATATAGGTGGCGCCTCACACTTGCCCTCATTCAACTTTAGAAAATTCAGCCCCAAACCAGAAGCAAAACCCTAAGGGAGAGGTGCCCAAGAGGTGAAGAAGAAGGAGGAAGAAATCTAAGTTTAAGGTATGCTTTCATGATGTTTTTCCTTGCTTTTCTTCATCTCCACCACCTCTCATTCATTCTCCTTTCTTTCCTTAGATTAAAATGATGTTTATAAATTTGATTCAAGGAAGATATTGTGATGACCCTATCTTCTAATCATTCTAATTATGGTTAAATATACAATTAATAATTAATGATCAAGGTTTGGAATCGTTACAATTTATCACATTATGAAAATATGGAAAAATTTGAACCTTGATGTTAGGGTCATCACTATACAACCACAAACAAAATAAAAATGTATAAAAGACATCAACTACCATAAGGGGTTTATGATTCATCCATCCATCAATTTCAACACTCAATAACCTCCCATAAGTATTCTTATATCATTTCTTAACATTACCATTGAAGAAAAGGGGGTTTCTAGGCTAAAGGTATGAATTTGGGGACTTGCATTGCAGCTTATACCTTCCCCGCCAAGGCCAGGTTGCTCTCTGGAATTACTGGGAAATTTCACAACTCTCGCCGCGACGATAGCCGTGGCGAGTTGGACCCTTGCCGCAGCCAACCTATGTGGTGCCGCGGCGAAAATGCCTCCTGGAGCTACTATTCTCAACCCCATGATTCTTGCCTAGTATTGCGCCATGGTGAGTTTTGCTACTGTGCAACCCTTTATTAATTTCCACAACTCACATCGCGGTAGGACATATTGCGTTGCAGCGAGTTTTCGGTTCTGTTACCCTCTTAGGCAATTTTTTTCGCTTTGAGCCGCAGCGCTCCTTGCCACTAACACTCCCCAGAATAATTTTCTTCCCTTGAGCTACGGTAATATGCTTTATGCCACGGTGCCCCTCGACTCTGTCACTCATTTAGCCGCAACGAAGCCTTCTTAGCCGCGGCGTGACTCCCTCCTGTGACTACATCACCCAAATTTCGTCCCACACACTCTAGCTCTCATCTTAGGAACACTTTATGATCACTTTCTCTCATTTTATATGACTCTAATGGTAGTTTCCTACCCTATTTACTCATCTAACTCTCCATTTCCAATTCAAAACGTAGGTATTATATCCTAATTGCCCAACTAACTCATATAAGCAAATTCATAGATTAATGACAGCAAGAACACATCATTAGCTATAATTAACATCCCATGTACATTCTATAGAGATTTCATTCATCAATAGTTTATGTCCACATCCAGTGCATCACATGACTACAATTCCTATATGGTAAACCATATCACAATTTCAACAAAGCTATATATATGATGCTACAAGTTCATACATCAATATCCAACTGTAATGAGACCTAAATCCTTAATGGTTACATTTCAACCAAGCAAAATATGAACGCCTACACTTGGCAACATGAATACATGATGATGCTATACCATAAGGAATACAAAATTTAGCATTTATACTAAATAAATTAGCCTAAGTGTAGCCTTCTCCCCATATGACGGAGCTCATGGATTTTCATCCATTTACTTCCCTTTATCCTTACTCGAAGAACCTTCACCTGAAATGTTAATCCTATGAAACGGGGTGAGACATAAATCTCAGTAACCAAGGAAATTCCATCATATATTCCAGATTAATTAGCATACATGCATAATTTCACATAAGCATCAGAAAAATACCAGTCATATTAGTAAATGAAACAATTAGGCTATTATGATTACCATCCCATACTAGCAATCATATTTACACATGTTAAAGGCCATTAACACCGGGAGAGGCCCGTCCATGGCACCTAGTCCCTATTGAGCACAACTAGGGTTCAGTGCATCTAGGGTTTGATCATAACCCGATGCTCGATTGAAGCACATGCACAAGTGGCAGCTACACCATAGCTCCACCATGGATTCACAAGGTCCATACACAACACAACAGATAGCCAACCAATTCATTCAACATTTCAAATCATTCATGTATAGCAAATATGAAATTAACATAGATATATGCATGGAATTTTATAAACTCGATTACCTCACTTATAGACAATTTGCAACAGCCACCAATGGTACAAAGATCTTTCTATAACCATAGCATCAGAGAATTACCATTCTAATTCATCACTAACAGTAGCAACAAGTACCCAAAGAATTTAAATGGTAATAACTACCTAAAGAACACTTACCCAGCCACCACAAATCCCCAAATTCGGATTAAGTATGTCCTCCACCAGAAACTTTAGTATATCACCCAAATTCCTAAGCAAATTCGTATATAATTAACACCCACACTATAATCAAGTCATTAGGATCTCAAATCAGTAGAATCACCTTAAAAAGAAGAGTTCATACCTATCTAATGATAGCCCTAGCCTCAACCTACAAATTTCATTAAGAAAATCTCCAAATTCCCACATTTCAGATTTTGGGTATGGTGAAAATACTCCAAATGAAAAACTAATTAGACCAAAATGAAGAGAAAGATGAGAAGATTAAGTTATATAACTATTACTTTAGCTAAATCTTGCTCTAGAAATGGGAAAATGTGGAATTATGCCAAGAACCCTAGCCTCCCCTTTGGACCTCCGATTTTCTCCTTTGTGTTTCAGAAAAATGGGATAGTGGCTGAAGCATTTAGGGTTTTAGTTGGGTCAAACATGGGTTATGGGTTGCTCCAAGGTCCAACTCCTAATGGGCTTAGATTTTTTCTTTGTTGGGCTAGTTTTTAAGTTGTTGTTGGGCTGCAGAATTCTGTTGGGCCAGACCTAGCTTTACGATCTCCATTGTTTTGGATCTGCACAAGGTTTATTGGGCTTTCTAAGAGCCTATACAAGGTGGATCTTGGGCCTTTATCAGATTGAATTATATTGTGCTTGCACCTCGCTTATTGGGCTTCTATTAGCCTCTTATCATGACTTCCTACATTAATTTAGGCCTAGATGAATTTCTTTCCCAATTAAATCTCAAACCCATATTAATAATTCATCTCTCTAAAATCTTCATTTACTTAACTTACCCGATTATTCCATATTAATTATTCCTAATGAACCAAATCCATGATTAACACCTTAATTAATTTTTGGGGTGTTACAGATATTCAAGGGAAAGTTCGGATTTGAAGAGAGGAGCTTGGAGAAATCAAGATTTAAGCCAAACTAACCAAGGAAACAAGGTAAAAATACATCCTATGGTTGATATCTTCCATGGCCCTTCTTATCCATTTCGACCTACATGTGTTCTGCCCTAGGGAGTTAAATTTTTAGCCAAACCAAGGGTGATTTTTAGGTATTTAATGGAGAAGAATAAGAATATGCATAGGAAACCAAGAAATAAGCATTAAAAATCAAGATGCAAAATCTAGGATTTTAAGTGCACCTTCCAATTTTTGAAATTGTATGATAATTCCTAGGTCTAAGTAAGAGTTTAAATGAGTTTTTGAGACACCTAAGATGCTCCCCACAAGCTTCTTCCTTCAAGAAAATCAAGTGAACTCCAAGAAGCCCAAAGGAAGCCTATGTCTCAGCCTAAGCTTATTTGTGTAGGTGGGGGGAGTTTTAAATTTTTCTAAGGCCATTCTTGAGTTATATTTGATGAATGAAAATGAAAGGAGGCCTTGGAAAAAATTTAGAACTCATAAAAATTGATTTGGTGCCTTAGGTTCTATAATATGACCTAAAGAAGCAACATGGTGCTAGGCCTTTTGTCTTAATGATGTGAGGACTCCAAGAGACTTAAAAGGAGTCAAGAATCATATTTGAAAGGATAGAATAAGGCCTAGAAGTCATTTGAGGGGTGTTGCTTCATTAGGTATCTTTATGGACCATAATGAGAGTTATAGAGCAATCTAAGATTTAAGCAAATTGTGTAGCCTTAGAATATGTTTCATGAACCTAATTAGCTCCCATAAATAGTATCTAGGCCAAGAGAAACTATTTCTATCAAATTGTGGGTGTGTGGCTGAAAGAGTAGGCTTGGAAACTAAGGAAAAAGTGTGTGTTTGCATATAAGGTAGCTCTCTCCACCTTCTCTCATGCATGGATGTGTGTTTAGTTTATTTTAGAATATGTATGTGTATTTTCAAGCTATGGAAAGTATGCTAGCATGCCTTTACATGTCATGATCCTTGATACCATATTATGTTTTAAATGAATCCATGATGTTTGTATGAGTTTGCTTGAGTGTGGAAAGGCCAAGAACTCTTCCCTTTGGTGAGGATGGGCCAAGAACCCTTGAGCTTGGTTGAGACAAAGTAAAGAGTCTCCCAAAAGCAAAGTGGGCTCCCAAGAATATGGTTGAGTCTAAAGCTCTTAAAGAATGGGTGAGGCAAGTCCAAAATCCATGAGGAGAAGTGTGAGGCCAATCCAAACACTTAGAGAACTCTTGAATGTCTTGTATGATTGATTCACATGCTAAGGTTGCTTTTAAAATGTCCATGACTTCCATTTTTCCATACATGCATTTGAAAAGCTTGCTTTGCACATATTATGTATGATTGAATGGGAGATATTGGGATTCTTTGAATCTCATCCCTCCCCTCCAATGATCTAACATGTTAGGTGGACTAAGCAATTACGGTGAAGGGAGCCAACAACAATGAGGAAGAGAAATTAATAACCTTGTGTCTTGTTTTGTTTATTTTAGAACCATAATGATGGTTCATCATATATATGAGGTTGTATATGTACTATGAACATTGAGACATGTGTAAATACATTATTATGTGATGTTTAGATGTATGACTATGATATATGACTACTAGCCCATGTTTTGAGTATGTAAGGCTATAGAATGAGAATTTAAAGTTTGATGAATCTGGGTATAAGTGAGGATTGAATGGCCAAAATGAGATTCATGAGATTTGGGACCATTTGGGCAGCTCACAAAAGTCTTAAATATGCCTTTAGACTTGCCTAAAAGGTGCCAACACCAAGGGAAGACCATTTGGCAAGTTTGGTACCTCATATGGAGCCAAATTTGACCATTATGAAACCCTAATCACTTTTTGGCCAAATGAGTTATTCTCGATCTAAAATTTGACATGCAATTAGCTCTCATTGAGAGCTTTCTGAGAATCTAAAGATCATAATTTTTGGAGGTCTATAGAATATTTGATGATTTTTTGAAATTGGAAAATTTTATGGATTTGGTCTGCTGCACTATTCATTTGGTTCAAAGTTGTTTTCTGTCATCCGAGATTCAAATGATGTCCAATTTCTACAAAAATTTATACAAAGAAACTAGGCAATTACAGTGACTTTTGCAACTAAAAGCACCTCATTTGGAGGTCTAGAGAGAAAGATATGAATTTTTGAAGTTTCTGCCTAGTATCATTAAATTTGCTTGACCAGAAGTACTGTTCCATTAAATTCTGGGGCTTGGGCTTAATGAACTGATCTGGAGATATTTTTTCTCTCTATTTAACATCCACATATTTCCATATTGATATCATTTGCATGGATTGGATTTTTGTGGAATTAATTGGACATTTTCAAAGTTTGTTATAGAATTTTGTGACAGTTCCAGAATTCAGTATGATCTTTGGACCATTTCGGATGTCAAACGTCCTAGGTGATGAATATTATAACCAGGGCATATTTTTATGTGAATTAGACATCTTAAGCTTTCCAAAATGACCAAGATGGCATGATTTCAATTTTTCTAGGTTTAGTTATGATTTTCTAAAGTCTACCCAGAAATGAGATTGATTTTGGCTGAGAATGAACACTCACTTTCCATGTCCCTTTTCGGTTTCTATGAGTTGTAGGCATGTTTTTGTGATACAAATAAGTTATAATAATGTAATTAAATATGAGGGGGCATAGTATGAGCTCACCTAGTCCACGTGACACTGAATGGATTTTTAGATATGATGAAACGCAAATAAAAGTTTAAATCTTCATGCTTCTTCTATAGGAATTATATATATGTTTCATGATAATTATACTATTCAAAGGCATGAGATGAGCTAGAATTATGGTGTTACATGTTTTACCTAAGGCAAAGACATGTAGTGATACAACATAGAGTGAGATGAAATTACTATTGCCCAAGAATCAGTTAGAGGGGAAACGAGAGAGAACTATTCCCCCAGTCATGACAACCAAATGTCTAGATGAATTAGAAAGTTTATAAAGTTATTCCTCAAGCTAAAGGCCAAAGCCTATAGGCAACACTCCACCAAGCCTAACAATCTAGGCGTACTAGTTAGCTACACATGAATAATGCAAGGGGCATAATTCTTTAGCCTTAATGAGGGGCTAAACACAAAGGCAGTTGAAGCTCAAATCTTGTAGCTAGACTGAAGTACTAGTGATGAGGAATGTATTGCCATATGGAAGGCCTTGTTGATCATATTCAAATTAATATGAGAAATGACCTATTAAGGGGTCAGATAGAGTACAGAGTAAGAGCCCTAATGTAAGCGAGATAAAGAGAAATAACTAACCCACTAGCAAATGTTGAGAATAATAAAGTAATAGATAAGTAGTAAGCCTAGTATATGAGTCTAAGAAAGAGACTAGTTGAGCTTATGAATAAGCTTGAGTATGTTTAAGATTAAGTAGGACCAGAGTTAACCAATTAGACACAATAGTGGTAAGGTTGTTAAGATCCACATACCAAGCATTGACTTTAACCTAGAATGCTATTCTATGTGCCAGTAAATGATGGGTTTTTACTGTGAGCTTCAGATATCTAAAGCATACTATGAGTATAGGTATAAAGTGAGGATATATCTACATAAGAGAACAAGTGTCATACCCTCACATATAATATGCTGTTACTTGCTGTTAAAAGATCTTGTACTCACTAGCAGGAAAACCCTGCTGACAAGGTCTCAAAATTCACATTGAAAAATGCAAGACCTTGTCGACAAGATCCTAGATCTTGATGATAAGATGTCCTTGTAGCCATTAAATTGACACAATTTAATGCTGATAGCATTAAGAATATGATGGGTTTATGATAAAGGTATACCTTAAGGATGATACCCTAGAGCAAAAATGAGACGTAATGAGATAGAGGATCATTCAATTAGTGGTCAATGACTCTCCAAGAGGAAAAGCCCCAATTCAGTAATCATAGTGATAAGGAAAAAGTGAAGAAGGGTTAAGAAACAAGCACTTTGTAAAAGATACCCTTGCCTTAGTAGTGATTAAAGGAGAGTTAATCAAATGAGTATAATGAAAGTAACTAGATAAAAGTTTAGTACCTTGTCAGTGAGCTTCCCTAGCATGAGACTCATACAATGTGAAAACTCATGAGTAGTAAGAGTACTAAGTGGAGCATGCAGTTACTAGTAAAATAAATTTGAGACATTGAGAAGATGTGTAACCTGAATCGGGTTAGTATAACCCTTATAATTAATGAATTAGGCTCCTAGAGATGAAAGCAAAAAGTCTACACAAAAAGAGAGTATACCTAGCCTTTAATTAGAGTGTAGAATGGGGCTAAGGCAAGCATGTAATGTCTCGGTACTTTCAAGGAAGCTAGAGAAAGTTGAGAGCAACTTAAGAAGGTGAGCTCCAGGATTATGCAAAGTAGCAAAGTAAGTCACAAGCTTTAAAGAGAGTAAACTCTAGGGTTCACAGGGAACAGTTCCTTATAGAGGAATGGTCTAGTTAAGAATAAAGTAAGAAAATAAGAGGAATTAGACCTCTCTCCCATTTGTATAGAAAAAAGTGAACCCAAGAGGAATAAACATGCTCTTAAGTATAGAGAAAGTGTATAACGATGCCAAAACTGAGGACATAATGAATAAAAAATAGATAAATAAATAATATGAATGAGTGTGCTAGCAAGTACTGTTGTTCTTAGTACAGATATCGATGAAACATGATGAAATGCCCTAAACAAAGGTAATTGGGCAATATGAATGACCTCAGGGTAATGCAATAAATGACATGAGAAACTAGAGGAAGAATTCCCTCTCCCTGAGTGTCATTTGAAATAAAGAGAGAAATAGCATGGTAATAAGAGGATACTTTAGATTGTTGGGGAACTCGTAATATACTGGTGATAGTGGCTTGAGCTCGGTCATGATGAGCCTGTGTATTAGTGATTGATGCTATGGTTTGCTTGCAATGATGGTTACATGATATTGAGTTTGACCAACTCAGTAGTAATGTAACTTGAGTGCATAGCAAATAATGACATCAACCATAAAGAGTGTCTCGATAATCAAAGAGTATCCTAGTTAGTTAAATCAAGAGAGAAGTTAAAGAAAGAGACAGAAGGGATTCCAGTAACATAAAAAATAATAAGAAAAGTATGCAGAAAGGAATCACCAATAAAGAACAATGATGCAAAAAGGGAACGTACTAACAATAATGGAATGTCAAAATTCAGATAGCATGAGTTTAAAATGTATAAAAGAAGTCCTTTATAATACGACTAATAACATAAAAAGGGACTAACCTACGACCTCTATCCTGTGAGAGAGATGTTAGACACACCTAGCGTGTGTGATGCCAAGTGCTAGAGGCACTTGAAAGCAGAATAAGGGCATAATTAAAAATTATAGGATATGAGAGGAAAGATAGAAAGAGTATAGGAAAAGTGTAGTAAACCAGTAAGAGTAAAGAAAGAAAGCTTAAGTAGAAAGATTTGAAATGGGAACTCAAGGATCCCTTAGAGAGTAGTAAGTGAAAATTAGAATACTCCTACATATTGTTCCAATGGGATCAACAAAGAAATAAGCGATATAGAACCCACTTTAAATGAAGAGCATAGTTGGTATCTGAGTTTAGCCTTAGCCATTATGAGCAATGGTTACCAGACTTAGTAAGCATATATTTTACTGTCAAATATAGTGATCTTAGGCTTCAACATCCACTAAAGATAGATCACAGTAGATCCTAGCATAGTATAGTGGGTTACAGTAGACCCTAGTAGGGCTTTGAGAGGTTACAGTAGACCTAGGGGTCCCAGTAGATCTCACAGAGATACAGAGAGCCCATAGTTATATCATAACAACTCTCTGGGAAAATGATAGCCTGAGATAATTTTTCCAGATCAGTTAGTTTCAGAGACTAGTATAATTATAAATAGTTTTGTCTCAGAGACTAGAGATCTCCTAAGTCTAGTAGACTATAGCCACACAACTCATGGAACTCAAAGGAAAGCACAAAATATTCATGCATATTTTTTTGCTAGAATTTGGCTCTTTTCTGATTAAATTTTGGAAATTCATAATGAATTCTAGAAAAATAAAAAACATGCATTCTTGGTCATCTTGGAAAGCTACAAATGTCTAATTCATAGTAAAAATATGTTCAGACTATAACATCCATCACAGAGGATGTTTGATATTTGAAAAAGTCCAGAGGTCAAACTCCTCCTGGAACTGTCATAGATTTCTGCAACAAACTTTGAAAATGTCCAATTAATTCCAAAAAAATCCAATTCATGCAAATGATAATAATATAGAAATCTGTGGATATTAGCTAGAGGGAAAAAATATTTTCAGACCATCTTGGGCAACCAAGACCACAGAATTCAATAAAATAATAACTTAGGTCGGGTAAAACTCCTAATACTGGACAAAATGTTCAAAAATTCATATCCCCCTCTCTAGACCTCCAAATGAGGTGCTTCAAGTTGTCACAAGTCACTGTGAATATCTAGTTTCTCTATATAAAATTTTGTGGCAATTGGACATAATTTGGGCCCTGTGTGACAGATTTCATTTTCTAACCAAATGAATAGTGCAACAAACTAAAATCAGGAAAATTGCCAATTTTGGAAATTCATCAAATATTCTGTAGACCTCTGAAAACTATGGTCTTTAACTTCTCAAAAATTTTTCAACAATCTCTAATTTCATGTCAAATCTTAGAGCAAGAAGAACTCATTTGGCTAAAAAGTGACATAGGGTTCCATTATGATCATTTTTAGCTCCATATGGAGTACCAAAGTTGCCAAATGGTTTTCCCTTGGTTTTGGCACCTTTTGGGCAAGTCTAAAAGCATACTTAAGACTTGTGTGAGCTGACTAAATGGTCCCAAACTTGATGCATCTCATTTTGGCCTTTTCATCCACACATATACACATTACATCAAACTTTCCAAAATGCATACCTTGACATTACATACTCAAATTATGTTCTAAGGTTCATACATCATGTCCATTCATTTATGCATCACATATGATCATAATTATACATGTCTAAAAGTTCATAGGCCTTATACATAATTAGATTACAATATTTGACACAAATATGGCCTTAAAGTGACAAAACTCAAACACTTTATTGTCAAACTCTTTCCTTCAAGGTGGGTGGCCTCTATTACCTTGTCTACTTGGTTCACCTACCATATTATATATTGGAGAGGAGGGGATGAGATTCAAAGAATTCCAATATCATATTACATAATGGATGCAAACAAGTCTCACAAATGCAAACAAGAATCATTTTCATCATTCAAGAAAGTCATACATAGCATAAAAAGCTTGCCAAGCAAGTGGATTGGCCTCACCCAATTTCTTTTAGATATTGGACTTGCCTCACCCATTCTTTAAGAGATCCTTGGACTCAATCATACTCTTGGGAGACCATCTTGCTTTTGGGAGACTCTTCACTTTTTCTCAACCAATCTCAAGGGTTCTTGGCTCATCCTCACCATGCCTATGGGTTCTTGGCCTCACCACACTCAAGCAAACCCAAGCACATATCAAAACATCATATGAAACATAATATGTCATCATAAAACCATGGCATATGAAATTATGTTATCATACTTTTCATGGCATAAAAAAACATATACACACATTCTTAAACAAGCTAAGCATACATCCATGCATGAGAGAAGGTGGAGAGAGCTACCTTGCACACAATCACACATTTTTCTTTTTGAAATTCCCTTCCTTACTTTGGCCACACACCCACAAACTTGTGGAGATGCTTCCTCTTGGCCTAGACATATTTTATGGGAGTGAATTAGGTTCATGAACTCAATTCTAAGGTCACATACTTACTTAGACACTAGGTGGCTTTATAAACTCTATTATGGTCCATAAATGCACCTAATGAAGCAACACCCCTCAAGTAAATTATAAGCTCCATTCTTTCCTTTCAAATATAATTCTTGACTCATTTTAAGCCTCTTGGAGTCATCACACAATTAAAACAAAGAGCCTAACTACATGTTGCTTCTTTAGGTCATAATATAGAATCTAAGGCACCAATTCACTTTCCATGGGTTCTAAATTTTTTCCAAGGCCTCCCATCATATTCATTCATCATATATGATACAAAAATGGACTTGAAAAAATTTAAAACTCTCCCTAGCTACTTCATCCATGCTTGCCCGAGACATAGCCCCTTTTTTGGCCTCCTTGGAATTCTCTTTGTTTCCTTGAAGGAGGAAGCATGTGGGGAGCATCTTAGGGATCTTAGGAGCTCATTCAAACTCTTAATTAGGCTTAGGAATTATCATATGAAATCAGATTTTGGAAGGTCCACACAAAACCCTAGAAATTGCATCTTGAAATCTAATAGTTTTTTGATAATTCCCTTTGCATATTCTTAATCCCTACACCCTTTTTTCTTAGATTCATGCTTAGTTCTGCCTAAAAATAATCTCCTTCTAGGGTTTTCTCAAGTGGGGAAAAATAGTGGAGAAGGGAACCAAAGATGACTACCATAGGAAGAGAAATTACCTTATTTTCTTTTTTCTTTTTACTTAAATCTTGTGTTCTTTGAGCTCCTCAATTCAAATCCGAATTTTTCCTTGAATTTCTCCCTTGAATCAGATTTATAAACTCCATTTTCATCAAAGGAAACAAAGGAGAAGGGAGGAGAGGAGGTGTGGATGAAGAAAAGCATGAAAAACTACCATGGAAACATACTTTAAGGTTGGATTTTCTCTCCCTTTTCTTCTTCCCTTGGTGCGCCACTCTCCTAGGGTTCTTCTTCTAATTTGGGGCAGCATAATCTAAAGCTAAGTGAGGGAGAGTGTGAGGCGCCACCTATTTATAAGGGAGGAAGAAGCACTTTTTCAAAAATTCCTATTTTGCCTTTCATTCTTGGCATTTTTGTTTCTCCTTCGTTTTAACTCCTTTTTTAGAACCATATTTTCCATTAAAAAAATTTTGGTTCCAAATTAAATAAAATGCCTTTGGAATCACTCAAATTGGAGCTAAAACTTTTTCGAACAAATTTGTCAAAGTTTGGGTACATCGACGTTGGAAAACATCCATCGGAGGGGTTTTAACTGTCCCGGGGCTTCTCATGGTTTTTAGGGCCTCTGAGAACCCTGAGAAACTCAAAATTTTCATTTAAAAAGCCCTCTTGTATGAATTCCAAAATTTGATAAAAATTACGAAAATGCCATTATGTTTTGTAAGCTTTTTGTAAAAAATTGTTTCTTCATTCTAGCTCCGTTTTTCTTTCTATCTAAGCCTATGATTCTCATTTTTAGGAGTCTGAATGCTTCCCAAATTTTTTAGGACCTTAACTATCTCATTTTAGGAGACTTCCTTTTGTATCCGATAATTTTGTTCATTGACGAAGAAATTGTACGTTATGTTTCTCACATTTTCTCTCATTTTTAGAAAATTGGATGTTACATTAGCCTTACCAGGATGATATTTCAATGTGAAATCATAATCTTTCAAAAATTCTAACCATCTCTGTTTTCTCATATTCAGCTCTTTTTGTTCAAATAAATATTTAAGGCTCTTGTGGTCATTGTAAATTTTTATAGCTGCCCCATATACGTAATGTCTCTATATTTTCAAAGCAAATACCATCACGGCTAACTCTAGGTCATGTGTGGGTTAGTTTCCCTCGTGAGATTTCAACTATCTAGAAGCATAAGCTACCACTCAGCCTTTCTACATAAGCACACATCCTAACCCTTTCTTTGAGGCATCATTGTATACTACAAAAGTCTCTCTAGGGTCAGGGAGTACCAAAACTAGGGTCGTGGTTAACTTGTGCTTCAACTCTTGAAAACTACACTCACATTTTTCATTCCACACAAACGGCACATTCTTTCTAGTAAGCTGGATCAATGGTATCGTTATTTGAGAAAAGCCTTGAATGAACCTCCTATAGTAACTTGCTAAACCTAGGAAGCTCCTGATCTCTGTCACTGTCCTAGGTCTCTCCCACTGTAATACTGCCTCTACCTTATGGGGATCTACTACGACTCTTGCCTAGGAGATCACATAACCTAGAAATTGAATTTCAGTGAGCCATAACTCACATTTACTAGGTTTAGCATATAACTGTCTCTCTCTTAGGGTCTCTAAGGCTAATCTCAGGTGTTGCTCATGTTCCTCTCTACTTCTTGAGTAGATGAGGATGTCATCTATGAAGAAAACTACAAATCTATCTAAATATGGCCTGAAGATTCTGTTCATGTAGTCTATGGATGTTGTAGGTGCATTCGTCGACCCAAAAGGCATAACTAAAAACTCATAATATCCATATCTAGTTCTAAATGTTATTTTGGAAATATCCTTAGCCTTTATTTAAGCTAGTGATATCCCAACCTGAGGTCTATCTCAGAAAATACTAATGCTCCTACTAACTAATCTAAGAGGTCATCTACGTGAGGGAGAGGGTACTTATTCTTAATAGTTGTCTTATTAAGTTCTTGGTAATCTATACATAATCTAAGGCTCCAGTCTTTTTTCTTTATGAATAAAACTGGAGCTCCCCAAGGCGAGACACTAGGTCTAATAAAACCCTTCTCTAAGAGCTCTTCTATTTGTTTCTTAAGCCTAGCTAGCTCAATGGGAGCTATCCTATACAGGGCCTTAGACACTGGACCTGCCCTAGGTACAATGTCTATAGGAAACTCGACCTCTCTCTCTCGGGGTAGTCCGCTAATCTCTCTAGAGAATACCTCTGAGATCTCCCTCACTACTAGAATTTCACCCATAACCTCTTCTACCTCAACTTGGATTGAAAAGAAAACTAAATATCCCTGGCAACCATGCCCTAGAGGTCTCTCAACCTAGAGGTGGTCATAATATATAACTCAGTCCTCATACTAGGCACAGTCTCACGCTCAGGTAAAGTAGTACATCTGTGGCTACAATCTAATATGGCATTATTTGCAGACATCCAGTTTATGCTAATGATCACATTAATATCAACAAGGGGCATACAAATCAAATCAAGGGTGGTAAGGCAATGATTAAACTGGATCACACAATTAAAACAACCATGGGAGGTAATGGCTTGGTTTCTTATGAGGGTGGATACATGCAAATCATATGGGAGTGTATGCATATTAAAACTCAAACTCTTAGTAAAGTCATATGATATAAAAGAATGACTAGCACCCGAATCAAATAATATAGTTATAGAAAAATTATTTATTCTAATAGTACTTGGATCAAACTCGGGGATTGGCTTGCCTATTATTGTGATAGGGCAAAGACTCTACCCTAGGTTTAAGGTCTGAGAGGAGGAGCCATCTCCCTCTGCTGTGTAATTTGTGGAAGAGCCTGGGTGTAATCCCTGGCCATATGTCCCCACTTACCATACCTGAAGCATACATTTTACCCTACGTAACACAGTCTGGTTTCATGGTTCTTGCCATACTTACCCTACATGTGATCGGTGTGAAGCTACCTCTGCTGGATTGCATCCTCTGTCTCTTGCCTTTTTGGCTCCATTGGCTTTTGCCACCTTTTTGGCTAGCAAATGCAACCCGTGATCCCTCTCTAGGTCTCTTGGGCTTAGGGAGGGATGGTCTAGCACTGGACGTAGGCTACATCGTCTTGAGGTTCATCTTTGTCACTCTGCATATCTCAACTAAGGTATTAAAGTGCTTGATTCTCTATGGCACTATACTGTCTGTAATCTCAGGGAGCAAGCCTTTCTCTAATCTATCTGCTTTCCACCTCTCATTATCATGCCTTTGTAAATAAGAGGAGTATTGGGAGAGCTCTACAAACTTCACCACATACTGGTCCACAAACATCCTCTCTATCTATTTCAGGAGAATAAATTCTGACTCTTTCTTATCTCTAATTGAATTAGGGAAATACTTCTCATAGAACTCCTAAAGTAATGCCTCCTATGTAATCTGAAGTTTCCTCACCCTCAGAATAGGCTCAGTGTCATTCCACTAGTAATATGCTTCCTTCTACAATTGGAAAACAACCATCTTGGCTTTTTGCTCAGACATGCACTCCATCACCTTGAAGATCTTCACTAACTGCATAATCCAGGCATCATCTTTTTCTGAATTCATCTCACCTTCAAAGGTGGGAGGCCCGAACTTTTTAAACTGAGTAATAATCTTTTTGGTTGAGGGCTACTGCTAAGCTGGAGGTGTCTAAGCTGGTGGAATAGGGGCAACTATCTATGCATGTGGTTATGAATTTGAGTAAGTCAGCCCTAAATGCTCGAGACAACCTAAGTGGTGATGTGGCTGTGGAGGAGAGGAGGTGTGGGGCCATGGCTGTCTCTCTCAGCAAGTTGTTCCTACAATTGCATAATAATGGCCTATTGCTGATCCAGGCGAGTCATAATAGACTGTAGGGCTCCTGCAACTAGATTACTAGGCCCGGCTCTATCATCAGCACGAGCCTCTCTAGAGGGCTGACCTCTCATAGTGTTCACCATCTTGCTAAAATATCATAACAAACTTTAACATGAAAAAGAGAACACTTCCACCATCAACACACTCAATTCATCCATAAATAATCTCATATACATCTAAGCAACTCATAAACACAAGCCACAACCCACATCAAGAGCTTGAACCTTTGCTTTGAAACCAATAAATGTAACACCATAATTTCTAGCTCATTTCATAACATTCCCAAGCTTTACATCATACATTCCATGGAGGAGTAAGAAAAAAGGGATTAAAACAATGCATTTTTTTAGCGTTGCGTTGCGTATAAAAATTCCATTCGGTGTCATGCGGGCCATGTAAGTTCATACATCACATTCTCTTATTTAATTACATGAATACAACTCATTTGCATCACCAAAAGGGGCCTAAAACTCATGTAAATCAAAGAGAAGCATAAAACTTGTTCTTATATTTTTAGCCAGAAATTTGCCATTTCTGTCACAAATTTGGAAAATCATAACTAATTTTAAATAAATCAAAATCATGCATTCTTGGCCATTCTGGAAAGCTACACATGTCTACTATATGCTAAAAATATGTTTAGACCATAATATCCAACACAGAAGATGTTTGACATTCAAAAATGTTCAGAGGTCTGGCTGTCCACTGGTACTGTCACAAGATTCTGCAGCAAATTTCAAAAATGTCCAATTAATTTTAAAAAATTCCAATTAATTTCAAAAAATGCTAATCCATGCAAATGATACCAATATCAAAATCTATGGATATTAGTTAGAGGGAAAAAATAAATCCAGACTAGTTTAGGCATGCCTAGACCTTGAAACATAACCAAATAGTACCTGAGGTCAGTTGGGACGCCTAGTACTAGATAGAATTTTTAAGAATTCATATCTCCCTCTCTAGACCTCCAAATGAGGTGCTTTTAGTTGGCACAAGTCATTGGAAATGTCTAGTTTCTCCATATAAAATTTTGTGGCAATTGGACATCATTTGAGCCCTGTGTGATAGATTTCATTTTCGGACCTGAGTGAACAGTAACATGACCAAAACCAGAATTTTTGCCAACTATAAAAATTTATCAAATATTCTCTAAACCTCCAAAAATTCTATTCTTTTGCTTCCCAAAAATCTCTCAAAAATCTATAATTTCATGCCAAATCTCAAGTTAAGAAGAGCTCATTTGGACAAAAAGTGACATAGGGCTCCATTATGGTCAATTTTGGCTTCATATAGGATATCAAAGTATCCAAATGTTCTCTCTTAATGTTTGGCACCATTTGGGCAAGTCTAAAAGTATGATTATGACTTGTATGAACTACCCAAATAGTCCCAAACTTCATGCATCTCAATTTAGTCATCTCACTTGCATTTGTACATACTTGCATCAAACTTTCAAGAAGCACAATTTGCCATTACATACTCAAATTACATTTTATCATTCACATAACATATCCTCTCATTTCTAAACCACGTCTTAACATAATTACATATGTTTCTAAGATCATAGACCATATATAATAATGGATTACATCATTAGACATCAATATGGCCTTAAAGAACCAAAAACTATACACTTTGATGTCAAGCTCTCATTTCTCATGTAGTTAGCTTCCATTCCCTTGATCTCTTGGTCCACCTAGCATGTTAGATCATTAGAGAGGAGGGAATGAGATTCAAAGAATCCCAATAGCTCATCTCCCATTCAATCATACATAAAGGAAGCAAAACAAGTTTTACAAATGTATACATGAGCATATTATCATGTGCAATCATTCAAGAAGCATTCTTGGCATTTGAAAAAGTCATACATAGCATACAAAGGCTTGCCAAGCAAGTGGATTGGCCTCACCCAATTACTTGTGGATGTTGGACTTGCCTTACCCATTTTTTAAGAGGTTCTTAGACTCAACCATGCTCTTGGGAGTCAACTTCACTTTTGGGAGACTTTTTACTTTGTCTCAACCAATTTTAAGGGTTCTTGGCTCATTCTCAACATGGCTAAAGGTTCTTGGCTTCACCACACTCAAGCAAACCCAAGCACACATCATAAATATCATTTGGAAAACATAATGCATCATCATGGTACCATGGAGTAAGAGCTCATGATAGAACAAATTTCATAGCTTAAAATACATATACACACATTCAAAGATAAGTAAAGCAAACAATTATGCATGAGAGAAGGTGGAGTGAGCTACCTTGGAAGCAAACACACTTTTTCTCTTGAATTTCCTCTCCTTGCTTCAGCCTCACACACACAATGGTGTGGGAATGATTTCTCTTAGCCTAAACACAATTTATGGAAGCTAATTAGGTTCATGAAATTAATTTTAAGGCCATACAACTTGCTTAAACTCTAGCTTGACCTATAAACCCCTTTATGGTTCCAAAATACACCTAATGAAGCAACACTCATCAAATAAATTCTAGGCTCCATTCTTTCCTTTCAAATATGATTCTTGACTCCTTTTAAGCCTCTCAAAGTTATCACACAATCAAAGCTAAGAGCCTAACTACATGTTGCTTCTTTAAGTTATATTATGGAACATAAAACACCAACTCATTCTCTAAGCTTCCTAAATTTTTTCCAAGGCTTCCCCTCATATTCATTCATCATATATGACTTAAAAATGGGATTGGAACAAATTAAAACTATCCTTAGGTACTCCAACACCTTTAGGCCGAGACTATGCTTGATTTTACGATTCATGGACTTTGCTTTGGTTTCTTGATGGAGGAAGCACATGAGGAGATATCTAGGGATCTTAAGAGCTCATTCAAACACTTATTTAGGCATAGGAATTAAGAGATCAAATTAGATTTTACAAGGAACACTTGAAACCCTAGAAATTACATCTTGAATTTTCATGATTTTTTGTTAATTCTCTTTGCATATTCTTAATCTTCACACCTTTTTTCCTAAGAATCACCCTTGGTTCTGCCTAAAAATCAAACCCTCTTATGGTTTCTTGAGTGGGGCGAAATGGTAGAGGAAGAAGAGCAAGGGATAACAACCATAGAAGAAGAAATTACCTTATTTTCTTGCTTTTTCTCACTTAAATCTTGTCTTCTTTGGGCTCCTCTCTTCAAATCCGAATTTTCCCCTTAATTTCTCCCTTAAAATAGATCTTTAAGCTTCATTATAAACAAAGAAAACAAAGGAGAATGGAGGAGAAGAGGTTTGGATGGAAGAAAGCATAGAAAACTACCAAGAATCCATACCTTTTCCCTTGATTTCTCCTTTGTCTTCCCTCTCTTCAGTGTGCCTAAACCCTAGCTCTCTCCTCTGAATTAGGGAAGAAAAAATTGTGTCTAAATGAGTGAGGAGGTGGGGCGCCACTTATATATAGGTGGAGAAAGAAACACTTTTCAAAAATTCCCATTTTGCCCTTCATTCTTAGCATGTCTGTTTCTACTTTATTTTAGCTCCTTTTTTAGAACCATATTTTCCATTATAAAATTTATATTTTTAATTTAATAAAATACCTTTGGAATCACTCAAATCGGAGCTAAAACCTTCTCGAATGAATCCGTCAAAGTTTGGGTATACCGACGTTGGAAAACATCCACCGGAGGGATTTAACTGTTCCGGGGCTTGCCATGATTTTTAAGGCCTTTGAGAACCCTAAAAAACTCAAAACTTTCATTTAAAATTCCCTCTTGTGTAAATTCTAAAATTTACTCAAAATTATGAAAATGCCATTGCGTTTTGTAAGTTTTCCATTAAAATTTATTTCTTCATTCTAGCTCCATTTTTCTTTCTATCTAATCCTAGAATTCTCATTTTTAGGAGCCTAGAATGTCACTTAAATTTTTCAGGTCCTTAACTAATTCATTTCGATGGACTTGCTTTGAAAATGTGCCTATTTCCATCATTTAATGAAAATTGGACATTACAACTCCAACTCAGCCCTCATCACGTGCTTCTTTTATATCTCCCCTACTGCACAAACCAATAGCTCCTTTTGTCACATGTTTCTTCACTGATGCATGCTTCTTATTCCATGTGATTGTGTGTGACCTAGTGAGCATCATGGCAACGTGAAAGTCTCCCCAACCCATGGTTCTTCTTCTCTTCACGTCGCACGTGATGTTGCTTATGCCTTCTTTTTTTTTTTGTTTCATCATGTGCCTTTTTTAATCTCATGGACCAGCCTTGCATACATGAATTGTAACACCATATTGAATTAACCTATCTCAGCTTATTTCTAATTACCTTCCCTTGATATGGCAAGCTTCCAAGAAAAATTCCATTAAAATATTACATTATTTTTGCTTTACGTCAAGGATAAAAATTATATTTTGTGCCCTATGGACCATACAACCTCATCCATCTCATTCTCCAAATTAAATACACTCATACCACTTAAAACCATCTCAAAATGTGACCAACAACTCAAGCTCAGAGCATGTATACACAAAATAATGCAAGTTAGCCACAAGTTCTGCTTCTAGCTTCTGAGTGCCAACTTTGAAAAATCATAACTAAATTTAAAAAAATAAAAAATCATGCACACTATACCATTCTAGAAATCTAAAAATGTCTATTTTATGCTAAAAATAAGTCTATACCAAAACAGAAAATTTTAGCCATTGGAGATTAATGGAACAATACATAAACTCCACTGACATTACTAGCACTAACACAAAACTTCATATCTCCCTACTCAAACATCCAATTAGGGTGATCTTAGTGGCCATAGAAATATTATCATGTCTAATTTATGCCTATTAAATTTTATGAGTATTAAACACCATTTGGCCCTCAAATGACATATGAGAAGAAACTAACCTTTTGAACATTAGCCATATTAGAATAACAAAAATTGGGCAAATTTGGAAAGTCATAATTAATTCCACAGAGCCCAACATAATTTGGTCCTTAGCTTCCCAAAAAGCTCTAGATGAGAACTATATGCATGACAAATTTCATGAGGAATTTCATTCATTTGGTCAGATTGTGTTATAAGGTTGCAAATTGGTCTATTTATGCTTCTTAAAGGGTCACAAAAGGTTTAAATTTGCTTCCAAGGCTTTCATGGCCACTTAAGCACATGGGAAAGCATCAAAATGGTCTATTAAACATGTATCAAAGATTCACAAACCCAGATTTCACAAACTCACTCTTCCACTCCATGGCATACACAAGAACATACAAGCTTTATCTTGTCATTCAATGTCAAGGATTTGCTATATCATTCCCATGGCATCAATTCTCACATATACATCAAATATCCATGTATTTACACATTTTCAAATGGTTATACCACATATTCATCATAGGATTATATTATATGCCATCAAAATGGTTACAAAGTGAACAAAATAACACTTTCTTGTCAATCTTCCCCTTTCAAGCTTGGTGGCTCCCATTCCTTGGTTCACTTGGTCCACCTAGACATATTAGGTAATGGGGAGGAAGGAATGAGATTTTAGAAATCTCAATAGCTCTTCTTTCTTTTAACAATATATAAAGGATAAAAGTTCAAGTCTAAAAATGCATGCATAGATATCATGGAATGCATAATCATACATGAAACATTTCTTGTATTCAAAAGGTCACATAAAACATACATAGGCTTGCCAAGGCACTGATGTAGCCTCACTCATTCTCTTTGGGATTTTGGACTTGCCTCATGTAACACCATATTCATTTGACTCATCTCATCTTATTTCTAGGCATACTTCTTGAATCATACAAGTTTTTAAGAAAAATTCATTAAAATAATATATTATTTTTGCATTACGTCATGGATAAAATTTCATTTTGTATCCTATGGATCATATGAACTCATCCATCTCATTATCCTATTTAAATGCACATATACAACTAAAAACCATCTCAAAATGTGGCCAAAAACTTGAGCTCATGAAACATATACATAAAAATCACATGTTCAGTATCGAATTGGTGTACCAAGTTTCTATCATGAACTTTGGAAAATCATAACTAATTCTAGCAAAATCAAAATCAAGCACACTATACCATTTTGTAAAGCTACAGATGTCTAATTTATGATAAAAATAATTTAGACCAAAATAGGAACGTCTATCCACTAGAAATCGATGGAACAATACATGAACTCAACTAGCACTATTGGTACTGACATAGAAATTCACAAATTCATATCTCTCTGCTTAGATATCCAATTGGGGTGATCTTAGTGGCCATAGAAAGATTATCATGTCTAGTTTGGGCTTGAAAAATATCATGAGCATTACATATCTTTTGTTCCTCAAATGATACAGGAGAAGAAATTGACCATATGAACAGTAACCATATCAAAATAATAGAAATTTGGCAACTTTGGAAATTCACAATTAATTCCATAGAGCTCCAAATAATCTTGTCTTTAGTTTTTTAAAAAGCTCTGGATGAGATCTATATGCATGCTAAAGTTAATGTGAAAATTCATTCATTTGGTCAGATTGTGTTATAGAGTTGTAAAATGGCTCTTTTTGTGCTTCTTAAGGGTCATAAAGGGTCCAAATTTGCTTCCAAAGCTTTCATGGCCACTTGAGCACTTAGGAAAGTACCAAAATAGTCTATTAAACATGTCTAAAAGATCCATATACCTAGATTTCATAAATTCACTCTCCCACCCCAAGGTATACACAAGAACATACAAACTTCATCTTGCTATTCAATGTCCAAAAATTGCTATATCATTTACATGGCATCAAATCTCTTATATACATCAAGTATTTATGTAATTAGACATGTTCAAATGGTTGTACAACATATTCATCATGAGGTTACATTATATGCCATCAAAATAGTTAAAAAATGGACAAAATCACACACTTTCTTGTCAATTTTCGTCTTTCAAGCTTGGTCACTTAGTCCAACTAGACATGTTAGGCAATGTGGAGAAAAGAATGAGATTTTAGGAATCCCAATAGCTCTTCTCCCTTTCAATCATATATAAAGGATATATATTCAAGTCTAAAAATGCATGCATGGATATCATAGAGTACATGATCATTCATGGAACATTTCTTGCATCCAAGAAATTACATAAAACATACATAGGCTTGCCAAGCAAATGGTTTAGCCTCACCTATTTTCTTAAGGGACTTTTGACTAAACCTCACTCTTTAGAGACTTTTGACTTTGTCTCACCCATTCTTGGAGACTTTTGGCTTATCCTCACCCAAGTTAAGGAGCTTTTGGCTTCACCACACTCAAGTAAACCAAAACATATTCATAAAACATCATTCAAGTGCATAACAAAGCATCATGGTACCATAGCATATAGAAACATACTAAAACATCTTTCATGTCCTAAAACATCCACACATATATTCAAAGACAAGATTAACACCCACTCATGCATGAGAGAAAGAAGAGAGAGCTACCTTGGTTACAATTGCACACTTTTCCTTTTGAAAATGCTTCCTCTCCCTCGGCCACACACTCACAAGGATGTGAGATTTGATTCCTTTGGCCTAGACACATCATATGGAAGCCAATTACACTTTTAGAACAATTTGTAAAGCCACACATTCATTTTAAAAGCTAGATTGTTCCCGTGCTCATTTGTGGTTTCATAATGCACCTAATGAACTAACACCCATAATCTATGATCTTGGCTCCATTTTTTCCTTTCATCTATGGTTCTTGACTCCAATTAGACCTCTTGAAGTCATCACACAATCCATTTGAGAAGCCTAACTACATATTACTTCTTTAAGTCATAATATGGAACCTATGGTACCATCTCATTTCCTAGGCTTCCTAAAATTTTTTTGAGGCTTCCTCTCATCCTCTCCCATCATATATGCTACCAAAACAAGCTTGGAAGAAATTAAAACACTTCTTAGGTGCTCCTTCGATGTTAGGCCAAGACTATGCTCCAATATGGCACCAATGGTGTTGTTTTGATTTCCTTAGTGGGAGAAGCATGTGGGAGGCTCTTTTGCTATCTTAGAAACTCATATGGACTCTTAAACATCTTAATTTATGGCTAGAACTCATCTTGCAAGCCAAGGTACAACTAAAACCCTAGCTTTGCTATCTTACAATTTCATGATTCTTTCTTTGTTTTCTTTGCATATTCTTATTCTCCGCACTCATTTTCCTAAGATTTACCCTTGTTTTGGTTAAAATTTCAACTCCTCTTGGTTGTCCATATATGAGGTGAAATTTACAAGAAGAAGAACATGGAAGGAAAAGTATAAAAACAACCAATATACCTTGTTTTCCTATCCTTTCTTAGATGCTCTTCCTTTTGATTGGATTCTCCTCTTGAAATTCAAAATATCCCCCCTTGGTCTAACCTCAAAACAAACCCAAATACATTGACAAATCCATAGAAAGAAGGAGGAGAAGGAGGAGAGTAAGTTTACTAAAGAGAAGACTAGGAAATTTTATGGAAAACATAAATTTCTTGCCTTGTTTTTGCTCTTCCCCTTCCCTTCTCTTGTGTGCCACTCTCCCAAGGTCTCTCTTCTATTTTAGGACAGAAATAAATCCAGCCATATGAGGAGAAGAGTGAGGCACACCATGTATATAGGTAGGGTTTAGAAGTTATTTTAAGAAATTTCCATTTATGTCTCGTAAACTTGGCATTTTTGCTTCTGGTTTGTTTTAGCTCCTTTTTGAGAACCATCTTTTCTATTATAAAATTTAGGTTCTCAACCTTATAAAATACCTTTGGAATCACTCAATTTGGAGCTAAAATCTTCCCAAACAAAAGGGTCAAAATTCAGGTCAATTGACATTAGAAAACGTACACTGAAAGAGTTTTAAGAATTCTGGGGCTTCTCATGGTTTTCAAGGCCTCTAAGAATCTTAGAGAACTCAAATTTTTCATTTAAAAAGCCATTCTATGAGTATTCCAAAATATACTCGAAATTATGAAAATGCCATTACATTACGTAGCTATTTCATTAAATTCTATTTGGTTATTTTAGTCTCCGTTTCAAGGCACCTTTGGCCTCATATTTTCATCACCTAATGTTTAGAGTATTATTCTAATTTTTTTGGACCTCAACTAATTCATTTCAAAGGACTTACTTTTAAAACGTGTTTGTTTCCGTCATTTTTACGAAAATTGAACATTACATTTCTCCCCCTTAAATAAATCTCATCCTCGAAATTTAGATAACATACCTTATGGGAAGAGTTCTGGATACTTCTTTCTCATATCTTCCTCCAACTCCTAGGTAGCTTCTCCAGGAGATAACCCCTTCCAAACCACTTTTGCTAGTGGTTTAACATCCACAATCTGATCTGGTGATACTATATGAGACATATTATCCTGTAACTACACATTTTCATACTTTGTGATATGTGAATGGTTGAGCTGGTACTTTATAAGCTAGGAAACATGGAATATATTATGAACTTGACTCAGGTTTGGGGGAAGGGCAAGTCTGTAGGCTACAGGTCCTACTTTTATCAAGAATCTGGAATGGACCTATGTATTTTGGACTGAGTTTTTACTCTTAATGGACCGACCTATCCCTGTGACTGGAGACACTTTAATAAAAACATGTCTTAAACTCTAATGGCCTTCTCCATCTATCTGTATAACTTTTTATCCACTTTACACTATTAGGAGTTTCTTTTTTATGGTCTCAATTTGTCTAAAGGTTTGGTTCACTAATTCTGGGTCTATGAGGCTTCTCTCTCTTAGCTCAACCTAAGACATTAGAGACCTACACTTCCTCCCAAACAATGCCTCATATAGTGCCATCTGGATACTCGCATGATAGCTATTATTATAGGAAAATTTCGCTAAAGGCAAATATGTATCCCAGCTCCCTTACATCTCTAATACACATGCCCTCAACATATCCTCTAAGGTTTGGATGGTTCTCTCTGTCTGACCATCTATTTGAGGATGATAGGCTGTGCTAAATCTTAACTTAGTACCTAGAGCATCCTCTAATGATCTCCAAAAGTTCGAAGTGAACCTGGAATCTCTATCTGACACTATGCTCTTAGGTACACCATGTAACCTCACTATCTTCCAGATGTATAGTTGGGCTAATTTGTCTAGGGTAAAAGTGTCTTTCATTGCTAAGAAGTGCATTGACTTTGTTAATCTATTCACTATCACCCATTTGGCATCATATCCTAATGATATTCTGGGTAGACCCACGATAAAATCCATAGCTACGCTATCTTATTTCCACTCTAGGATATCTAAGGGCTAAAGCAACCCAGTTGGCTTTTGGTGTTCTATTTTAACTTTCTGACATACTAGACATCAAGAGACATATTCTGCTATATCTACCTTCATCCTAGGCCACCATAACATCTTTTTCAAATTATGATACATTTTATTACTACCTGGGTGAATTGTGTATTTGCTCTTGTGTGTCTCATCTAATATTCTTTCTTTGATCTTAGCATTTCTAGGCACATACAGCCTATTCCTATATCTCACTAGCCCATCCTTAGACAGATTGAAATCCTGAGTGCTACCCTAGGATATTTAAGATCTAACTTTCCTTATCTGCTCATCTGTTTGTTGGGCCTCTCTTACCTTACTCCTCTAGTCACTTTCTATCTAGGTTTCACTCGTTAATAACTTCCTCAAATGCACCTTACATGAGAGATTCATAGCCTTGAACCTCTCAATCAACTCCTACTCTTTAATTATCATATAGGCCATATGTATGAATTTTCTACTTAGGGTATCAATTACCACATTAGCCTTACCAGGATAGTATTTTAAGGTAAAATCATAATCTTCTAAAAATTTTAACCATCTCCTTTTTCTCATATTTAATTCTTTCTACTCAAATAAATATTTAAGGCTCTTGTGGTCACTGTAAATCTCTATGGCTGCCTCATACAAGTAGTGTTTCCATATTTTCAAAGTAAATACCACTACTGCTAGCTCTAAGTTGTGTGTGGAGTAATTCTCCTTGTAAGGCTTTAATTGTCTAGAGGCATAAGCTACCACTTGGCCTTTCTGCATAAGCACACATCATAACCCTTTCTTAGAGGCATCACTATAGACTACAAAAGTCTTTCTTGAGTCAGAAAGTACTAAAACTGGGGCTATGGTTAACTTATGTATCAATTGTTGGAAACTCTTCTAACATTTCTCATCCTACACAAAATGGCACATTTTTTCTAGTGATTCTAGTAAGTGGCGTTACTATCTAAGAAACGTCCTAAATGAATCTCTTATTAAACCTAGGAAACTCTTGATCTTTGTCACTGTCCTAGGTCTCTCCCACTGTAATATTGCCTCTACCTTATAGGGATCTATATGACCCCTACCTGGGAGATCACGTGGCCTAAGAATTGAACCTCAATAAGCTAAAACTCACATTTGCTAAGTTTAGCATATAATTGTTTCTTTCTCAAGGTCTCTAGGGCTAATCTCAAGGGCTGTTCATATTCCTCCTTACTCTTAGAATAGATGAGAATTTCATCTATGAAGATAACTACAAATTTGTCTAAGGATGGCCTGAACACTCTATTCATGTAATCCATGAATACTGCAGGTGCATTCGTCAACACGAAGGGCATAACTAAAAACTCATAATGCCCATATCTAGTCCTGAAAGTAGTCTTAGGAATATCCTCAGCCTTAATCCTAAGCTGATGATATCCTGACTTAAGATCTATCTCAAAGAATACTAATGCTTTTGTTTAATTGATCTAGAAGGTCATCTATATAGAAGAGAGGGTATTTATTCTTAATGATTATCTTATTAAGTTCCCTATAATCTATGCACAGTTTAAGGCTCCCATCTTTTTTCTTTACGAATAATACTGGAACTCCCCACGGTGAGACACGAGGTCTAATGAAACGCTTCTCTAAAGGCTCTTTTATCTATTCCTTAAGCTTAGCTAGCTCGGTGGGAGCTATTCTATATGGGGCCTTAGACACTGGACCTGCCCTAGGTATAATGTCTAGGGGAAACTCAACTGCTCTCTCTAGGGGTAGTCCACTAATTTCCTTAGGGAGCGCTTCTAGAAACTTTTTTACTATTGGGATTTTCTTTATACCCTTTTTTACCTCAGCTTAGACTAAAAGAAAACTAGGTATCCCTGACTACCAAGCTTCAAAGACCTCTCAGCCTGGGAGGTGGTCATAACAGATAGCTCAATCCTTATACTAGGCATAATCCTACATTCAGGTAAAGTAATACATCTACGGGAATAATTAAGTGTGGCATTATTTATAGACATCCAGTTCACACTAATAATTAAGTCAATGTCAATAAGGGGCATACATATCAAATCAAGGGTAGTATAACAATGATTAAATTCAACCACACAATTCAAACAGGCATAGAAGGTAATGGCTCTATTTCCTGTAGGGTAAATACATGCAAGTCATATGGTAGCGTATGCATACTCAAACCCAACCTCCTAGCACAATCATATGATATGAAAGAGTTGCTAGCACCCGAGCCGAATAAAGCAGTTACAAAAAATCATTAATCTTAATAGTACCTTAGATCAGACTTAGAGACCGACTAGCCTCTTGCTGTATCAATGCAAAGACCCTATCCTAGGTCTAAGGTCTAGTACAAGAGCCATCTCCCTTTGCTAAATGAACTACTGAGGAGCCTGGGTGTAGTCCTTGGCCATGTGTCCTAGTCTACCACATCTATAACACACATTTTGCCCTATATAACACAGCCTATTCCTGTGATTTTTGCTATATTGATTGCATATGATGTGAGTAAAATTTCTTCGAGTGGACTGAACTCTTTTTCTTTTACCTTTTCTATTCCATTGGCTTCTATCACCTTTCTTGCTACTCATTGTGGCCTGTGCCTCTTCTCTCAGTCTCTTACGCTCAGGGAGGGGAGGTCTAACACTAGAAGTAGTCTGCATAATCTTGAAGATCACTTCTGTTACTATACAAACCTCAACCAGGGTATTAAAGTTCCTAATTCTTTGTGGAACCACCTAGTCTCTGATCTCTAGCAATAGACCTTTCTCCAACTTGTCTGCTCTCTAGCGCTTGTCATCATGTTTATGTAAATATAAGGAATACCTAGAGAGCTTAACAAACTTAGCCACATATTGGTCCATGGACATTCCTTCAGCTTGCCTTATGAGTAAAAACTCTAACTCTTTCTAATCTCTAATAGAGTTGGGGAAGTACCTCTTATAAGAATCCTGGAGGAATGTCTCTCAAGTGAGTGGAAGGTTTCTCGATCTCAGTATAGGTTCAGTACTCCTCTACCAATAATCTGCCTATTTCTTTAATTGGAATATGGCCATCACGACCTTCTGCTTAGAAGTACACTCTATCACCCAGAATATCTTCTTAAGCTGTATAATCCAAGCCTCAACTTTCTCTACATTTAATTCACTGTCAAAGGAGGGAGGCCTGAATTTCTTGAACTGTGCTATAGTTTGTCTGATAGAAGGCTGTTCGGGGGCTAGAGGTGCATGAGCTGGTGGAGTCTAGGAAGTTTGCTAGATCTACATGTTTGGCTATGGATTGAAATGAGTCACCCTAAAATGCTCAAGGTGATTTGAGTGCTATGGTGGCTATGAACAAGGAGGTGTAGGGCCCTCACTATCTCTCTGTGCAAGCCATTCCTGTAACTGCATGATCATGGCTTATTGTTGATCCAGGCGAGCCATAATAGCCTGAAAGGCTCTAGCCATCGAATCACTAGGCTCGACTTTATCCTCAACATGAGCCTTTTTAGAAGGCCTACCTCTTCGTATGTTCGCCATTGTTCTGAAACATCATTAGTAAACTTTAGCATCATATAAGAACACACCCTCCACCATCACACTCAATTCATTCGAAATAAACTCATATACAAAGACAAACTCATATTCACAAGCCACAACCCACACAAAAGTGCCTGAACCTTTGCTTTGATACTAATAAAGTGTAACACCATATTCATTTGACTCATCTCATCTCATTTCTAGGCATGCCTTCTTGAATCATACAAGTTCTTAAGAAAAATCCATTAAAATAACGGATTATTTTTATGTTACGTCATGGATAAATTTCATTTCATATCTCATAGACCATATGAACTCATCCATATCATTATCCTATTTAAATGCACATATAAAATTGAAAACCATCTCAAAATGTGGCCAAAAACTCGAGCTCATGGAACATATTCATAAAAATTACATGTTCAACCTCGGATTGGTGTGCCATGTTTTTATCATGACTTTTGAAAAATCATAACTAATTCTAAAAAAATTGAAATCAAACACACTATACTATTATAGAAAGATACAGATGTCTAATTTATATTAAAAATAAGTCTAGACCAAAACAAGAATGTCTATCTACTGCAAATTGATGGAAAAATACATGAACTTAGTT
Organism: Erythrophleum ivorense; assembly: GCA_026724425.1. Classification (NCBI taxonomy): domain Eukaryota; kingdom Viridiplantae; phylum Streptophyta; class Magnoliopsida; order Fabales; family Fabaceae; genus Erythrophleum; species Erythrophleum ivorense. The sequence continues at coordinate 32,376,125 of JAIUCV010000007.1, read as the reverse complement.
GGCACTATTGATACTGACACAGAAATTTAAAAATTCATATCTCTCAACTTAGACATCAAATTTAGGTGATTTTAGTAGCTATAGAAAGATCTTCATATCTAGTTTATGATTGTAAAATTTCATGAGCATTGGACATCATTTGTCCCTCAAATGAAATTAGAGAAGAAACTGACCATATAAACAGTAACCATATCAGAATAACATAAATTTGGCAACTTTAGAAATTCATAATTACTTCCACACAGCTTCAAATAATCTGGTATTTAGCTTTCCAAAAAGCTTTGGATGAGATCTATATGTATGCCAAAGTTCATAAGAAAAATTGTTCATTTGGTCAAATTGTACTATAGGGTTGCAAAATGACTCTTTTTGTACTTCTTAAAGGTCATAAAGGGTCCTAATTTGCTTCCAAAGCTTTCATGGCCACTTGAGCATGTGAGAAAGTACCAAAATGGTCTATTAAACATGTCTCAAAGGTCCATAAACCCAGATTTCATAAATTCACTCTCCTACCCCAAGGTATACATAAGAACATACAAGCTTCATCTTGCCATTCAATGTCCAGAAATTGCTATATCATTCACATGGCATCAAATCTCTAATATAAATCAAGTATCTATGTAATTACACATGTTTACATGGTTATACAACATATTCATCATGAGGTTACATCATATGCCATCAAAATGGTTACAAAGTAGACAAAATCACACACTTTCTTGTTAATCTTCTTCTTTCAAGTTTGGTGGCTTCCATTCCTTTGTTTACTTGTTCCACTAAGACATGTTAGGTAATGGGGAGAAAGGAATTAGATTCTAAGAATCCCAATAGCTTTTCTCCCTTTCAACCATATATAAAGGATGCAAATTCAAGTCTTAAAATGCATGCATAGATATCATGGAGTATATAATCATTCATGGAACATTTCTTACATCCAAAAAGTTACATAAAACATACATAGGCTTGCCAAGCAAATGGTTTAGCCTCACCCATTTTCTTTGGGATTTTGGACTTACCTCACCCATTTTCTTAAGGGACTTTTGACTAAGCCTCATTCTTTAGGGACTTTTTTCTTTGTCTCACCGACTCTTAGGGACTTTGGCCTCATCCTCACCCTAGTTAAGGGGTTATTGGCTTTACCACACTTAAGAAAACTAAAACATGTTCATAAAAACATCATTTAAGTGTATAACAAAGTATCATGGTACCATAGCATATAGAAACATACTAAAACATCTTTTATGGCTTAAAACATCTACACATATATTCAAAGACAAGATAAACACCCACTCATGCATGAGAGAAAGAAGAGAAAGCTACCTTGGTTACAATTGCACATTTTTCCTTTTGAAAATACTTCCTTTCCCTCGACCACACACTCATGTTACTTTTGGAACAATTTGTAAAGCCACACATTTATTTTAAAAGCTAGATTGTTCCCATGCTCATTTATGGTTCCATAATGCACCTAATGAAGCAACACCCATAATTCATGATTTTAGCTCCATTCTTTCCTTTCATCTATGGTTCTTAGCTCTAATTAGACCTCTTGAAGTCATCACACAATCCATTTGAGGAGCCTAACTACATGTTACTTCTTTAAGTCATAATATGGAACCTATGGTACCATCTCACTTCCTAGGCTTCCTAAAATTTTTTTTGAGGCTTCCTCTCATTCTCTCCCATCATATATGATGCAAAACATAGCTTGGAAGAAATGAAAACACTCACTTGGTGCTCCTTCCATGCTAGGCTGAGACTATGCTCCAATATAGCACCAATGGAGTTGTTTTGATTTTCTTGATGGGAGAAGCATGTGGGAGGCTCACTTGGTGTCTTAAAAACTCATATGGATTCTTAAACATCTTAATTTTTGCCTAGAACTCATCTTGTGAGCCAAGGTGCAACTAAACCCTAGCTTTTCTATCTTATAATTTCATGGTTCTTTCGTTGTTTCTTTTGCATATTCTTATTCTCCACACTCATTTTCCTAAGATTCACCCTTGGTTTGTTTAAAATTTCAACTCCTCTTGGCTGTCCATATATGGGGTGAAATGTACAAGAAGAAGAACATGGAAGGAGAAGCCTGAAAACAACCAAACTACCTTGTTTTCCTAGCCTTTCTTGGATGCTCTTCCTTTTGCTTGGATTCTCCATTTGAAATTCAAAATTTCCACTTTGGTCTAACCTCAAAACAAACCCAAATACATTAACAATTCCATAGAAAGAAGGAGGAGAAGGAGGAGAGAAAGTTTACTAAAGAGAAGACTAGAAAATTTCATGGAAAACATACCTTTTTTTGCCTTGTTTTTGCTCTTCCTTTTCCCTTCTCTTGTGTGCCACTCTCCCTTGGTCTCTCTTCAGTTTCAGGGCAGAAATAAAACTAGCCAAATGAGGAGAAGAGTGAGGTGCACCATATTGATAACCATGATTTTTATATGTCTTAATTCTCCTTACTTAAGCATTTTAATGAACAAATATGGCTTGAGGAGTTTAATTAGGTAAAATTCAATTTTAGTAGCCATTTTCTACACTTTAGGAATTTAACTGCAAAATAATTGATTTTAAAAGCACAAATCTTTTTAAATGAATTTTGTGAATTTTTCTCCTTTATTTTTATGTAGATTTTGGGCAAATCATCTCTCATATTGATGAAGGAATGGATGAATCATCTCCCGTGTTGAACCATGCTTCATGTTGTAGCACATTCCCCAAGAAGCAATATTAGGAAACACACTCTTACACTTTCACTTACTAATCACTCTTATCCACTTCAATTTACCATACATAGCATTTTCATTCACCCACGTTGGCAGCTCACACACTAACACATAGCATCAGCCATTCACTCACACTCCACAACACTCTCATGTTGCACCTACTCCACACTTATACATATACACACACACACATCAACTCACGTGGCTGGAACAAAGAAGAAACAAACATAAAAGGGTTGACATGGAATAGGAAGAAAGAGCACGAGGAAGCATGAGCTGCTTGTGGGAAGAGGAAAAGCTACGTGATAGGTAGAAGGTGTATGTGAGAGAAGGTTTCCTATGAGAAAAGAGAAGGAATGCTATGAGTTCAAGCAAGGAATAGTAGAGAATAAGCTAGAAAAGAAGAAGTACATGCATGAACTCTTTAAAATGGATGCATGAAGAAAAGGAAAAAAGGTTAAGGCTGAAATCACGTAAAGAATGAAAAGGAGCTGGTTGTGAGTTCCATAGACGCAAAAAAGGGAGCAGCCATGTAAAGCTAGCATGAAGAGTGTAAGGCTGTAGAAAATGTGAAGGAGAAGCTATAAAAGAAAAAGCCACGCTCTAGATTCTAAGACTAGCATGAACCATGTAGCTTAAGTTGAAGAAGTTACGTGGAATGAGGGACTTGAGAAAGAGTGAGTTAGAGTTTAGAACAAAGCAAACAAACACGCGAAGCAGCTATATAAATGAGAAACATAAGAGAAGGAAGCTTTGAGTTATTGAACTAGAGGTTTCTCATGTGATTATGAAGAACTAGCTACAAGACGAGTAAAAAATGACATGAAGAATATGAAGGAAGAAGCAACGTCTAGTTTTTACGTAGAAGCAGCTCCACATAGAGAAGTTAGCATACTCGAATAAATGGAGAAGGAAGAGCTAAATAGATGAAAAAGTAAAAGATGTTGGAAAGAGGAAGAAGCTACACGTTCTTGTGTGAAGGAGAGAGGCCACGAGTTCCAGCAACTTAGAACACTCACGCACATAGCCAAAAAAAGCTACAGGGAAGCCCACGAAGACGAGAGTTTCACATAGAATATTATAGAAAAATGTTGGGGCCCACACTCATATAAACAAAAGAAGAAGCAACGTGGATTGCTATGGGCAATAAGAAGGAATATAAGGCAGCATGTGAAATTATTAAAAATTCACGTGAGAAGAGCATCCAAGACAAACCATTCCATTCGTATACAATCCATCCATCCAAAGACGCATTCAGCTACTTTCCATTCGCTCCTTCATCCATTCCACATGTAGAACACACTCCACACCACATCATAGCCTCTCATCCTCCATTCCCATTCCATCTCCACTTAAATGAAGCTCTAATCTCCATCTTGTGATTAGCTTGGAAGACAACCTTGGAGAAGCTTGAATCCATTAGAGATAATAAGGAATTTTTGGGCTAAGATTCTTATCTCTTTCTACACTTTTCTATTTTCTTGTACATGCTTGGTTGAGATGTATTAGATTAGGATTGGTGTAGTTTGTAATTAGTGACTGGTTAGACACTGATTAGGAGAGCAATTGATATTTTAATTGATTAATTTTAATGCTGGATTTTCATTTTCCTACCATTTTCCAAGTGTACAATCAAGGTGTTTCATGAAATGCTTGTGAAAATTAGTGTGCTTAATTGTCTAATTTGAGGATTCATTGGAGTTTAATTAGTTAATTAAATCTCCTAAGGTGTTAATTCAGAGGCTAATTGATCAATTAAGCATTCAATTTAAGTGTTCATTAATCCTAATGACAAAAGTTAGTAATTTGATGCGGGATTGAGGTTTCAATTCAACATTAAATTATTAGTCCCTTAATTCTTGCGTGGTAACTCAAGATACATTGTGATGAACACAATTAGAGACTTTTAGACTAGAATTAATCACAATTGAATTAGAATAAGGATAGTGGATACCAAGGGATGAATCGAAGGCTAGTCACAAGTCCATCATTCATTCATTAGCTTATGCGATTAGGTAGTTTGTGATTTTGATTTAAATTAATTTTAGATAGTTTAATTAAACCAAAACTCCCCTAAATTAGGTAGTTCTAGGATCTTTATACACTTAGAAAGCCCAGTTAATCATTGAACTCTATTTCCAAGGGAGATGACCTAGGTTGTGCCACTAACTATAAATTTAATCCAACCTAGTTTTATTTTAAAGGTTGTGCGACACGACTCTTCAAAATTTGGAGCAGTTGTTGGGGAATTAGATTCTCAATTATTTTAGAAAGTTTTCTAGGTGTTTAAACTATATTTTTGTTTTATTTTTACTTGATTTTTCCCATGTTTTGAACTTGGATTTTGATAATTTCGGTGTTACATGTCAATTGGTCTACTTGCTGAAATTTTTGTTTAATGTGCCCAGAAAATTCTCAAACTTTGTTTTTCAAGGTTTTTTGGTGATTTGAGCAAAAATAATAGCAATGCTATTAGGTGCACCATTTTTTTGGCCAAATTCCATTGTTTAAGGTACTTTTTCTAATCTTTAGTATTTTCTCAAATTTTTAAGGAATTTTTCAATTTTTCTAGATTTAATTTCTTTATTTTTTGTGAGTTCATTTTAAGTGATTCACCTCTATTTTAGAGTGTTTTTTTATTGTTAGGTAAGTCTTAGCTTCTTTGGATATTTATTTTCTTAATTTTGAGTTAATTTTAGTTATAATTTGCTAGTGCTTTTTCTTTTACTAAATTTAATTGTGTTTCTCATATTCTTTGTCTAAAATGAATCGATATTATATGTCTAATCAAGGTGTTTATGATGCTTATGCAAATGATAGGATTTCTCGGTAGTTGGATGAAGTCAGGTTAATGCTTTATGGCATTCTTGAACGACAAAGACAAGCACAACAAGCCCAACAATACTAACAATTCAACCACCATATAAACAACCATACCACCATCCCTATGAAGTTCACACTAATTACATTGAACTATACTACCATCCATATGAGATTCATCCTAATTACTACCATCATTATGAGCTATACCACAATTACAATGTTCAAGAACTAGAATATCATCCTTACAACTATCATGAGGAATACATGCAACAAGAGCCCTAGAGGGAACCAAGTTGGGCAGAAAGGGTGATGCAACAATTAGAGGCCCATAATCTTCAACTCCAATGGGAAACTAAACGGTTGCAACTCCAAAACCAACAAATGATGGATAACCTCATGAAGGATTCAGGATTTCAAATGAATCAACTGACTTCAAGTGCTACTGAATTGAGAGAAGAGCAAATCATAAGAGAATGTATAGAGGAGGAAGAATCTTATTCATTGGGTAATATCCTTCCATCTTCTAATACTTTGTAATTTTTGGAACTAAATCTAGTTTACTTGATAACACTGTGACTACTTATGCATATAATGTTGTTGATTCTAAATTGCATGCTTATGAGGTAGATGAGGAAATTGTTGTTAAATCTCCTGATTTGATTGATTGTGGTAACTCATTGAGCAAAAACTGATACTTTTTGTGATGCTAATGAACCCTCATGTACTGATGCATTTGGTAATTCTACAACTAGCTATGACCATAGTGATGAATTTATTTCTAAACCTATTAATGATGATTCTATTGAGTCTAGGATAGTAGATAAGTGTGGGGGTGACCTAGAATGTAATAGTTATACTATTCCTAGTGTAGGATTGGTTGATAAGCTTGTTGATGATGCATCTTCTAAGGTTAAGGACAGTACACCATTTAGACCATGTAAAATAGTTAATTTGAATTATTCTTTTGATTGTGTGTGTGCTGAATCCACTATATGTGATAGATGCTCCTAGATTAATTCTTTCATTGAGACTAGTGAATTCCTCATATATACTGATCAACATGATTCCTCACTAGCATGTGAAGATATGACTAGTGAAACATTGAATGTAGTATGCAATGATGATATAGATAGTGAAATTGTTGAATAGCTTGTTGTTGATGATGATTCAGACTCTACTTTGAAATGCTTATGTGATAATATGCATACAGGTCCTGTGTGTATTAAGATTAATGAATTTTTTAGGTCTAATAAGTTTGTTAAGTCCATGAAGTCCTATGTTTGCACTGAAACTATTAATGATACTGATTCTTCTGATCATACTAGTGTTGATGAGAGTATGCATAGAGATAGTGCTGATATTGAACAACCTGTTGATCCTTGTACTCTTGTTGACACTAGTGAGAGACTAGATTTTATTGTTGATCATTGTTTAGAATCTTGCGAGCCTACTGATGTCTCTTTGGGTAGGGAAGATATTGTTTCTTTTGCTGAAAGTCCTAAATAGATTCTTGAAGTTAGTGAAGTATTTCCCTACAAGCCACAAACTCTCCCAATTGAAATGAAGCAACTACCAGATGCTTTGAACTTGAAAGATTGTGAGAAGTTGTAAATTAATTCTTCTATTGTTGCAGTGACTCTTACTGATAGGAGTCTAGCTGATTTTATTGGTATCGATAGATATTTAAAGAGTTCAGAGTCTAGTGTTTTTAAATTTGATTTTAAATTTTCTTTCTTTAGTTTTAAATTCCTAGATTTGATTTTTATTCTTTTCTTGCTTTTGAATTTGCTGAATATGACTTTCCAAGACTACTGATGGTTAAGGAAGTCCATGAATCAACACTGCATGATCAATCAAAATGCTTCAAAGTAGTGAGACTTAAATTTGAATTGAAAAGGAATAAAACTATTTTAATCTTGGTTTTTGATACTTATGATTAGTTGGTCTCTTATATAGTTCTTCTTTGTTTAGGATGTAGTTTTCTTTTTCTTTTTCACATTATTGTTTGTTTTATTTCTATTTTGTAGGTAATAAAAGGTTGCTAACCAGCTACAAGGAAATCTAAGCCTACCTAGAGATCTTCAATTCAAGTTCATCGGGTTGTATACTTTCCCTTTCTACTATTTATATTATGTTGTTTACCTGTTGATTGGACTGTGTGCTGGCACTGAGGACAATGCAATATTTAAGTATGGGGGGAAGAGTCATTTCATTCCATTTCATCTTCTCTTTGCTTCCTTCGTTAAAAAAAATTGAAAATTTTTAAAATGTTTGAGAAAATTTTGAAAAATAGCATGATTTTTTTAAAAACTTATTGTAAAAGTCACAAGTTGAGATGATTATAGCTTGGATTCACTTACACGTGATAAGTAATGGATCTTGTGTTTTGATTCAAGTGAAGTGGCAATGAATTTGATTTTAATGAATTATTTGATAGCCATTAGTTGGTGAGGAATTGAGTCGTATCTGTTTATTTCTAGTGTATTCACCTATCTTTGCTTTCACTCTAGAACTTGTCTTGATTCTTTGTTCGGACTATATTTGTATTTGTATGCATGAAAATGATAAAGCAGTCATTTCTTTTATAGCTAGATAGCCAAAAAGCCAACCTACATGCACTTTATCCATTGTTTAGCCACTTTGAACCTTGATTTTATTTTCTTTGTTGAACCCATAACCATGAAAAAATGAAAATATATTCCCACCTTGTTTAAAGATGCCTTAGAGATTTCAAAGAGCAATACACTTGTTTAGGATGAGAGAATGTATGCTTTGCATCCATTTAGGCCATTAATATTAAAGGTTGAGGAAGATGTTCCAAGCAAAGAAAAGAAGAGATGAAAAGCAAAAAGGAAAACAATGAATGAGAAGTCTAAAAAAAAGGAAGAAAGAAAAAAAGAAAAGTCATTGAAAATCAAAAGAAAAAATTCTTTTAAATTGAGTTTATAGTTGCTTATACTAGTTGGAAATAAGGCTTAGATGCACATTCTTCCCTATCCTAGGTTTCTGTTGATTGCTCTTGAGGTTTTAAGGTGTTCCATTTGTTGTTTGTTTTTCCCTTGTTTTTGTATCCATTCATTTCATTCCCTTCGCCCCATTACAACCCTAAATAAAGTCCTATTGATTTGTGCATTGCATTTGAGATGGGTGGTGGAGACTTAGAAGCTTGACAAGCCTATGGTAGTAAACTTTGATAGGTGAAGTTTGAGTGATATATATATACATTGCCTAAACACTTAAAAGTTGAGAGTAAATACTAATCCATGTGAGAGGTTATGCATTTCAATTCATTCTTTTCAAATGAAATTTCCATGGAACTTGAGTTCTTGATACAAGTGAAGTTAGTTTGGATTGTTAAAGTGTTGATAATTTGTGATTAGTCTTTAGCTTGTGATTTTTACTTTCTTTTTCCATTTTCATTCTCTATTGGTCATTCCACTAACTTTTCTTTAAGATCTTGAGCTTTGCTCAGGAGTGCAAAGGTTTAAGTGTGGGAGAATTTGATAACCATGATTTTTATATGTTTTAATTCTCCTAACTTAAGCATTTTAATGAGCAAATATGACTCGAGGAGTTTAATTAGGTAAAATTCAATTTTAGTAGCCATTTTCTATACTTTAGGAATTTAACTAAAAAATAATTGATTTTAAATGCATAAATAATTTTTAAATGAATTTTGTGAATTTTTCTCCTTTTTTATGTAGATTTTAGGCAAATCATCTCTCATGTTGATGAAGGAATGGATGAATCATGCTACACAATTCCCACATTGAGCCATGCTCTATGTTGTAGCACATTCACACAAGAAGCAACATTAGGAAACACACTCTTACACTCTCACTTACTAATCACTCTTATCCACTTCCATTCACCACACATAGCATTTTCATTCACCCACGTTGGCAGCTCACACACTAACACGTAGCATAAGCCATTCACTCACACTCCATAACACTCTCATGTTGCACCCACATCCTCACGTCACAAGAAGCAGCACCCACTCTATACTTATGTTGGAGATTGTGCCCTAGGCCAATCATTTGTAAACATTGTGCTTCATTAAGAATAAAAGTTTTTTTGTTACAATTATTATATTTGTATGTTTCTATAATAATTATATCCTTGGATAAATTATATTAATTATCCTAAATATCCCTAGTCAATCATCATTGTGGGAACGATGATGAATTAAGATGAGTATGATTTTGATTGATGGTTATGTGTTAATCATATATGGAGATACAAATCAAAATCATAGGCGCCTGTTAAGAACAGGGTGCTAGATCGACCTGTCATGAGGTAGCTTCATGGATTAGGTCATAAGCGTACCTCATATATAACCATGTTACTAATCCCTCATACCTGAGATCATCATAGATTCTAATATGAAGGACACTGTGCTTTGGCATTGTCAAAAGTCACCTTTGACCAGGTGATCATAAAGGTTATTGTCGAGCATAGTGGATTCCATGTAGAGGATGATGAATAGTCAAGGTGGAATTTGTCCCTCTAGTTAACGGAGAGATATCTCTAGGCCCCTCGATGAGTGAGACTGAGAAATGCATGGCCATGCTTGGATGGAAGGGTTTTCCATTCGTTCTGTCAGTCTGCATGCAAATAAAGAAACTAATGATCGAGTAAGATAAGGATGATAATTCCATGCTTCATGCTCGATCAAGATATCGTGTGATAAAAGGGATGTGACAAGGTTCTACGATAGGCTATATCAGATCACCAAACCCTATGTAATTTAGGTAGTCACTATGTCTTGCTAGAGGCTGCTAGTGACTTATGGGTACAAGAACGTTGTTGGCCCACTGCCAATATCATATAGGCATACAGGGTCGCACACAAGAACGAATCAACTTGAACAAGAATGTCCAAATTCATTGAAGTTAGAATTGTGTCTAGATTCGATGAATGTTACGCTTAATTAGGGTGAGATAATTATATTTATATATAATATGTTATATATATATGTAATTAATTCAGAATATAAATATATATATTATTTGATATATATAATATATTTCATATATATATATAGAAATTCGAAATATATATATTTATTTATAAATGAATTAGTTCAAATTGAATTTATGAGATAAATTCAAATTTTAACTAATTTGTTTAAGATTAATTTGGATTAATTTAAATAATTAATTTAATCTAAATATACCTCTATAAAAGGAGAGGTAGGCTAGGGTTTAGAAACACACAAAAAGGGGTCAGATTTCTAAAACCCTAAGCCATCACCCTAGAGAGAGAGCGTAGCCATACACCTAGAGAGAGAAAGTGTATGAATGCCTAGAGAGAGGAGATCGTCTTCTCTTCAATTCGCATACGGACGTGGTGAACAAAGGTGCTAGCACGCCTTTCAAGTTGCCAGATCGTTCGTGTGGATACCGGTAGAGGGGACTATGCATAGACGTTAGTTCTAGAAATCTGAAAAGAGAAAGCACACCGTAAAGGTAATAACTTATCTCATACTCAGTTTAATCAAGTTGATGGATCTATGAAAGAAACGAATTAAAAATTTCGCTGCGTGTACAGTTCGTTTCTTTCAACTTATACATATAGAAACACAAACATCAACTCCCGTGGCTGGAACAAAGAAGAAACAAACATGAAGGGTTGACGTGGAATGGGAAGAAAGAGCACGAGGAAGCACGAGTTGCTTATAGGAAGAGAAAAAGCTACGTGATGGGTAGAAGGTGCATGTGAGAGGAGGTTTCCAATGAGAAAAGAGAAGGAATGCTACAAGTTTAAGTAAGGAACAGTAAAGAATAAGCTAGAAAAGAAGAAGCATATGCATGAACTCTTTAAAATGGATGCATGAAGAAAAGGAAAAAGGTTAAGGCTAAAATCACGTAAAGAATGAAGAGGAGCTGGTTGTGAGTTCCATAGATGCAAAAAAGGAAGCAGCCATGTAGAGCTAGCATGAAAAGTGTAAGGCTGTAGAAAATGTGAAGGAAAAACTGTAAGAGAAAAAGCCATGCTCTGGATTCTAAAAGTAGCATCAAGCATGCAGCTTGAGTTGAAGAAGTTACGTAGAATGACGAACTTGAGAAAAAGTAAGCTGGACCTGAGAACAAAGCAAATAAACACGTAAAGCAGTTGCACGAATGAGAAACATAAGAAAAGGAAGCTTCGAGTTAGTGAGCTGAAGGTTTCTCACATGATTATGAGGTACTAGCTACGAGATGAGTTAAAAATGACGTGAAGAATATGAAGTAAGAAGCAATGTCCAGTTTTTATGTAAAGCCAGCTCCACGTAGAGAAGTCAGCACACTTGAATAAATGGAGAATGAAGAGCTAAATAGATAAAGAAGCACGTTGGAAAGAAGAAGAATCTATACGTTCTTGTGTGAAAGAGAGAGGCCATGAGTTCCAACAACTTAGAACACTCACACACATAGTAAAAAGAAGCTATGAGGAAGCCCACGAAGAGGAGAGTTTCATGTGGAACATTATAAAAGAACGTTGGGGCCCACATTCATATAAACAAAAGAAGAAGCAACGTGGATTGCTATGGGCAATGAGAAGGAATAAGAGGCAGCACATGAAATTATTAAAAATTCACATGAGAAGAGCATCTAAGACATATCATTCATTCATATACAATCCATCCATCTAGAAACACATTTAGCCACATTCCATTCGCTCCTTCATCCATTCCACATGCAGAACACACTCCACACCACGTCGTAGCCTCTCATCCTTCATTCCCATTCTATCTCCACTCAAATGAAGCTCTAATCTCCATCTTGTGATTAGCTTAGAAGAAAACCTTAGAGAAGCTTGAATCCATTAGACATAACAAGGGATTTTTGGGCTAAGATTCTTATCTCTTTCTACACTTTTCTATTTTCTTGTACATGCTTAGTTGAGATGTATTAGATTAGGATTGGTGTAGTTTGTAATTAGTGACTGGTTAGACAATAATTAGGAGAGAAATTGATGTTTTAGTTGATTAATTTTAGTGCTGGATTTTCATTTTCCTACCATTTTTCAAGTGTGCATTCAAGGTGTTTGATGAAATGCTTATGAGAATTGGTGTGCTTAATTGTCTAATTTGAGGATTCATTGGAGTTTAATTGGTTAATTAAATCTTCTAAGATGTTAATTCAAAAGCTAATTGATCAATTAATCATTCAATTCAAGTGTTCATTGATTCTAATGACAAGAGTTAGTGATTTGATGTGGAATTGAGGTTTCAATTCAACATTAAATTGTTAGTCCCTTGATTCTTACATGGTAACTCAAGATACATTATGATGAACACAATTAGGGACTCTTAGACTAGAATTAATCATAATTGAGTTAGGATAAGGATAGTGGATACTAAGGGATGAATCCAAGGCTAGTCACAAGTCCATCATTCATTCATTAGCTTATACAATTAGGTGGTTAGTGATTTTGATTCAAATTAATTTTAGATAGTTTAATTAAACTAAAATCTCCCTAAATTAGGTAGTTCTAAGATCTTTATACACTTAGAAAGCTCAATTAAACATTGAACTCCATTTCCAAGGGAGATGACCTAGGTTATGCCACTAACTATAAATTTAATCTAACCTAGTTTTATTTTGAGGGTTGCGCGACACGACCCGTCAAATATACAAGTACGGTTTAGAAGTTGTTTCAAGAAAATTTTATTTATGTCTCGTAAACTTGGCATTTTCATTTTTAATCCATTTTTGCTCCTTTTTAGAACCATCTTTTCTATCACAAAATTCAAGTTTTGAATCTTCTAAAATTCCTTTGGAATCACTTAATTTGTTGCTAAAATCTTTTCGAACGAAAGTGTCAAAATTTGAGCTAATTGACATTAGAAAACATACATTGAAGGAATTTTAACTATCTTAAGGCTTTCCATAGTTTTTAGGGTCTCTGAGAACCCCGAAGAACTTAAATTTTTCATTTAAAAATTACTCCTATAAATATTTCAAAATTTGCCTAAAATTATGAAAATGCCATTATGTTATGTAGTTATTTTGTCAAATTTCATCTAGTTATTTTAGCCTCCATTTCAAGGCACCTTTGGCCTCCTATTTTAATTACTTAATGTTTAGAGCATTATTTTAATTTTTTTTGGACCTTAATTAATTCATTTCAGAGGACTTACTTTTAAAACGTGTCTGTTTTCATCGTTTTTATGAAAATCGAACATTACACCTCATCTATTTTCTTAAGGGACTTTTGACTAAGTCTCACTTTTTAGAGACTTTTGGTTTTGTCTCACTCATTCTTAGGGGTTTTTCGCTCATCCTCACCCTAGCTAAGGGACTTTTGGCTTCACCATACTCAAGCAAATCAAAACATATTCATAAAACATCATTCAAGTGCATAACAAAGTATCATAGTACCATGGCATATAAATACATGCTAGAAACATCTTTCATGGTTTAGACATACACACACACATTCAAAGACAAAATAACACCTAATCATGCATGAAAGAAAGAGGGGAGAGTTAACTTGGTTACAAAAGCACACTTTCTTCCTTGAAAACTCTTCCTCTCGACACACTCACAAGGATGTGAGACTTGATTCCTTTAGCCTAGACACATTATATGGAAGCCAATTACACTTTTGGAATAGTTTCTAAAGCTACACATTCATTTTAAAAGCTAGATTGTTCCTATGGCTTATTTATGGTTTCATAATGCATCTAATGAAGCAACACCCATAATCCATGATCTGGCTCTATTCTTTCCTTAAATCTATGATTCTTGACTCCATTTAGACCTCTTGAAGTCATCATAAACTCATTTCAAGAAGCTAAGCTACATGTTGCTTCTTTAGGTCACAATATGAAACCTATATCACCATCTCACTTCCTAGGCTTCCTAAAATTTTTCCAAAGCTTCCTCTCATCTTGTCTCATCATATATGATAAGAAACTAAGCTTGGAAGAATTTAAAACTACCCCTTAGTACTTCTTCGAGCCTAGGTCGAGGTAATGCACCATTAAGGGAACCAAGGAGTGTTCTTTGTTTTCTTAATGGGAGATGCATGTGGAAAGCTTTTTAGGGATCTCTAGAGCTCATATAAACACTCACTTTAGCTTAAAAACTCTTGAATCAAAACAGAATTTTGGTTAAGTTCTTAAATCCCTAACTTTGCTATCTTAGAATTTCATGGTTGTTTGGTTAGTTCCTTTGCATATTCTTATTCTCCTCACTCATTTTCTAAGATTCATCCTTGGTTTGGTTCAAAATTCACTCCTTCTTGGCTATCCTTATCTTGGCTGGAACTCACAAGAAAAGAACAAAGGAAGAGCAAGCTTGAAACATAACAAATTACCTTAGTTTCCTAGCTTTCTCCAAGAGCTTTTCTCTTTGATTGGATTCCTTTCTTGAAACTCAAACTTCTTCCCTCTGGTCTTTCTTGCCTTGGTTTTCTTCCTCTTCCTCTCTTCTCATGTGTGCCTTTCTCTCTAGGTCTCTCTCTCTATTTTGGGCAAAAGTGAAGTCGGTGGAGAAGAAAGGAGAAGTGGCGTGAGTTATATGGAACATTCAAGAAGGATTTGTTCTAAAGAAATTCCATTTATGTCTTGTAAACTTGGCATTTTTGTTTATGGTTTATTTTGGCTCCTTTTTTAGAACTATCTTTTTCATCATAAAATTTAGGTTCTCAATCTTATAAAATGCCTTTAGAACCACTCAATTTGAAGATAAAACCTTCCCGAATGAAAAGGTTAAAGTTTGGGTCAACTGATATTAGAAAACGTACATTGGAGGGGATTTAATAGTTCTAGGGCTTCCCATGGTTTCCAAGGCCTTTGAGAACCCCAAAGAGCTTAAATTTTTTATTTAAAAAACCCTCCTATGAGTATTCTAAAAATTGCACGATATTACACAAATGCATTACATTACGTAATAATTTCATTAAATTTCATCTAGCTATTTTTAGCTTCTGTTTCAGGGCATCTCGAGCCTCCTATTTTCATTATTTCATGTAGATATCATTATTCTAATTTTTTTAGACCTTAACCAATTCATTTCAAGGGACTTACCTTTGAAACGTATTCATTTCTGTCCTTTTTACAAAAATAAGGCATTACATGAATCCCTTGCCACGTAAAACTGATGCATGCTTCGTGTTGAATAGAAAGTGCAGGGACAAAGCTATGTGTTTTGTATCGTGGAGTGCATTCATGTGGGGAAGAGCTAGATGTGTAAATGGTATATGTGTGTAGGTCAGCGGTGGAGTGAGCTACGTGTAACGTGGAAAAAGTGAGTCAATGTGAGATGGAAGATAGTGCATTAAAGGGAATGAATGAAGTGCAATGATAAGTATTAAGCTACGAGACTAGTGAATAAAGCTCTCTCTCCCATGCTTTCTCTTCAAATGGCCAGCTGTGCATGTGTGTTTTCTTTCTTATGTGTCTACTTGTGTATTATATGGATGAAAGTGTAAGTGTGAGTATCATGTAAATGGAGAACTTGGAGCTGCTTCTTGTGACGTGGGAGTGTGTGAGACCCCATAGAGTGGATGCATGAATGTAAGTAAGTGAATCGAAGGTCATGCAAGCTTCATGTGAAAGGGTGCCTCATGGAAAATTGTAAAACCCTATTCATTAAGCTCATCTCACATCATTTTCTGGGCTCACTTGAATCATGCAAGTTTTCCAAAGAAAAGCCATTAAAATATTCAATTAAATTACATTACATCGTGGATAAATTTTTCATTTTGTGTCCTATGGACCATATAAACTTATTTGTCACATTCTCATATTTAAATACACAAATAAAACTCATAACCATCTCAAGAAGAGGCCAAGAACTCGAGCTAATGAAGTATATACATAAAAATAGCATGTGTAGTCGCGAATTGGTATTTTAGCTTTCTGTCATGAATTTTGAAAAATTATAACTAATTCTAGAAAAATCAAAATCATAAACACTATATCATTATAGAAATCTACATATGTCTACTTTATGCTAAAAATAAGCCTAGACCACAACAAGGATGTCTAGCTCCTAGAAATTGATAAAATAGTAACCAAGGTCACCTATCACTACTGGCATTATCACAGAAATTAAAAAATGCATATCTCCCTGCTCAGACATCCAATTAAGGTGATCTTAGTGGTCATAGAAAAAGTATCATGTCTAGTTTATACCTATAAAATTTCATGAGCATTGGATTTCATTTGACCCTCAAATGGCATAGGAGAAGAAACTGACTATATGAATAGTAATCATATCAGAATAGTTGAAATTTGGCAAATTTGAAAAATTATAATTAATTCCACAAAGCTCCAAATAATCTGGTCTTTAGCTTCTTAAAAAGCTTTGAATGAGATTTATGCCAAATTTCATGGAAAAATTTGTTCATTTGGTCAAATCTTGACTGATTATCTTTCCTTTTCTATTTTCAAAAAGATTTGATTTTGTATCCCTATTTTTTAGATCTTTCAGTTAGGATTATGTAGTTAGTTTCCTACTTTTCCTCCAGTAGATAGGTTTGAGCTACACTATAAATATATGTATTCTGCCATCATTTGAATGAGATTGGAAGTAGTAGAATTATTCTGAGTGTTTCTCTAATTGTGAGAATCTAATCTTTTCTTTGCTCTTGTGAAACCTTTGTCTTGTCAACCTATCTTTAGGTTGGTGATTCAAGTTCGCAAAAGCCCCCAATTCGTGCTTCGATCCAAGTGCGTCATTGTGTGGATTGGTTTACTGTGTTTGTGGTTAGGCGCATTGTCTAAGTAGCAGGTCAACGTTCTTATAATGTTGGTTGGCTATTTGCTTCCGTCAGGTCTCGAACCATCATCTATCCATCAACCTACGTTGTGAAGATTGGGCCACCCCTTGATTGCACATCATTTGGTATCAGAGCTTCGGTTTACACGGTAGGTTGTCTATCATACATTCATCATCCACCATTCTACTTTCTTTCTAGCCTCCATATTTTTTTCTCTTTTCCATATCCGTTCATTGCTACCTTTTATTATAAAAAAAATACTAAACTTTCTACCTTCCCTTGTTTCCAGATTTGATCCTTAGTGTGCAAGATTTGGTTTTTATGCTACAAGAGCCATTCATTTTGTAATACGGAAAATTTTTTGTTGTTCTGGACGTTGTTATTTTTCCCTTATATGTTCAAACCCTTTCCTTTTGAGATTTTGGACGATTAATAGGTCAATCCTAAGTTTTAGAATCTCAACTTTCATTTCGTTTTAGAATCATCAAATTCAGAGTTCTCTAGAGGAAGTTATTGTCATTTTTAGTGGTAACATTTTCTGATCTGATTTGTTTCCTATTGTGTGATCTTGTGATTCTCTTTCATCTGATCCAAAAAAAAAAGAGGCAAAAAAAAAAAGAAAAGGAAAAGGAATAGAAAAGAAAGGCAAAAAAAAAAAGGGTTAGCCAAAAAAAAAGTGAAAAAAAATGAAAAAAAATTGTGATCAGATTTCTTTTATTTGTGATCAGCATTGTTTCCTCTTCCATTTGTTTCCTAATTTTTATGATCCACTTTCCTATTCCTATATTGTTTCCTTTTATCTTGTGATTGTGGACTTTTCCTATTGTGACTTCAACTTGTTTCCTATTCCTTTGATTTGAACTTTCCTAATCTAATCCTCCATTGATTTCTCATATCTTGGGTTTTTAGAATCATTGCAATTGGCTCTTTAGTATTTTAAACTTGATTTTGCATTGCTAGGTGGTTAAATCTTCCCTTTTTTGTTTTGGAACCCTAGCCTAACCAAACCCTTACCTTTACTTGTGACTTGTACGCGCCAATCACAACTTCTCATACCATCCACCAACACATACTTTGGTGAACCGAGAATTGGCAGTCCTTGATTACTTGATGAGGTCTTAGGTAACATAAGAGCTTGGGATTTGATATTGAGAGGTAAAAGGCAAGAGTGGATAAGATCATTGCAGAAAAAGCCAATAAGAGAGAGTAAACACGAGTGAGAGTGTTATATCTCAATTGAGTGAAACACATGAGGAAATATTTGTGAGGTCCTATATACTTTTGTTTCTCTTTCACTAACATGGCAAATAATCGAGAAAAGGGAGTTGCACATGAAAGTGATAATGATGATCACAATTCATTTGGAGTAGCGCCTTTGCAAATGAAAGCGCTAGTGAGTCATTTTGAAAGGATGCTTGATAAGAAGTTGGAAGGGCTCCATGAACGCTTAGATCGAGTGGAGAGTAGAACCTCTAGCCAAAGGACTACTCAAGCTAACCAAAGACAAGCTTATGCTGCACGCCCACAACACCGTGAATATGCAAAAGACATGGAGAGCCATGATGAAGATTATGAAGGAGAGGAGACTCAGCCAAGAAGAAGCCACTCAACATACAAAGAAGACCGCTAAGGAGGCCTATAGATGAAGAAGAAGGCCTTGGAGGAGTCAAAGTCAAAATTCCTTCCTTTCAAGGCAAGAGTGATTCGGAAACATACTTGGAGTGGGAGATACGTGTAGAGCAAATCTTTTCATGTCATAACTACTTTGAGGGTAAGAAAGTCAAAATTGCTGCTCTTGAGTTTACTGATTATGCTCTTATTTGGTGGGACCAGATGCAAAAGGAGCCAATTAGATATGGAGAGCACCCCATCTCAACATAGGAAGAGATGAAGGCTATCATGAGGAGGTGATTCATTCCATCCTATTTTCGAAGGGAACTTCACAATAAGCTTCAACGCCTCACTCAAGGATCCAAGAGTGTGGATAAGTACTACAAGGAAATGCAAATAGCCATGATTAGAGCTAATGTAGAGGAGGATCCAAAAGCAACAATGGCTCGTTTCTTAGATGGGCTTAATCGTGACATAGCCGATGTTGTGGAGATGTACCACTATGTTGGGATTCATGACTTAGTCCACCAAGTTGCCAAGGTGGAAAAATAACTCAAAAGGAAGAATATTGCAAGGAAGAACTCCAGTTCAACTTCTTTCAACTCATGGAGAAGCAACCCAAAGAAAGATATTCCCTCTACTTCAAATTCAAAAGGGAATGAAATAAAGAAAGAAGAAAAGCTGGTTGCACCACCCAAGAAGGTTCAAAGTGGGCCTAATCCTTCAAGAAACCGAGACATAATATGCTTCAAGTGCCAGGGGAGAGGACACATCTCTAATGAATGTCCTAACAAGCGAACCATGAATATCAACAACCTTGGTGAGTGGGAAACTGAAGGAGAAACAACAGAGAAGAAGAAGAGCTATTCATGGAAAATGAAGATAGAGAGTATGTAGAAGAAGGAGAACTCATTGTAACTAAGAGAGCCCTTAGCGCCCAGATGATGGCAGACGAAGATAAGTAAAGAGAGAACTTGTTCCATACTCGTTGCCAAATCCAGGGAAAGATATGTGGTGTGATTATAGATGGAGGAAGTTGCTGCAACGTGGCAAGCACCGAGCTAGTGGAGAAGTTGAATTTGTCTACTTTCAAGCATCAACGGCCTTACAAACTCCAATGGCTCAATGAATGTGGAGAATTGAGGGTAACCAAGCAAGTTAAGGTAATGTTTTCAATTGGCAAGTATAGGGATGAAGTGCTTTGTGATGTTGTACCAATGAAAGCATGTCATATTTTGTTAGGTAGGCCTTGGCAGTATGATAGACATGTTACACACGATGGTTTTCTAAACCGTTATTCTTTTGTACTTAGAGGGGAACCTATAACCCTCCTTCCTATGTCACCAAAGCAAGTGTTAGAAGGACTTTGCATGAGCACGTAGGACTTTGCATGAGCACGTAGATCACTTGAGACAAGTCCTAGAGGTTCTAAGAAAAGAAAGATTGTTTGGCAATTTGAATAAGTGTGATTTCTACACTAATAAAGTTATTTTTCTTGGTTTTATTGTGAGTGCTGAGGGGGTTGAGGTTGATGAAGAGAAAATCAAAGTCATTCAAGATTGGCCAACCCCTACCACCATCGGATAAGTGAGGAGCTTCCATGGACTTACAAGCTTTTATAAGAGATTCGTGAGGGATTTTAGCTCACCGGCAGCCCCTTTGAATGAGTTGACAAAGAAGAATGTTCCATTCAAGTGGGGAGAAGCTCAAGAGAAAGCCTTCCAAACCATCAAGGAGAGGCTCATACATGCACCTTTATTAGTCCTTCTAGATTTTGGTAAGATTTTTGAGGTTGAATGTGATGCTAGTGGAATTGGCATAGGAGGTGTACTCATGCAAGAAGGTAAGCCCATTGCATATTTTAGCGAAAAGCTAAGTGGTCCTACTCTTAACTATCCTACATATGATAAGGAGCTATATGCTTTAGTTAGAGTGTTGGAAACTTGGCAACATTCTTTGTGGCCTAAAGAATTTGTCATACATTCTGACCATGAGGCTCTAAAACATATTAAGAGCTAAAACAAATTGAATCGAAGACATGCTAGTTAGGTTGAATTCATTGAATCTTTCCCATATGTGATTAAGCATAAGAAGGGTAAGGAGAATATTGTTGCTGATGCACTTTCACGTAGGTATGTTCTTCTTTCCATGTTAGGCTCTAAGGTTCTTGGTTTTGAGTTCATCAAGGAATTATATACTAATGATGTTGATTTTGGTGAAGCTTTTAACTATTGCAAGCCTGGGTAGTTGGGACAAATTTTACTTGCATCAAGGATTCTTGTTTCGTGTTGATAAGCTTTACATTCCTAATTGTTCTCTGCGCATGTTATTAATGAAGGAAGCACATTCAGGAGGTTTAATGGGACACTTTGGCATTATTAAAACCTTTGATATCTTGAATGAGTATTTTTATTGGCCTAAGATATGTAGGGATGTTCAAAAGCTTGTGGGGAGATGCGTTGTATGTCATAAAGCAAAATCTAAATTAAATCCCCATGGACTGTATACTCCCCTCCCTATTCCTAGTGTACCTTGGGAAGATGTTTCCATGGATTTTATTGTGGGATTACCTAGGTCTAAGAAGGGGAGGGACTCTATTTTTGTTGTGGTGGATAGGTTTTCTAAAATGGCACACTTCGTTGCATGTCATAAGGTTGATGATGCTTCTAATATTGCCAATTTATTCTTTCAGGAAGTTGTAAGGTTTCATGGGATTCCGAGGACTATAGTGTCAAATCGTGATGCTAAGTTTCTAAGCTATTTTTGGAAGACTTTGTGGAGCAAGTTTGGAACTAAATTGCTATTCTCTACTACTTGTCATCCACAAACTGATGGACAAACTGAAGTTGTTAATAGGACACTATCTTCTTTGTTACGAACTGTGGTTAAAAAGAACCTGAAGAATTGGGAGGAGTGTCTCCCACATGTCGAGTTTGCATACAATAGGGCTGTTCATTCCACTACTAAATATTCACCATTTGAGATTGTATATGGTTTTAATCCTCTTGCACCCATTGACTTAGTTCCTTTGCCTTTGCAGGAAAGAATCAATATGGATGGACAGAAACATGCTGAGTTTGTTAAGCAAATCCATGAGAAAGCAAAACAAAACATTGAGAGGATGACTCAACAATATATAGAACGTGCTAATAAGGGGCGAAAGAGGGTTGTCTTTGAACCAGGAGATTTGGTTTGGTTGCACCTTAGAAAAGAGAGGTTTCCTGACAAAAGAAAGTCTAAACTTATGCCTCGCAAAGATGGGCCTTTTCGCGTGCTAGTATGGTGTAAGTGCTACTTTTAATGTTTCTGACCTTTCCCCTTATTTTGGTACAGACTTTGATGAGTCGAGGATGACTCCTTTTCAAGAGGGGGAGGATGATATGAACCAGATTCATGTAGGGAAGGATGCTCGTGTGGAGGAGGACTTGATGATAGATGGCCCAATGACAAGAGGAAGAGTTAAGCATCTACAAAGAGCAATTGGGCTTCAATTTGCTGAATTAGAAGCCCATAATGTTAGTGCATGCATTGAGGAAGCAAATGAAGCCTTAATCATGCTTATTCAAGCCCAAGTTGATGCTTAAAGAGCCCATTGAAGCTAGAGGACGTGAATAGTACTTCAAATGCAAGATGTCCAGCCCATTAATATCAATTAGTTTCTATTAGGCTGATTATCTTTCCTTTTCTATTTTCAAAAAGATTTGATTTTGTATCCTTATTTTTTAGATCTTTCAGTTAGGATTATGTAGTTAGTTTCCTACTTTTCCTCCAGTAGATAGGTTTGAACTACACTATAAATATATGTATTCTGCCTTCATTTGAATGAGATTGGAAGTAGTAGAATTATTCTGAGTGTTTCTCTAATTGTGAGAATCTGATCTTTTCTTTGCTCTTGTCAACTTATCTTTAGGTTGGTGATTCAAGTTCGCAAAAGCCCCCAATTCGTGCTTCGATCCAAGTGCGTCGTTGTGTGGATTGGTTTACTGTGTTCGTGGTTAGGCGCATTGTCTAAGTAGCAGGTCAATGTTCTTATAATGTTGGTTGGCTATTTACTTCTGTCGGGTCTCGAACCATCATCTATCCATCAACCTACGTCGTGAAGATTGGGCCACCCCTTGATTTCGCATCAATTGGGTTCCAAAATGGTCATTTTTGTGTCTTCAATAGGTCTCAAATGGTCTAAAACAAATTCTAAGACATCTATGGCTACTTGAACATATGGAAAAGTACTAAAATGGTCTACTAAACATGTCTTAAAGGTGCACAAACCCAGATTTCACAAACTCACTCTCTCACCCCAAGGTATACACAAGAATACATAAGCTAGTTCTTGCCATTCAATGTCCAAATCATGCAATATCATCCATATGACATCAAATCTCATTCATACATCAAATATTCATGTAATTAAATATCTACATAAGCTCATACATCACATACAATATTGGATTACATCATATGCTATTCATATGGCTAGAAAATGAACAATTTCACATACTTTCTTGTCAATCTCCTTCTTTTATGTATGATGGTTTCCATTTCTTGACTCACTTGGACCACCTAGTCATGTTAGACAATGGGGGAGGAAGGAATGAGATTCTAAGAATCCTAATAGCTCTTCTCCCTTTCAACCATACATAAAGAATGCAATTCAAGTCTAAAAATGCATGCATGGATATCATGGAATATTTCTAGTATTCAAGATATTCAAGAAGTCATATAAAACATATATAGGCTTGCCAAGCAAGTGGTTTAGCCTTACCCAATCTCTTTAGGAGATTTTGGACTTGCTTTAGCCATTTTCTTAAAGGCTTTTGACTTAGCCTTACTATTGGTAGACTTTTAGTTTTGTCTCAGCGATTTTTAGGGACTTCTAGCTTATCCTCACCCTAGTTAGGGGACTTTTGGCTTCACCACACTCAAGCAAACTAAAACAAATTCACAAAGCATCATTTGAATGCATAACATAACATTATGGTGCATGGCATTTAGATACATGTTAAAACAATTTTCATGGCTTAAAATATACATACACACATTTAGAGACAAAATAAACATCCACTTATAAATGAGAGAAAAAGAGAGAGCTACCTTTGTTACAACAACACACTTTTCTCCTTGAACTTGGTTCCTCTCTCTCGGCCACACACTCACAAGAAGGTGGAACTCGGTTCCTTTGGCCTAAATACATTACATGGAAGCCAATTACACTCTTCGAATAATTTCTAAAGCTACACATGCACTTGAAAAGCTAGATGGCTCAAATGGTTCAATTATGGTTCCATAAGGCACTTAATGAAGCAACCTTGGGAAAACATAATCTTGGCTCCATTCTTTCCTTTAATTTATGACTCTTGACTCTATTTAGACCTCTTGGAGCCATTAGACAATCATTTCAAGGAGCCTCGGTAAGTGTTGCTTCATTATACTATAATATAGAACCTATATCTGCATTACACTTTCTAGGCTTTCTAAATTTTTTCTAAGGCATCCTCTTATACTTTCCCATCATACATGATACAAAACTAAACTTGGAAGAAATTAAAACACTCCCTAGGTGCATGAACTCCTTTAGGCCAAGGCTATGCTTCCAATTAGCACTAATGGAGTTTGTTTAATTTCTTTAATGGAGAAGCATGTGAGAGGCTTCCTTAATGTCTTAGGGACTCACACGTTAACACCATGAATTTTTATCTTTGCCTTATGCTATTTCTAAGTCTCATGCCATGTATTTCTCAAGAACACAAGGAAATGGCATATAAAAAGTGAATATTTTTGCGTTGCATAGGGGATGAAATTTTCATTCGAGGTCTTATGGACTATGTGAGCTCATGTATCACATCCTTAGATTTAATTACATAGATACAACTCATTTCTAACATTAAAAGTGGCCTAGAACTCGTGCAAGGCAAGAGACACACAAAATTTCATGTTGTAGCCTCGACCAGAAATTCCCACTTTCTATCACAAATTTTGGAAAATCATAACTAATTCTAGAAAAATTGAAATCATGTATTCTTTACCATTCTAGAAAGCTACAGATGTCTACTTTATGCTAAAAATAATTCTAGGTCATGGAACATCAAACATAAGACATTTGAAATTCAAAAAGGTACAAAGGTCTGACTGGTTACTGGTACTGATATAGATTTCTGCTATGACATTCAAAAATGTCTAATTAATTCTACAAAAATTCAATCCATGTAAATGATACCAATATGGAACTTCAAACCAGTCCAAGCATGTCTAGTCCTCAAAAACTAATTAAACAGTAACATAGGTCTCGTTGGACGCCTGATATTGGGTAGAAATTTCAAAAAATTTATATCTCCTTCTCTAAACATCCAATGAGGTGCTTCTAGTTGGCACAAGTCACTGGGAATGTCTAGTTTCTTCTTGTAAAATGTCATGGTAATTGGACATCATTTGCCCCATGAATGACATAATGTAATTTCAGACCAGAGTGGATAGTATACTAAACTAATTTCAAAAAATTTTCTTTGAAAATTCATCAAATATTCTATAGACCTCCAAAAATTTTATACTATAGCTTCCCAAAAGGTTCCCAACAAGGTCTAGATGCATGCCAAATTTCAAATCAAGAAGAGCTCATTTGGACAAAAAGTGGTATAGCTTTCTAATATGGTCAATTTTGCTCCATATGAGATACCAAATGTGTCCAAATGGTCTCTTTTGATGTTTGGCACATCTTAGACAAGTTTAAAAGCATGTATATGACTTATATGAACTGCCCAAGTGGTCTTAAACCTCATGCATCTCAATTTGGCCATTCCACTTCCATTTATACATGCATTTCCATAATACTAGTTTTGCCATTACATGTCCAAAATGCACATTTCCATGCACATTGTGACAACCCTATCTTCTTATCATTGTAATTATGGTTAAAGGTACGATTAATAATTAATGATTAAGGTTTGAGGTCATTATATTTTACCACGTTACGAAAATATGAGGAAATTTGAACCTTCATATTAGGGTCATCATCATACCACCATAATAAAACAAAATTTGCATAAAAGAAATCCTACTACCATAAGAGGTTCATGATTCAACCGTTCATCAATTTTAATACACAATAACCTCCCACAAGTGTTCCTATATCATTTCCTACCATTACCGTTGAAGAAATTGAGGTTTCCTAGGCTAAAGGTAGGGGTTTGGGGACTTGTGCCGTGGCCTATACCTTCCCTGTCGCAGCCAAGTGGCTCTCTGTAATCACTGGACAAATTTCACGATCGCTGCGACGAGTTAAACCTTCGCCGCGGCCAACCTATGTGGCATCGTGGTGGAAACACCTCCTGGAACTATTGTTCTCAACTCCCATGATTCTCGCCTCGATGCAATATATTTGCGTTGTGGTGAGTTTTGCTTCTGTCCAACCCTTATTTTATTTCCTCGACTCACGCCGCGGTAGGACATAATGCGCCGTGGTGAGTTTTGGTTCTGTTACCCTCCTGGGCGATTTTTTCCACTTTGCGCCGCGGCAAGATTTATCAGGCCACGGCGCTCCTCGCCACTATCACTCCCTGGGCCAATTTTCTTCCCTTGTGCCACAGCGGGATTGGTTATGCCACAGCGCCCTTTGGCTCTATCTCTCATTTGGCCATGGCGAAGCCTTCTTAGCCGTGGCGAGAATCCCTCCTATAACTACATTACTTAAATTTTGCCTCCTACACTCCAAATCTCATCCTAGAAACACTCCATGTCCACGTCCCCTTATTTTATGTGATCCTAATGGTGTTTACCTACCCTATTTACCCATCAATCCATCCATTACTATTGCAAAACTTAATTACTACTTCCTACTTGCCCAACTAGTTCATATTAGCAAATTCATGAATCTATGATAGCAAGAACACATACATTAGCAGCAATTAACATCCCATGCACATTCTATAAAGATTCCATTCAACAATAGCTTATGTCCACATCCAAGGCATCATATGACTACAATTCCCATATGGTAATCCATATCACAATTTCAACAGAATTAAATATATGATACTATAAGTTCATACATTAATATTCAACTATAATGAAACGTAAATCCTTAACGGTTACATTTCAATCAAGCAAAAAATGAACGCCTACCCTTGGCAACATGAATACATGATGATGCTATGTGAACTAATAACAAAATTGCATCTATCCTATTCAACTCAGACCAAGTGTAGCTCCCCACACCCGGCCTCAACTCATGGATGTTCATCCACTTGCTTACCCTTATCCTTACCCGAGGAACCTTCACCTGAAATATTAATCCCATAAAATGGGGTGAGATATAAATCTCAGTAACCAAGGCAATTCCATCATATATCCAGTTTAATTAGCATATAAGCATGAATCAAAATCAACATTAGAATCATACCATCATATCAACAAATGAATCAATTAAGCTATTATGATTACTATCCCATACTAGCAATCATATTATCACATGTTAAAGGCCATTAACACCGGGAGAGGCCCGTCC
The DNA here is from genome assembly GCA_026724425.1 of Erythrophleum ivorense. Classification (NCBI taxonomy): domain Eukaryota; kingdom Viridiplantae; phylum Streptophyta; class Magnoliopsida; order Fabales; family Fabaceae; genus Erythrophleum; species Erythrophleum ivorense. The sequence continues at coordinate 32,348,756 of JAIUCV010000007.1, read as the reverse complement.
ACGGCACCTACTCCCTATTGAGCACAACCAGGGCTTAGTGCATCTAGGTTTGATCATAACCCGGTGCTCGATCGAAGCACATGCACAGGTGGCAGCTGCACCATAGCTCCACCATGGACTCACGAGGTCCAATCATAATTCAACAGATAGTCAATCAATTCATTCAACATTTCAAATCATTCATATACAGCAACATATGAAATTAAATCAAATATATACATGGAATTGATATAACCTGGTTACCTCACTTGTAGACAAATTGCAACAGCCACCACAAATCCCAAATTTGGATTAGAGTGTCCTTCACCAGAAAACTCAATATTCTACCCAAAATCCTAAGCAAATTCGTACAGAATTAATACCCATTTTATAAATCAGCTATGGGGGTCTCAAATTAATAAATGAAACATTAAAATGGAGGGTTTAAACTCACCTAATGTCAGCCCTAACCTCAACCTACGAATTTCACCAAGAAAATCCCCAAACACCCACATTTCAGATTTTGGGTATGATGAAAATGCTCCAAATGAAAAACTAATCAGGCCAAATTAAAGAGAAAGATGAGGGGATTAAGTTGTATAACTATTACCTTGGCTAAATCTTGCTCTAAATATGAGAAAATGCAGAATTCTTGCCCCCAACCCTAGCCTCCTTCTCAACCTCCGAATTTTGCTTCTTGAGTTTTATGTTTCAGCAAGTGTGAGGAAGAGGCTAATGTATTAGGGTTTTAGTTGGGTTTAAGTTAGGTCAAAGATGGGTCATGGGTTGCTCCAAGGTCCAACTTCATTTAGGCTTCAAATTTTAGTTTATTAGCCCAGTTTTAAAGTGTTGGGCCAGTTTTTATACATTAGGTTGCTGAAGTTTACTTAAGTTTGGGCCAAATTTGAAGAGCTCAAGAATGTGGGTCTGCACAAGGGTTATTAGGCCACTTAGAAGAGTTTATACAAGGTGGATTTTGGGCCTTCATCACACTAAATTGGTTGGGTCTGCACCTAACCCATTGGGCCTCCATTAGCCTCTTATCATGATTTATTAATTTAAGCCTAGATAGGATTTCTATCTCAATCAAATCTCAACCCATATTAATTATTTCTAATTAATCTAATCCGCGATTAACACCTTAATTAATTATGGGGTGTTACACATATAACCTTGAATCTCATTTATACATAATACATTAGCACAATTATATATGTTCATAATATCATAGGACATATACAACAATAGATTATAACATTGGCATTCATATGGCCTTAAAGAAATAAAATCTATGCACTTTGACGTTATGCTCTCATCTCTCAAGTGGTTGGCTCCCATTTCCTTGTTCTCTTGGTCCACCTAATATGTAAAAACATTGGAGAGGAGGGAATGAGATTTAAAGAATCCCAATAGCTCATCTCCCTTTCAATCACATATAAAATATTCAAAACAAGTCTTGAAAATGCATGCATGGGCATACTGAGCAACATGAACATTCAAGAAGCAATCTTGGCATGTGAATAAGTCATACAAGGCATCCATAGGCTTGTTAAGTAAGTGGATTAGCCTCACCCATTCACTTATGGATTTTGGACTTGCCTCACCCATTTCTTTAAGAGATTTTTGACTCAACCTTGCTATTGGTAGTTAACCTCACTTTGAGAGACTCTTTACTTTGTCTTAACCAACTTTAAGGGTTCTTGGCTCATCCTCACCATGGCTAAGGGTTTGTGTCTTTATCACACTTAAGCAAGCCAAGGCAAGCATAACAAGCATCATTTGAAAACATAATGCATCATCATGGTACCATGGAAAAAGAACTCATGCTATAATCACACACTTCTCTCCTTGAAACAATGCTCCCTTCCTCGGCTTCACATGCACAAAAGTGTGGGATTGGTTTTTCTTAGTCTAAATATAATTTATGGAAGCCAATTAGGTTCATGGAATTAATTTTAAGGCCACACATCTTCCTTAAACACTAACTTGATCTATTAACTTCTTTATGGTTCCAAGAATGCATCTAATGAAGTAACACCCATCAAATGAGTTCTAGGCTCCATTCTTTCCTTTCATATATGATTCTTAACTCCTTTTAAGCCTCTTGGAGTTATCACACAATTAAAACAAAGAGTCTAACTAAATGTTGCTTCTTTAGGTCATATTGTGGGACCTAAGACACCATCAAAATGGGCTTGGAAAAATTTAAAACTCTCTCTAGGTGTCCCATCCCCTTTAGGCTTAGACTATGTAGCATTTAGCCTCAGTGGATGTTTTCTTTGTTTTCATGATAGAGGATGCATATGGGGAGACTTTTAGGGATCTTAGGAACTCATTTAAACATTCATTTAGGCCTAAAAATAATTACATCAAATCAGATTTTGAAGGAAACCCATGAAACCCTAAATTTACCACCTTGAAAATCAATAGCATTTTCTTGAATTTCTTTGCATATTCTTACTCTGCTCCCTTAAATTTATAGAATTCACCCTTTGTTCTACCCAAAATTCAAGCCCTCTTATAGCTACATATATGGGGCGAAATAGGGAGAAGAAGGGGGAAGGAATATCTACCATAGGATGGAGATTTTACTTTGTTTCTATGGCTTTTCTTGCTTGTTTCTCACTTTCCTTGGCCTCCTCTCTTTAAATCCGAATTTTCCCCTCTTGGTTTGACCTTAAAACAGCACTAGAAACTTCAATAAAACCATAGAAAGAAAGAGGAGAAGGAGGAGAAGAAGTTTGCTGAAGGAAAGTGCTTGAAAAACCAAGATTTTCATACCTTTCTTGCCTTACTTTCCCCCTTCTTTTTGCCTCCTCTTGTGCACCTCATCCTTAGGATTTCTCTCTGGTTTAGGGCAGAAACAAGTGTGACTAAATGAAGTGAGGAGGTGGGGGGCCTCATATATATAGGAAGGTTTAAGGAAGATTTTTCAAAAATTCTTATTTTACCCTTCGTTCTTAGCATTTTTGTTTCTAACTCATTTTAGCTCCTTTTTGAGAACCATCTTCTCCATTATGAAATTTAGGTTACCAATTTAATAAAATTCCTTTGGAATCACTTAAATTGGAGCTAAAACATTTCTGAATGAATTAGTCAAAGTTTAGGTCAACTGACATTGGAAAACGTCCACCGGAGAGGTTTTAACTATCTCGGGGCTTTCCATGGTTTTTGAGGCCTCTAAGAACCTTGGGGTACTAAAAAATTTCATTTAAAATGGCCTCCTATGTGAATTCCAAAATTTACTCAAAATGACAAAAATGCCTTTATGTTTCGTCAACTTTTCGTCACAATTTGTTTCTTCATTTTAGCTCTATTTTCCTTTTCATCTGAGCCTGTGATTCTCATTTTTAGGAGTCTAAAATACTTTCTAAATTTTTTAGGACCTTAACTAAGTCATTTTAGGGGACTTCCTTTTGTATCTGGTAAATTTCGTACATTTACAGAGAAGCTGTACATTACGTTTCTCGCATTTTCTCTCATTTTTAGAGAATCAGATATTACACACAAACTCTTTGACACCTTAAATTGTGGCTAGAAAGATTCCTACAAACCAAGGTGCAAATGAAACCCTGGGCTAGACATCTTGTAAATTAATGGTTCTTTCTTGGATTTCTTTGCATATACTTGTTCCTCACACTCGATAACCCTTGGTTCCATCAAGAAGACATGAAGAAAAACTCTCCTCCTCAGTTTCTCTCTCTAGATTGAATCTTAAATGGTTTGGAAATATAAGATTTTGTAAGTGTTTCAAGTAAAGTCTTACCCTAAAATGGAACTCTCTTTGCATAAATTATTTTTCGCCAATTGATTTCTTGAAAAGAGTTCCTTTTTAGCTTGGATTAGATCTAAATCTTCAAGTTTTCAACAAAAGAAAAGTAGCATTAAAGAGCTCTTAGAGAGAGGAATAACTTTCCTAACTGGCGCGAGATGAAATGGGGCCTTTTACTTACCTAAACGGAAGCTTAAACTTCTTCTCTCTTTCCCCTCTTAATGTCATGCCATGGCTGCTCAAATTTCTAGAAATGGAAGTTTGGAGAAGGTGATGAGGTGTAATCTTACTTAAGAAGCCTCTTTTATAATTTTTAATGACCATTTTGTCCTTATGCACCTATTTGCTCTATTTAGACTTATTTCTACTCCTTTTTGAGAATTATCCTTTCCATCATAAAATTTAGGTCCCCTAGTTCATAAAATGCCTTTTATTTCATCCAAATTGAATATAAAACCTTCCCGAATGAACCTGTCAAAGTTTGAGTCAACCAACGCTCTAAAATGTAAACTGGAGGGGTTTAAACTATTCTAGGGGTTCCTATGGCTTTTAGGGCCTCTGAGAACATTGGAAAACTTATTTTTCCCATTTAAAAATCCCTCCTTTGAGTTTTCTAAAAAGTGTCCAAAATTAGGAAAATGCCATCATGTTCCGTTGCATTTTCGTTAAATTTTGTCAAGTTATTCTGACTTTAGTTTCAAGACACCTCTGACCTTGGATCATCATTATTTGAAGTCTAGAATATTATTCTAATTTTATTGGACCTCCAATTATTCTATCTGGGGGACTTCCCTTTATATCCAGTGAATTACATACGTTTATGGAGAAACTGGGCATTACGTTTCTCATATTTACGGAGGTATCAGATGTTACATTTCCCCCCCCCCCCCAACTTAAATAAATTTTATCCTTGAAATTTAAAGGTATAATCTCATTTAGGTTTTCTCATATACTCACTAACTGATCCTTTCTTTCCCTTCTTTCTGGCTCTATTTACTACCTTTAAAGGCTAAGCTCTTATGTCTGGGAATTTATGTCACTAGTTTGTTGTATCTAATTCTCTTTTTCTGTGCTATTGCTACATAGCCTTTGACTTACTCTTATCATATGGGAAATTAGTTTCTAACACTGCATATACTTTTATACTTTGGCCTATCTCCTAGGAGACCTTGTTATCTCATATCTGATTAATGTTATCCTGTTTATAGGGATTGACTTTCCTGTTTAGTGGACTTATTGCATATGCCTTGGGAGATAATGTACTTAATATTAAATCTCCCTCATCATCTCTTAATGGCTTTCTATAAGATTTTATTATCTTTATCTATTCATTAAGAGCCATTAGAGACCTTTGTTTGTTTATTTAACTTACTTAAATATTAGTCCACCATTTAATCTTATTCATTTTCTCACTAGCTTATCCCATGGTTTATCATCATATTTCTTTCTATCGTAGGTCTCATAGTTGTATCATTTACTAGGATCATGGCTCTTTTTCAAAGGGCTATTATTCTCAATCATTCTAGTCTCATTTCTTACTCTAACCCTTGCCCTTTTAGGCCCAAATTGTGTTTTTACTCTCTTTATCCACTCAAGAGAGGGCTTATATAATTCTTCAGCTTAATGGCTGATCTTCATACCCTTGCTTTTTCCTATACTAACATTGAAGAGCAACTAGCACTGACCACTGCTAAATTCTTGTGGGATGTTAATTTTTCATAATCTCAGCTGTTGGAGACATAGTCTACCAGTTACCCCATCAAAACAAACTATACCAAACCAATCTCTGAATATATAACTCTGGTATATAAGGATCTCTCTTTCCTTGGGTCAGGTCCAATGTCTACTAGGTAGTGGTTCATCTAGCTATAACATGGGAAAGCTACTTTCTTGCTTTCCTCATCCCACACAATATGCTTATCTCTCAAGAGATCTAGTCAGTGGTCTAATTGTCCAAGGCATATTCAAAAGTCCTAGAATTGGGGTGAGGCAAAACCAAAAGTCCATAGAACTCCTTGATGGTTTGATTATCAAAATGTGGCATGAGACTTTTAGAAATGAGCATTTATGATCTTGGTAACTTGTTTACTTGTGCACTTGATGTATGTATGACTTGAATGTTTGTGTGAATGGGGGTGTGAGCTATTGAGATCCTTGGAATCTCACTCCCCTTTCCCTCTCACTCTTGACTTGTCTAGGTGGTGTTCAAAGGCAAGGAAATGCAAGCCAAGAACAATAGAAAGCCTTACTTTGCCTATTATGTAGTTTAAATTGTAGTTGAATGTTAAAGTGGCTTTGTACATAATATTTTTGTGATGTAAGCACTTCATTTGCATATCTAGAGAGGGAAAAATAATATAAAGCCTTACTTTGCTATTATGTAGTTTAAAAAATGTAATATGATGTATGGATACTATATATACTTTATGTAGTATGAAAGCAATAGAAATATGAATTTTGAATCATGGATGGCATGTATGTATTAGTGTATTATTGGGTGTGAGATGGTCAAAATAAAATGCATAGGGTTTGGGACCACTTGGATAGTGTCTACAATTTATATTTGTGGTTTTAAACTTGCCCAAGAGCAACCAAACCATTGGAGAGGCCATTTGGACAAAGTGGACACCTTAGATGGAGCAAAATTGACTATTTGAGTGAACTACGTCACTTTTTGTCCAAATGAGCTCCTTTTGATCTGAAATTTTGCATGCATTTAGAGCTTGTTGAGAGATTTTTTGGAAGCTAAATTGGGCAATTTTTGGAGGCCTATGGAATATTGGGTGAATTTTCAAAGTTGGAAATTTTTCTAGTTTTATTTTAGTGCACTGTTCATTTTAGTCTGAAATGAAACTCTATCACTAATGGGGCAAATGATGTCCAATTGCCACAAAATTTTACAAGAAGAAACTAGACCTTCCCAGTGACTTGTAACAATTGGAAGTACTTAATTTAGGAATCTAGAAAGGGAGATATTAATTTTTGAATTTACTGTCCAGTGCAGGTCTATAGTCAGACCTATGTCATTATTTGATTGGCTTTTGAGGACTAGACGTGCTTGGACAAGTCTAAAGTTATTTTTTTCCTCTAGCTAACATCTTTAGCTTTCCTAATTGGTATCATTTACATAGACTAAATTTTTTTGGAATTAATTGGACATTTTTGAAATTCATGATAGTAAACTGTATCAGTATCAGGGATAGTCGAACCTTTGTGGCTATTTTGTTATCAAACATGGTCCAAAGGCTATGCGTATGTTCTAGAATTATTTTTATGTAAATATAACATCTAGAGCTTTCTAGAAAGCAATGGATTGTGTGGCTTTGATTTTTTTACATTTAGTTATGATTTTTTAAAGCTGCCCCTAAAATCTACCACTATACAGCCGCGGGAAATGAACAAATTTTGGGGTTTTTGACCCTTGATCCGTGATTTGTGCCAAATTTTGAGAATGTTATGATTTTTATGTATGTAAAATAATTAAAAAATGTTGTTGAGGAGTTCATAGGGTCTTGGAGACATGAAATGAAAAATTTATCCGCTACGCAACACAATTTAATTCATTATTTTAATGCATTTTCTCGAGATTTCTTTGATAAAGTGCACATTCCCACTTGCAAGAGAGAGATTAATGTTAGAAATAATATGGTATTACATTGCTTAGCTTTTTTAAGCATTAAATGCAGTTCAAAAATTGATTTCTCCATGACAAACTGGTCATAACTCTCCGTGAGTGAGTTTAAGATCAAATTTGTAGCTAACTCCTGGTTTATGGAAAATCTGAGCCTTTCAAAGTGATTAATGTAGCCTTTCATCTTTAAAACATGAGCACTAACTGATGCACCTTTAGCTATTTTGCAGGAATGTAAGGCCTTGGTAGTTTCATAACTTTCTTACCTCGCTTGTTGCTGGAACATTTCCTTGAGATGCACAATCATCTCATAAGCCTCCATGTGTTCAAGATCTCTATAAAGTTCTAGGATCATGGTGGCTAGCATCAAGCATCCTACATCCACAGAGTCATTGAGATGCTTAGTGTAACATTATAATTTTCTAGCTTTACCTCATGCTATTTCCAAGTCTTATGTTATGGAATTCACAAATTTTGGAAAATCATAACTAATTCTAAAAAACTCTAAATGATTCATTCTTTACTATTCTTGAAATCTATAGATATCTACTTTATGTTAAAAATATGTCTAAGCCATGAAACATAACACAGAAGACTTTTGACATTCAAAAAGGTGTAAAGGTCTAGCTAGCCATTGGTACTGATATAGCTTTATGCTACAAACTTAAAAAATGTTCAATTAATACTACACAAATCTAATTCATGCAAATAATACCAATTTAGAAAGAAGAGGATGTTAGCTAGAGGAAACAAATAATTTCAAATCAGTTCAGGCACATCTAAACCTCAAAAACCAATCAAACAATACCTTAGGTTTGTTTGAACTCCTAATACTGGATAGAAACTTTAAAACTTCATATCTCCCTCTCTAGATATCCAAATGAGGTGCTTCTAGTTGTCACAAGTCATTGGGAATGTTGAGTTCTCCCTATAAAATTTTGTGATAATTGGACATCATTTTCCCCATAAGTGATAGAATTCATTTTCGGACCAATGTGAACAGTACCATGAACCAATTTTAGAATTTTTTCTAACTTTGAAAATTCATCAAATATTCCATAGACATTCAAAAATTTTGAACTTTAGCTTCTCAAAAAGCTCTCAGCGAGGTCTAAATGCATGCCAAATCTCATATCAAGAAGAGTTCATTTGGATAAAAAGTGGTATAGGTTTCCAATATGGTCAATTTTGGTCCATATTAGATACCAAATGTGTCTAAATGACTTCCCTTGGTGTTTAGCACCTCTTAGGCAAGTTTAAAAGTGGGAATATGACTTGTATGAACTACCCATGTGGTCCCAATCCTCATACATCCCAATTTGGCTATTCCACTTGTGACGACCCTAACTTCTAATCATTGTAATTAAGGTTAAATACCCGATTAACAATCCCAAATCCGGATTAAAAGTCATTACGATTAATTACTTTGGGGAATATAGGGGAATTTGAATCTTAATGTTATTAGAGTCATCAACCATATATTTACAAGCACTCATGTGCATCGAGGAAACAAACATTCATTTATAAGCTTTTGGTTCTGTTACCTATCAATTCCAACTCACAAGAATCTTCTATATATGTTCCTAAGTCATCCCTTAAGATTACCATATGAAAAACCAAGATTTCATGATTAATATAAGGGTTTCAGGACGTTTTTCGCAGCTAAATTCCCCTTGGCGCGGCCAATTCTTCTCGATTTCACTCCTTGCTTTGTTATTGATAGCCACGATGAGTTGGATCTTCGCCACGGCTAACCTACATGGCACCGCAGTGAGAAAGCCTCTTGGAACCTACCTCACTTACCTCACGCTATTGGCCGCGGCCAATTCGTAAAGTTTGCTGCAGTTAATTCCAATTTAGCCACAGTGAATTACCCTCTGAATGACTCCTAGTTTTGCCTCTCACATTTCGCCGCAGCGAATTTCTCTCTGATACTCTCCCTGGGAAACTTCACCTCTATTGGCCTCAGCTAACAATATTTTGGCTGCAACAAAATATCTTCTAATCCTACAACTGTTAAAATCTTGTCTCATACTCTCCACTCTCTATCTAGAGGTTCTCTAGGGCCATTCTCCCCCAATTTGTAAAAATTTAATGGTGTTCATCTACTTAATTCACCTAGTTAATTTATCCTTATCCATCCCAAGATTTAAAGTATTAGTTTCTACTCACCAAGTTATCACACATCAGCAGAACCATAATTTAATGATAGCAACTATATTCTGGCCACAAGATACATAGGGCCAATGCTTAATGTTCATACAAGATCAAATCACTTATCCCTTGTTAGCCAATTACAACCATAATGTTCAATCCCATGATAATTAAATTACATATCCAGTCTCTATACTTGGCAATTCATGATGCAATGTAGCAATGATACAAAACTAGCAATCTAGTTACAATACAATTTGACAAGGCCTCCAAACCTATATGCTACCAAATCATTTAATGTGTTTCTATTAATTTTCTCCTTACCACTAAGAGGTCTGGTCCCTAAAAATATTAGCTCACAACGGGGTGAGATATACAATCTCAGTAATAAAAAGCAATTCCTATATACATGTACAAGTTAATCAATCCAATGCAATTTCATATCATTAATACTAGATTCATCAATTCAATTCACAAATGAACTAGTTGAACTACCAATGACTACTGTCCCATACCAGCAATCATACACAACATGTTAATGGCCAATAACACTGGGATCAGTCCATCCACAGCACCTACTCCATAATGAGCACAACCAGGGCTCAGTGCATCTGGGGTCTGATCATAACCCGATGCTCGATCGAAGCACATGCATAGGTGGTAGCTTTACCACAGCTCCACCATGGACTTACAAGGTCCAATCACAATAACAATTCAAATAGTCAACTAATCATTTAGCATTTCAAAATCATATATATGCAAACAATATTAGATTAACATGAATATATCTATGGAATTGGAAAATTAATCCCGGTTACCTCAATGAAGCCAATTACTCTTCCTCTAGCTACCATAATAATCTAAATGCACATCAAGCCTATAACAAGCATAATTATTGTCATTTCTAGCAATAAATCAGATACCCAAAGAGTGGAACTGCTAATGACTGCCTAGAGGTTACTCACCTAATTACCAATGAATTTTAATTTCGGGTTCCAACTTTCCCACACTAGAAACTGCCATAGTTCACTCCAATTTCTGGATAATTTCACATGAAACCAAAGCCCATGTCATAGGTCAACTATAGGGGTCTCAAACTAACAGAAAATGCATCAAAATGGGAAAAGGATACTCACTGAACACCACCCATGGCCTTAACCTCTGAAAATCCACCATGGAAGCACCAAACAACAAGTTTCAGTTTTGGGTGGAAGATAAAAATGCTCCAAATAAAAGACCAATCAGGCCAAATCGAAGAGGAAGAAGAGAGGATTAAGTTATATGAAGGTTACCTTAGTTGAATCTTGCTTTAAGTGGGAGAAATGGAGCCAAAATGGTGATGGATACCTTAGCCTCTCCTCAAAGTGCGAAAATAGGTTTTCCCTTCTACAGAACCAAGTGTTTTCTCTTCCAAATGGGTGTGGCTGCTGAACCTTTAGGGTTTTTAATGAGAAATGGACTAACCCATCAGCCCAAGGTCTAAGTGAGCTCATTTCTAGTAGTTGAGGCATGGTTTAATGAATGGGCTGTAAAAAATTTAGGTCTAAAAGTGGGATATACTGACCCAATGGCCCAATTCCTTGTGGGTTCAGATTCTTATGCTTGTTGGGCCTTATTTCATAAGTTGGGCTGCAACAATTCGATAGGGTTAGGCCAAGAGTCAATCTGATTTAGGTCTTCATAATGTGCATTGGGCTAGCTCATATTAACTAGGTCTTGGGCCCCTATTTTGCTAAATCAGATTGGGCCATTACTAGGTAATCTCTCTTGGCCTAAGTCTCATGATAGGGAGTTGGGCTTGCATCTAGAATCATTGGGCCTCTATAAATCCTTATCTATGGCTTACTAAAATAAACTTTAGGCCCAAATTAAGCTTTAACCCAATTGAAAACTTAAACCTATATTAATAGCTTTATTTCTCTGTAAATTTCTATTCATATAGTTTACCTAATTATTCCATAATAATTATTCTTAATTATTCCAAATACATTATTGACACCTTAATTAATGTTGGGGTGTTACATACTTCCATTTATACATACATTTCCATGATGCAAATTTGTCATTACATGTCCAAAATGCACATTTCCATACATACAACCTTAAACTTCATTTGTACATGATACATTAGTATAATTATACATGTTCATAACATCATAGGACATATACAATAATGGATTACACCGTTTGCCATTCATAAGCCTTTAAAGTTACCAAATCCATGTACTTTAATGTCATATTCTCATCTCTCAAGTGGTTGGCTCCCATTTCCTTGCTCTCTTGGTCCACCTAGTATGTTAGAACATTGGAGAGGAGGGAATGAGATTCAAAGAATCCCAATAGCTCATCTCCATTTCAATCACACATAAAAGATGCAAAACTAATATTGAAAATGCATGCATGAGCATCATAGGATGTGCAATCATTCAAAAGACATTTTTAACATTTGAATAAGTCACATATAGCATACAAAGGCTTGCCAAGTAAGTGGATTAGCTTCACCCATTCACTTATGGATTTTAGACTTGCCTCACCCATTCTTTAAGAGGTTTTTGGACTCAACCTTACTCTTGGGAGTCAACCTCACTTTTGGGAGACTCTTTACTTTGTCTTAACCAATTCTAAGGGTTCTTGGCTCATCCTCACCATGGCTAAGGGTTCTTGGCTTCACCATACTCAAGCAAACCTAAGCAAACATCATAAACATCATTTGGAAATATAATGCATCATCATGGTACCATGGCATATGAAATCCTACTAGAACATTTTTCATGGCTTAAAACACACATACATATATTCAAAGACAAGCCAAGCATACATTCATGCATGAAAGAAGGAGGAGTGAGCTACCTTGGATACAGTCACACACTTTTCTCCTTAAATTTGCTCTCCCTTCCTTGGCCTCACACTCATAAAGGTGCGGCAATGATTTCTCTTAGTCTGAAAACAATTTATGGAAGCCAATTTTGTTTATGAAATTAATTCTAAGGCCACATAAATTCCTTAAATGCTAACTTGATCTATAAACCCTTTTATGTTTCTAAGAATGCACCTAATGAAGCAACACCCATCAAATAAATTCTAGGCTCTATTCTTTCCTTTCATATATGATTCTTGACTCCCTTTAAGCCTTTTGGAGTCATCACACAATTAAAATAAAAAGCCTAACTACATGTTGCTTCTTTAGGTCATTTTATGGAACATATAAGGCCAACTCACTTTTTATGGTTTATAAATTTTTCCCAAGGCCTCCCCTCATCTTGACTCATCATGTATGACTCAAAAATAGGCTTAGAAAAATTTAAAACTCTCCCTAGCTATACAAACTCATTTAGGCTGAGACTAGGAAGCGTTATGGCATCAATAGACTTTGCTTTGGTTTCTTGATGGAGGAAGCACATGGGGAGATTTCTAGGGGTCTTAGGAGCTCATTTAAACATTCATTTAAGCATATAAATTAAAGTATCAAATTAGATTTTACAAGGAGCACATGAAACCCTAAAATTTGCATCTTGAATTTCCATGGTTATTTGTTAATTCTCTTTGCATATTCTTATTCTCCACACCCTTTTTCCTAAGAATCACTCTTGGTTTAGCCTAAAATCCAAGCCCTCCTATGACTTCTTAAGTGGGGTGAAATATGGATAGAAGAAGGGGTAGCAATATGGAAGAAGAAATTACCTTATTTTTCCTTGTTTTCTCACTTGAATCTTGTCTTCTTTGGCCTCCTCTATTCAAATCCGAATTTTTCCCTTAATTTCTCCCTTAAAATAGATCCATATACTTTGATATAATCACAAGGAAGAAAGGAAAATGGAGGAGAAGAGTTTGGAAAGGAAAGAGCATGAAAAACTACTAAAATTCTATACCTTAAGTCTCTGATTTCTCCTCCTTTTTATCTTCCTCTTGTGCACCACTCTCCTAGCATTTTTTCTCTGGTTTAGAGTAGAAACATATGAAGTTATGTGAGTGAGGATGTGGGGCGCCATTTATTTATAGGTGGGAGGAAGAAACACTTTTCAAAAATTTTTATTTTACCCTTCGTTCTTGGCATTTTCATTACTAATTCGTTTTAGCTCCTTTTTGAGAACCATCTTTTCCATTATAAAATTAAGTTTCCAATTTAGTAAAATGCATTTGCAATCACTCAAATCAGAGCTAAAACCTTCCCAAATGAATCAATTAAAGTTTAGGTATATTGACATTGGAAAACATCTACTTGAGGGTTTTAATTGTCTCAAGGCTTCGCATGGCTTTTAAGGCCTCTATGAACCCCAAAAAACTTAAAACTTTCATTTAAAAAGCCCTTATGTGTGAATTCCAAAATTTACTCAAAATTACGAAAATGCCATTACGTTATGTAAGTTTTTCGTTAAATTTTGTTTCTTCAGTCTAGCTCCATTTTTCTTTTCATCTGAGCCTGAGATTCTCATTTTTAGGAGTATAAAATGTCACTAAAATTTTTTAAGACCTCAACTAATTCATTTTAGGGGACTTTCACTCATTCTTAATACCAGCATTCTTAAGACCAAAGAGTCGGGCGGAAAGGGGTAGAAAGCTCTCCGATCTCGGTTTTCCTATAGCTGGATCCTCCAGAACCACAAGAATCCTAACAAAAATTAGATATTACAATTCTCCTCCCTTTAAATAAATTCCATCCTCGAAATTTAGATGACATACCTCATAGGGAGAGTTCTAAATGTTTCTTTCTGATATCTTCTTCTAGCTCTCAAGTAACTTCTTTGGGAAATAACCTCTTCTAAATCACTTTCACCAATGGTATCGGCTTATTCTATAACTACTTGAGTCTAACATCCACGACCCGATTTGGTGATACTATGTATGATAGATCATCCTATAACTACACATTCTCATATTCTATGACATTTGAGGGGTCGGGCTGGTACTTTTTAAGTTGCGAAACATAGAATACATTATGTACTTAGCTCAGGTTTAGGGGAAAGGCAAGTCTGTAGGCCATAGGTCCTACTTTATTAAGAATCTGGACAGGACCTATGTATTTTAGACTGAGCTTTTTGCTTTTAATAGATCGACCTATTCCTGTGACTAGAGATACTCTAATGAAGACATGGTTTCCAATATCAAACTCTAACCGTTTATGTTTATTTGTGTAATTTTTTTGTCTACTTTGGGCCGTCAGCAATTTCTTTCTAATGGTCTCAATCAGTCTAGAAGTCTGGTCCACTAACTTTGGGCCTATAAGGCTCTGCTCTCCTAGCTCAACTCAACACATCAGAGACCTACACTTTCTCTCATACAATGCCTCATATGGTGCCATTTGTATACTTGCGTGATAGCTATTATTATAGGTAAACTCTACTAAAGGCAAGTATGTATCTCAGTTTCCTTTCATCTCTAACACATATGCCCTCAACATGCCATCTAAGGTTTGGATGGTTCTCTCTGTTTGTCTATTCGTCTAGGGGTGATATGCTATGTTAAATCTAAGTCTGGTACCTAGAGCATCCTATAATGATCTCCAGAAATTCAAAGCGAATCTGGGATCTCTATCTGAAACTATGCTCCTAGGCATGCCATGTAATCTAATTATCTCCCATATGTACAGCTAGGCTAGCTTATCTAGGGTATAAGTGGCTTTCATAGCTAGGAAATACGCTGACTTTATTAATCTATCCACTATTACCCATATTGCATCATGCCTTGATGATGTCCTAGGTAAACCCATGACAAAATCCATAGCTATACTATCTCATTTCCACTCTGGGATATTTAGGGGTTGAAGTAACCCATCTAGTTTCTGGTGTTATATTTTAACTCTTTGACATACCAAACATCGGGAGACATATTCTGTTATGTCTATTTTCATCCCAGGCCACTAGAACATTTTCTTTAAATCCTGGTACATTTTACTACTGCCTTGATGAATGGTGTACTTGCTTTTATGTGCCTTATCTAATATTTTCTCTCTGATTTCTATATTTCTAGGCACATACAGCCTATCCCTGTATCTCACTATGTCATCCTGAGACAGATTGAACTCCTACATGCTACCTTAGGCTATCTGGGTTCTAATCTTATTTACATGGTCATCCATTCGCTGGGCTTCTCTTATTTGTTCCCTCAGGTCATTTTCAATTCGAGTTTCACTCATTAATAATTTCCTTGAATGCACCTCACATGAGAGACTTATATCTCTAAATCTCTCAATCGATTCCTATTCTCAAATCATCATACAAGCCATATGTATGGATTTTTTACTTAAGGCATCAGCTACTACATTAGCCTTACTAGGATGGTATTTTAGTGTGAAATCATAGTCTTTCAAAAATTCTAACAATCTCTGCTATCTCATATTCAATTCTTTCCATTCAAATAAATATTTAAGGCTCTTATAGTCACTGTAAATTTCTATAGCTGCCCCATATAAGTAGTGTCTCTATATTTTCAAAGCAAACACCACTGCAGCTAACTCTAGGTCGTGTGTAGGGTAATTTTTCTCGTGAGATTTCAACTGCTTAGAAGCATAAGCTATCACTCAGCCTTTCTGCATAAGCACACATTCTAACCCTTTCTTTGAGGTATCACTATAGACTACAAAAGTCTCTCTAGGGTCAGCGAGTACTAGGACTCGAGCCATGGTTAACTTATGCTTCAACTCTTGAAAACTATCCTCACATTTCTTATTCCACACAAGCGGTACACTCTTTCTAGTGAACCAAGTCAGTGGCATCGCTATTTAAGAAAAGCCCTGAATAAACCTCCTATATTAACCTGTTAAACCTAAGAAGCTTTTAATCTCTATCACTGTCTTAGGTTACTCTCATTGTAACACTGCCTTTACTTTATGGGGATCTACTGCAACCCCTGCCTGGGAGATCACATGACCTAGAAATTGAACTTTAGTGAGCCAGAACTCACATTTACTAAGTTTAGCATATAGCTATCTCTCTCTCAGGGTCTCCAAGGCTAATCTTAGGTGCTACTTATATTCTTCTCTACTTTTTTAGTAGATAAGAATGTCATCTATGAGAACAACTACAAATCTATCTAAGTATGGCCTGAAAACTCTGTTCATGTAGTCCATAAACACTATGGGTACATTTGTCAACTCAAAGGGCATAACTAAAAACTCATAGTGCTCATATTTAGTTCTGAATGTTATTTTGGGAATATCTTCAGCCTTTATTCTAAGCGGATGATATATCGACCTGAGGTCTATCTTGGAAAATACTAACACTTCTACTAACTGATCTAGGAGGTCATTTATGCGAGGGAGAGGGTATTTATTCTTAATGGTTATCTTATTGAGTTTCCTGTAATCTATACATAGCCTAAGGCTTCCGTCTTTCTTCTTCACAAATAAGACTGGCACTCCCTACAACGAGACATTGGGTCTAATGAAACCTTTCTCTAAGAGCTCTTCTATTTGTTTCTTAATTTCAAATAGCTCGGTGGGAGCCATCCTATACAAGGCCTTAGACATTGGACTTGCGATTAGTACAATATCTATAAGAAATTCAACCTCTCTTTCTGAGGATAGTCCACTAATCTCTTTTAAGAATACCTTTGGAAACTCTCTCACTACGAGAATTTCATCTATACCCTCTTCTACCTCAGCCTGAACTGAAAAGAAAACTAGGTATCCTTAACAACCATGCCTTAGAAACCTTTTAGCCTGGGAAATGGTCATAACAGATAACTCATTCCTCATACTAGACACAGTCCCATACTCAGGTAAAGTATTACATCTGTGGCTACAATTGTAACACCCCAAAATTAATTAAGGTATTAATCATGCACTTGGGTTAATTAATATAGGATAATTGGGTACATTATGTAAATAGGATTTATAAAGAGACAAATTATTAATATGAGTTTAAGATTTAATTAGGTTAAAAACCTCATCTATATCCAAATCCAATTAAGTAGGCCATGGTTAGAAACTAATGGAGGCCTAATAATTTTAGGTCCAAACCTAACCTTTTATTGTGAGACTTGGCCCAAGAGAGAGCACCTAGTGATGGCCCAATTCAATTTAATGAATTAGAGTCTCAAGACCCAACTTGTATAAGTTCTTATAAATGGCCTAATAACCCTTGTACAGGCCCAAATCAATTAAGTTTTTCAAACTTGGTCTAACCTAATTAAAATTCTATAGCCCAACACATGAAAGTTTCCCTAACAAGGCTTAAATTTGAAACCCACTTGGAATTGGACATTTGGGTCAGCCCATGACCCATATTAGACCCAACTTAAACCCAATAAAATCCTAAACACATGTAGCCCCTCCAGACTTTGTTGAAACACAGACACAAGAGGCATTTTCGTACCTTGAGAGGGAGGCTAGGGTTCTAAGTAAGAAATCCGCCATTTCTCACTTCTTAGCTCAAAATCAACTAAGGTACTTGTTATATAACTTAATCCACTTTTCTTTCTCTTCATTTTGGCCCAATTAGTTTTTTCATTTGAAGCATTTTCACCATACCCAAAATCTAAAATCTGAAATCCAATTAGTTGTTTGGACTAAGGGTGTTCTTAGGTAAGTATAAACTCTTTATTTTGATGTATTTTCAACTGGTTTAAGATCCCCATAGTAGACTTATAGTATGAGCCTTAATTTTGTGTGAATTTTCCTATGTTTGGAGTGATATTTTAATGTTTTTAGCCTAGAGAAGGCAAAACCCAAAATTAGAGGCTCTTGGTGATTGGGTAGGTGTCCCTTAGGTAATTACTAGTAATTTAATTCTTTTAGCATTAGGTTATTATCATAAATGATAAATGGGATAGTAATGGACTAATATAAAGTGATCATTTTCTGATATTATGGTTATAGGAGGATTTTGGTACTACTATTAGCTTCCCACCTTGTCTACAAGTGAGGTAATTGGGGTTCATGTCAATTCCATGAATATGTCTATTTTAATTTTGTATTTTCTGCATGATTATGATTTTGATACTAAATGATTTGGCTGGCTATTTGTTATATGCGATTGGACCCTGTGAGTCCATGGTGGAGCTGTGGTGCAACTGCCACCCATGCATGTGCTTCAATCGGGCACCGGGTTATGTTCAAACTCCAGATGCACTGAGCCCTAGTTGTGCTCATTGGGGAGTGGGTGCCGTGGATGGGCCTCTCCCAGTGTTATTGGCCTTTAACATGTGAAATTGTGATTGTTAATATGGGATAATAATTATAGATAGCCTAATTATTTCATTTACGAATATGGTTAGTACATTTTCTGATGCCTATTTGAAATCATGCATATATGTTAATTAAACAGGATTATATGAATGGAATTTGCCTTAGTTATTGAGATTTGCATCTCACCTCATTTCATGAGATCATATTTTCAAGTGAAGGCTCTTTGGGTAAGGATAAGGAGAAACAAGTGGATGAAAATCCATGAGGTCCAACCATGTGTGGAGAAGGCTACACTTAGACTGGTTTAATTAGAATAGATGCTAAATTTTGTATTCTTTTTGTATAGAATTATCATGTAATCATATTGCAAAGTGTAGGTGTTTGTATTTTGATTACTTGGAATGTATTTATTGAGGAGTTAGGCCTCATTTTAACTGGTATGGGTTGTATGAACTTATAACGTTTGTTATGAACTTTGTTGAACCTATGATATGGTTTACCATTTGGGAAATGTAATTATGTGATACATTGGATGTAGACTTGAATTAGTGATGCATGAAATATTTAATGGAATATATGTTTGAATGATAATTGTTGGTAGCTTATGAAATTTTGCTATTATTAATCTATGAACTTGCTGACATAGGGTAGTTGGAGAAGTAGAAATTAACACTTAAGTCTTGAATTAGTAATGATAGATTAGTTAGGTAAATTAGGCTAATAAAAGGTATTGGAGTCCCACAAATTAAGGTAGAGTTGCCCTAGGGTGTCATTGGAGGGAGAGTGGAGAGTATAAGACAAGATTTTAGAAGTTGTAGGATCAAAAGGTATTTTGCTGTGGCCAATAGAGGCAAAGTTGCCTAGGGAGAGTACCAGAGAGCAATTTGTCATAGCGAGAAGTGGAATTAGCCATGGTAAAATGTGAGAGGCCAAACTGGAAGTCATTTATAGGGTAATTCACCATGGCTAAATGGGAATTAGTCGCGGTGAACTTTTGTGAAAATGTGTTAGGCGTTCTAGAGAGGAATTAGCTGTGACGAAAGGGGGAATTGGTCGCGACCAATAGTGAGAGGCAAGTGAGGTAGGCTTCAGGAGGTCCTCTCGCTGCGGTGCAATGTATGCTCACTGCGACAAAGATAGCTGCAGCGAAACTAGTGAAAATATAAAAGCAAACTACAGATTAATTATTTGCTGTGCAAAGACATTTAGCCATGGCTAACAGTCCCAAACACTCATTCTAACCTAGAAACCTTAGTTTTTCCTATGGCAACCTCAAGGGATGGCTTAAAAACATTGGTAGAGGATTCTTATAAGTTGGAATTAATGGGTAATAGAATCAAAGGCTTAAAATGAGTGTTTGTTTCTCTTGTGTAGATAAATGCTTATAATCATTTGGTTGATGACTCTAATAACATTAAGGTTCAAATTTCCCTGCATTTTCTAAATGTAATTAGTCGTAATGTATTGTAACCCTGACTTATAGTTATTAATCGCGTATTTAATCTTAATTACAATTATTAGAAGTTAAGGTCATCACATTTGGTATCAAAGCAATGGTTTAGGAAAATGTGTTTGATTTACAACTTTGTAGTTAGAAAACTTGGCAATCATGATGTATGCATGATAGGAATAGGAACATTGTGACCTAGTGATAATTCTCATACTTATATATACCTACTATGGGTAGAGTTGTGTTTTGTTTGCCTTAGGCCGTAGCTTAATGAGGGATGCCTGTGGTTGTGCTTGATGACTACATGTAGGGAAACAACAGAGATGCTAAGAGAAATGCAAGAAGCCATGGCTGTAATGGCCAACCAAATGAGAGAACAAGCTGAGGCCTATGATACTACAGTTAAGGCAATGACTGATCGGCTTCAAGAGTAAGCCAAGGCTCATGCAGCAACTATGCAAGTGCTATAACAGCTACATGAAAACATGAATAAGTAAAATTAGGAGGTGCCAGTGGAGAACCGTGTTAGTGCTGCTCATAACCTAAGTGTAGGGCACCAAAAGGAGGATGGCGACCTCTCTATTGTGTAGGCCAAATTTAGGAAAGTTGATCCTTTATCATTTTTAGAGGAGTTAGACACTGAGAAAGCTGAGAGGTGGTTAATGCAACTAGAGACTATCTTTTAGGTTCTGACTTGCACCACAGAATAAAAGGCAAAGTTGGCCATATATAAGTTGGAGGGTGAGGCTGAGCATTGGTGGAGGAATGCCTCCAGGTTGTTGATTTTAAGGGGGATACCCTTGACTTAGGAAAGTTTCCAAACTACTTTTAAGAGCAAGTATTTCCCACCTTCAATGAGGGCTAACAAGGAAGCCGAGTTTAACTTCCTTGAATAAGGGGATATGAATGTAGATTAATATGCAGCCAAGTTCATCTAATTGTCTCACTTCTCCTCCTACTTGAAACAATTTGATGAGAGCTATGGAAGGCTGAGAAGTTTGAAAGGGGGCTAAAATCAGAGTTGAAAGACAAAATTGTATCTCTACAAATCCACAATTTTAATAAATTAGTGGAAAAGTGTAAAGTAACAGAGAAGGCCATGGTGGAAAGTAAGGCCAAGAGGAAGAAGACCCTTGAGGGTAAGCGTGACCAGGGCATGGAATCTTTTAGGGGAGAAAGTAAGAAAGGAGCCAATAGTGGGAGTGGCTCTTGGCGTAGGAGACCACCACCAAGGAATGTCCTTTAAAGAAGAAACATGGGACCACCAAGAAGCGCAGTGAGTGTCCCACCCACTTGTGCCATGTGTGGGAAGAACCATAGGAATGGACCATGCCCAGTTTGCTATAATTGTGGAAAGCCTGGATACTATACACGGACTTGCACTGTGTTACGAAAGTTAGCCTCATCTATTAAACCACCTACCAAGGGAAAGGCATTTGCCCTTATGCAGCAAGAGGCTAGTAGATCCTCTAGTCTGATCTGAGATACTTTACTTGTCCATAATCATGTTGTAGATGTATTGTTTAATTCAGGTGCGGCCCACTCATTCATCTCATATGACTGTGTTAAGCATCTGGGTCTTAAAATTAGCTTATTGCCATTTGAATTATCTGTGTCCACCCCTACTGGATATTCTATGATTACATCTGATGTATGCTTAAATTGTACTATACAATTGGATAGCTGTTGTACTACCCTTGACTTGATTTCCATCCCTTTGTGTGATTTTGATGTAATCATTGGTATGGACTAGTTGTCGGCTAATAATGTAATCCTTGATTATAACCGTAAGACTATTTCTTTTCTTGCCATTATACTTGAAACTTGTCATGAGACGGAGCTTACTTGTATGTCTACTACATAAGCCAGGAGGTACCTTAGGCGTGTTTACTAAAGGTTTCTAGTATTCTTTTCATTGCATGTTTAGGTTGATGATAGGTTGGAGGATATACCTGTGATTAAGGAGTTCCCTGAGGTTTTTCCTAAGGAGTTTGGTGGACTACCTCGAGAGAGAAAGCTAGAATTTTCCATTGATCTAGTATCCGGTACAGGTCCGATTTCTAAGGCCTCGTATAAAATGGCATCTACTGAGCTGGTTGAGTTGAAGAGTAGAGGAGTTACTTGAGAAAGGGTTTATTAGGCCAAGTGTGTTTCCGTAGGGAGCACCAGTGTTGTTTGTCAAGAAGAAGGATGGTAGCCTTAGGCTTTGTATTGATTATAGGCCATTGAACTAAACGACCATCAAGAATAAGTACCCTTTACCTAGGATTGATAACTTACTCGACCAATTAGCTAGAGAGCATCGATCTTTTCAAAGATTGATGTAACACCCCAAAATTAATTAAGTTATTAATTATGGATTAGGTTAATTAGAAATAATTAACATAGGATAATTAGGCAAGTTAAGTGAAAGGAGATTTTAGAAAGATAAAATTATTAACTTGGATTTGAGATTTGATTGGAATAAAAATTTCATCTAGGCCTAAATTAATGTAGGAGATCATGATAAGAGGCTAATGGAGGTCCATTAATCTTAAGTGCAGACCTAACCTTTTTATTGTGAGACTTGGCCCAAGAGAGAGCACCTAGTGATGGCCCAATAACCCTTGTACAAAGCCAAAACCTTTGAGCTCTTAAAACTTGTTCTGGCTCAATGGAATTTCAGTAGCCCAATGCATAAGAGCTGGCCCAACAAAGCAAAAATCTAAAGCCCAAATGGAGTTGGACCTTAGAGCAACCTATAACCCACATTTGACCTAACTTAAACCTAACTAAAACCCTAATACTTCAGCCTCTTCCCCACATTTGCTGAAACACAAAAGACACACAGAAATTCGGAGGTCAAAAGGAGGCTCTAGAGCTCTTGGCATATTTCCACATTTTCCCACTTCTAGAGCAAGATTTAGCCAAGGTAATAGTTATATAACTTAACCTTCTCATCTTTCTCTTCAATTTGGCCTAATTAGTTTTTCATTTGGAGTATTTTCACCATACCCAAAATCTGAAATGCGAGTGTTTGGGGTTTTCTTGATGAAATTCGTAGGTTGAGGCTAAGGCTATCATTACATAGGTATGAACTCTTCTTTTTTAGGTAATTCTGCTAATTTGAGACCCTAATGATTTGATTATAATATGGGTATTAATTTTGTACGAATTTGCTTAGGATTTTGGATGAAATATTGAGGCTTTTAATAGATGACTCTTCAATCCAAATTTGAGATTTGTAATGGCTGGGTAAGTGATCCCTAGATAGTCATTAGTATTTTAAATTCTTTGGGTACTTATTGCAACTGTTAATGATGAATTAGAGTAGTAATTATCTTATGCGATGATTATAGGGAGATTTTATACCATTGGTGGCTGTTGCAATTGTCTACAAGTGAGGTAATTGGGTTTATAATAATTCTATGCATATGTCTATTTTAATTTCATATTTGCTATACATGAATGATTTGAAATGTTGAATGAATTAGTTAGCTATCTCTTTTATGGTGTTGGACCTTGTGAGTCTATGGTGGAGCTGTGGTGCGGCTGCCACCTGTGCATGTGCTTCGATCGGGCATCGGGTTATGATCAAATCCCAGATGCACTGAGCCCTAGTTGTGCTCAATGGAGAGTAGGTGCCGTGGACGGGCCTCTCTCGGTGTTAATGACCTTTAACATGTGAAAATGTGATTGCTAGTATGGGATGGTAATCATGATAGCCTAATTGTTTCATTTACTAATATAACTGGGATTTTGCTTATACTTATGTGAAATTAAGTATGTATGCTAATTAAACTAGAATATATGATGGAATTGCCTTGGTTATTGAGAGTTATGTCTCACCCCGTTTCATGGGATTAATATTTCAGGTGAAGGTTCTTCAGATAAGGATAAGGGAAAGCAAGTGGATGAAAATCCATGAGCTCCAACATATAGGGAGAAGGCTACACTTAGGCAGATTTATTTAGTATAGATGCTAATTTTTTTTGTAAACCTTGTATAACATCATCATGTATCTATATTGCCAAGTGTAGGAGTTTGTATTTTGATAATACAGAATGCAGCCATTAAGACATAAGCTTCATATTAGTTATTGATGGATGTATGAGCTTTGACACTACTTATAGCTTGTGAACCTATGATATACTGACTAGTTAAGCAATGAAATCCTATGATATGTTAATTTGGATGTTGACATAAACTATTGATGAATGAAACCTCTACAAATTATGTATGGGATGTTAATCATTGCTAATGCATGAGTTCTTACTGTCATTAATCTATGATTTTGCTGATATGAAATAGTTGGGTAAGTAGGAAATCGTATCTAAGTTTTGAATTAGTGATGGAGGGATAGATGGGGAAATGAGGTAGACAAATACCATTAGAGTCATATAAAATGAGGGAAAGTGGTCCTAAGGCATTCCTAAGATGAGAGCTAGAGTGTGTGGGATGAAATTTGGGTGATGTAGTTACAGGAGGGAGTCATGCCGCGGCTAAGAAGGCTTTGTCGTGGCCAAATAAGTGACAAAGTCAAAGGGCGATGTGGCATAATGAATCCCATCGCAGTGTAAGAGAAGAAATTTGGCCTGGGGAGTGACAGTGGTGAGGAGTGTCGCGGCTTGAGAAATCTCGTCGCGGCACCAAGGGAAAAAAATCACCTAAGAGGGTGACATAATGGGAACTCGCTGCAACGCAGTATGTCCTGCCACGACACAAGTCAAGGAAACTAATTAAGGGTTGCACAGTAGCAAAAATTGCTGTGGCGTGAGTGTATTGCGCCGAGACGAGAACCGTGGGATTGAGAATAGCAGCTCTAGAGGCATTTCTGCCACGGTGCCACGTATTTTAGCCGCAGTAATGGTTGAGTGGATCGTCGCATAACCCTCAAAATAATACTAGGCTGATAAAATATGCAGTTAATGGCACAACCTAGGTCATCTCCCTTAGAATTGGCGTTCAATGTTTAATTGAGTGTTCTAAATGTTAAAAGTCTCTAAAATTTCCTAAATTAGGGGGTTTTGATTTAATTAAACTATCCTAAAACTAAATTGTATTAAAATTCCTAATTACTATCTAATTGGGTGAATTATGAATGAAAGATGGTCTTGTGACTAGCTTTGGATTTGTCCCTTGGTATCCACTATCCTTATCCTAATCTAATTGTGATTAATTCTAGCCTAAGAGTTCCTAATCGTGTTCATAACAATTTATCTTGAGTAACCACACAAGATTCAAGAAATTAACGATCTAATGTTGAATTGAGACCTCAACTCCGCATTAAACTGTTAATTCTTATTTCTAAGATCAATGAACATCCAATTTAATTGATTAACTAATTGATTAACATTTGAATCATCCTAAATATTTAATTAACCAACTAAACATTAAGGAATCCTCAAATTAAACAATTACGCTCACTCATGTATTTTATCGAATACCTCCGAAGCATACATAGAATTCAGATAATATTGATGTCCAATGCAATCAATTAATCAACAAAAATTACCTCCTAATTAGTGTCTAACCAGCCACTAATTATAATTACACAAATTTCCTTATTGTAACACCCCATGATTAATTAAGGTATTAATCATGGATTAGAATTAATTAAGAGTAGTTAATATAGGCTCATTGGGCAAGTTAAGTGAATGGAGACTTTAAAGAAATAAATTATTAATATGGGTTTGAGATTTAATTGGGATAGAAATTCTATCTAGGCCTAAATTAATAGATCATGAGAAGAGGCTAATGGAGGCCCAATGGATTATGTGCAAACCTAACATAATTTAGTGTGATGGAGGCCCAAGATTTACTTTGTATAGATTCTTCTAAGTGGCCCAATAATCCTTGTGCAGACCTAAAACTCTTGAGCTCTTCAAACTTGGCTCAAACCTAGTTAAATTTCAGCAACTTAAGTGTAAAAACTGGCCCAGTAAATTCTGCAGCCCAACACTCTAAAAACTGGCCCAATAAGCAAAAATCTGAAGCCTAAGTGGAGATGGATCTTGGAGCAGCCCATGACCCATACTTGACCCAACTCAAACCCAACTCAAACCCTAATACCCCAGCCACTTACTCACTTGCTGAAACATAAGACTCAAGAGGCAAATTCGGAGGTGGAGAAGGAGGCTAGGGTTTGGGACCAAAATTCTGCATTTTCTCATACTTAGAGCAAGATTCAGCCAAGGTAATAGTTATACAACTTAATCCCCTCATCTTTCTCCTTAATTTGGTCCGATTAGTTTTTCATTTGGAGCATTTTCATCCTACCCAAAATCTGAAATGTAAGTGTTTAGGGGTTTTCTTGATGAAATTCGTAGGTTGGGATTAGGGCTGACTTTGGGTGAGTTTAAACCCTCCATTTCGATGCTTTAATGGTTAATTTGAGACCCCCAAAGCTAATTTATAAAATGGGTATTAATTATGTACGAATTTGCTTAGGATTTTGGGTGGAATATTGAGTTTTCTGGTGGAGGAAACTTAAATCCGAAATTGGGACTTGTTGTGGCTGGGTAAATGATTCTTGGGTAGTCATTAGCATTTTAAATTCTTTGGGTACTAATTATGATTATTAATGATGAATTAAAGTAGTAATTATGTGATGTTATGGTTATAGGAGGAATTCTGCACCATTGGTGATTGTTACAAGTGTCTACAAGTGAGGTAACTGGGTTTACATTAATTCCATGCATATATCTGTGTTAATTTCATATTTTGCTATACACGAATGATTTGAAATGTTGAATGAATTGGTTGGCTATCTGTTGAATTGTGATTGGACCTTGTGAGTCCATGGTGGAGCTGTGGTGCGGCTACCACCCGTGCATGTATTTCGATCGAGCACTGGGTTATGATCAAACCCCAGATGCACTGAGCCCCGGTTGTGCTTAATGAGGAGTAGGTGCCATGGACGGGCCTCTCCGGTGTTAATGGCCTTTAACATGTGATAATATGATTGCTAGTATAGGATAGTAATCATGATAGCCTAATTATTTCATTTACTGATATGAATGGTCTACTGTTGGTGTTTATGTGAAATTATGCATGTATGTGAATTAATATGGAGTATATGATGGAATTGCCTT
Source organism: Erythrophleum ivorense (assembly GCA_026724425.1). Classification (NCBI taxonomy): domain Eukaryota; kingdom Viridiplantae; phylum Streptophyta; class Magnoliopsida; order Fabales; family Fabaceae; genus Erythrophleum; species Erythrophleum ivorense. The sequence goes on along the minus strand of JAIUCV010000007.1, from coordinate 32,321,573 downwards.
GATTACTGAGATTCATATCTCACCCCGTTTCATGGGATTAACATTTCAGGTGAGGGTTCTTCGAGTAAGGATAAGGGTAAGCAAGTGGATGAACATCCATGAGCAGAGGCCCGGTGTGGGGAGCTACACTTGGTCTGAGTAGAATAGGGTAGATGCTAATTTTGTTAAGTCTTGTATAGCATCATCATGTATCTACATTGCCAAGTGTAGAAGTTGTATTTTGTTAACATAGAATGTAATCCCATGATATGTTCCTTATACACTTGACTATTAATGCAAGAAATACCCAGTGAAATATGATTGAATGACCATTGTGAGAGATTTATAATTTGTTGACGTAAAATCGTATAGATGAGTAGGAAAATCCACATCTAAATGCTAAAAGGGTAATGATAGATTAGTTGGGTAATTAAGGTACATAATTACCACTAAAGTTGCATAAATTAAGGTAGAATGGCCCTAGAGTGATATTGGAGGGAAATTGGAGAGCATAAGATGAAATCTTGGGAGTTGTAGGAACAGAAGGGAATTGGCCTAGGCCAAATAGTAATAGAGAAGAATTGGCCGCGGCCAACATTTAATTGGCCTTGGCCAAATGTGGCGAACCTGCCAGGGAAGAAAACAAAGAGTAATTGGCCACGGCGAATGGTGACGTTAGCCGCGGCTAAGTCTGAGAGGCAGATTTGAGAGTGTTCCAGAGGGTATTTGGCCGCGGCGAAAGGGGTATTTGGCCGCGGCTAAATGTAAAAAAACTTGTGAAGGCGTAAGGAGTTGAACCGAGAGTAATTGGCCGCGGCGCAAGTGAATTTAGCCGCAGCGAAAGTGCTCTATTTCTCATATTCACCTAGAAAACTTAGTTTCTCTTAAGGTAATGCTAAGGAATGATTTAGAAACACTTGTAAGAGGATTTTATGAGTTAGAAATGATGGATGGGAGAATCAAAGGCTCCTCATTAATAATTAAATTCACTCATGCATTTGAATAATTGTGGTTGTCTAGCTAATGATCCTAGCAACATTAAGGTTTCAAATTTCCTCACTTGTTCTCGATGTAATTAATTTTAATGACTTCAAAGCTTGGTATATGATTATTAATCATGTCCTTAACCTTAATTACTATAATTGGAAGTTAGGGTCGTTACACTTATCAAATATATCTTAACCAAGAAAATAAATGAAAGAGAAAAAGTGTAGGAAAAATAGAAAAGTCTTAGCCAAAATTCTAAATTATGCTTCCATGGATTCAAGCTTCTCCAAGGACTTCCTCCTAGCTAGCCTCAAGATGGATTAGAGTTTCATGGAATGTAGATGGTGGATGGGAATGAGAAGAGGATGGGATGGATGAATTAATGGTGCTCCCCGAAGGAGTGGAGTGGATGCTTCTATATATAGGCGAAAATTTGCTGAGAGTTTGAGGCGTGATTGGATGGAACTGTGCGAAGGGATCAGAGGCATGAATGAGTGAAAGAGACGTGCTGAATTGAAGCTTCCTTCTCTTAAAAATCACGTGCTCAGCTTCTTTGTTTTCATGCATTTTTCAGCGTCTTCTACATGCTCTTCTTCACGTCTCCTGCCCCTTTTTTTTATTCATGATTACTTATTTTATAAATATATGATGGGCCCCACTTCCTTTTTATATTGAATATAATATCAATATTCATGCAAGCATTCTCGCGTCCAGCTTCCTCTTCACATGAGCTGCCTCTCTCATGCAAAATCACATTGGCTTCAGCGTTTTTTTCTGCCCAGTTTATTCGTTCTGCTCGAGTTCAGCTCCTGCATATTCTTAGCTTCTTCTTTCTTAATTCTCCAGCTCGAGTTTCTTCTTTCCAGTGTGATATCCAGCTTCTCAGAACAGTAACCCTCAGGTCCAGCGTTGCTTCTTCTGCATCTTATCCCTCTCGTGCAGCTCATCCTTTTCTTACGTTTCTACATGCATTATCCATCTTATATTACTTTCCCAGCTACTGTTCCAGCTCTAAACTTCAGCATCTTCCAACTTCTTCTCTTTAATCAGCTCGAAGCTTCCACGTGATTTAGCTCTTTTCTCACGCTACTTTTTTTCATGTTGCTATCCAGTTCTGTTCAACTGCTTGCATTGTGTTTCTCGCCTCATGGATTGGTGTTTCATGCATATGTGTTGATGTTGAGTGAAGGGCTACTCATATGCTTCTTTAGTCATTCCTTTTTCTTCTTCAACCATTATTCTCATTCAAGCTGGTTGCCCATCAAAATTCTACACAAATGAATGGAAAATATTCAACAGAATTATCACAAAATTATTTAGAAGAATTTCATGCATTAAAACTCAATAAATTTGCCAATTAATTCATAAAGTGCGTAAATGACCAATGAAATCAATTTATATATAATTAAACCCTTAAAATCATATTCCATGATCAAAATGCCTAAGTTAAGAGGATTAAAGTGTATAAAAATCTTGCTTATCAAATTCTCCCACACTTAAACCTTTGCACTCCTGGGCAAAGCTCAAAATTGAAGATAAAAGAATGAATTGAAATACCCAGCTAGTAGAATGGTAGGTAGAAAATTAAAATGGAAAAGAAAGTGTAAAAATCACAAGCTAGAGAATGATCACATCTTTTCATCACTTTAACAGTCTAAACAACTTCACTTGCATCAAGAAATAAGCTCCATGGCACTTTCATTTGAAAAGAATGAATCAAAATGCATAGCCCTTTTTTGGATTGGTGTTTACTCTCAACTCACAAGCTAGAGAATACACACTAGAAATGAACAATTTAGGCTCAAATTCTCACCGGCTAATGGCTATCAACCAATTCATTGAAATCAAATTCATTGCCACTTTACTTGAATCAAGACACAAGATCTATTACTTATCATGTCTGGGTGAATCCAAGGTATAATCATCTCAACTTGTAACTTCCACAGGAAAATTTAGAGGAATTATGCTATTTTTCAAAAATTTTCTCAATTTTTTTTTTTCAAAATGAGGGCAAGATAGAATGGAATGAAATAGCTCTCCCCCCCACACTTAAATATTGCATTGTCCTCAATGCCAGCACACAATCCAGTGAACAGATGAAAGCACAATATAAAGAGAGTGAAAGGAGAGAATACAACCGGATGAGCTTGAATCTAAGATTTTAGAGTTGGCTTAGATTTCCTTGTAGCTGGTTAGCAACCTTTTATTACCTACAAAATAAAGACAAATAATAATGCAAAAAAAAAAACTACATCCTAAACTAAATAGAACTATATTAAATATTAACTAATCATACATATCAAAAATTAAAATTAAAACTACTTTATTCCTTCTTAGCTGAATAACTTTAACTCTAACCATTTTAAAGCATTTGGATTGATCATGCAGAGATGATTCATGGATTTCCTCAACCATCAGTAGTTTAGAAAAGTCAGATTCAGCAATTTCAGGAGCAAGAAAAGGAGGAAAATCATATTTAAGGCATTTAAAATTAAAGAAAGAAAATTTAAAATCAAAACTTTCTAAAAATTTATCAAAGCCAATAAAATCTACTAGACTCCCATCAGTAAGAGTCACTGCATCAACAGAAAATTTTAATTGCAATTTCTCATAGTCCTTCGAGTTCAAGGTAGACGTCAGTTGCTTTTTCTCAACCAAGAGAGTTTGTGGCTTGTTGGGAATTAACTCACCAACTTCGAGAATTTGTTCAGGACTCTCAACAAGAGAAATAGTATCTTCCCTGACCAAAGAGACATCAGTAGGCTCACAAGATTCTAAACAATTATCAATAACAAAATTCAGTGTCTTACTAGTATTGATAATAGCACAAGCATTAATAAGATTTTCAACATCAGGATTATCACTATGCATGCTCTCATCAATATTAGTATGATTAGGAGAATTAATTTTATTGACAGTTTCAGTGCAAGCAAAGGACTCTATGGATTCAACAGACTTATCAGACTCCAGAAACTCATTAATCTCAGCACACACAGGACATGTATGTATATCATCACATAGACATTCAAGAGTTGGGTCTGAATTATCAACAACAAGCTGCTCGACAATATTCTTATCACATGCTACATTCATTGTTTCATTAGTCATACCATCACAGGTTAGTGAGGAATCATGTTGATTAGCATATGTGAGGGACTCACTAGACTTAATGAAAGCATTAATTTGAGAGCATCTATCATATATAGTGGGTCCAACACACACACGATCAACAAAATCATTTAAATGATTTATGTCATATGATCCAGATGGTATGCTATCCCTAAACTCAGTAGATGCATCGTCAATAAACTTATCAACCAATTCCATACTAAGAACAGAATGATCATTATATTCTAGATCACCCCCACACTTATCCATTACCCTAGACTCAGTAGATTCATCATTAATAGATTCAGACATGAATTCATAACTACAATCACAGCTAGGGGTAGAATTTCCAAGTGCATCAGTACACAAGGATTTATGAACATCAATAAATGTGTTTCTTTTATTCAATGAATTACCACAATTAACCAAATCAGGGGATTCAATGATAATTTCCTCATCAACTTCCTCATTATGTAATTCAGAATCAACAACATTATATGCATCAGTATTTATAGTGCTATCATGCAAACTAGATTCAGTTTCAACCAGTTGCAAAGTATTAGAAGATGGAAGGATATTACCTGATGAATAGGACTCTTCCTCCTCTAAACATTCCCTTCTAATTTGCTCGTCAATTGATTCATTAGCACTTGAAGTCGATTGATTCATTTGAAATCCTGAATCCGTCATGAGGTTATCTGCCATTTGCTGGTCTAGGAGTTGCACCCGTTGGATCATTTGCTCCAATTGTTGGTTTTGAATAATACAGGCTTCTATTAGCTGCTCTTCCCAACTTGGTTCCCTTTGGACCTCTTGTTGCATATACCCCTCATGATGGTTGTAAGTTTCATACTTTGGCTCTTGCCTATGGAAGTTGTGGTATGGCTTATAATTTTGGTGGTAATTGGGGGGTACTCCATATGAATTGTGGTATGGTTGGTAGCATGGTTGCTGGGCTTGTTGGAATTGTTGGCTTCGTATTTGTCTTTCAAGAAGATCTTGAAGCATTAACATGGCATCATCCAACTTCTGAGAAATCCTATGCTCTACATCATATAAACCTTGATTAGAATAATATGGATCCATTTAAAGCAAAGAAAAATGAGAAGTTCAATTAGTTCAATGCAAGAACAATTCACTTAACGAATTATAATTTAATTTAATTTTAATTCAAGAAAATAAAATTCAAATGAAGCTAAGACTTACTTAACTATCAAAAACACTCCTAAACAGAGGTAAATGATGCAAAATAAATTCAAAAAAATAAAGAAATTAAATTCGAAAAATTTGAAAAATTCCTAAAAAATTCGAGAAAATACTAAAAAATTCGACGAAGTGCCTTAAACGTTGGAATTTGGCCAAAAAATGGTGCACCTAATAGCTTTTCTATTACTTTTGCTCAAAACACCAAAAAACCTTGGAAAACAAAGTTTGAGAATTTTCTGGGCATTTGAAACAAAAATTTCAGCAAATAGGACACTTGACGCGTAACACCGAAATCAGCCAATTCCAAGTTCAAAACAAAACAAGAATTAAACCAAAATAGAACAAAAATAGAGCTAAAACAATTAGAAAACTTTCTTCAAACAATTGAGAATCCAATTCCCCGGCAACGGCGCCAAATTTTGAGTGGATCGTCGCATAACCCTCAAAATAATACTAGGCTGATAAAATATGCAGTTAATGGCACAACCTAGGTCATCTCCCTTAGAATTGGCATTCAATGTTTAATTGAGTGTTCTAAATGTTAAAAGACTCTAAAATTTCCTAAATTAGGGGGTTTTGATTTAATTAAACTATCCTAAAACTAAATTGTATTAAAATTCCTAATTACTATCTAATTGGGTGAATTATGAATGAAAGATGGTCTTGTGACTAGCTTTGGATTCGTCCCTTGGTATCCACTATCCTTATCCTAATCTAATTGTGATTAATTCTGGCCTAAGAGTTCCTAATCATGTTCATAACAATTTATCTTGAGTAACCACGCAAGATTCAAGAAATTAACGATCTAATGTTGAATTGAGACCTCAACTCCGCATTAAACTGTTAATTCTTGTTTCTAAGATCAATGAACATCCAATTTAATTGATTAACTAATTGATTAACATCTGAATCATCCTAAATATTTAATTAACCAACTAAACATTAAGGAATCCTCAAATTAAACAATTACGCTCACTCATGTATTTTATCGAATACCTCCGAAGCATACATGGAATTCAGATAATATTGATGCCTAATGCAATCAATTAATCAACAAAAATTAATTCCTAATTAGTGTCTAACCAGCCACTAATTATAATTACACAAATTTCCTTATCAAATATATCTTAACTAAGAAAATACATGAAAGAGAAAAAGTGTAGGAAAAATAGAAAAGTCTTAGCCAAAATTCTAAATTATGCTTCCATGGATTCAAGCTTCTCCAAGGACTTCCTCCTAGCTAGCCTCAAGATGGATTAGAGTTTCATGGAATGTAGATGGTGGATGGGAATGAGAAGAGGATGGGATGGATGAATTAATAGTGCTCCCCGAAGGAGTGGAATGGATGCTTCTATATATAGGCGAGAATTTACTGAGAGTTTGAGGCGTGATTGGATGGAACTGTGCGAAGGGATCAGAGGCGTGAATGAGTGAAAGAGACGTGCTGAATTGAAGCTTCCTTCTCTTAAAAATCACATGCTCAGCTTCTTTGTTTTCATGCATTTTTCAGCGTCTTCTACATGCTCTTCTTCACGTCTCCTGCCCCTTTTTTTATTCATGATTACTTATTTTATAAATATATGATGGGCCCCACTTCCTTTTTATATTGAATATAATATCAATATTCATGCAAGCATTCTCGCGTCCAACTTCCTCTTCACATGAGCTGCCTCTCTCATGCAAAATCACATTGGCTTCAGCGTTTTTTTCTGCCCAGTTTATTCGTTCTGCTCGAGTTCAGCTCCTGCATATTCTTAGCTTCTTCTTTCTTAATTCTCCAGCTCGAGTTTCTTCTTTCCAGTGTGATATCCAGCTTCTCAGAACAGTAACCCTCAGGTCCAGCGTTGCTTCTTCTGCATCTTATCCCTCTCGTGCAGCTCATCCTTTTCTTATGTTTCTACATGCATTATCCATCTTATATTACTTTCCCAGCTACTGTTCCAGCTCTAAACTTCAGCATCTTCCAGCTTCTTCTCTTCAATCAGCTCGAAGCTTCCACGTGATTTAGCTCTTCTCTCACGCTACTTTTTTTCATGTTGCTGTCCAGTTCTGTTCAGCAGCTTGCATTGTGTTTCTCGCCTCATGGATTGGTGTTTCATGCATATGTGTTGATGTTGAGTGAAGGGCTACTCATATGCTTCTTTAGTCATTCCTTTTTCTTCTTTAACCATTATTCTCATTCAAGCTGGTTGCCCATCAAAATTCTGCACAAATGAATGGAAAATATTCAATAGAATTATCACAAAATTATTTAGAAGAATTTCATGCATTAAAACTCAATAAATTTGCCAATTAATTCATAAAGTGCGTAAATGACCAATGAAATCAATTTATATATAATTAAACCCTTAAAATCATATTCCATGATCAAAATGCCTAAGTTAAGAGGATTAAAGTGTGTAAAAATCTTGCTTATCAATGGTCCAACTCGCCGCAACGAGATTTGCAAAATTTGCCCAGTAGTTCCAGAAAGCAACTTAGCCGCGACGAGGAAGGTATGGGCCACAGCGTAAGTCCCCAAACTCACACTTTTAGCTTAGAAACCCTCATTTCTTCAATGATAATGCTAGGAAATGCTATAGGAATACTTGTGGGAGATTTTTTGTATGTTAAAACTGATGAATGGATGAATCATAAACCCCTCATGATAGTTTAATGTCTTTTATGTATTCTCACTTGTGTGGTTGTTAAGTGATGACCCCAACATCAAGGTTCAAATTTTCCTATATTTTTATAATTCAATGAATTGTAAAGTCTCCAAACCTTGATCATTAATTATTAATCTCGTATTTGACCATAAATATCATGTATAGAAGATAGGGTTGTCATAATTAACCTTAGATCGGGATATCACCAACTTAGATTCAAGGCTGATGATGTACCTAAAATTGCCTTTAGGACTCGATATGGTCATTATGAGTTCCTAGTTATGCCTTTTGAGTTAACCAATGCCCCTGCCATTTTCATAGATTACATGAACAGGATTTTTAGGCCCTATCTTGATCGATTTATGGTAGTGTTCATTGATGACATTCTTATCTACTCTAGAAGTAGTGAAGAACATGAATAGCATCTTAGGATAGTTCTTTAAACATTGAGAGAGAATCAATTATATGCTAAGTTGAGCAAGTGTGATTTTTGGTTGCAGGAGGTCAAATTCCTAGGTCATGTGATATTGGAACAAAAGGTAGCAGTAGATCCTAGCAAGGTAAAAGCGGCATTGAATTGGGAGACACCTAAAATAGTGATCGAAATCTGTAGCTTCTTAGGTCTAGTTAGCTACTATAGAAGATTCATTAAGGAATTTTCTCAGTTAGCCATGCCTTTGACAAAATTAACTAAGAAGGACCAACCATTTATGTGGGATGCCAAGTGTGAGAATGCCTTTTAGGAGCTTAAGGATAGGCTTACCACCACGCCTGTGTTAGTGATACTTGACCTTAAAGAGACATTCACAGTCTATAGTGATGCTTCTAAGAAGGGATTAGGGTGTGTTTTAATGCAACAAGGTAGGGTGATAGCCTATGCTTCTAGGCAACTTGGGCCTATGAGGAGAATTACCCTACTCATGACCTAGAGCTAGCGGTTGTAGTTTTTGCCCTTAAGATTTGGAGGCACTATCTCTATAATGCCCAATTTGAGGTGTATAGTGATCACAAAAGTTTGAAGTACTTGTTTGACCAAAATGAGTTAAACATGAGGCAAAGGAGGTGGATGGAATTTCTCAAGGACTATGATTTCTCCTTAAAGTGTCATCTAGGGAAGGCGAATGTAGTCGCCGATGCCTTGAGTAGGAAATCTATTCATATGGCAATAATGATGCTTAGGGAGCAAAGGTTGATTGAAGAGTGGAGAGATTTGAATTTATTAATTTCAATGAATTTTAGTAGCCTTCTTTGGGAGAATTAAAGATAGAAAATGACCTTAGGAAGAAGATTAAAGAGGCCCAAGAGCTAGATGCATATTAGGAAAGAATTAGAGAGCAACTGGGGAGTAGTGAGGTTAAAGATTGTGACCTATCCAAAAATGGTTTAGTGAGGACTAGGGTAGAGTATGCATACCCAAGGATGAAAAGTTGAGGAATATAGTGTTGTTGGAAGCTCATAAGAGTAGGTACACCATTCATCCGGATACTACTAAGATGTATAAGGATTTAAAGAAGAGCTTTTGGTGGCTTGGGATGAAGTCAAACATAGCAGAGTTTGTTACTAGATGTCTAGTTTGTCAGAGGATTAAGATTGAATGCCAATGACCCGCAGGTTTATTACACCCCTTAGAAATTCCAGAATGGAAATGGGATAGTATATCTATAAATTTTGTAATGGGTTTGCCTAAAACATCCTCAGGTTATGATGCTATTTGGGTGATTATGGATAGATTGATGAAGTCTACCCACTTTCTACCTATTAGGGCCATTTATCCTCTAGATAGACTATCTTAATTGTATATTCATGAAATTGTAAGATTACATGGTGTCTCTAATAGCATTGCGTTAGATAGAGACCCAAAGTTCACATCAAAATTTTGGCAGTCTCTACAAGAAGCTTTAGGTACTAGTCTTAACTTTAGCACTGCCTATCATCCTCAATCAAATGGACAGACTGAGAGGACCATCCAAACCCTCGAAGACATGCTTAAGGCTAGTGTACTAGAGTTAAAGAGGAGTTAGGATGTGTACTTGCCCTTAGCTGACTTTACTTATAATAATAGTTACCATTCCAATATCCAAATGGCACCATTTGAGGCACTTTATAGAAGAAAGTGTCAGTCACCCTTATGTTGGGTAGAACTTGGTGAGAGGAGTCTCTTAGGTCCAAACATAGTGGACTAAACCACTTGTCAAATAGAACTCATCAAAAAGAAGTTATTGGTCGCCCATAGTAGGCAAAATAGTTATGCTGATAAGAGAAGGAGACCCTTAGAATTTGAGGTAGAAGACCATGTATTCCTTAAGGCTACTCCGATGACAGGTGTAGGCCAGTCTATCAAGACAAGAAAGCTCATTCCTCATTATTTGGGTCCTTTCCAAATCCTTGAAAGGATAGGACCCGTGGCCTATAGAGTTGCTTTACCTCTAAACCCAATCAGATTGTATGATGTGTTCCATGTGTCCCAACTGAAAAAGTACCACTCGGACCCTTTACATGTCATTGAGGTTGAGAAAGTGCATCTACAAGATGATTTGTCTTATGTGGTTGAGCCAGAAAGGATTGTGGATGATGAATGCTAGTTTTATATACATGAATCCTCCTAATTTTGGCACTTTAATAAGTAAATATGGCTTAATGGATGTAATTGAATGGAATTTCATTTTAAATAGCCATTTTCTAAATTTTAGGAATTAATTTGCAAATTATTAGTTTTTAATGCTCAATTTTATCTCAAATAATTTTGTGAATATTCTTCCTATTATTTTTGTAGATTTTTTATGGCAATGGAATTGGAATGGAAGAATAAAATAGCATTTGAATAGGAGCAATGAGTTTTGAAGAAGAAGCAGGCTCCAACTCCCTTGTTTCTTTCATGGAAGACACATGCATAAGCTCACACAAGCTTCCATGCTCTATGTTACACCACAAAAACAAATGAAGAAGCAAACTCAAGCAAATGAATGAGAGAAAAAAATGTAAGAATGAAATGAAACTGTTGAACAAGAAGGAGGTTTATGTGATGAAGGCTTTAAACACCATGCAAAGTTGACGTGGAAGAGAAGAAGCTGAAGGATTAAATGAAGGAAACACGTAAGAAGCATGTCAATTAATGAATTAAGAATGAAGCAATGTCAGAACCTATGGTGTGCAATTAAAGATAAAGAAGGCACGTGAAATGAATAAAGAAACACATGAAAAGCTCCAGGAGCAGGGAGGATTCCAGTCATCGAAAGAAAATCACGTCACATTCACGCTACACTCCGTCATTCCATCGTCACATCATCATTCACTACATCCTTCATCCAGAGACTATCCACCACGCCGTATTCATTTTCATGCCATTTTTCTCAATTTTATCTCCACTCAAATGAAGTTTTAATCCACCTTATGGCTAGCTAGGAGGAAGACCCTTGGTGCAAGCTTGAATCCATGGATGAGCAACATATTTTTGGCTAAGATATTCTTATATTTTCTAGCACTTTTCTTCTCTTATATTATATTGGTTAAATTGTATTTGATTGGGAATTTGTGTAATTGTAATTAGTGGCTAGTTAGACACTAATTAGGATACTTTTTGTTGATTAATTGATTAGATTAAACAATAAATTTTACATTTTCTTTTAATTTCCCATGTATGCCATCAAGGTGTTTGATGAAATGCATGAGTGATATTATGTGCTTGATTGCTTGATTTGAGGATTCCTTAGTGTTTAGTTGATTAATTAAACAGCTTAGGGTGATGATTCAAAGGCTAATTAATCAATTAATCAATCAAATTGAGTGTTCATTGATCTTACAGGCAAGAATTGATGATTTAATATGGGATTGAGGTTTCAAGGCAATATTATATTGTTAACTCTTGATTCTTGCGTGGTAACTCAAGATACATTGTTATGAACACAATTAGGAACTCTTATGCTAAAATTAATCACAAATGAATTAGGATAAGGATAGTAGATACCAAGGGATAAATCCAAAGCTAGTCACAAGTCCCTCATTCAACCATAATTCGTGCAATTAGGTAGAGTTTAGGAACTTTATTTTAATTTCATTTTAGATAGTTTAATTAGATCAAAAACTCCCCTAAATTAGATAATTTTGGAATCCTTTAACACTTAGAAAAACTAATTAAACATTTAACTCCAATTCCAAGGGAGATGACCTAGGTTACACCATTAGCTATATATAATCCAATCTAGTTTTATTTTGAGAGTTGTGTGACACGACTTGTCAATGGACTCAAAAGTCAAACAGTTGTGTAATAAAGACATTCTCTTAGTAAAGGTAGTATGGAAGGACTAACTCTGGATGAAGCAACTTGGGAGACAGAAAAGGCAATGGGAAAGCATTATCCTGCATTATTTGAGTAACGTATGTCTAATTTTAAGGACAAAATTTCTAAAAGGAGGGGAGAATGCAAACCCCAAAATTAATTAAGGTATTAATCATGGACTTAGGTTAATTAAAAATAATTAATATAGGATAATTGGGTAAGTTATGTGAATGGGATTTATAGAAAGACAAATTATTAATGAGTTTAAGATTTAATTGGGTTAAAAACCTCATCTACGTCCAAATCAAATTAAATAGGCCATGGTTAGAAACTAATTGAAGCCCAATAATTTTAGGTGCAGACCCAAACTTTTATTATGAGACTTAGCCTAAGAGAGAGCACTTAGTGATGGCCCAATTCAATTTAATGAATTAGAGTCCTAAGACCCAACTTATATAAGCTCTTATAAATGGCCCAATAACCCTTATACAGACCCAAATCAATTGAGTTCTTCAAACTTCATTTAACCCAATTAAAATTCAGCAGCCCAACACATGAAAGCTTGCCCAACAAGGCTTAAATCTGAAACCCACTTGGAATTGGACCTTTGAGTCAGCTTATGACCCATATTAAACCCAACTTAAACCAAACTAAAACCCTAAACACATGCAGTCCCTCCACACTTTGCTGAAACACAAACGCAAGAGGTATTTTCGCACCTTGAGAGGGAGGCTAGGGTTCTAAGCAAGAAATCCACCATTTCTCACTTCTAAGCTCAAAATCAACCAATGTACGTGTTATATAACTTAATCCCTTTCTCTTTCTCTTCATTTTGGCCTGATTAGTTTTTTCATTTGAGCATTTTCACTATACCCGAAATTTGAAATGTGGTTGTTTGGGATTTTCTTGGTGAAATTTCGTAGGTTAGGACTAAGGGTGTCATTAGGTAAGTATAAACTTTTCATTTTGATGTATTTTCTATTAGTTTAAGACCCCCATAGTAGACTTATAGTATAAGCCTTAATTTTGTGTGAATTTTCCTATGGTTTGGAGTGATATTTTGATGTTTTTGGCCTAGAGAAGGAAAAACCAGAAATTAGAGGCTATTGGTGATTCGGTAGGAGTCCCTTAGATAACTATTAGTAATTTAATTCTTTTAGCATTGGGTTATTACCATAAATGATAAATGGGATAGTGATGGACTGATATAAAGTGATCATTTTCTGATATTGTGATTATAGAAGGATTTTGGTACTGTTGTTAGCTTCCCAACTTGTTTACAAGTGAGGTAACTGGGGTTCATGCTAATTCCATGCATATGTCTATTTTAATTTTTTATTTTCTGCATAATTATGATTTTGAAACTAAATGATTTGGTTGGCTATCTGTTATATGCGATTGGACCCTGTGAGTCCATGGTAGAGCTGTAGTGTGACTGCCACCCTTGCATGTGCTTCGATCGGGCACTAGGTTATGATCAAACCCCAGATGAACTGAGCCCTGGTTGTGCTCATTGGGGAGTGGGTGCCATGGACGGGCCTCTCCCAGTGTTATTGGCCTTTAACATATGGAATTGTGATTGCTAGTATGGGATAGTAATTATAGATAGCCTAATTATTTCATTTATGTATATGGTTGGTACATTTTCTGATGCCTATATGAAATCATGCATATATGTTAATTAAACGGGAATATATAAATGGAATTTGCCTTAGCTACTGAGATTTGCATCTCACCCTATTTTATGGGATCATACTTTCATGTGAAGGCTTTTCGGGTAAGGATAAGGGGAAGCAAGTGGATAAAAATCCATAAGCTCCAACCATGTGTGGAGAAGGCTACACTTAGACTAGTTTAATTAGAATAGATGCTAAATTTTGTATTCTTTTTTGTATAGCATCATCATGTAATTGTTGGGAATTATGGGAGGCACACAATGGAAACATTTAAAATTTTGATCCCAATTCCCACTAAGGATCCGTCAAAATTGCTTAAACCGAATAGGTTCAGAGAATTACCTTTTTCTGTCGATTGAGTTTGTTGTTTACTTTTGTTTAGATCACAGGAACTGACTACAGATCAACTCCCTCTACTGGTATCCACACGAACGGGGTTTAGCAACTCAAACGGTGTGCTAGCAGCCTGTCCGTACAATTTCGGACGACGTCGTATGCTGCCCCTCTCTCTAAGGATTTTAGAGGCAGCTCTAGCTATATATTTTCTGATATGGAAACCCCTATTTATAGACTAGAGTTTCAGATATATTTGATTAATCAAAATTAATTAAATATATCTATTAGTTTAAATTCAAATATATCTTATAGTTTAAATTTAAACTAACAATATCTAGAGCTTAATTTAAATTATCTGATTAATTTAAATTTAAATCTATCTGATAGAATCAAATTAAATTATCTGATTAGTTTAAATTTAAATCTATCTGATAGAATTAAATTTAAATCATCTGATTAGTTTTAAATTTAAATTTATCTGATAGAATCAAATTTAAATTATCTGATTAGTTTAAATTTAAATCTATCTAATAGAATTAAATTTAAATTATCTGATTAGTTTAAATTTAAATCTATCTAATAGAATCAAATTTAAATTAATTCATATATATAATATCAAATATAATATACATATATATATAATATATTTCAAATTTAATTATTTATATATATATAAATAATTCCTCCATCCTAGATATTCATTGAATCTAGACACATTTCTAATTCAATGAATGTGGACATTTTAGCCCGAGTTGGTCCGTTCTTGTGTGCGACCCTGCAAGCCCATATGATGTTAGCAGTGGGCCAACTACACTGTTTGACCCACAAATCACAAGCGGCCTTTAGCAAGACATTGTGACTACCCAAATCATATGGAATCGATGATCTGATGCAACCTATCTTATAACCCTATCATATTCCTTTTGTCACACGATATCTAGATCAAGTATGAGGCATAGAAATGTCATCCTCGATTTGCTCGATCATAACTTTCTCGATCTTCGAGCAGACTGATATAATGGAACCCTTTCCATCTGAACATGGCCATGCATTTCTCAGTCACACTTATCGAGGGGCCCAGAGATATCTCTCTATTAATTAGAGGCACAAATTCCATCTTGACCATTCATCTTCCTCTGCATGGATTCCATTATACTTGAACATAGTCTTTATAATCACCCGGTCAAAGGTGACATTAGACTATGCCAAACTACAGTGTCCTTCATGTAGGAATCTATGGTGATCTCAGGTCCAAGAGATCAATGACACGGTTATATATGAGATAAGCTTATGACCTAATCCATATAGCTTATCTCATGATGGGTCTATCTAGTGTCCTGTTCTCTAACATAAGCCTATGATTTTGATTTATATCATCATGCATGATTAACACTTAATCAATCAAAATCATACTAATCTTAATTCATCGTTGTTCCCACAAGGATGATTGATTAGGGACATTTTGGATAATTTAAAAAATAATTTATCCATGGATATTATTATATGTAAACATGCAAATAATATAATAATGTAATAAAAGGAAAACTCTTATTTCGTAATAAAAATAATGTTCGCAATACAATGATTAGCCTAAGACACAATCTCTAACAGTAATCATGTTCCCAAGTGTAGGTGTTTGTATTTTGATTACTTGGAATGTATCTATTGAGGAGTTAGGCCCCATTTTAGCTGGTATGGGTTCTATGAACTTATAACGTCTGTTATGAACTTTGTTAAACTTATGATATGGTTTACCATTTGGGAAATGCAATTATGTGATACATTGGATGTAGACCTGAATTAGTGATGCATGAAATCTTTAATGGAATATATGTTTGAATGATAATTGTTAGTAGCTTATGAAATTCTACTATTATTAATGAACTTATTGACATAGGGTAGTTGGAGGTGTAGAAATTAACACTTAAGCCTTGAATTAGTAATAATAGATTAATTAGGTAAATTAGGCTAACGAAAAGTATTAGAGCCCCACAAATTAAGGTAGAATGGCCCAAGGTGTCATTGGAGGGAGAGTGGAGAGTATGAGACAAGATTTTAAAAGTTGTAGATCAGAAGGCATTTCGTTATGGCCAATAGAGGCGAAGTTGCCCATAAAGAGTACCAGAGAGCAATTTGTTGTGGCGAGAAGTGGAATTAGCTATGGCAAAATGTGAGAGGCCAAACTGGAAGTCATCTAGAGGATGATTTGCCATGACTAAATGGGAATTGGACACAGTGAACTTTTGTGAAAATGTGTCAGGCATTCCAAAAAGGAATTAGCCGTGACAAAAGGGGGAATTAGTTGTGGCCAATAGTGAGAGGTGAGTAAGGTAGGTTTCAGAAGGTGCTTTCGCTGCGGTGCCATTTATGCTCGTCGTGGCAAAGATAACCACAGTGAAGATAGCTGCGGCAAAACCTGTGAAAATATAAGGGTGAACCCAAAAATAATTGGCTATGGCGTAAAGACATTTAGCCACGACTAATGATCCTAAACACTCATTCTAATCTATAAACCTTGGTCTTTCCTATGGCAACCTCAAAGGATGGCTTAGAAACACTAGTAGAGGATTCTTATGAGTTAAAATTAATGGGTAATAGAATCAAAGGCTTATAAATGACTATTTATTTCTCTTGTGTACATGAATGCTTATAATTATTTGGTTGATGACTCTAATAACATTAAGGTTCAAATTTCCCTGTATTTTTCAAATGTAATTAGTCATAACGTCTTGTAACCTTGATTTATGGTTATTAATCACATATTTAACCTTAATTACCATTATTAGATGTTAGGGTCATCACAACAATCTAGTGTGGCATTATTTACAGACATTCAGTTAATGCCAATGATCACATCAATATCAATAAGGGGCATACAAATCAAATTAAAGATGGTAAGGCAATGATTAAACTAGATCACACAATTCAAACAAGCATGGGAGGTAATGGCTCGGTTTCTTGTGGGGATGGATACATGTAAGTCATATGATAGTATATACATACTTAGACCCAACCTTTTAGCACAGCCATATGATATGAAAGAATGGCTAGCACCCGAATCAAATAATGCAGTTATAGAAAAATCATTTATTCTAATAGTACCTTAGATTAGACTCGGGGACTAGCTAGCCTCCTGCTATGACAAGGTAAAGACTCTACCCTGGGTTTGAGGTCTAGGAGCAAGAGCCATCTCCCTTTGTTGTGCAAACTATGGAGGAGTCTGGGTGCAATCCCTAGTTATATGTCTTAGCCTACCACACTAGAAGCATACATTCTACCTTGCATAACATGGTCTGGTTCCATGGTTCTTGCCACACTGGGGACATGTCATGGGTGCAGAGCAACCTCTATTGGACTGAGTTCTCCATTTCTTGCCTCTTCAGCTCTACTGGCTTTTGCCACCTTTCTTACTAGTAACTGCAGCCTATGATCCCTCTCTAGGTCTCTTGGGCTCAAGGAGGGGTGGTCTGGCACTAGAGATAGGCTGCATTGTTCTAAGGTTCGCCTCCGTCACTCTGCATATCTTGTTCGTAATTTAGGGACACGCTGCGAAAAATTAAAATTCTGAATCCCTTCCTATGGATCCATCAATGTCGTTTAAATTGAGTAGATCTAAAATTATTTACCTTTTTCTGTTAGATCTCAAGAATTGATCTTAAGATCTGCTACTTCTACTGGTATCCATATGAATGATTGCTTAACTCGAACGACGTGCTAACGCCTCTAACCAATGTTCTTACATGTTCTTGATAGAGAAGACACTCTCCTCTTTTCTCTCTAAGTGGTCGTACGGTGTCCGTATAGTGTCTGTCCACCATCCATGTGCTTTCTCTCTCTAGGGTTTTTTCTTTTGTTTTGTCATTCTAAGAAACCCAAGACTCTTCCTTTTTTATTATAAAGATATCTTTCTAGGGTTTCAGATATATTTGATTAATTTAAAATACATTATTTTAAATCAAATCAAATTTGAATTAAATAGATTAGTTTAAATTTTAGTCTATCTAAAAGATTAAATTTAATTAATTATTTAATCTAAATCTAGAACTAAATTCAAATTTAATTTATCTCATAAATTAAATTTAAATTATCATATTAGTTTAAATTTAAATCTATCATATAGATTTGAATTTAAAACTAATTGATTTAAATTAATTAAAGGATATATATATTTTTTGAAATATATATATTTTGAATTTTATAAATTATATATATATCAAATATATATTTATTTATAAAATTCTTCCATCCTAGATTGAACGTGACATTCAAGGTAGGAATGTCATTTCCAATAAGTAGGATGTCATCAATATAAAGCACTAGAAATATAACTATGCTCCCACTAACTTTTTTGTAAACACAAGGTTCATCGATATTTTGGATAAATCCAAAATCTTTGACTACTTTGTAAAAGTGATGATTCCAACTCTGAGATGCTTGCTTCAACCCATAAATGGATTTTTGAAGCTTGTAAACCTTCCTAGAATCCTTTAGATATACAAAATCTTTAGGTTGTGTCATGTACACATCCTCAAGCAGCTTCCCATTAAGAAATGCTGTTTTGATGTCCATCTACCAGATCTCATAATCATAATACACTGCAATGGTAAGAAGGATCCTGATTGATTTAATTATGGTGACTGGCGAAAAGGTTTCATCATAGTTTATACCATGGGTTTGTTTGAATTCTTTTGCAACCAATCGTGCTTTGAAGGTATGCACTTGGCCATCCATATCGATTTTCTTCTTAAAACCCATTTGCACCTAATGGTTTTTAACCTTCAGGTGGGTCAATCAAGGTCTATACCCGATTATCATATATGGATTTCATCTCAGACTTCATGGCTTCTAGCCATGTCTCAGAGTCTGATCCTACTATAACTTCTTGATAGGTAGTTAGCTCATCTTGATCAACAAGTAACACATCACGACTTTTAGTTAAAAGAAATCCATATCTTTAAGGCTAATGTCATGTCCTATTAGACCTTCGTGGGCCTTGTGTTACTTGAGTAGGCTCAACAACTTGTTGTAAGTCTTCTCATATTTCCATCTCTGGCTCAATGCGATTTTATGGCTCTCGAACTTTTTTTAGATGTATCATACTCCCACTGGTTTTTTTAGAGATAAATTCTCTTTCTAAAATGATACCATTTTGAGTAATAAATAGTTTATTCTTATTAGAATTGTAGAAGTAGTATCCTTTAGTTTTCTTAGGATACCCCACAAAAAGGCATTTTATAGATTTGGGTGCTAACTTATCTGAGGCTTGTTGCTTAACATATGCCTTGCATCCCCAAATCTTGAGAAAAGCTAAATTGGGCTTCTTTCGAATCCATATCTCATATGGGGTCTTTTTAACTGCCTTAGATGGGACAAGGTTTAGTGTGAACGCATCTATTTCTAATGCATAGCCCCAAAAGGATGGTAGAAGATCTATTTGACTCATCATAGATCAAATCATATCTAATAGTGTTCAATTCCTTTAGAAACACCATTCTAATGTAGTGTTCTTGGTGGGGTCAATTGTGAGATAATTCCATAATTTCTAAGATGGTCAATAAATTCTTAGCTCAAATATTCACCACCTCGATTAGATCGAAGTGCTTTAATAGATTTGCCAAGTTGATTTTGTACCTCATTTTGGAAGGTTTTGAACATTTCAAAAGATTCAGATTTGTGTCTCATTAAATAGATATATCCATATTTGCTATAGTCATCTATAAAAGTAATGAAGTACAAGTGACCACCTCTGGTAGCGATACTTATTGGACCACATACATCGGTATGTATTAAGCCTAATAGGTTAGTGGCCCTCTCACTATGCCTAGTAAAAGGTGCTTTAGTTATCTTTCCTAATAAACAAGATTCGTAAGTGTCAAATAATTCAAAATCAAATGAGTTTAGTAGTCTATCTTGATGGAGCTTTGAAATACATTTCTCATTTATATGACCTAGATGATAGTGCCATAGGTAAGTCAGATTCAAATCGTTTGACTTGATCCTCTTGGTAGTTACATCATAGATATTTTCATTATTGGGAATTTCAAGGTTTAAGTAATAATGACCACCATGCAAATCACCATCCGCATAAAAGATGTCATTAAAATAAATAGAACATTTATTATTCCTAATAACCGAAGTAAAACCTTCCTTATCTAAATAAGAAAGTGAAACAATGTTTCTACTAAAAACAGGAATATAATAGTAATTGTTCAAAACTAATAAAAGCCCACTAGGCAAAACTAATTCATAAGTGCCTACGACCAAAACAGCAACTCTTGCTTTGTTTCTAACTTGTAGGTCTATTTCGCCCTTTTTTAGCTTCCTGCTCTTTTTAAGACCCTACACATTTGTATAAATGTGAGTTCCATATGCAATATCTAATACCCATGTAGAAGAAATAGAAAGATTAATTTCTATAACATAAATACCTGAAGTAATAGCCTTGTTATTCTTCTTATTCTTTAGATCTTCCAGGAAGAGCTTGCAGTTTCTCTTCCAATGACTGGGTTCATTGCAAAAGAAACAAAGTCCTTCCTTGGGAGGCTTTGCCTTCTTGGCTTCAAGCTTAGATTTGGGCTTGGGGTTGTTTTGGTCCTTGCACTTATTGTCTGGGCCCTTTCCCTTGCTTTTGCCTTTCTTTTTCATTCCTTTTCCTTTCTGAACAATTAAAAAAGTTCTTGGCTTTTTATTGATATTTTGCTCAGTAGTTTTAAGCATCAAATGTAGTTCAGAAATTGATTTCTCTCATGTTGTTCATATTATAGTTTATGAAAAATTGGTTATAACTTTCTAGGAATGAGTTTAAGATCAAATCTATAGCTAACTCCTAGCTCATGGGAAATCCGAGCCTTTCAAGGTAATCAATGTAGCCTTTCATCTTTAAGACATGAGCACTAACTGATGCACTTTCAGCCATTTTGCAAGAATGTAAGGCCTTGGTAGTTTCATACCTTTCTTGCCTCACCTATTGTTGGAACATTTCCTTGAGATGCACAATGTAACATCATATATTTCTAGCTTGCTTCCTATCATTTCTAAGTCTCACATTATGAATTGCACAAAGGGAATGGAAAAAATGGCATTAAAATAATGCCTTATTTAGTGTTACGTTATGTATGAAAATTCCATTCGGTGTCACATGGACCATAGGATCTCATACATTATATTCTCATATTTAATTACATGAATATAACTCATTTGCATCACCAAAATTGGCCTACAACCCATGGAAATCAAAGGGGAGCATCAAACTCACACTTATATTTTCTGCTAGAACTTTGTCAATTTTGTCACCAACTTTGTAATTAATTCCAAAAAAATAGAAATCAAGAATACTATGGTATTCTGAAAAGCTACATATGTCTACTTTATGCTAAAAATATTTTCAAGCCATGAAACATAACACAGAAGATGTTTGACATGTGAAAAGGTGCAAAGGTTCGGACAGCTACTGGTATTGATGCAAGTGTCTGTTATAAACTTCAAAAATGTTCAATTAATTCCAAAAAAATCCAATACATGAAAATAATACCAATTTGAAAATATATGGATGTTATATTTATGTTAAAAATAGATTTAAGTTAAAACAAACAAGTTTATCCACCAAAATTCAATGGAACAATGACTCAGGTCGTGTTGCACTACTGTTGCTATTCCAGAAATTAAAAAATTTATATCTCTTAGCTCAGACTTCCAAATGAGGTGTTTCTAGTTGCTACAAGTCACTGTGAATGTATAGTTTCTGCCAATAAAATTTAGTAGCCATTAGACCACATTTTCCCCTCAGATGACACAATTACACAACTGACCAAATGAAGAGTACTAGTGCAAATCTGAATTTTCTGATACCAATGTGAAAAATCATAGGAAATTACACAGACCTCCAAATGACATGGTCTTTAGCTTTGAAAAATGATCTAGGCAAGATCAAATTGCATGCAAAATTTCAAGTCAAGAAGAGGTCATTTGGTCAGACTTTGCTATAGCTCAAGTTATGGCACTTTTGGTGCCAACAAGAGGGCAAATTTAGTCCAAATGAGCTCAACATTGCTCCACATACATTTGTGCAACTTAGAAAGCATAAATAAGTCTCTCATAAGGCCTAAACTATCATGCAACTCCCATAATCATACATGCATAAGTGAGTTCCCAAGGGATCAAATTGCACATTTCTATTCATTTAACTCTATTCTTGATTCATACACTAACCTTAAATATTTTTACACTTGTTCAAAGTGTCATGGCTCAAAAATAACATATATATATATACTTTGACATTCTAGTACATTAAAACTAGCAAAATTTGTCTAGAGATGGATATTTAAGCTCTTTGGCCTCCATTCTTTGGATCTTGAACTCCACCTATATCATATAAGATGAGAGAAAGGAGGGGGTGAGATTCATTGAATCTCAATAGCTTATACACCTATTCAAGCACATTTTTAAGGCATACAACATGTTAAAGGTACAAGTAAGCCACTACTCAATCGATGAAGCATTCAATTTCCACATTTTTATGTCACAAACACATGTCAAGCATAAGAATGAACTCTAGGGACTTTTGGTTTGCCTCATCCCATTTCTAGGACTTTTAGATTGTCTCACTCTTGGTTTTAGGGACTTTTAACTTAGCCTCACCCATCCAAGGGACTCTTGGCTTTGTCTCACCCATGCCATGAGACTTTGGGCATCTCCTCACCTACATTAAGGGACTTTTGGCACTACCTCACCCTTATGAGCCATTTCTATAATTCAAAGACATTCAAGAAGGCATATTGGTACCAAAATAGCAACATAACATCAAGTGGCATGTCTGAAACATATAAATATGCACACAAGCACACAATGACACATATGCAACAAGAAAATGCAACAAGAGAAGGTGGAGAGCTACCTTGGTGCAATTTCAAGCTTTACTTTGTTTGCTCTTTCTCCTTTTTGGTTCCACAAATACAATGAGGTGAGGTTAGATTTCCTTGGTGTATTCACAATAAATAACACTCAATTATACTTTTGGAACAAGCTATGACATCCAACTCACTCTTAAGGACACACTTTGTTCTAAATGGTTCCATTAATGACCTAATGAAGTAACTACCATAATTAACATTCTTGGTTCCATTCTCTTACCATATTTAGGTCTCTTAGCCTCATTTAAGGTCCTTGAAGCCATCATATACTCACTTTTACAAACCTAGGTCTATGTTGCTTCATAAGATTACATTATGGAAGCCATTGCCTCATCTCCCATCCTAAGGCTTCTAAATTTTTTTCCAAGAGTTTCTCCTATCTTCTTTTATCATATAAAATCCCAAATCAAGCTTGAAACTATTTAAAACATCCCGTAGCTATCTCTAAGAGTCTTGGCTGAAATATGCTTCCATTAAGGACCTATAGAATTTGGAATTTTTCCTTAATGGATGGGGCACTTGGGAGGCTCCCTAGGAGTCTTAGAAACTCAAAAAAAATACTCACATATGATGGGGATTCTTGAATCAACCCAGATTTTAGATTATGTTCAAAAATCCTACACTTTTCCAACTTGAATTTTATTAGCTTTTCATGCATTTCTTTGGTGTATTCCATCTTCCCATTGCCTAGTTTGATGAATTCTTTTGGATTATAAAATAGAAACTTTTCCCTCTTCATGGTTCTATTTTAGGCATCCCACCATGGAAGAGGAGAAGGAGAACAAGAAGCAACAAAGGAGGAGAAACTACCTTGCAACCAAGCTTCCTTTAAGAGTCCTTTCTCTTCCCACTTCTTTCTCCTTGAATTTCAAATTTCTCTCTTTTGGTCTGACCTCAAACTAGCATCAAAAATTTCATTAAAATCATAAAAAGATAAAGTAAGAAGAGGAGGATGAAGTTTCAAGAGGAAGAAGTATCAAAATCCTACTCTTTCTCACCTTTTGCCTTGCTTTCTTCCTCCACAAATCCCTCTCTTTTGTATGCCTAAGGAGCTGTGAGTTTTCTCTGAAATTGAGCAGAAGAAAGTTGGTTTAGGGAGGGAGAGGATGAATGTGGACTTTAAAGTGGAATTTAAAAGCTTCCTTTTAAAAATTGTCTATATTTTTGCCCTTCCATAATGGCATTTCCGGTTTGGCTTAGTTTTAGCTCTTTTTTTAGAACCGTCTTTTCCATCATAAAATTTAGGTTCCTAATTTAATAAAATACCTTCATGTGTTCCAGATCTCTCTAAAGTTATGGGATCATGGTGACTAGCATTAAGCATCCTACATCCACAGAGTCATTAAGATGCTTAGTGTGGGCATCCTTTTGGGCTCTTGGAGCGTTGGCTGCAGGCTTTTCAAGAATGGGTTGATCTAGGACATATGACTTCATCTCTCCTACTTAAGTACAATTCTCAAGTTCCTAAACTAGTCAAGAAAGTTGGTCCCATTTAGTTTGTCATTCTCAAGGATGGATCGCAATAATAGTGTAGCAGAATTATTTGTCGACATTTTCTACAATAAAAATATGCAAAGTCAAGTTAATAATCTCCCACTAAAAATTAACCTTTAATTTAATTTAGCAAGCTAAGACCCATATTTCACTCAATTGTAAGTCCTCTTTGGAAAGATGCTTAAAATTAAGTTATTTAGGTAGGTAACTTGTTTACTAATTACATCACATGTAACTCTTAGATCTTTATGGGATTCTATCATCATATGATCTGGCATGTTTAATCCCATCTAATGCCTTGAGACCTAAAATTGTTTTAATAGTCCCAATTAAGTCAAATCATTATGAACCTTATGAGTATCACCATTACCCAAGCTGCCTCACTAAGATAACCTAAGTGTATCCACTTTGATGGAACATACACTTAGGCGATTAAAGCCTTGATAGGTGTTCATAAATGGGTGGTATATCAACTTAAAATTTGATTTGAGGGATTTTATCATTATTATTTCATTGTGATTCAAATATTTAATCATTGCATAATAATATACTACGATGAGATCTCATATATACATACGATCTCATCATGAAGTATAAAATAAATGTGTCACAATATGGCCCATCTAACCTATCTCCTCCCAAGCCAATGAGAGGATTCTTGTAATACCCCCCTATATAACGCCTTTTCTACTACTGATGCCTCATATAGGACTTAGAAGAGCCATTGGAAAATTGAACTGATGAAAATTTTCTTCCCCAACATATGTTGTCTGAACTTGCTCATACGATTTTACTATTCATTTGGTCATTCCCATAATATTGTTTGACTTTGAAAACAATCAATTAATTATAGAAAAATCGTATGAGGTTGGTTCAAGGCTTTAATTCAAGCTCTCTAAGTCCTTTACAAGGGAAAAATACTTACTCAACAGAATACATATGAATTCTTATAAAAATGTTCTTACAAAAATCGAATGATTTTTACCCCTCCTTCAACATATTATTATATTTATATTGATTTGTCCTTACATGAGTACATGTATCTTTGCATTCTAGGCACGCTAGCCATATTCTCTTTACTTAAGAGTTGAGTATATACATGGCTCTCTATTACATACCTGAGTACCTTACAACACCACAGCATAACTTATACATACAAGAATTCAAGATACTTAATTACATAACCAAAATGTGATACATAAAAGCAAAATCCTCGGTTTATGCCTCCACACCTTTTGCCCTTTCTTTGCCTGAGCTCAGACCTAATATAAGTTATGTTTGGGGTGAGATTATGAAATCTCAGTAGTAGTAAACCAATCTCATCCACAAGCTAGCATGTAAGTACATAACATAATGCCAATCAAGATATCACATACTACATAGTGATGCAAGGAAGTTCATATAAGGACAAGCAATATCCTAGCATACATGTCTCATCTATAGCATAAATGAAATTTAGTATAACATAATCCTCATCATTATACCAACACATAAGCTTAAAGAAAGAGAAAGGAAAACTACTACCTTAGAAATTTTGCTCCTTAAGCTTTAGGACTTGGCCCACTTACTCTTGGAGTTTCCAAACAATTATCAAACCCTATAATCATAATGATAATTCATTACAATTAAAACATGGACCCAAAATTCTAAAGTAATATAGCCCTTTTTAACTTAATAGGACCATTGGAATTGAAAAATCTAACTTCCCTTCCGCTTGACTATGGCCGAATAGTATGTATTTCTTGGCCAAAATTTAACAATTTTATTCCATGAGTTTTGGGGGCTTTCTTATAGATATTCCTAACTAAAAGCACCCTTTTGAATCCATTAGAAAGGATAAAATTAGAAAATTCCAACCCCAACAACATGTTTTGTCATAACATAAGCTAGCTCTGTTTTAGGTCTGAAAGTGAGTTTCTTTGGTTCTAAAAATTCCATAGCCTCTTCCTTTATCTTTTAGGGCATGAAATTTGGTATACATGACTTTAAGACATTAAGAAAACACCATAAACATTTTGGGAAAATTCGGACAGCATCTCCCCAACATTTTCATTATCCCAAAAATTTACAAGCTTTGTGTTTTTCAAGGCTCCAACAAACAACAAAATGGATGAGCTCATGTGCCCTCCATAGCCAATATATAGACTCCATTCCTAGGCCTTCATATTCAACATATAAACTCAATTTCTAATGATCCATATTCTGTCCAAAAGTGACTCATAACTAGGGTTTAACAAAACTAACTTAAAACATGTGATTTTCAAGTGCAAGGTGGAGAAAACTTACTCTTTAAGCTTAATCCTTGCTTCCTTTACTTTTCTCACTCTAAAATACTTTCTCTTCCCACTTAGAGCAACATTCCACCTGGAAGAAAAGATGAATAAGCAGCTACCCTTTGGAGAAAATGGTTAGAGGATGGAGAAGATAAAGAAATTTGGTGAAGAATGGTGGTAGTTTTGCTTGGTTTCACTTCTTCTCCCACTTTTTCTCCCTCTCTCTCTCTCTCTTCATGGTTTTCTTTCTTTCTCCCTTGTGTGTGGCATGAAAATAGTGGAATGGAGGTGAAGAAGATGAATCTAATGAAGTTGAATGGTCAAACTAAATTTGGACCCTTGGATTAACCTTTTCAAGATTAAATCTTAACCTTCCATTCCTTTTTCTTTTGCTTTTCTAATTTCATAACTAAATATCTTTTTCCAAAAATTCTTGGCCACACACTTGGAAGCCTTTTCTTAGCCCTTAAGTCATGGTTAGTAACCATGGTAATTTCCTTAACTCAACCATGGTCAACTTTTAACTTAACCATAATTAGTTCTTTAAAACAACTAAAATCCTTTTCCTCTTTCCTTTTTCTTCTCTTTTTTTTAATATTTATATTTGGGTTTCATCTTCTTTAAAACCCTAATTATATCTTCTCTTCTCTTTTGGACCTTTAGAATCAGCTATTGGGCCTTACAACTGTCTAAAAATCGGTATTCGGGTCCGACTAAGGTTTTACAGTACAATGCCTACCTTTAGACTTTCTACAATTTATAAATATGATTTCCTCTACTTTCTGGCCATATTGAGCTTTAAACATAGAGAAGGGGCCCTTAACCTTAATCCTCATAAATTTTGGTGTCAATCGGACACCCGGGTCTTATAGGTGTAATTTTTACCATTCTGTATTATGATTGTGTTATAAAATTTTTATTTACTACAATTTAGTCCCTTAAACTCTTTCAGGGTTTCTTAACCCTTTAGCTATTTTTATTTTTGTAGTTGTTATTACTTCTTTTTTCTATTTTGCTCATAATTATTGATCGGGCTAACCAGATGCTGGACCAGATCCCACCCGGCCATCTGGATAACTTGGCCTTATTGGACCCGTCTCATCAAATGGAGTTTAACCATAAGTCACAGATTTTTGAGATTCTTACCCGATTTTCTGATATTCATGCCTAAAGCCACGAATATAGGGTGTTCCCTAAACTTTCGGGCAATTTATATATCTTGCCCTACTCATAATTTTTTCTTTGCATTTTGGTCCCTGCCTCCTTCATACTTGACTTTGGAGGCTCTTCGAGACCTTTTTTTGATCTTTTTTTTTTCATCTATTTTAGCCCCAATTTTAAGGCACTTCTAACCTTGACTTATCATTATTGGCAGTCTAAAAGATTATTCTAATTTGATTATACCTTAATTTACTCTATTTGGGGGACTTCTTTTTGTATCCGGTGAATTTCGTATGTTGATGGAGAAACCATATGTTACGTTTCTCGTGTTTCTTTACATTTTCCTAGATTTTTAGAAAACCAAATGTTACAATTCTTCTAAGAGAAACCTCAACTGAACATTCGAAGGGAGTGAGATAAGAAAAGAATGTACATCCAGAATAAATAGAGAGAGGCATGACATGTAGGCCCTATTTTAAAATTACAAACCATAAAAACCTAGGGCCATATTATGCACCATACCCATCCAATTCAAACAAACATAATTCATATACAAAGTTACAAACATCTCATCTCATAAGAAAGGTTGTAAGCATTATGATTTTAGTGTTAAATCATATTAGGTTGTGTTAAGATTAGAAAGCCACAGCGGTCCTGCTAATCGATTAGTAGACAGGGTCAAAGGGCAGCGCCCCTTGCGGGGTGGGGTGGAGCCCTACGATATTTTGAATTTTTCACTCTTTTGAATGAGCTGCTTCCTTAAGAAAAACCCTGAGGATCTATAAGTCACATTGAAAAACAAATCCATCCACCAAACACATTTCACATACACAAATTCGAACCAATCTATATCACATAATCAAATGAGAAATGTGCATATAACGGATTCAAAATTCTATCCGTCAAAATTGCATATCACATACATACATGACAAATTCATCAAAAACCATGTATCACATACATTACAAATTTAAATCCTATCATCAAACATGAATCATATACTTATAACACAGATTCACATATATCATATATACATATCTGAGATTCATGCATCACATACATATATTACATATTTAAATATATCCGTTGAACACATATCATATATAACATATATCACAGCCTTATTAAACTTGTAAATCACATAATCCATCAAACATCAAACATGTATCACATATTCAAATAATCTTATCAGCGCATCTGGTTTCTTCATCATATGCAAATCATAGATTTGGAATTAGATTTACATGTACATATATATATGATATGGATTTGTTCGTTCATGTCAGGAAAGCATGTTCGCAACATATGATCAACGCGTATAAAATGAAAATAGATTCAATAAACAAATTTGATAATCTGATTAACATGTTATATACAAAAACAAAAACAGACTTGTTAAACAAATTTGTAACATTCACATTTGAATTGAACAATTTATAGTCCAAATTGAACAGATTTAGAATCAAATTCTAGATCAAATTGGAATTAGTTTGTAATTCACACACATATGTTGCACATATTATTGAATTGAAGAGTTCAAATATCACTTACATGAAATTATATTTAAAATCGATTTGAACGTCCATAGGTCTTAAACATATATCATATATATAAGTATCATATTTAGAATCGATTCACATATAAAACATGTATGAACACCATATTCAAAAACTAATCATGTAAACCCTAGGTTTGCATACTTATATCACATTGCGACATATTACATCACATATGGGTGCGAGATCACAATAAAGGCAAAAATTCATAGAACTTCACACAAAAACTCAATTTAAACAATAATTGACATGGCTCTGATACCACTGTTAGGAATTCCGGGACACATAGCAAAAAATTAAAATTTATAAACCTCGAATCCTTTCCCATGGATCTATCAATGTTGATTAAATCGAGTAGTTCTAGAAATATTTACCTTTGTTACATGATACTTCTTTCACTGTCGAATCTCAAGAACTGATCTTCAAATCTGCTCCCTCTACCAGTATCCACACGAACGATTGCTTAACTCGAATGGCGTGCTAGTGCCTCTGACCAACATCCGTACACATTTTTGTTAGAGAAGACACTATCCTTTTTCTCTCTCTAGGCATCCGTACTGTGTCAGTACACTTTCTTTCTCTAGGTTTTTTTTTTCTTTTGTCTCTCAGAGTTATGTTTTCTCTGTCGTTCTAAGAAACCCTAGCCTTGTTTTTTTTATAGAGGTATCTCATTAGGGTTTTAGATATATTTGATTAACTTAAAATACATTATTTTAAATCAAATTAAATCTTAATTAAATAAATTAGTTTAAATTTAAGTCTATCTAATAGATGAAATTTAACCAATTATTTAATCTAAATCTAGAACTAAATTCAAATTTAATTTATCTCATAAATTAAATTTAAAACTAATTTATTTAAATTAATTAAAGGATATATATATATCAAACATATAAATATATATATGTTTTAAATTTTATAAACTATATATATATATTAAATATATT
The DNA here is from genome assembly GCA_026724425.1 of Erythrophleum ivorense. Lineage (NCBI taxonomy): Eukaryota > Viridiplantae > Streptophyta > Magnoliopsida > Fabales > Fabaceae > Erythrophleum > Erythrophleum ivorense. Next base: position 32,291,017 of record JAIUCV010000007.1, on the reverse strand, counting down.
TATTTATTTATAAAATTCTTCCACCCTAGATTTGAACATGACGTTCATTGAATTTAGATGCAATTTCAGATTTAATGAATTTGGACATTCTAGCTCGAGTTAACTCATTCTTGTGTGCAATCCTGTAGACCCATATGATATTGGCAGTAGGCTAATGACTCTATTTGAGCCATAAGTCACAAACAGCTTCTAGTAAGACATTGTGACTACCCAAATCATATAGAGATCGGTGATCCGATGCAACCTAGTATATAACCCTATTGTAACATCCGGTCCCTCCGTAAACGTGAGAAACGCAATGTTCGGTTTCTCCGTAAATGTCAAAAATGAGCCAAATATGAAAGGAAGTCCCCAAAATAGAAGGAATTGGGGCTAAATAAAATTATGAAAAAATTTTAAATATTAGAAAATGAGGATTTGAGGTTTGAGATACCCAAAAACCAGAGCTAGAAGAGCTCAGAAAATTTAAATTTGCCAAAGAAAGTAGGGGTATTTTTGTAATTTTTGGAAAATTTTAAAAACTCACAGGAGGGCTTTTTAAATGGAAAATTTAAGCTTTTCGGGGTTCTCAGAGGCCCCGAATCCATGGGAACCCCTAGAACAGTTGAAACCCCTCCAGTGAGTGATTTCGGCAAAGGTTGACCAAAACTTTGACCAAATGGTTCAGAATGGTTTTAGATCCTTTTTGAGTGATTTCAAAGGCAATTCTTATGATTAAAAGCCTAAGGAATATGATGGAGAAGACGGATTTCAAAAAAGAGTTGATATGAGTCTAAAATGAAAAAGCCAAGAAAAGGGACTAAAATGCAAAAGTAAAAAGTTGCATAAAGTGACTTTTAGCTCTTTCTTATCCACGTTCCAGCAGCTCCTCACTTCCATGATTTGTTTCTGCCTCAAAAATAGAGGAGGAAGTTAGCTCTCTTAGGCGCACAAGGAGAGGAGATTTTGAAGAGAGAAAAAGCAAGGAAAAGGTAAGAAAAGTGTGGAATTTTATGCTCTTCCCTTGAGTAAACTTGTTCCTCTCATTCTCCTCTTCATTTCTATGGTTTCATTGATGGATTTGGTGATGTTTTGACTCTGGTCCAGAGGAGGAATAACAGAATTTGAAGGAGAGGAACTTATCACTTGGAAGAGCACTTGAGAAAAGCTAGGAAATCAAGGTAACTTGTTGTCTTCCATGCTTCTTCTTCCCTTCTCCTCCTTGTGATAATTTCATCCCATATAGAGCCCAATCAAAGGGAGATGAATTCTGGTCCTAGCAAGGGAGATTCATAGATTTTGGAGTGTGAGAAGCAAGTAGGTGCAAAGAAATCAAAGAAAGAAGCATGAAAACACAAGATAGAAAAGTGAGGGATTCATAGAGACATTGTGAAATCTATTTTGATCCATGAATTCCCTAGCTTAGATGAGTGTTTGCTTGAGCTCCTAAGATCCCTAAGAGGTCCCCCATATGCCTCTTTCTCCATGAAAAAAAACCCCATAGAAAGTCATGAACCTAAAAGTTAGAAAAGTGTAGAGCATTTAAGGGGATTGTGAAAACTGATTTAATCTATGAGTTCTCTTGGCTATTTAAGTGTTTCCTTGACCTCCTACAACTCTTAACAACCTCCCTAAATGGTTCTCCCATCAAGGAAAAATCAAGAAGGCCATGAACTCTTCTTCCCCCTATAGTCTCAGCCTAGGCAAGTTCCTATAGCTAGGGAGAGTTTTAAATTTTTCTAAGGCCATTCTTGAGTCATATGTGAAGAGTGAAGATGAGGAGAGGCCTTGGAAAAAATTTAAAACTCAAAGGAAGTGAATTGGTGCCATAGGTTTCATATTAGGACCTAAAGAAGTAACATAATGCTAGGCCCTTTGTTTTAATGATGTGATGACTCCAAGAGGTTTAAAAGGAGTCAAGAATCATAATTGAAAAGAAAGAATGAGGACTAGAATTCATTTGATGGGTGTTGCTTCATTAGGTGTGATTATAGACCATAATGGAGCCTATAGAGCAATCTAGTGTTTTATCAAGTGATGTAGCCTTAGAATATGTTTCATAGACCTAATTGGCTCCCATAAATTGTTTCTAGGCCAAGAGAAACTATCTCTACCAAATTGTAGGTGTGTGGCCGAAAGAGGAGGCTTGAAAGCTAAGGAAAAAGTGTGTGAAATTGTTCAAGTTAGCTCTCTCCACCTTCTCTCATGCATGGATGTGTGTTTAGCTTGTTTTAGAATGTGTGTATGTGTATTTTCAAGCTAAGAAAAGTATGCTAGCATGCCTTTATATTCCATGATCCTTGATGCCATGTTATGTTTTAAATGAATCTATGATGTTTGTATGAGTTTACTTGAGTGAAGAGAGGCCAAGAACTCTTCCCTTTGGTGAGGATGAGCCAAGAACCCTTGAGCTTGGTTGAGACATAGCAAAGAGTCTCCCAAAAGCAAAGTAGGCTCCCAAGAGTATGGTTGAGTTCAAAGCTCTTAAAGGATGGGTGAGGCAAGTCCAAAATCCATGAGGAGAAGTGTGAGGCCAATCCAAACACTTGGGGAACTCTTGAATGTCTTGTATGATTGATTCACATGCCAAGGTTGCTTTGAAAATGTCCATGACTTCCATTTTTCCATACATGGATTTAAAAAGCTTGCTTTGTACATATTATGTGTGATTGAATGGGAGATGAGCTATTGGGATTCTTTGAATCTCATCCCCTCCTCTCCAATGCTCTAAAATGTTAGGTGAACTAAGTGGATATGCTAATGGGAGCCAACAACATTGAAGAAGAGAGATTGACATTCATATGTCTAGCTTTTACCCTTTCTGAACCATAACGATATTCAATGATGTATATGATTATTGTAAATGGCACATGACCCTTGAGACACATGTAAATATGATATTATTTGATGTATACATGTATGGATATGATATATGAACTTTAGAAATGAATTTGGGTATGTAATACCAAGTTATGCAAATTGGAAGTTTGATGCAAATGTGTATAAGTGTGGATGAAAAGGCCAAAATGAGATGCATGAGGTTTGGGACCATTTGGGTAGCTCACACAAGTCTTAAATATGCTTTTAAACTTGCCCAAAAGGTGCCAAGACCAAAGGAAATCCATTTGGCAATTTTGGTACCCAATATGGAGCCAAAATTGACCATAATGGAACCCTATGCCATTTTTTGGCCAAATGAGTTAGTATTGCCCTGAAACTTGGCATGCAATTAGGTCTCATTAAGAGCTTTTTGGGAAACTAAAGATCATAATTTTCGGAGACCTAGATAATATTTGATGAATTTTCAAAGTTGGGATTTTTCATGGATTCTGGTATGGGTACTGTTCATACTGGCAGTTTTGAATTCTGTGTCACCCGATGGCCAAATGGTGTCCAATACTTATGAAATTTTACATGCATAAACTAGATATCATAAAATTTCTGTGGCTACCGAGATCACCTCATTTGGAGTTTGAGCAGTGAGTTATACATGTTTGAAGTTAACTGTCAACATCAGTAGCGTCCCATGAGTCTGGTTACTGTTCCATAGGGTCCAGCTGACTAAATGTATCTGTTTCATTCTGAATTTATTTTTACTATTAAGTTAACATTTGTAGCTTTCCAGAATGACTGAATATGTCTGATTTCAATTTTTATGGAATTAGTTATGAATTTCATAAATTTGTATCAGTAAACTGAACAACAGCCTAAGTAGCTAGCAACTCAGTAGCTTTTTGGATGTCAAACGTCTTGTGTGATGAATTTTATGACATGGGCATATTTTTAGTGTGAATTAGAAATCCTAAGGTTTCCAGAATGACCAAGATTTCATGTTTTTGATTTTTCTAGATTTAGTTATGATTTTCCAAAGTTTGTGACAGAAAAGAGGAAATCCTGGCCAAAAATACAAACACAGATTTCATATGCTCCTTAGCTTTCCACGAGTTGTAGGCCAAATTTGATAATGGAAATGAGTTATATTCATGTGTTTAAGTATGAGAAAGTGATAGATGCTTTCATATTGCCTACGGAACTCTAAAAGAAAAATTTTACCTGTAGAGAAATGTATTTTTATTTATAACTCCTTATGCCACTATATTGTTTCCAAAGAGCAAACATAAGATGAGGCATGGGAATTGTATGAATTGAGTCCTAGAAGTATGGTGTTACACCTATCACATCCCTTTTGTCACACGATATCTAGATCAAGTATGAGGCATGAAAATGTCATCCTCATCTTACTCGATTGTCGTTTTCTCAATCTACGTGCAAACTAACAATAAAATAGAAACCCTTCTATTCGAGCATAGCCATGCATTTTGCAGTCTCACTCATCGAGGGGCCTATAGATATCTCTTTATTAATCAAACGGACAAATTCCATCATGACCACTCATCTTCTTCTATATGAATTTCACTATGCCTAATCATATCCTTTATGATCACTCGGTTAAAGATGATTTTTAACTATGCTAAAACATAGTGTTCCTCATATTGGAAACTATAGTGATATCAAGTCTAAGGGCTTGGTGATACGATTATATATGAGATACACTTATAACTTAATCCATGTAGCTATCTCATAACGAGTTGTTCTAGCATCTTGTTCCCAAACAAGTGCCTATGATTTTGATTCGTATCTATATACATGATTAACACATAATCATCAATCAAAATTATACTAGTCTTTGTTCATCATCATTCCCATAATGATGATCAACTAAGGATATTTAGGATAATCAATATGATTTATCCAAGGATATTATTATATAGAACATGCAAACAATATAATAATGTAATAAAAGAAAACACTTATTTCTTAATAAAGTACAATGTTTGCAATACAATAATTGGCCTAGGGCATAATCTCCAACAATTACAAGAGGTTCATTCAGGACTTTTCACACATAGCAATGCCACTGACTAGGCTCACGAGAAAGAATGTGCCATTTGTATGGGATGAGAAATGTGAGAAATGCTTCCAGGAGTTGAAACATAAGTTAATAATGGCCTTAGTTTTAAATACTTCTTGACTTGAGAGAAACTTTTGTAGTCTATAATGATGCCTTTAAAAAAGGGTTAGGATATGTATTTATGCAAAAAGGCCGAATGGTAGCTTATACCTCTAGATAGTTAAAGCCTCATGAAGAGAATTGCCCCATACACAACTTAGAGCTAGCAACAGTGGTGTTTGCTTTGAAAATATGGAGACACTACTTATATGGGACAACTATAGAGATTTACAGTGATCATAAAAGCCTTAAATGCCTATTTGAGCAGAAAGAATTGAATATGAGACAAAAGAGATGGTTAGAATTCCTAAAACTTATGACTTTATTGTGAAATACCATCCCATTAAGGCTAATGTGGCAGCTGATGCATTGAGTAAAAAATCCATACATATGGCCTATATGATGATTAGAGAACAAGAGTTGATTGAAAGGTTCAGGGATATAAATCTCTCATGTGAGGTGCATTCGGGGAAGTTGTTAATGAGTGAAACTCGAATAGAGAATGACCTGAGGAACCAAATAAGAGAAGCCCAGGCTAAAGATAAGCATATAAAAACGATTAGCTCTTAAATATCCTAAGGTAGCACTCAAGATTTCAATCTGTCTGAGGATGGATTAGTGAGATATAGGAATAGGCTGTATGTGCCTAAGAATGCTGAGATCAAAGAAAGAATATTAGATGTGGCATATAAGAGTAAATATACAATTGATAATTGTATCACGCAACCTCTAAAATAAAACTAAGTTGGAAAATAGGGAAAATTATGTTTAAGGACCAAGAAGTAAAAAAATTGATTTTTAAGGACCTTTACCACTAGGTTACCACTGGGTTCAACTATTTGTTACTAAACTCAGTAGTAATCACCCTAAAATAAGTGGTAATAGGTCCTTAAGAATAAATTTCTTAAGTTTTTGGTCCTTTATTATAATTGTCCCTAAAAAATATATAGCTACTGGTGTAACTTAGAACGTCTCCCTTGGAAATGGAATTCAATGTTTAATTGGATTTTCTAAGTGTAAAATGATCTTAGAACTATCTAAATTAAAGGGGGTTTGATCTAATTAAACTAAGTAAAATGAAATTGAATCAAAACTCCTAATTACTACCTAATTGCATGAATTAAAAAGTGAAGAACGATAGGCTTATGACTAATTTTGGATTCGTCCCTTGGTATCCACTATCCTTATCCTAATTCAATTATGATTAATTCTAGTCTAAAAGTCCCTAATTGTGTTCATGGCAAATGATCTTGAATTACCATTCAAGATTCTAGAAATTAACAAGTTAATTTTGAATTGAAACCTCAACCTCGCACTAAATCATTAATTCTTACCTTTAGGATCGATAAACATTTAAAATTGAGTGATTAATTGATCAATTAGCCTCTGAATTAATACCTTATATGTTTAATTAACCAACCAAACTCTAAGAAATCCTCAAATCAAATAATCAAGTACATAATTTCACTCATGCACTTCATCGAACACCTTAATTGTAACATCTGGTCTCTCTGTAAATGTGAGAAATGCGACGTTCGATTTCTCCATAAAAGTAAGAAATGGACCAAATATAAAAGGAAGTCCTCGAAATAAAAGAAATTGGGGCCAACTAAAATTAGGATAAAATTATAAATAGTAGAAAATGAGGATTTGAGCCTTGAGTTGCCCAAAAACCAGGGCCGAAGTGATTCAAAAAATTTATCGAAAAGCCAGTGGCATTTTCGTAAATATGGGTACTTTTTGAAAAAATCATAGGAGAGCTTTTTAAATGAAATTTGAGTTCTCTGGGGTTCTCAGAAGCCCTGAAAACCATGGGAAGCCCTGTGACAGTTAAAGCCCCTCGGGTATACGTTTTCCAATGGCAGTGAGCCCGAAATTTGACAAGATCATTCAAGAAGGTTTTAGCCCTGATTTGAGTGATTCCAAAGGCATTTTACTAAATTGGGAATCTAAATTTTATAATGAAAAAGATAGTTCTCAAAAAGGAGCTAAAATGAAGTCAAACAAGAAATGCCATTGCGAAGGGTAAAATTGAAAATAATTTTAATAAGAAGCTTCTTAAACTCATGCCCTCTCTTGTTCTCATTTTTCATCTTCTTTCTTCTATCCAGAACAAAGAGGAGAATCAGTTATTTTAGGTGCACAAGAAGAAGCAATCTTGAAGGAAGAAAAAACCAAGAAAAGGTAGGAAATTCCATGGAAAATCTAGCTTTCTCCTTAGCAAGTTACTTCTCCTCCTTATTTCTATCGGTTTGATGGTGTTTTTAAATCTATTTTAGGGGTAGAATAAAGATAAAAAATTCTTGTTTGAATGGAGGTAACCAAGGAAAGTGAAAAGCAACCAAGAGAAAGCAAGAAAACAAGGTAAAACTTCCATTCTTTGGTAGTTTCTTCCTCCCCCTTCCTCTTGCATGATTTGGCCACCATGAGCCCAATTCTTAGGGGCTATTTTCTGTCCAAATCAAGGGGAGATTAGAGGTTTTGGAGTGCAAGGATTAAGAATCTATCATTGGAAGCAAGTGAAAGCCATTGAATTTCAAGTTAGGAAAGTGAAGAAGTCTTAAATACATTATAAAAACTGATTTGACTCATACATTCCCTAGCATATGTGAGTGTTTGTTTGAGTTCCTAAAACCCCTAGGAAGCCTCCCAAGTGGATCTCCCATCAAGGAAAAATTGAAAACCCCTTGAACCCTAAATGCTTCCATAATATCAGCCTAGGACAAATGGAGGGGTTAGAGAGTGTTTTAATTTATTCTAGCCTTAGTTTGGGACTTCATATGATGGTAGAAGGTAGGAGGAACCCTTGGGAAAAATTTAGAAGCCATAGATAGTGAGATGGAGGTATAGACTCCATAATTTAGCATAATGAAGCAACTCCTAGCTAGGCTCCTTGAAAAAATTATGTGATGACTCCAAAGGGTCTAAACGGAGTCAAGAATCATAGATTAAAGCAAAGAAGGGAGCCAAGATCATTAATTTTTGTAGTTGCTTCATTAAGTGCCTTATGGAAGCATAATGGAGCATAAAATAAAGTAGCATCATGTAAATTATGTATAATGCCAAGGCTTGTTCCTATGAGTAATTCATGTTTCTTTTGGTGTGTCTAGGCCAAGAGAAATGATCTCCACCTTCTTGGGTGTGTGAGGTCAAGGGAGAGGACTCAAGGCTTAAGAAAAAGGTGTAATTGCTTCCAAGGTAGCTCTCTCCACCTTCTCTCATGCATGGATGTGTGCTTAGCTTGTCTTAGAATGTGTATATGTGTATTTTCAAGTCATGAAAAGTATGCTAGCATGAATTCATATGCCATGGTTTTATGATGACATATTATGTTTTATATGATGTTTATGATGTGTGCTTGGGTTTGCTTGAGTGTGGTGAGGCCAAGAACCCTTAGCCATGGTGAGGATGAGCCAAGAACCCTTAAGATTCGTTAAGACAAAGCAAAGAGTCTCCCAAAAGCAAGGTGGACTCTTAAGAACATGGTTGAGTCCAATAATGTCTTAAAGAATGGGTGAGGCAAGTCTAATATCCATAAGAATTTGGGTGAGGCCAATCTACTTGCTTGGCAAGCCTTTGTATGCTATATATGACTTTCTCAAATGATGAAAATGTCTCTTGAATGTTTGTACATAGCAATATAGCCATACATGTATTTATGAGACTTATTTTCATCCATTATGTATGATTGAATGAGAGATGAGCTATTGGGATTCTTTGAATCTCATCCCCTCCTCTCCAATGCTCCAATATGCTAGGTGGACCCAAGGAGCAACGCAATGAGAGCCAACCACGTGAGAGATGAAGGAATGACATTAAAATGTAGAAATTTTGTTACTTTAAGGCCATAAGAATGGCATATGTTGAAATTCATGGTTGTATATGTCTTATGAAGTCATGGACATGTATAAATATGTTAATATGTCATATATAGACAAGAGAAAGCATTATGAAACCATTAGAATGAAATTTGAGTATGTTATGACAATGTAGCTTCTTGAATGAGTTTATGTGATTGTGTATAATTGCAAGTGGTATTGCCAAAATGAGAGGCATGGAGTTTGGGACCATTTGGGCAGCTTACACAAGTCCCATTTATACTTTTAGACTTACCCAAGAGGTGCCAAACCCTAAGGAAAACCATTTGGACATTTTGGTATCCCATATGGAACCAAAATTGACCATAATGGAACTCTATGTCACTTTTTCTCCAAATGAGCTCTTCTTAATCTGAGATTTGGTATGCAATTAGATCTTGTTGAGAGCTTTTTGGGAAGCTAAATAACATAATTTTAGGAGATCTATAGAATATTTGATGAATTTTCAAAGTTGAAAAATTTTTTGGTTTTGGTCTGATGCATTATTCATTTGATCCAAAAATGAAATCCATTACACATAGCTCAAATGACGTCCAATTGCCACAAAATTTTATACAAAGAATCTAGACATTTCTAATGACTTGTTCCAACTAGAAGCACCTCATTTGGAGGTCCAGAGAGGGAGATATGAAGTTTTTAAGATTATGTCCAGTATTAGGAGATTCACCTAACCTCAGTTATTGTTCTATTGAATTTCGAGATCTGGGCGTACTTGAGCTGGTCTGGAGTTATTTTTTCCCTCTAGCTAACATCTACATATTTCAAAATTGGTATCATTTACATGGATTGGATTTTTTTGGAATTAATTGGACATTTTTGAAATTTGCTATAGAAATTTGTGATAGTACTAGTGGGCAGTTCGACCTCTAGACTATTTTGCATGTCAAACGTCCCCTATGATGGATGTTATAGTCTAGAATATTTTTAGTATCAAGTAGACATCTGTAGCTTTCCATAATGGCCAAGAATGCATGATTTTAACTTTTCTATAATTAGTTATGATTTTCCAAAGTTATGACAGAAAAGGGACAAAAGCTGGTTGAAAAATATAAGTGTATATTTCATGCTTCCCTTCGAGTTTCCTGCAATGTAGGCCACTTTTAATGATGCAAATGAGTTGTATTCATGTAATTAAATATGAGGATATGTTGTGTGAGCTCATATGGTTTACGTGACACTGAATGAAATTTTTATATATGACACAACGCAAGAAAATGCATTATTTTAATTCCCTTTTCTTGCTCTTTCATGGAATCTATGAATGTAAAGCATGGAAATGTTGTGAAATGAGCTAGAAATATATGGTGTTACATTGATGGCATACATGAAAAATAAAAGGAAAATGCAAAATTCTATATTTAATCCAATCAATTAATAAACAAATTCTCTTTTAATCAATGTCTAACCAGCTATCAATCATAAACTACGTCAATCTCAATCATTTACAAGCTTAACCAAGCAAATAAAAAAAATTGATGTAAAAGGACAAAATAAAAATGGGAGCTTAGCCAAAATCCCTTGTTATTCGCTTGAATTCAAGCTTCAACCAAGGACCTCCTCCTAGCTAGCCACAATATGGAGATTTAATACTTCATGGAGGTGGAAGAATAGTGGAGAATGGAGGATGGAATCACTACAGTGTGGAATGGAGAGCCTTGCGAATGGAGTTTGTGAATTTGATGGATCAATCTCTAGATGGATGCCCCTCATCTTTTAATCTACCTTCACTTGTTTCTTTTATTTTTCACATCCTTCTCTCATGGATTTTTAATGATCAGATGTGTTGCTCTCCAAATTAAAGTTTTGCATTAAAACTCACGTGCTCCTCTAGGTGTGTATAAGTATGTGGTTGAATAGATGATATGAAATATCATGATGGAATGTGATCTAGATGAATGAATCCAGCCCCCCAACTTTCACGTGCCTCCCTCTTCCTTTTTAATGATTCTTGTGTTCCTTCATGTAGCTACTATGCTAGAACCCATTACTCTAAGTGCTGTTTCCATGTAAGCTTCTTCTCTAATTTAGTAGCTTTTCCATGTAGCTTCCCTTTATTTTTGTTACTGCCCCTAATGTTTCACATTCGAGTGTGTCTTTTCTTTTCTTTCTCTCATTTAGCTCTAGTGTCTTCAGTTCTTCTACCCAGCTTTTTCTTCTTTCCAACATCCTTTGCTTCTTCATGCATTCTATCTTTAGCACCTTTAGCTCTTCCTTCATTCACTCTCTTATCCAGCCCATTTCTTCCATGTTCACCTTCATTTAACTCAACTCTTTCATGTTAAGACTGTAGCTCCTTCTCTCCACAACAACTTGTGCTTCCTTTGTTTTTGTCTATGGCTTCTCTTTTTCTCAAAAACTTATAGTTACTGCTCTCTTGCTTCTGCTCTTCTCCAGCCTAGCTCCCTTGCATTTTGACATCTTTTTAGTCTGCCTTTTCATCGCGTTATGTCCCCATTTAGCACGTTTAGCCCGTGGCATTTTTGTTTATCATGTTGCTTTTCACATGTTTCAACTAGGTTGTTTTTTCTCTTCACATGAGTTGCCTTGTGTGTTAAATAAAATGGGTGTTTATGGCTTCATGCATATGAACAAAAGAGCTAGACAAGTGTTAGTGTGTGCATGTGAGCTGTTAAACATGAGTGCCTAATAAGCATAATTTATATACATTTTATTCTCCTTATTTTAAGTATTCTAGTATCCAAATATGGCTTTAATGGTCTAATTAGATAAAGTTTTGTTTTAGAAGCCATGTCTATATCTTAAGGAAATTATTTACAAGATTTTAGAATTTTAATGTTTAAATTTCTTTAAATGATTTTGTGAATTCTTCCTATTAAGAATTTCCATTCTTTTGTGCAGTTTCAATGGATAAATGGAGTTTGAATAGAAAAATGATTTGAAGAAGAGCAAAAGGAGAGATAGGCTTCAACTTATGCAACTTCACTCTCCATATAAATGGGTTAACAAGAGTTGACATGGTTGGAACAAAGAAGAGAAAAAGAGAAAGCACCCACTCTTCCATATACTTATGTGAAGAGAAGAAACAAACAAAGAAGTAGCTATAAGAGTTCAAGCAAGAAATAAGGAAGCCTCTTCATTCATTCAGTTTGGAAGCTCATACTCATGCAGAAACTCGAGATGAAGCTGCACACTTGAGCTAAATGCAGAAGCCACGAAGAGTTGCTGTTCAACGTAAAAAGCAAGCACAGAAAGCAAATGGAAGGAGCTGCAGTTCAACGTGGAGCTGGAAGTACAGTAGCTAAACGAAGAACATAAGCATGAGGCAGTTATGAGCTGGGAGGACAGCTGAACGAGCTGAAAGAGGAAGCTCAACGCTGAAGCTTGAGAGCTGGAGATGAGCAAACAAACACGAGCTTGGATGGATGAAGGAGTTGCATGAAGCTACAGTCTGGACGATGCATGAGCTGGAACAGCAAGCTGGGAACGTGATATAAGAAGCAAACTCATGCAGAAACAGCAGAAGCATCATGTGGTAGTAGAGGAGAACGAACATGCCCAAGAAGCCTCTGTTTTTTAGGTTAAGAACAGAGCAAGATGCTGGAAAGAGAAGCTAAACGTGGTGAAGGAAAGAAAGAGGAAGGAGCTGCATGCAGAGGCTTACGTTGAATATGACGTGGTTCTGCATGAATCTAAATTAAAGAAGCTGACATGGGAGAAATAGAAAGCAGCCTCTGTTTGAGAGCTAAACAAAGAGAAGCACGTGAATTTTAAAGAAGAAAGAGGCTTCATTCAGCACGTCTCCATACATATCCTAGTTCATTCACAATTCATCCATCTCACGTCTCTAAAAGCTTAGCAAATCCTTGCCTATTTATTCGACTATTCCATCCATTCGCTGGACCATTCATCATCCATCCGCAAAGCCACTCCTTTGTCCAACACATACCCCATGCCACATTCATCCATCAATCCATTCATTCTTCCATTCCATCTTCCATCACACCACTCAACCAATCATCCATCCTCTTCTCATCCATTCCATCCATCTTCCATCCACATTCCATGATCTTCTAATCCACCTTGAGGCTAGCTAGGAGGAGACCTTGGAGAAGCTTGAATCCATGGATGAACATAGAGTTTTTGGCTAAGAATTTTCTATTTTTTTCTACACTTTTTTCTCTTTCATTTATTTTCTTGGTTAAGATGTATTTGATAGAGAATTTGTGTAAATATAATTAGTGGCTGGTTAGACACTAATTAGGAAGTAATTTTTGTTGATTAATTGATTGCATTAGACATCAATATTATCTGAATTCCCATGTATGCTTCGGAGGTATTCGATAAAATACATGAGTGAGCGTAATTATTTAATTTGAGGATTCCTTAATGTTTAGTTGGTTAATTAAATATTTAGGATGATTCAGATGTTAATCAATTAGTTAATCAATCAAATTAAGTGTTCATTGATCCTAAAACAAGAATTGACAATTTAATTTAGATGTGAGGTTTCAATTCAACATTAGACCGTTGATTTCTTGTATCTTGAGTGGTTACCCAAGATTAATTATTATGAACACGATTAGGAACTCTTAGACCGAAATCAATTACAATTAGAATAGGATAAAGATAGTGGATACCAAGGGACGAATCCGAAACTAGTCACAAGACCATCTTTCATTCATAATTCATACAATTAGATAGCAATTAGGAAGTTTAATTCAATTTAGTTTTTGCATAGTTTAATTAAATCAAAACCCCTTAGTTTAGGAATTTTTAGAGTCTTTTAATATTTGGAAAACTCAATTAAACATTGAACGCCAATTCCAAGGGAGATGACCTAGGTTGTGCCATTCGCTACATATTTTATCAGCCTAGTATTATTTTGAGGGTTATGCGACGATCCACTCAGTGCCTTTTATGGAATGAAGTTAAAGCTTCTAAATCCTTTACAAACCTAGTACTTCATGGACCTTCCTTTGGACCTAGTAAACTCGAATGAATGTATATGTAATGTGGGACATGTGACTTGGAAAAAAGACGCATGAATGAGCTACTGTCTTTTATTCATTTCATGCGTGTAGGAGGGGATAGTTGGATAGTGAATAAATGGATGACGATGCATTATTGATAAGCATGATATTTTATACATTTTATTCTCCTTAACTTATATGGCTTTAGGGGTTTAATTAGATGGAATTTTGTTTTAGCAGCCATTCTTTGCACTTTATGAATTAAATTGCAAAATGATGGATTTTTAATCATGAAATTCTTTTAAATAATTTTGTGGATAATTCTATTGAATATTTTCCATTCTTTTGTGTAGAATTTTTGATGTGCAAATAGCTTGAGTGGAAAATTGAATTGAGAAAGAGATGAAGGCTTCATGTGTATAATTTGATGAGGAGAATTTACAAGAGAAGCTTGAATTTCATGTGGCTGGAACAAAAGTGTAGAGGGTTTTGTGATTCAAGAAGAAGCTTGTGAGCTAAAGTGAGTTGAATGAATGAAGAGAAGAGCTAGAATAGAGCTAGAAGAAGCTAGGTTTCATGCATGAGAGGAAGCTCACAAGAGTAGATGTTACGTGGAAATGTGAGCAAAACAGAGGAAAAGAATATCATAAGGAAGCATAAGCTGAGTTGAACGTTGAAGCAACAACCATGTGGAGAACACACAAAAGTAGAAAAGAGGAAGAGCCACGAGTTGTGTGGAGTAAAGGTGCAGCTCGTGTTGAGATAAGAAGATTCAAAAGCTTGAGTTTCTTGGTTCTAACATGGAGAAGGAGCATAATAGAACCATCCACGTAGCATGCAGCGAGTTGAAGTTCAACGAGTACAGAGCTTGGGTAGCTCTCATGCAAGCTACACGAGCTGAATGAAGGAAGTAAGGGCATGAGATCCTCACTCGAGCTTGGGTAGAGAAGAAGTGAAGAAGCAAATGCATGAATGAGAAACATAAGGGTTGCTACGAGCTGGATAAAGAATAATGTGGGGCTTTTCGAGGAAAAAAATGAGCTGCATGGGAGAAAAGGAATGCTACGGGTTCATCAAGAAAGTGAGCTGAATGTGGCTGAACAAAGACGAAGCTGCATGAGGGGAGCTAATGTAAGAAAAATGCGAAAAATATAGAAAGTCTTGGGAGCTGAAAATAGAGCAGGGATGGAAAGGAAAAGCATGTGATATTTTAATGAATTATAAGCTGGAATGAAGCTACAGACCGCGTGGAAAAGGAAGAAAAAGCTCAGGCAATTTACACACACAGAACATGTGAGAAGTTGACGTGGGAAGCTTAAGCTGATTTTAAATAAGCATGTGAAGAACTTGGAGTTGGCTGAAGAAAGAAACGACGTGGAAAATCAAAGGAGCACGTAGAAGGAGTGGAGTTAAGCACGTGGAGTTTAAAGAAGGCTGAGGTGAAGATGATGTACTTTTGCGTGAATATGAATTGAAGAAGTTGACGAGGAAAGAGATGGAGAATAATTTCTTTGTGGGCTAACGTGGATTAATAAAAGTGTAAGCTGGGAGAATAGAATGAAATGCGTACAGCGTGAGGCTTTCAGCAAGCAATAAACGAGCCGAGGGGCACGTGAAAAACAAGTGAAGCACAAGGGGGGCTGGACACATTATCCATTGTATTCATCACATTCCATTTATAAGGTCATTCCACACACATGCCATTCATGCCTTTCGTCCCACTTTGTCCAGAGCCATTCACAGCAGCCATCTCCTCCATTCCCACTCCATTCCTCCATTCAAATGAAGTTGTAAGCCTCCATCCGTGACTAGCAAGGAAGAAAGACCTTGGTGCAAGCTTGAATCCATGGAGAAAAACACAGAATTTTTGGCTAAGACTTTCTTAATTTCCTACACTTTTTCTTTTTCTTGTACAATCTTGGTTAAGTTGTATTTGATTAGGAATTTGTGTAATTGTAATTAGTGGCTGGTTAGACACTAATTAGAAAGCCTTTTGGTTGATTGATTGGTTAGATTAAATACTGAATTTTTCAATTTCCTACAATTATCCATATATGCAGTCAAGGTGTTTGATGAAATGCATGTGAGGGATTGAGTGTTTAATTGTTTAATTTGAGGACTCCTTGGTGTTTAGTTAGTTAATTAAACACTTTTGGATGATGATTCAGAGGCTAATTAATCAATTAATCAATCAAATTGGGTGTTCATTGATCTTAAAGACAAGAATTAACAATTTAATGTGGGATTGAGGTCTCAATTCAACATTACTTCATTAATCTCTTAAATCTTGAGTGGTAACCTAAGATAATTTGTTATGAACACAATTAGGAACTCTTAAGCTAGAATTAATCACAACTGGATTAGGATAAGGATAGTAAACACTAAGGGATGATTCCAAAGCTAGTCACAAGACCATCTTTCACCCATAATTTATATAATTAGGTAGTAATTAGGAATTTTGATTCAATTTAGTTTTAGGTTAGTTTAATTCAATCAAAAACCCCCAAATTAGGTAGTTCTAGGATTTTCATACACTTAGAAAACCCAATTGAATATTGAACTCCATTTCCAAGGGAGATGACCTAGGTTGTTCCATTAGCTACATATTTTATTAACCTAGTTTTATTTTGAGGGTTGCGCAATAGACCTCTCAATTATAATGTGTGTCAAAAGAGAGAGCCACATATGGAAGTCCAGTCCATGTATGACACTAAGAAAGCCCAATGATCTGCGCACCAAGAATGGAAAAGAAAATTAAATAGGAAAAATTACAAAATTATCTGAACAAATTTATGCATTAAAAATCCAAAATTTTGTAAATTATTTCTTAAAGTGCAAAGAATGGCTACTAAAATCAAATTCCAATTAATTAAACCTCTAAAGCCATATTCCATCATCAAAATGTCTAAGTTAGGAGGATTAAAATATATAAAAAATAGCCTTCATCAAATTTCCCCACACTTAAACCTTTGCACTCCTGGGCAAAACTCAAAACCTTAAAGAAAAGCTAGTGGAATGGCAAGTGGAAGAAGAAAATGAACAAGAAAGTATAAAAATCATAAGATAAAGAATGATCACATCTCTTCAGCACTTTAACAATCCAAGCTAATTTCACTTGCATTAAGAAAACAAATTCCATGGCAATTTTATTTGAAAAGAATGAATTGAAATGCATAACCCCTCACATGGATAAGTGTCTACTCTCAACTCTCAAGTGTTTAAGGCAATGTGTATCACTCAAATTTCATCTATCAAAACCTCACTACAATAGGCTTGTCTAATTTCTAAATCTCCACCACCTATGCTAAATGCAATGCACAAATCAAGAGAACTTTATTCATGGTTGTAATGGGGCTAAGGAATGAATTAAATGGATATCCAAGAAAAGACAAGCAAATGGATACCTTAAAACCTCAAAAGCAATCAATGGAGCTTATAATAGGGAAGAATGTGCATTCAAGGACTTATTTTCAACTAGTATAAGTGAATACAAGCTTAATTCAAAACACCTGTTTCTTTTGATTTTCGATTACTTCTTTTTTTTTGTCAATGCTTTTCTTTTGCTTTTCTATCTCTTCTTACTTTGCAATTCTTTTTAAAACAAATTCCTCAAATTTTAATAACAATGGCCTAAATAGATACAAAGCATACATTCTCTCATCTTAAACAAGGGTAATGCTCCTTGAAATCTCTAAGGTATCTTAAAACAAGGTGGGAATATTTCTTTTTTTACTTTTCATGGCTATGGCTAACAAGAAAATAAAACAAGGTTCAAAGTGGCTAAACAATGGACAAAATGCATGTAAGGGTTGGCTATTTGGCTTATTAGCTATAAAAGAAATGAATGCCTTATTATTTTCATGTAGGCAAATGCAAATGTGGTCTCAACAAAGAATCAAGATAAGTTCTAGAGTGAAAGCAAAGATAGGTGAACATACACTAGAAAATGAATAGATATGGCTCAAATCCTCACCAATTATGGCTATCAAATAATTCATTGAAATCAAATTCATTGCCACTTCACTTAAATCAAGACACAAGATTCATTACTTATCATGTCTAACTGAATCCAAGCTATAATCATCTCAACTTGTAACTTTCATAGAAAATTTTTTAAAAAATCACATTATTTTTCAAACTTTTCCAAAAATTTTCAATTTTTTTTAACAAGACAAAGCAAAGAAAAGATGAAATGGAATGAAATGACTCTTCCCCCACCCTTAAATATTGCATTGTCCTCAATGC
The DNA here is from genome assembly GCA_026724425.1 of Erythrophleum ivorense. NCBI lineage: Eukaryota > Viridiplantae > Streptophyta > Magnoliopsida > Fabales > Fabaceae > Erythrophleum > Erythrophleum ivorense. The sequence continues at coordinate 32,272,973 of JAIUCV010000007.1, read as the reverse complement.
CAGCACAGAATCTAATCAACAGATAAACAACACAATATAAAGAGAGTGGAAGGACAATATACAACTAGATGAAGTTGAAAATGGAGATTCCAAGGGTGGCTTAGATTCCCATGTAGCTAGTTAGCAATCATTTATTACCTACAAAATAGAAACAAAACAAATAATAATATGAAAAAGAAAAAGAAAACTAAATCCTAAACTAAAAAGAACTTTATAAAAGACTAACTAATCCTAAGTATCAAAAACCAAAATCAAAATTGCTTTATTCCTTTTCAGTTCAACAAATTTAAGTCTCACTACTTTAAAGCATTTTGATTGATCATGCAATGTTGATTCATAAACTTCCTCAACCATAAGTAGTTTGGAAAGTCAGAGTCAGTATATTTAAAAGCAAGAAAAGAAGAAAAATCAAAATTAGGACATTCAAAACTAAAGAAAGAAAATTTAAAATCAAATTTAAACTTTTAACTCTCTAAATATCTATCTAAGCTAATAAAATTAGCCAAACTCTCATCAGTAAGAGTCACTGTATCAACAAAAAAATTTAATTACAACTTTTCTTAGTCCTTTAAGTTGGAGTCCTTCAAGGTATCTGGCAGTTGTTTCATTTTAGTTAGGAGAGTCTGTTGATTGTTGGGAATTAGCTCACCAACTTCATGAATCTGTTTAAGACTCTTAGCAAGAGAAATAATAACTTCCCTGACCAAAGAGACATCAATAGGTTTACAAGATTCTAAACAATGATCAACATCAAAATTAAGTCTCTCACTAGTGTCAACAAAAGTACAAGGATCAACAGAATTTTCAATATTAGCACTATCTCTATGCATACTCTCATCAATACTATTATGATAAGTAGAGTCAGTCTTATCAATAGTTTTAGTGCAAACATAGGACTCCATGGACTCAACAAACTTATCAAACCTCAAAAATTCATCTATCTCAGCACACACAGGACATGTATGTGTATCATCACATAACCATATCAAATTAGAGTCTAAATCACCAACAACAAATTGCTCAACAATTGTAATATCCATATCATTATCACATGTCACATCTACTATTTCAGCAATCATGTCATTACATGCCAAGTCACCCCCACACTTGTCTACTACCCTAAACTCAATAGAATTATTATCAATTGGCTTAAAAATGAATTTATCATTATGTTCATAGCTAGCAATAGAAAAACTAAGTGCATCTATACACAAGGATTCATTAACATCACATAAAGTATCAATTTTGTTCAATGCATTACCACAATCAACCATATCAAGAGATTCAACAACAATTTCTTCATCTATATCATCATCATGTAATTCAGAATCAATACAATCATGTACATTAGTGGTCATAGTGCTATCATGCAAACTAGTGTTAGTTCCAACAAATTGCAAAAGTATTAGAAGATGGAAGCATATTACCCAATGCATAAGATTCTTCCTCCTCTATACATTCTCTTCTGATTTGCTCTTCTTTCAATTCAATAGCACTTGAGGTAGGTTGATTCATTTGAGCTCCTAAATCCTTCATAAGGTTGTCAATCATCTGTTGATTTTGAAAATGCAACCGTTCATTTTCCTGTTGGAGTTAAAGATTATAAGCGTCCATTTGTTGCATCATCCTCTCTTTCCAACTCGGTTCCCTCTAGACCTCTTGTTGCATGCAATCCTCATGATAATTGTAATTGTGATACTCTAACTCTTGCACATGGAAGTTGTGGTATGGCTCATAATGATGGTGGTAATCAGGGTGAATCTTATATGGATGATAGTATGGTTCAATGTAATTGGTGTGAACTTCATAGGGATGGTGGTATGGTTGTTGATATTGTTGACATTGTCTGCGTTGCTCAAGGATGCCTTGAAGCATTAACATGGCTTCATCCAACTTCTGAACAATCTTATCATTTGCATAAGAATCATAGACACCTTGATTAGATAAATAATACAGATCCATTTCAGACAAAGAGTATGAGAAGTTCAATCAATTTTAGTACAAAGCAAATCGCTAGCAAACTACACTAAAATTAACTCTAAATTAAGCAAATAAAATTCAAATGAAGTTAGCAACCTCCTAACAATAAAAAATACTACAAAATAGAGGTTAATCACACAAAATGAACTAACAAAAGTTAAAGAAATTAAATCTAGAAAAATTGAAAAATTCCTAAAAAATTTGAGATAATACTAAAAAATTAGAAAAAGTGCCATAAATGTTGGAATTTGGCAAACAAATTCCAAAAAACAAAGCTTGAGAATTTTCCAAGTACCTCAAACAAAAATTTCAGCAAGCAGACCAATTGACGTGTAACACCAAAATTACCAAAATTGATGTTCAAAATAGGGGAAAAATCAAACCAAAATAGAACAAAAATAGAGTTTAAACATTTAGAAATCCTTTTCAAACAATTGAGAATCCAATTCCCCGGGAACGGTGCCAAATTTTGATAGTTGTATCGCGCAACCTCTAAAATAAAATTAAGTTAGAAAATATATAGCTAGTAGTGCAACTTAAATTGTTTCCCTTGGAAATAGAATTCAATATTTAATTAGATTTTCTAAGTGTAAAATGATCCTAGAACTTCCTAAATTGAGGGGGGATTTGATCTAATTAAAATAAGTAAAATGAAATTGAATTAAAACTTCTAATTACTACCTAATTGCATGAATTAAAGAGTGAATGATAGGCTTGTGACTAGTTTTGGATTCATCCCTTGGTATCCACTATCCTTATCCTAATTCAATTGTGATTAATTCTGTTCTAAGAGTCCCTAATTGTGTTCATAGAAAATGGTCTTGGATTACCATTCAAGATTTAAGAATTTAACAAGTTAATGTTGAATTGAAACCTCAACCCCATATTAAATCATTAATTCTTGCTGTTAAGATTGATGAATACTTAAAATTGAGTGATTAATTGATCAATTAGCCTATAAATTAATAAATTAATTGATCAATTAGCCTTTGAATTAACACCCTAGGACATTTAATTAACCAACCAAACTCCAAGGAATTATTAAATCAAACAATCAAGCACACAATTTCACTTATGCATTTCATCAAACACCTTAATGGCATACATGAGAAATTAAAGGAAAATGTAAAATTCAGTATTTAATCCAATCAATTAATTAACAAATTCTCTCCTAATCAATGTCTAACTAACCATCAATCATAAACTACATCAATCTCAATCATTTACAAGCTTAACCAAGTAAATAAAATAATAAAAATTGATGTAAAAAGACAAAATAAAAATAGGAAGCTTAGCTAAAATCCCTTGCTATTCTCTTGAATTCAAGCTTCAACCAAGGACCTCCTCCTAGCTAGCCATAAGATGGAGATTTAATGCTTCATGGAGGTGGAAGAATGGTGGAAAATGGAGGATGGAATGGCTATGGCGTGGAATGGAGAGCCTTGCGAATGGAGTGAATGACGATGGAGTGTGTGAATTTGATGGATCAATCTCTAAATGAATTCCCCCTGCCTTTTAATCCTCCCTCACATGTTTCTTTTATTTTTCATGTGCTTCTCATATAGATTTTTTCATGATAAGATGTGTTGCTCTCCAAATCAAAGCTTTGCATTAAAACTCACGTGCTCCTCCATGTGTGTATAAGTATGTGGCTGAATGGATGATGTAGAATATCATAATGGAATGTGATTTGGATGAATGGATCCAGCCCCCCAACTTTCACGTGCCTCCCTCTTGCTTTTTAATGATTCATGTGTTCCTTCATGCAGCTATCGTGCTAGAACCGTTTGCTCTAAGTGTTATTTCCACATAAGCTTCTTCTCTAATTTAGCAACTTTTCCACGTAGCTTCCCTCTATTTTTGCTGTTGCCCTACGTGTTTTGCATTCAAGTATGTCTTTTCTTCTCTTTCTCTTATTTAGCTCTAGCATCTTCATGTACTTCTGCCCATAGCTTTTTCTTCTTTCTGACATCCTTTGCTTCTTCATGCGTTCTATCTTTAGCTCCTTCAACTCTTCTTTCATTCACTCTCTTATCCAGCCTGTTCCTTCCACGTTCACCTTCATTTAACTCAACTCTTTCATGTTAAGATTGTAGCTTCTTCTCTCCACAACAACTCGTGCTTCCTTTGTTTCTATCTGTGGCTTCTCCTTCTCTCAAAAACTTGTAGTAACTGCTCTCTTGCTTCTGCTCTTCTCCAGCCTAGCTCCCTTGCATTTTGACATCTTTTTAGTCTACCTTTTCATCATGTTATGCCCCCAGTCAACACGTTTGTAATACCATATTATATTCTAACATTGAACCTTGTCTCACAAGTGAGATCATACGATTTATTCAAGAAATCTCAAGAAATACATTAAAATAATGAATTTAATTGCGTTGCGTAGCTGATAAATTTTTCCATTTTGCGTCTCTAGAACCTTATGAACTCATCAACAACATTCTAATTATTTTCCATACATACAAATCATAACATTCTTAAAAATTGGCACCAACCACGAATCAAGGGTCAAAAATCCCAAAATTTCTTCATTTCCTGCTGCTGTACAATGATAGATTCCAAGGGAAATTTTGAAAAATCATACCTAAATGTAGAAAAGTCAAAATCACACAAATCATAGCTTTTTGGAAAGCTCTAGATGTTAACGTCACAATAAAAATAATTTTAGGATATGAACATAGCATTTGGACCATGTTTGACAATGAAATAGCCACAAAGGCCCGGCTATCCCTATTACTAATACAACTTACTATCATAACTTCAAAAATGTACAATTAATTCCAAAAAAATCTAATCCATACAAATGATATGAATTTAGAAAGATACAGATATTAACTAGAGAGAAAAAATAACTTCAGACTAGTCCAGGAATGCCTAGGCCTTGGAAACTAATCAAACAATGATATAGGTCTGACTGGACTCCTAATACTGGACAGCAACTTCAAAAATTAATATCTCCCTCACTAGATGTCCAAATGAGGTGCTTCTAATAGGAAAAAGTCATTAGGAAGGTCTAGTTTTTTCCTATAAAATTTTGTGGCAATTGGACATCATTTACACCATGAGTGATAGAGTTTCATTTCAGACCAGAATGCACTGAACTAAAACCATAATTTTTGCCAACTTCAAAAATTCATCAAATATTTTGTAGACCTCCAAATAATACCTACATTAGCTTCCCAAAAACCTCTCAACAAGCTCTAGATGCATGCCAAATTTTAGGCCAAGAAGAGCTCATGTGGACAAAAAGTGATATAGCTCACCAATTTGGTAAATTTTGCCTCTTATAAGGTATCACTTTGGTCCAAATGGCCTTCCCTTAAGTTTGGCACCTCTTGGGCAAGTTTAAAAGCATGAATATGACTTTTAGGAACTGCCCAAGTGGTCCCAAATATCATGCATCTGATTCTAACCATCTCACATCCAAGAATACATACATTAAAATGTGCACCCAAGTGTTCAATTTCCATATTTCCATTGTCTTGACACCATACAAGGTTCATACATCACTCATACATAATATTACATTTGTTCATGGTCTTACATTATAAAAATAACATGTACAATATCAGTTTCACATTTATACACAAAGAAAACTACAAAAGGTTTAAAGTATAGCCCTTCAAGGCTCTTGGCTTGCTTTCTTTGCTTCTTGTGAGCCACCTAGACAATTCAAGACGGAAGGGGAAATAGGAGTGAGATTCCAAGAATATCAATAGCTCACACACCCATTCACATACACATTCAAGGCATATACACATCAAAACATATGTATGGAAGGTATGGCAATCATAAAGTATGCAAGGTCACAATTCTCATGCCTCTTATTCACATTCAAGCCAAAACCATGCCCTAGGGACTTTTGGTTTTGTCTCACCCCATTTCTAGGACTTTTGGATTTGCCTCACTCTTGGCCTAGGAACTTTTGACTTGGCCTCACCCTTCTAAGAGACTTTTGGCCTTGTCTCACCCATGCCATGAGACTTTTGGCATCTCCTCACCTTCATCAAAGGACTTTTAGCATCACCTCACCCTTATGAGCCATTTCCATAACCATAGTCATTCAAAAAGACACATTGGCACTAATGTAAAGTCAAGGCATCAAGTTGCATATCATCAAGTCACCAGGACACACACAAGCATATAATAACATACATATGTACAAAAGAATGAAAGGAGAATGAGGTGGAGAGCTACCTTGGATTTATGCAAACTTTTCTTGATCTTTTCCTTCCCTCTTTTCGGCCTCACAAGTGCACCTAGGTGGGTAGATGTTCTCTTGGCCTAGGCACCATAAATAACACATAATCACACACTTGAAGTAAGCTAAGACACCAAACTAAAGCTTGAATACACACTTAGTTTCAAAAGTGGCATAATGATTCCATAATTGACCTAATGAAGCAACTCTCATATTTCAAATTCTAGGCTCCATTCTCTTGTTATTTCTAGACTTCTTGGATTCATTTAAGATCTTTGGAGCCCTCACACATTCACTTGCATAATTGGAAACCCAAGTTGCTTCATAAGGCACTATTATGGACATCATTGCTCCATCTCTCATTCCATGGCTCCTAAATTTTTTTCAATGGTTTCTACCATCTTCTAACATCATATAAAGTCCCAAACTAAGGCTAAAACAAATTAAAACACTCCCTAGTCCCTTGAACCTAGTTTGGCTGAAACTAGTACCATGGAAGGGCTTCTTGGAGTTTCAAATTTTTCCTTGATGGGAGAGCGACTTGGGAGGGTTTCTAGAGGTCTTAGGAGCTCAAGGAAACATTCAAATAGCCAAGGAATTACTCACACAAAATTAGATTTTACAAAATCCTAAAGATGCCTACACTTTTCTATCTTATTTTCTATTAGTTTTCCTTAGAATTTCTTGCCATATTCCATCTCCCCATGGCCTAAAACCCTTGTTTATCTCTTGCTTTTGGACATAACTCCCTCCCCTCTAATGGTTTTGTATGAGGCCGAAATCATACACAAGGAGAAGTAAGAGAAGAAAGTAACATAAGCAAGGATTTACCTTAGGTTTAAGCTTATTTTCAAGACTTTTTCTCCTTAGTTGGCCTCCTCTCGATGAATTCAAACTCTCCCCTTGTGTGCTGGACCAAAAACAGAATCAATCATCATAAGAAAACCATAGAAAAAGAGGAGGAGAAGAGAGGAACAAGATTGGAGGAAGAAAGGACATGAAATTCCATGGATTTACCTACCTTTTTATTAATTTTTCTCCTCCTTTTCTTCCTGTTCTTGTGTGCCTAAGAGAGCAGATAATATTCTATATTTTTGGCAAACAATTTTGTGCTTAAGAAGGTGGGAGAAGTGTGTGGGAGCTTCTAGAAACACACTTTTTCAAAAATTTCAAATTTGTCTTTTCGTAATGGCAATTTTGTTTCAACTTCATTTTAGCTCCTTTTTGAGAACCGTCTCTTCCATTATAAAATTTAGATTCCCAATTTAATAAAATGCCTTTGGAATCACTCAATTTGAAGCTAAAACCTTACCGAACGAATCTATCAAAGTTCAGGCTCATTGACGTTGGAAAACATACACCAGAGGAGCTTTACCAATCCTAGGTCTTCCCATGGTTTTTGGGGCCTCTAAGAACCCTGGACAACTCAAATTTCCCATTTAGAAAGCCCTCTTATGTGTTTTTCAAAAAGTTACACTTATTTACAAAAATACGATTACGTTTTGTCAGTTTTTGTCACAAATTGTTTCTCCATCCTAACTCTATTTTTCTTTCTGTCTAAGCCTAGAGTCATCATTTTTAGGAGTCTAGGACTCTACCTAAATTTTTTGGGACATTATCTAGCCCATTTTAAAGGACTTGCTTTTATACGGCTCAATTCGTCATTTTACAAAAATTACGTTCCTTACAACGTTCAGCCCATGGCATTTTTGTTTATCATATTGCTTCTCACATGTTTCAGCCAGGTTGTTTCTTCTCTTCATACGAGCTGCCTTACGTGTTAAATAAAATGGGTGTTTGTGGCTTCGTGCATGTGAACAAAAGAGCTAGACAAGTGTTAGTGTGTGCATGTGAGCTGTTGGACGTGAGTGCCTTATATGGAATGAAGTTGAAGCTTTTAAATCCTTCATAAACCCAGTACTTCATGGACCTTCCTTTGGACCTAGTAAACTCGAGTGAATGTATATGTAACGTGGGAAATGTAACTTAGAAAAAAGATGCATGAATGAGCTACTATCTTCTATTCATTTCATGCATGTGGGAGAGGATAGTTGGATAGTGAATAAATGGATGATGATGCATGACAATGTGTGTCAAAGATAAAGCTACATGTGGAAGTCCAGTCCATATATGAAACTAAACAAGCCTAATAATCTGCACACCGAGAATGGAACAGAAAATTAAGTAGGAAAAATTACAAAATTATTTAAAGAAATTTATGCATTAAAAATCCAAAATTTTGTAAATTATTTCCTAAAGTGCAAAGAATGGCTACTAATATCAAATTCCAATTAATTAAAGCTCTAAAGTCATATTCCATCATCAAAATACCTAAGTTGGGAGGATTAAAATATATAAAAATAGCCTTCATCAACAATTCACCCAGGCAGCAATAAAATGTATCATTACTTGTAAAAGATGTTCTGGTAGCTTGGGATGAAAGCAAATATAACAAAGTATGTCTCCTAATATCTAGTATGTCAAAAATTTAAAATAGAACATCAGAAGCCAATTGGGTTACTTTAGCCCCTAGATATCCCTGAGTAGAAATGGGATAATATAGCCATAGATTTTGTCATGGGTTTACCCAGGACATCATCGGAGCATGATGCCATATGGGTAATAATGGATAGATTAATGAAGTCAGCTCATTTCTTAACGATGAAAGCCACTTATACCCTAGATAAATTAGCCCAACTATACATTCGGGAGATAGTGAGGTTACATGGTATGCCTAGAAGTATAGTGCTAGATAGAGATCACAGGTTCACTTCAAACTTCTAGAGATCGTTATAAGATGCTCTAGGTACTAGGTTAAGATTTAGCACAGCCTATCATCCTTAAATAGATGGTCAAAAGGAGAGAAACATCCAAACCTCAAAGGACATGTTGAGGGTGTGTGTATTAGAGATGAAAGGGAATTGGGATCCATACTTGCCTCTAGCAGAGTTTACCTATAATAATAACTATCATGCAAGTATTCAAAAATGTAACGTATGAGGCATTGTATGAGAGGAAGTGTAGGTCTCCAATATGTTGGGTTGAGCTAGGAGAAAGAAGCTTGCTAGACCCAGAATTAGTGGACCAAAGCTTTAAGCAAATTGAGACCATAAGAAAGAAACTCCTAATAGCACAAAGTAGATAAAAAAAGTTATGCAAATAGATGGAGAAGGCCATTAGAGTTTGAGGATGGAGAGCATATCTTTGTTAGAGTGTCTACAGTCATAGGGATAGGTCAGTCCATTAAGAGAAAAAAGCTCAGTCCAAAATACATAGGTCATTTCTAAATTCTTGATAAAGTAGGACCAGTGGCCTACAGACTTGTCCTTCCCCCAAACCTGAGCCAAGTTCATAACATATTCCATGTATCTAGCTCAAAAAGCACTAGCCTGACCTCTCACATGTTATAGAGTATGAAAATGTGTAGTTACAAGATAATCTATAGTATCACCAGATCAGATTATGGATGTTAGACTCAATCAGTTACTGAATTAAATGATGCCACTGGTGAAAGTGGGTTGGAAAGGGTTATCTCCCAAAAAAGCTACCTGGGAGCTGGAAGAGGAGATGAGAAAGAAATATCTAAAATTCTTCCCATGAGGTATGTTATATAAATTTCGAGGATGAAATTTTATTTAAGGGAGGGAGAAATGTAATGTCTGGTTTTCGTAAAAATGATGGCAACAAATACATTTTAAGAGTAAGTCCTTTGAAATAAATTGGTTAAGGTCTAAAAAAATTAGAATAATGATCTAGATATTAAGTAATGAAAATAAGAGGCCAAAGATGTAACACCATAATTATAGAACTCATCTTATACAAATTATAAGCTTCCTTCCATGAATAACATAAGAGGAAGAAGGAAAACCATTAAAAATAATCAATTTAATTGTGTTACGTTAGGTAAACATTTTTCATTTCACGTCGCATGGCCCATATGGACTCATCCATCTCATTATCATATTTAATTACACAAATACAACTCAAATCCATCTCAAGAAGTGGCCTAAAACTCGAACAAAGGAAGTGGATACATAAAAACAAAGTATGCAACCTTGGACTGAATTTCTAGAATTCTATTATGAAATTTGAAAAATCATAACTAATTCTAAAAAAATTGAAATCATGCACACTACATCATTTAGGAAAGCTAAAGATGTCTAATATATGATAAAAATAATTTTAGACTACAACAGGGACGTTTAACTACCGAAAATTGATAGAACAATACCAAAGGTCGCCTATCACTACTGGTACTATCCTCCAACTTCAAAAATTCATTTATCCTTGCTCAGATGTCCAATTGGGGTGATCTTAGTGGCTATGAAAATCTTATAATGTCTAGTTTAGGAATGTAAAATTTCATGAGCATTGGACATCATTTGGCCCTCAAACGACATAGTCCAAGGAACTAACCATATGAACAGTGTCTGCATCAAAATAGTAAAAAAATGTCAATTTTGAAAAATCATAATTAATTCCGTAGAGATCCAAAAAATATGGTCTTTGGCTTCTAAAAAATATCTAGATGAAATATATATGCAAGCCAAATGTCATGGGCAAATTCATTCATTTGGTCAGATTTTGACATTAGATTGCAAAATAGCTCATTTTGTGTCTCATAAGGGGTCTACATGGTCCATTTTTGGTTTCTAAGGCAACCATGGCCACTTGAGCACATGGGGAAGCACCAAAATGGTTTACTAAAATTGTCTCAAAGGTGCACAAACCCAAAAATTTAAAATTCACTATCTCACTGTAACATCCGGTCCCTCTGTAAACGTGAGAAATGTAATATTCGGTTTCTCCGTAAACGTCAGAAATGGCCCAAATATAAAAGGAAGTTCCCAAAATAGAAGGAATTGGGGCCAAATAAAATTATGATAAAATTCTAAATAATAAAAAATGAGGATTTGAGCCTTGAGTTGCCTAGAAATCAAGGTTAGAGTGATTCGAAAAATTTGCCGAAAGACCAGTGGCATTTTCATAAATAAGTGCAATTTTGGAGAAGCACCTAGGAGGACTTTTTAAATAGAAATTTTGAGTTGCCCAGGGTTCCTAGAGGCCCCAAAAACCATGGGAAGCCCCGGGACCGGTAAAGCCCCTCCGGTATACTCTTTCCGACGTCAGTTGACCCAAACTTTGACCGATTCGTTTGGAAAGGTTTTAGCTCCGATTTGAGTGATTCCAAAGGCATTTTATTAAATTGGGAACCTATTTGTTATGATGGAAAATATGGTTCTCAAAAAGAAGCTAAAACAAAGGAGAAACGAGAATGCAAAGTATGAAAGGGCAAAAATAGAATTTAAGTGTTAAAGGAAGCTTCCAAATTCTTTTTATAAGTCACGCTCTTCCTCTCCTTCATTAAACCAACTTGCTTCTGCCCATTTTCAGAGAGAAACTCCAGCTTCTTAGGCGCACAAGAGAAGGAGGATTTTGGAGGAAGAAATTCAAGAAAAAGGTAAGAAACTTTAAGAAATTCCATATCCTTCCTTCTTGAAACTTGCTCCCCTCCTCTCAAGCTTTCTTTTTATGGTTCTAATGGAGAGTTTGGTGCTGTTTTGGGGGCAGAACAGAGAGGGAAATTTCGAAAATTGAGGGAGCAAGCCAACCAAGGGGAAGAGCAAGCAAAGGAAAGCAAGAAAACAAGGTAAAACTTCCATTCTTTGGTAGTTCCTTCCTCCCCCTTCCTCTTGCACGAATTTGACCACCATGAGCCCAAGTTTTATGGGCTGATTTCTGTCCAATTTATGGAGGGATTAGAGGTTTTAGATGGCAAGGATTAAGAAGGAACTAATAGAATCAAGAAAGGAGCATTAGGAGACAAGATAGAACCATTAGGGATCCAAATGCTCCCTTGCAAATCTGATTTTATATGAATGTTTTTAGACTTAATTGAATGTTTAAACATGCTTCTAAGACCCCTAGAGAGCTTCCCACATGCAACTCCCATCCAAGAAAGCAAAGAAATTGCAAGAAAAATTAATGAACTCTAAGTAGAAAAAGTGTAGTGCATTTGAAGGGATTGTAAAAACTGATTTGATTCATACATTCCCTAGCATATATGAGTGTTTGATTGAGCTCCTAAGACCTCTAAGTAGCCTCCCAAGTGTGTCTCCCATCAAGGAAAAATCAAGAAGGCCATGAACTCTTCTTTCCCCCCATAGTCTCGGCCTAGGCAAGTTCCTATAGCTAGGGAGAGTTTTAAATTTTTCTAAGGCTATTCTTGAGTCATATGTGATGAGTGAAGATGAGTAGAGGCCTTAGAAAAAATTTAGAACTCAAACAAAGTAAATTGGTGCCATAGGTTCCATATTAGGACCTAAAGAAGTAACATGATGTTAGGCCCTTTATTTTAATGATGTGATGACTCTAAGAGGTTTAAAAGGAGTCAAGAATCATAATTGAATAGAAAGAATGAGGCCTAGAAGTCATTTGATGGATGTTGCTTCATTAGGTGTGATTATGGACCATAATGGAGCCTATAGAGCAATCTAGTGTTTTATCAAGTGATGTAGCCTTAGAATATATTTCATAGACCTAATTGGCTTCCATAAATTGTATCTAGGCCAAGAGAAACTATCTCCACCAAATTATGGGTGTGTGGCCGAAAGAGAAGGCTTGAAAGCTAAGGAAAAAGTGTGTGAAATTGTGCAAGGTAGCTCTCTCTACCTTCTCTCATGCATGGATGTGTGTTTGGCTTGTTTTAGAATGCGTGTATGTGTATTTTCAAGCTAAGAAAAGTATGCTAGCATGCCTTTATATGCCATGATGCTTGATACTATGTTATGTTTTCAAATGATTATATGATGTTTGTGTGAGTTTGCTTGAGTGTGGAAAGGCCAAGAACTCTTCCCTTTGGTGAAGATGAGCCAAGAACCCTTGAGCTTGGTTGAGACAAAGTAAAGAGTCTCCCAAAAGCAAAGTGGGCACCCAAGAGTATGGTTGAGTCCAAAGTGCTTAAAGAATGGTTGATGCAAGTCCAAAATCCATGAGGAGAAGTGTGAGGCCAATCCAAACACTTAGTGAGCTCTTGAATGTCTTGCATGATTGATTCACATGCCAAAGTTGCTTTAAAATGTCTATGATTTCTACTTTCTCCATGCATGCATATATGAAACTTGCTTGCACATATTATGTGTGATGGGATGGGAGATAAGCTATTGGGATTCTTTGAATCTCATCCCCTCCTCTCCAATGATCTAACATGTTAGGTGAATCAAGTAATTATGGTGAAGGGAGCCAACAACCATGAAGAGCAAGGATTGACAAGCTTATGTATTATTTTGCCCATTTTGGAACCATAATGATAGTCCAAGATGTATATGATGTTGTATATATATTATGAACCTTGAGATAGATGTAAACATACTATTATGTGATGTTTAGATGTAAGGAAATGATATATGACCATTAGCACATGTTTTGAGTATGAAATGCCATGGTATGAGAATGTAAAGTTTGATGAATATGTGTATAAATGTGGGTTGAATGGCTAAAATGAGATGCATGAGGTTTGGGACTATTTGGGCAGCTCACACAAGTCTTAAATATGCTTTTAAACTTGCCCAAAAGGTGCTAAGACCAAGGGAAATCCATTTGGCAATTTTGGTACCCAATATGGAGCCAAAATTGACCATAATGGAACCCTATACCATTTTTTGGCCAAATGAGTTAGTCTTACCCTAAAAATTGGCATAATTAAGAGCTTTTTGGGAAGCTAAAGATCATAATTTTTGGAGACCTAGAGAATATTTGATGAATTTTCAAAGTTGGGATTTTTCATGGATTCTGGTATGGGTACTGTTCATACTGGCAGTTTTGAATTCTATGTCACCTGATGGCCAAATGGTGTCCAATACTTATGAAATTTTACATGCATAAACTAGAGGTCATAAGATTTCTGTGGCCACCGATATCACCTCATTTGGAGGTCTGAGAAGTGAGTTATGCATGTTTGAAGTTAACTGTCAGTATCAGTAGCGCCCCATGAGTCCGGTTACTGTTCCATAGGGTCCAGCTGACTAAAAGTATCTGTTTCATTCTGAAATTATTTTTAATATCAATTTAACATCTGTAGATTTCTAGAATGACTAAATATGTGTGATTTCAATTTTTATAGAATTAGGTATGAATTTCAGAAATTTATATCAGTAAACTGAACCACAGCCCAGGCAGCCAGCGACTCTGGAGTTTTTTGGATGTCAAACATCCTGTATAATGAATTTTATGACCTAGGCATATTTGTAGTGTGAAGTAGACATCCTAAGGTTTACAGAATGACCAAGATTGAATATTTTTGATTTTTTCAGATTTAGTTATGATTTTCCAAAATTTGTGACAGAAAAGAGGAAATCCTGGCCGAAAATGCAAACACGGATTTCATATGCTCCTTTGCTTTCTACGAGTTGTAGGCCAAATTTGATGGTGGAAATGAGTTATATTCATGTGTTTAAGTATGAGAAAGTGATAGATGCTTTCATATGGCCTACGGGACTCTGAAAGAAAAATTTTACCTGTAGAGAAATGCATTTTTATTCATAACTCCCTATGCCATTATATTGTTTCCATAGAACAAATATAAAATGAGGCATGAGAATTGTATGAATTGAGTCCTAAAAGTATGGTGTTACACTCACCCCCAAGCCATATGTAATGTCTGGTTTTCATCAAATAACAGAAAGAGATATGTTTTCAAAGTAAATCCCTTGAAATGAATTAGTTAAAGTTTTAAAAAATTTGAGTAGCATTTTAGAATCCTAAAAATGAGAATCCTAGGCTCAGAAAAAAAAATGGAGCTAGAAAAAAGAAAAAAATTTTAATGAAATGTTGACAAAACATAATGGCATTTTTGTAATTTTGAGTAAATTTTAGATTTCTCATAGGAGGACTTTTTAAATGAAAATTTTGAGTTGCTCGAGGTTCTCAAAGGCCTTGAAAACTATGGGAAGCCCTGGGATAGTTAAAACATATTCAGTGTATATTTTCTAAATTTTATAACTTCCTTTTGAGTGATTCCAAAAGTATTTTATAAAATTGGGAACCTAAATTTTATAATGGAAAAGACAGTTCTAAAAAAGAAGCTAAAATGAAAATGCCAAGATAAAGGAACAAAATTAGAATTTTTGAAAATTGTTTCTTAACCTAGCTATATACAAGGACATGCCCTACCTCCTTATTTATTTAGCTCACTTTGTTTCTACCCTAAACAAGAAAGGAGAGCAAGAGGGTGAGGTGTATAAGAAGGAGAAGAAAGGAGGGAGAAAAACAAGGAAAAAGGTATGAATTTTCTTAGTTTTTCATGCTTTCTCTTCAGCAAACTCCATCTCCTCCATCTTCCCTTCTTTCCTATAGTTTTGTTGAAGTTCTTTGATCTATTTTGAGGGCAGAACAAAGGTGGAATTTTTGGATTTAAGGAGAGGAGGCCAAGAAAGGGAAGAATCATTTAAGAAATCAAGGTAAAACTTCATTCCTATGGTAGCTACTCCTTTTCCCCTTCTCTTCTTGGTTTGTCTAGCCTAGGGAACTCCAAGAGGGCATGAATTTTGGATAGAACCAAGGGTGAACCTTTAGAAATGGAGTGTGGAGAATAAGAATATGCAAAGAAAATTAACTATGAACCATTAGATTACAAGATAGAAAACCTAGGGTTTCAAGTGTTTCTTGTAAATTTTGATTTTATACAATGATTCCTATGGCTAAATAAGTGTTTGGATGAGCTCCTAAGATCCCTAGAAGGCTCCTCACATGCATCTTCCATCAAGGAAACAAAGGAAACCCCAAGGGTGCCAAGAAGAAGTATAGCCTTAGCCTAAGAGACTTGGAGTACCTAGGGGAAGTTTTAATTTGTTCTAAGCTTATTTTTGAGTCATATATGATGGAAGAGGATGAGAGGAAGCCTTGGAAAAACTTTAGAAGCCATAGAAAGTGAGATGGTATCTTAGGTTCCATAATATGATCTAAAGAAGCAACATGTAATTAGGCTCCTTATTTTAATTGTATAATGACCCCAAGAGGCTTAAAAAGAGTCAAGAATCATAAATGGAAGGAAATAATAGAGCTTATAACTCAAATGATGGATGTTGCTTCATTAGGTGCATTTAGGAACCATAACTGAACCATAAGACAAAGTTAGAGTTCCAAGTAGATAGATAGTTTTGTGAATGGTTCCAAGAGCATAATTGGTTCCTATTTTATATGTTTAGGCCAAGAGCAACAAGACTCACATCATTGTAAGTGTGTGGTCGAGGAAGGGAGTGCAATTCTAAAGAGAAAAGTGTGCTTGTATGGCAAAGGTATCTCTCTCCTCTTTCCTTCATGCATGGACAAATGTTGTCTTGTCTTAAATGTGTGTATGTGTGTTTTAAGCCATGAGAAAGTATTCTAGCATGCATTCATATGCCATGGTACCATAATATTATTTTATGCATTCAAAGAACATTTTATGTATTTTCTTTAATTTTCTTGAATGTGGTGAAGCTAAGAACCTACTAGCCATGGTAAGGATGAGCCAAGAACCCTTAAGAATGGTTGAAACAAAATATAGAGTCTCCTAAGAGTAAGGCTTACTTCAAGGCCTTTAAGAAAAAAGGGTATGACAAGTCCAATAACCTTGAAGAGAATAGGTGAGGCTAATCCACTTATTTGGCAAGCCTATGTATGCTTTGTATGACTTATTTAAATTCCAAGAATGCTTTTTAAATGATCATACTTTCCATTATGTTCATGCATGCATTTTTAAGACTTGAATTGCATTCTTTATATATGATTGAAAGAGAGATGAGCTATTAGGATTCTTTGAATCTCATTCCCTCCTCTCCAATGTCTTAACATGTTGGGTGGACAAAATAAGTAAGGCAATGGAAGCCACCAAGTGGGGAGATGAAAGATTGACAACAAAATGTCTAGTTTTTCTTATTTTGTAGCCATATGGATGGCAAATGATGTAATACTATGATGGAATATATTCTTGTGTATGGCATAGGCTGAAAGAGTGAGGTTTGATTTATGGATTTGTACACCTTTAAGACATGTTTAGTAGACCATTTTTGGTTCTTTCCCACTTGCTCAAGTGGCCATGGTGGCTATAGAAATCAAAATGGACCATTTGGACCCCTTGTGAGATGCAAAAGTGATCATTTTACAACCTAATATTAAAATCTAACCAATGAATGAATTTGCTCATTGTGACGACCCTAACTTCCAATTATAGTAATTAAGGTTAAGTACATGATTAATAATCATATACCAAGGCTTGAAGTCATTAAAATTAATTACATCGGGACATCGGGAACAAGTGAGGAAATTTGAAACCTTAATGTTGCTAGGGTCATTAGCTAGACAACCACAATTATTCGAACGCGTGAGTAAATTTGATTATTAATGAGGAGCCTTTGATACTCTCATCCATCATTTCCAACTCATAAAATTCTCCTACAAGTGTTTCTAAATCATTCCTTAGCATTACCTTAAGAGAAACTAAGTTTTCTAGGTGAATATGAGAAATAGAGCACTTTCGCCGCGGCTAAATTCACTCGCGCCGCGGCCAATTACCCTCGGTTCAACTCCTGACGCTTTCACAATTTTTTTCACATTTCGCCGCGGCCAAATACCCCTTTCGCCGCGGCCAAATACCCTCTGGAACACCCCCAAATTTGCCTCTCAGGCTTAGCCGCGGCTAACGTCACCATTCGCCGCGGCCAATTGCTCTCTGTTTTCTTTCCTGGCAGGTTCGCCACATTTGGCCGAGGCCAATTAAATGTTGGCCGCGGCCAATTCTTCTCTGTTATGAATTGGCCTAGGCCAATTAAATATTGGCCGCGGCCAATTCCCTTCTGTGCCTACAACTCTCAAGATTTCATCTCATGCTCTCCAATTTCCCTCCAATATCACTCTAGGGCCATTCTACCTTAATTTATGCAACTTTAGTGGTAATTATGTACCTTAATTACCCAACTAATCTATCATTGCCCTTGTGAAACTCAAATGTCACTTCCTACTTGTTCCACTAACTCATACCAACAAATTCATAAATAAATGGCAGCAAGAACACATGCATTAGCAACAATTTACATCCCATGCACATTCCATAGATATTCCATTCAACAATAGCTTACCTCTAAGACATCATATGTCTACAATTCCCATAAGGTGATCCATATCACAATTTCAGCAGAACTACATACATATATATAATGCTATAAGTTCATACATTGATATTCCACTATGATGTGCTCTAAATCCTTAACGGTTACATTTCAATCAAGCAAAATATAAACGCCTACACTTGGCAATATGATTACATGATGATGCTAGGTAAACTAATAACAAAAATTGCATCTATCCTATTATACCCAGACCAAGTGTAGCTCCCCACACCCAGCCTCAGCTCATGGATGTTCATCCACTTGCTTACCCTTATCCTTACCCGAAGAACTTTCACCTGAAATATTAATCCCATAAAACGGGGTGAGATATAAATCTCAGTAACCAAGGCAATTCCATTACATATTCAGTTTAATTACCATATATGCATAAATCAAAATCAACATCAGAATCACCTCCATTATAACTGCAAATGAAACAATTAGGCTATCATGATTACTATCCCATACTAGCAATCATATTATCACATGTTAAAGGCCATTAACATCGGAGAGGCCCGTCCACGGCACCTACTCCTCATTGAGCACAACCGGGGCTCAGTGCATCTAGGGTTTGATCATAACCCGGTGCTCGATCGAAGCACATGCACGGGTGGCAGCCGCACCACAGCTCCACCATGGACTCACAAGGTCCAATCACAATCAACAGATAGCCAACCAATTCATTCAGCATTTTTCAATCAATCATATATAGCAACATATGGAATTAAATCAAATATGCACATGGAATTGATATAAACCCGGTTACCTCACTTGTAGACACTTGTAACAATCACCAATGGTGCAGAATTCCTCCTATAACCATAACATCACATAATTACTACTCTAATTCATCATTAATAATCATAATCAGTACCCAAGGAATTTAAAATGCCAATGACTACCCAAGAATCATTTACCCAGCCACAACAAGACCCAATTTCGGATTTAAGTTTCCTCCACCAGAAAATTCAATATTCCACCCCAGATCCTAAGCAAATTCGTACATAATTAATACCCATTTTATAAATTAGCTATAGGGGTCTCAAATTAACCATTAAAGCATCAAAATGGAGGGTCTAAACTCACTCAAAGTCAGCCTTAATCCCAACCTACGAATTTCATCAAGAAAATCCCCAAACACTCACATTTCAGATTTTGGGTAGGATGAAAATGCTCCAAATGAAAAACTAATCGGACCAAATTAAGGAGAAAGATGAGGGGATTAAGTTGTATAACTATTACCTTGGCTGAATCTTGCTCTAAGTATGAGAAAATGCAGAAATTTGGTCCCAAACCCTAGCCTCCTTCTCCATCTCCGATTTTGCCTCTTGAATCTTATGTTTCAGCAAGTGAGTAAGTGGGTGGGGTATTAGGGTTTAAGTTGGGTCAAGTATGGGTCATGGGCTGCTCCAAGATCCATCTCCACTTGGGCTTCAGATTTTAGCTTATTGGGCCAGTTTTTGGAGTGTTGGGCTGCAGAATTTACTGGGCCAGTTTTTACACTTAAGTTGCTGAAATTTAACTAGGTTTGGGCCAAGTTTGAAGAGCTCAAGAGTTTTAGGTCTGCACAAGGATTATTGGGCCACTTAGAAGAGTCTATACAAAGTAAATCTTGGGCCTCCATCACACTAAATTATGTTAGGTTTGCACATAATCCATTGGGCCTCCATTAGCCTCTTCTCATGATCTATTAATTTAGGCCTAGATAGAATTTCTATCCCAATTAAATCTCAAACCCAAATTAATAATTTATCTCTCTAAAGTCTCCATTCACTTAACTTGCCTAATGAGCCCATATTAATTACTCTTAATTAATTCTAATCCATGATTAATACCTTAATTAATTATGGGGTGTTACATTCTCCCCTCCTTTTAAAAATTTTGTCCTCAAAATTAAACATACCTTACTCAAATAATGCAGGATAATCCTTCCTCATTGCTTCTTCGGTTTCCCAAGTTGCTTCATCCGGAGTAAGTCCTCTCCATACTACCTTTACCAGGAGGATGTCCTTATTACGCAGCTGTTTGACCTTTGAGTCCACAATCCTTTCCGGCTCAACCACATAAGACAAATCATCTTGTAGATGCACATTCTCATGCTCAATGACATGCAAAGGGTCCGGGTGGTACTTTTTCAATTGGGACACATGGAACACATCATGCAATCTGGCCAGGTTTGGAGGTAATGCAACTCTATAGGCCACGGGTCCTATCCTTTCAAGGATTTGGAAAGGACCAAGATAACGAGGACTGAGCTTTCTTGTCCTAATAGACCGTCCTACACCCGTCACTGGAGTAGCTTTAAGGAACACATGGTCTCCTATCTCAAATTCTAAGGGTCTCCTTCTCTTATCCGCATAACTCCTTTGCCTACTCTGGGCAGCCAACAACTTCTTTCTAATGAGTTCTATCTGATGGGTGGTTTGGTCCACTATGTCTGGACCTAAGAGACTTCTTTCACCAAGTTCTACCCAACACAAGGGTGACCGACACTTCCTCCCATAAAGTGCCTCAAATGGTGCCATCTGAATGCTGGAATGGTAACTATTATTATAAGCAAACTCAGCTAAAGGCAAGTACACATCCCAACTCCCTTTTAACTCCAGTACACTTGCTCTAAGCATGTCCTCAAGGGTCTGAATGGTCCTCTCAGTCTGTCCGTCAGACTGAGGGTGGTAAGCAGTGCTAAAGTTAAGACTAATACCCAAAGCTTCCTGTAGAGATCGCCAAAATTTTGATGTGAATCTTGGGTCTCTATCTGACACAATGCTATTAGGAACACCATGCAATCTCACAATTTCACGAACATACAGTTGAGCTAGTCTATCTAGGGGATAAGTAGCTCTAATAGGTAGAAAGTGGGCAGACTTCGTCAATCTATCCACAATCACCCAAATAGCATCATAACCCGAGGATGTTCTAGGCAAACCCATCACAAAATCCATAGATATACTATCCCATTTCCATTCAGGAATTTCTAAAGGGTGTAACAAACCTGCGGGTCTTTGGTGTTCAATCTTAACCCTTTGACAAATTAGACACCTAGCAACAAACTCTGCTATGTCCGACTTCATCCCAGGCCACCAAAAGCTCTTCTTTAAATCCCTATACATCTTAGTGGTGCCCGGATGGATGGTGTACTTACTCTTATGAGCTTCTGATAGTATAATGTTCCTCAACTCTTCATCTTTGGGTATGCACACTCTACCCTGATACCTCACCAAACTATCTTCTGATAGGTCAAAGTCTTTGACCTCACCGCTCCCCAGTTGCTCTCTAATTCCTCCCCAGTAGGCATCTAGCTCTTGGGCCTCTTTAATTCTCTTCCTAAGGTCATTTTCTATCCTTAATTCTCCCAAAAGAATGCTACTAGGGTTCATTGAAATTGATAAATTCAAATCCCTCATCTCTTCAATCAACCTTTGCTCCCTAAGCATCATCATTGCCATGTGAATAGATTTCCTACTCAAGGCATCGGCGACCACATTCGCCTTTCCTGGATGATACTTTAAGGAGAAGTCATAATCCTTAAGGAATTCCATCCACCTCCTTTGTCTCATGTTTAACTCTTTTTGGTCAAATAAGTACTTCAAACTCTTGTGATCACTATACACCTCAAATTGGGCACCATAGAGATAGTGCCTCCAAATCTTAAGGGCAAAAACTACAGCTGCTAGCTCTAGGTCATGGGTAGGATAAT
Source organism: Erythrophleum ivorense (assembly GCA_026724425.1). NCBI lineage: Eukaryota > Viridiplantae > Streptophyta > Magnoliopsida > Fabales > Fabaceae > Erythrophleum > Erythrophleum ivorense. The sequence goes on along the minus strand of JAIUCV010000007.1, from coordinate 32,250,946 downwards.
TCTCTTCATGGGGCCTAAGCTGCCTAGAAGCATAGGCTATCACCCTACCTTGTTGCATTAAGACACACCCTAATCCTTTCTTGGAAGCATCACTATAGACTGTGAATGTCTCTTTAGGGTCAGGTATCACTAACACAGGTGCAGTGGTAAGCCTATCCTTAAGCTCCTGAAAGGCATTCTCACACTTAGCATCCCACACAAATGGTTGGTCCTTCCTAGTCAATTTTGTCAAAGGCATGGCTAACTGAGAAAATCCCTTAATGAATCTTCTATAGTAGCCAGCTAGACCTAAGAAGCTTCGGATTTCGGTCACTATTTTAGGTCTCTCCCAATTCAGTACCGCCTCTACCTTGCTAGGATCTACTGCGACCCCTTGTTCTGATATCACATGACCTAGGAATTTAACCTCCTGTAGCCAAAACTCACACTTGCTCAACTTTGCATACAACTGATGCTCTCTCAAGGTTTGAAGAACTATCCTAAGATGCTCTTTATGCTCTTCACTACTTTTAGAGTAGATGAGGATGTCATCAATGAACACTACCACAAATCGATCCAGATAAGGCCTAAAAATCCTATTCATGTAATCCATGAAAATGGCAGGGGCATTGGTTAACCCAAAAGGCATAACTAGGAATTCATAATGGCCGTATCGAGTCCTAAAGGCGGTTTTAGGTACATCCTCAGCCTTGACTCTAAGTTGGTGATACCCTGATCTAAGGTCAATCTTTGAAAAGACTGACGCTCCCGCTAATTGGTCAAGCAAGTCATCAATTCTAGGCAAAGGGTACTTATTCTTGACAGTCGCTTGGTTCAATTGCCTATAGTCAATGCAAAGCCTAAGACTACCATCTTTCTTTTTGACAAACAACACTGGTGCTCCCCATGGAGACACACTTGGCCTAATAAACCCTTTCTCAAGTAATTCTTCTAGTTGACTCTTCAACTCAACCAACTCAACAGGCGCCATTCTATACGGAGCCTTAGAGATCGGACCTGTACCGGGTACCAAATCAACAGAAAATTCTAACTCTCTCTCTGGAGGTAGTCCACTAAACTCTCTAGGGAAAACCTCAGGGAACTCCCTAATCACAGGTATATCATCCAACCCATCCTCTACCTCAGCATGCAATGAAAAGAATACTAGGAACCCTTGGCAACCACGCCTAAGGCACCTCTCAGCTTGGGCGGCAGACAAGCAAGTAAGCTCAGTCACAGGACAAGTCTCAGGTATATTTGTAGGTAAGGAAACAGTCTTACGGTTACAGTCAAGTATCACATTATTAGCCGACAACCAGTCCATACCAATGATTACATCAAAGTCACACAAAGGGATGCAAATCAAATCAAGGGTAGTACAACGGCTATCCAATTGTACAGTACAATTTAAGCATACATCAGATGTAATCATAGAATATCCAGTAGGGGTGGACACAGATAGTTCAAATGGCAACAGGCTAATTTTAAGACCCAGACGCTTAACACAGTCATATGAGATGAATGAGTGGGTCGCACCCGAGTCAAACAATGCATCTACGACATGATTATGGACAAATAAAATACCTCGGATTAGACTAGGGGATCTACTAGCCTCTTGCTGCGTAAGTGCAAACACCCTTCCTTGGATAGGTGGTTTAATCGATGAAGCCGACTCCCGTGACACTGTGCAGGTCCGTGCATAGTGTCCAGGCCTCCCACAATTATAGCACACTGGGCATGGCCCATTCCCATGGTTCTTCCCACACTTAGCACAAGTAGGTGGGGCACTCATTGTACTCCTTGGTAGTCCCATGCTTCTTCTTTGAGGGACATTCCTTGGGGGTGGTCTCCTTCCCCAAGAGCCACTTCCACTATTGGCTCCTTTCTTGCTTCCGCCCCTAAAGGGCTCCATACCCCGGTCACGTTTTCCTTCCAGGGTCTTCTTCCTCTTGGCCTCACTTTCCATCATGGCCCTCTCTGTCACTCTACATTTCTCCACCAATTCGTCAAAATTACGAATTTGTAGAGATACAATTTTATCTTTGATTTCCGGTCTCAAACCCCTTTCGAATTTTTCAGCCTTCCATGGCTCATCGTCAAATCTCTTCAAGTAGGAGGAGAAGCGAGACAGTTGGATAAATTTGGCCGCGTATTGGTCCACACTCATGTCCCCTTGCTCAAGGAAGTTAAACTCTGCTTCCTTGTCAGCCCTCACGGATGGTGGAAAATATTTGCTCTCAAAAGCAGTTTGAAAACTTTCCCACGTCAAGGGTATCTCCCTTGTAGTCAACAATCTGGAGGCATTCCTCCACCAATGTTCAGCCTCACCCTCCAACTTGTAAATGGCCAACTTTGCCTTCTGTTCGGTGGTGCAAGTCATAACCGCAAAGATTTTCTCTAGTTGCATCAGCCACCTCTCAGCTTTTTCAGTGTCTAACTCCCCCAAGAACGATGGAGGATCAGCTTTTCTGAATTTGGCTAATGCAATAGAAAGGTCATTGTCCTCCCCTTGGTGTCCCATACCAGGGTTATGACCAGCCCCCACACGATTCTCCAATGGCACCTCCTCATTCCGCTTACTCATATTCTCATGTAGCTGTTGCAGCACTTGCACAGTCGCTGCATGAGCCTCGGCTTGCTCTCGAAGCCGGTCAGTCATTGCCCTAACCGTAGTCTCATGGGCCTCAGCTTGTTCTCTCATTCGGTTGGCCATTGCAGCCATGGCCTCTTGCATCCCCCTTAACATCTCAGTTGTTTCTCTACGAGTAGCCATCTAGTTCTGCAATGCCACAAGCACAACCACAAGCATCTCCCATTAACCACAGTCCAATGCAACCAAAACACAACTCCACCCATGGCAGGTATATGTATAAGTATGAGGGTTATCATAAGGTCGCAATGTTCCTATTCCTATCATGCATGCATCATGATTGCCAAGTTTCCTAACCACAAAGTAGTAAATCAAACACATTTGCCTGAACCATTGCTCTGATACCAACTGTGACGACCCTAACTTCCAATTATAGTAATTAAGGTTAAGTACATGATTAATAATCATATACCAAGGCTTGAAGTCATTAAAATTAATTACATCGGGACATCGGGAACAAGTGAGGAAATTTGAAACCTTAATGTTGCTAGGGTCATTAGCTAGACAACCACAATTATTCGAACGCGTGAGTAAATTTGATTATTAATGAGGAGCCTTTGATACTCTCATCCATCATTTCCAACTCATAAAATTCTCCTACAAGTGTTTCTAAATCATTCCTTAGCATTACCTTAAGAGAAACTAAGTTTTCTAGGTGAATATGAGAAATAGAGCACTTTCGCCGCGGCTAAATTCACTCGCGCCGCGGCCAATTACCCTCGGTTCAACTCCTGACGCTTTCACAATTTTTTTCACATTTCGCCGCGGCCAAATACCCCTTTCGCCACGGCCAAATACCCTCTGGAACACCCCCAAATTTGCCTCTCAGGCTTAGCCGCGGCTAACGTCACCATTCGCCGCGGCCAATTGCTCTCTGTTTTCTTTCCTGGCAGGTTCGCCACATTTGGCCGAGGCCAATTAAATGTTGGCCGCGGCCAATTCTTCTCTGTTATGAATTGGCCTAGGCCAATTAAATATTGGCCGCGGCCAATTCCCTTCTGTGCCTACAACTCTCAAGATTTCATCTCATGCTCTCCAATTTCCCTCCAATATCACTCTAGGGCCATTCTACCTTAATTTATGCAACTTTAGTGGTAATTATGTACCTTAATTACCCAACTAATCTATCATTGCCCTTGTGAAACTCAAATGTCACTTCCTACTTGTTCCACTAACTCATACCAACAAATTCATAAATAAATGGCAGCAAGAACACATGCATTAGCAACAATTTACATCCCATGCACATTCCATAGATATTCCATTCAACAATAGCTTACCTCTAAGACATCATATGTCTACAATTCCCATAAGGTGATCCATATCACAATTTCAGCAGAACTACATACATATATATAATGCTATAAGTTCATACATTGATATTCCACTATGATGTGCTCTAAATCCTTAACGGTTACATTTCAATCAAGCAAAATATAAACGCCTACACTTGGCAATATGATTACATGATGATGCTAGGTAAACTAATAACAAAAATTGCATCTATCCTATTATACCCAGACCAAGTGTAGCTCCCCACACCCAGCCTCAGCTCATGGATGTTCATCCACTTGCTTACCCTTATCCTTACCCGAAGAACTTTCACCTGAAATATTAATCCCATAAAACGGGGTGAGATATAAATCTCAGTAACCAAGGCAATTCCATTACATATTCAGTTTAATTACCATATATGCATAAATCAAAATCAACATCAGAATCACCTCCATTATAACTGCAAATGAAACAATTAGGCTATCATGATTACTATCCCATACTAGCAATCATATTATCACATGTTAAAGGCCATTAACATCGGAGAGGCCCGTCCACGGCACCTACTCCTCATTGAGCACAACCGGGGCTCAGTGCATCTAGGGTTTGATCATAACCCGGTGCTCGATCGAAGCACATGCACGGGTGGCAGCCGCACCACAGCTCCACCATGGACTCACAAGGTCCAATCACAATCAACAGATAGCCAACCAATTCATTCAGCATTTTTCAATCAATCATATATAGCAACATATGGAATTAAATCAAATATGCACATGGAATTGATATAAACCCGGTTACCTCACTTGTAGACACTTGTAACAATCACCAATGGTGCAGAATTCCTCCTATAACCATAACATCACATAATTACTACTCTAATTCATCATTAATAATCATAATCAGTACCCAAGGAATTTAAAATGCCAATGACTACCCAAGAATCATTTACCCAGCCACAACAAGACCCAATTTCGGATTTAAGTTTCCTCCACCAGAAAATTCAATATTCCACCCCAGATCCTAAGCAAATTCGTACATAATTAATACCCATTTTATAAATTAGCTATAGGGGTCTCAAATTAACCATTAAAGCATCAAAATGGAGGGTCTAAACTCACTCAAAGTCAGCCTTAATCCCAACCTACGAATTTCATCAAGAAAATCCCCAAACACTCACATTTCAGATTTTGGGTAGGATGAAAATGCTCCAAATGAAAAACTAATCGGACCAAATTAAGGAGAAAGATGAGGGGATTAAGTTGTATAACTATTACCTTGGCTGAATCTTGCTCTAAGTATGAGAAAATGCAGAAATTTGGTCCCAAACCCTAGCCTCCTTCTCCATCTCCGATTTTGCCTCTTGAATCTTATGTTTCAGCAAGTGAGTAAGTGGGTGGGGTATTAGGGTTTAAGTTGGGTCAAGTATGGGTCATGGGCTGCTCCAAGATCCATCTCCACTTGGGCTTCAGATTTTAGCTTATTGGGCCAGTTTTTGGAGTGTTGGGCTGCAGAATTTACTGGGCCAGTTTTTACACTTAAGTTGCTGAAATTTAACTAGGTTTGGGCCAAGTTTGAAGAGCTCAAGAGTTTTAGGTCTGCACAAGGATTATTGGGCCACTTAGAAGAGTCTATACAAAGTAAATCTTGGGCCTCCATCACACTAAATTATGTTAGGTTTGCACATAATCCATTGGGCCTCCATTAGCCTCTTCTCATGATCTATTAATTTAGGCCTAGATAGAATTTCTATCCCAATTAAATCTCAAACCCAAATTAATAATTTATCTCTCTAAAGTCTCCATTCACTTAACTTGCCTAATGAGCCCATATTAATTACTCTTAATTAATTCTAATCCATGATTAATACCTTAATTAATTATGGGGTGTTACACTCATAAAATTTGGCATGCATATAGATCTTATCTAGAGTTTTTTGGAAATCAAAAGATTAGATTATTTGGAGCTCTATGGAATTAATTATGATTTTTCAAAGTTGGTACTTTTTTGTTGTTCTGATGCAGATACTATTCATATGGTTAGTTGCTTGGCCTATGACATTTGATGGCCAAATGGTGTCCAATACTCATGAAATTTTACAAGCATAAAACTAGACATAATCAGCTTTCCATGGCCACCAAGATCACCCTAATTGAACATTTGAGGTAAGAGATATGAAATTTTGAAGTTGGAGATAGTATCGGTAATGACAAGCGATCTTTGGTACTGTTCCATCAATTTTTGGTAGCTAGTAGTCCTAGTTGTGGTCTAAAATTATTTTTGCATAAATTAGACATCTATCGATTTCTGGAATGGTAAAGTATTCTTGATTTTGATTTTTTTAGAATTAGTTATGATTTTTCAAAGTTTATGTTAGAATTCAGGAATTTTCATGTATACCATCCACTTACATGAGTTCTAGGCCACTTCTTAAGATGGATTTGAGTTGTAATTGTGTAATTAAATTTGAGAATGAGATGGATGAGTCCATATGGTCCATGGGACACTGAATGAAAAATCTATGCATGATGCAACACAATTTAATTATATATTTTTAATGGCTTTTCTTTGAGAATGTCATGTGCTTCATGGAAATGAGCCTACAAATGGTGTAAGATGAGCTTAGTAAATATGGTGTTACACCATACACAAGAATACATACACTTTAAGTTGCCATCCAAGGTCTAAAAACTACAATATCATTCATTTGGCATCAAGTTCCATACATACATCAAATATTTGGGTAATTACACATGTTCAAATGATTATAGAATAATTCCATCATACTATTACATCATATGCCATTCATATGGCTACAAAATAAGCAAAACTAAATACTTTGTTGTTAATCTTTCATTTCCCATCTTGGTGGCTTCCATTACCTTGCTCATTTGATCCACCTAGCATGTTAAGACATTAGAGAGGAGGGAATGAGATTCAAAGAATCCCAATAGCTCATCTCCCTTTCAATCATACATAAAGAATGCAATTCAAGTCTTAAAAATACATACATAAGCATAATGGAAAGTATGATCATTCAAAAAGCATTCTTGGCATTTGAACAAGTCATACAAAGTATAAATAGACTTGCCAAGTAAGTGGATTAGCCTCACCCATTTTCCTTAAGGTTATTGGACTTGCCTCACCTTTTTTTCACACATCCATGCATGAGAGAAGGTGGAGAGAGCTACCTTGGATACAATTACACACTTTCCCTTAGAGGCAAGCTCCCTTTTTTGGCCACGTACACACAAAAGTGTAGGGATGATTTCTCTTGGCCTAAACACAATTTATGGAAACCAATTAGGTTCATAGAATTAATTCTAAGGCCACACACTTGCTTGAAATCTAGCTTGATCTATAAACCTCATTATGGTTCTATAATTACATCTAATGAAGCAACACCCCTCAAATAAATTCTAGACTCCATTCTTTCCTTTCAAATATGATTCTTGACTCCTTTTAAGCCTTTTGGAGTCATCACACAATTAAAACCAAGAGCCCTAATTACATGTTGCTTCTTTAGGTCATAATATGGAACCTAAAGCACTAATTCACTTCTATAGGTTATAAATTTTTTCCAAGGCCTCCCCTTACTTTCATTCATCATATATGACTCAAATTTGGACTTGAAAAAATTTAAAACTCTCCCTAATTATGGTAACCCTCTCTTGGCCAAACCTAGGAAGCATTTTTCTCTCCATGGACTTTGCTTTGTTTTCTTGATGGAGGAAGCCCATGGGGGAGACTTCAAGGGATCTTAGGAGCTCATTTAAACTCTCATTTAGACATAAGAATCAAGGTATCAAATCAGATTTTACAAGGAATATATGAAACCCTAGACTTTGCATCTTGGAAAATCCATGGCTTTTTCTTGAATTTCTTTGCATATTCTTAGTCTCCTCCCTTATATTCATGGAATTTGCCCTTTGTTCCCCTCAAATTCAAGCCCTCTAGCATCTACATACATGGGGCAAAATATAGAGAAGAAGAAGGGAGGAGTGAGCTACCATAGGATGTAAGATTTACCTTGTTTTCTTACTTTTTATCACTTGAATCTTGTGTTCTTTGAGTTCCTCTCTTTAAATCCGAATTTCCCCCCTCAATTTCTCCTTTAAAATAGATCCATATACTTCATTATAATCATAGGAAATAAAGGAGAATAAAGGAGAAGAGGTTTGGGAAGAGAAAGAGCGTGAAAAACTACTAAATTTTCATACCTTAAGCCTTTGATTTCTCCTCCTCTTTGCCTTCCTCTTGTGTGCCACTCTCCTTAGGGTTTTCCTCTGGTTTTGGACTGAACTTGGTCGTGCAACATGAAGGGAGAAGAAGGGTGCATCACATATATAGGTGGGAGGAAGTTACACTTCTCAAAAATTCTCATTTTGCCCTTGGTTCTTGGCATTTTTGTTTCTCCTTCATTTTAGCTCCTTTTTTAGAACTGTCTTTTCTATTATGAAATTTAGGTTCCCAATTTAGTAAAATGACTTTGGAATTACTCAAATCGGAGCTAAAACCTTCCTGAACAAATCTGTTAAAGTTCAGGCATACCGACGTTAGAAAATGTCCACTGGAGGGCCTTTATCTGTCCCGGGGCTTCCTATGGTTTTTAAGGACTCTAAGAACCTTGAGGAACTCAAAAATTTTATTTAAAAAGCCCTCCTATGTGAATTCCAAAATTTGCTCAAAATTACAAAAATGCCATTACGTTTCGTAAGTGTTCCATAAGAAATTGTTTCTTCATTCTAGCTCTATTTTTCTTTCCGTCTGAGCCCAAGATTCTCATTTTTAGGAGTCTAGAATGCTTACCAAATTTTTTGGGACCTTAACTACATCATTTAGGGGACTTCCTTTTGTATCCGGTGAATTTCGTTCATTTATGGAGAAATCGTACATTAAGTTTCTCACGTTTTCTGTAGTTTTCAAAGAATTGGATGTTATATTTCTCCCCCCTTAAATAAATTTTGTCCTTGAAATTTGGGGTATACTTTCCTTTTATTCTTTTCTTTTTTGGCTAACTGCTTTTTTCTTTCCCTTCTTCCTGGCTCTATATGCTTTTCTCAGTGATTTCACTTGTTTAAATTTTTCTCTCAGCCAAGGAATTTTTTCATTACTAGCCTTTAATGAGGGCTCTATTGCCATAATGTACTGGCTAGTTCTCTCTCATAAAGGAAAGAAATTTTTGACTCTAAAGGCTTATCTTGGAAGAGCCTAATATTTATATCGAGTTAGTATTAACCTGTTCGCAAGATTAACGTTTCCTCTAGTGGACTTATTTGTACATCTTGGGAGGTAACATATTTTGTATCACGTCTCCCGTATCCTCTCCTAATGGCTCCTCATAACATCTCATCATCTTTTTCTGATCATTAGAGCTATCAGAGGTTTCTGTCTATCTACTATTTTAAAGTATACTGTCTACTGTTCATCTCTGTGTTTTACATTTCTTTCTATCATAGGCCTCATATCTTAATTACTTACTATGATTACAGCTCCCTTAAGGAGCTTTTACTTGTAATGATCCTAGCTTTTCTATTTATTACTACATTTGTCTTTGTAGGCCGAGACTTTTCTCACTTTCTTTGCTCACTTATAGTGGCACTTTGTAGTCACTCATTTCAATACTGATAGGCCTAACATACGTGTCTCATACTGGCACTAAAGAGCTACTACCACTGACTACTGCTGGGCTCTGATGGGATGCTAGTTATTCTCATAGTTTTGCTCATTGGAGATATACTGTACCACTTACCTCATGTAAAACTACACCTGACCCCTTTCTGAATACATAAGCTAGCATGTGAGGGATTTCTTTACCCTTCAGTCAGGGCTACTATCTGCTAAGCAGTGGTTCATCTAACTCTAACTCTGAAAAGCTAATTTCTTACTTTTCTCATCCCATATACTATACTCATAACTAAAGAGATCTAGTCAGTGGTCTAATTGTCTAAATAACGCCTTTATATCTCTGTGGCAATAGTTTACCATACTCAGAAGATCTGTAGTCTCTAAGACAAGGGTTAGCTAAAACTGTACTAGTCTCTAAGATTAACTGCTCTATAGAATTATCTCAAGCCGCCACCTTACTAGAGAACTATCATGCTGTGGCTAGGGCTCTTTATAACTTGATGGGATCTACTGTGACCCTTGGGTCTACTGCAACCTCTCAAAGCCCTCCTAAGGTCTACTGTGACCCACTGTGCTATGTTGGGATCTACTGCGATCCATCTCTGGGAGACGTCAAAGCTTAAGATTACTGTATCTGACATTAAAACATGTACTCACTCAGTTTGGTAACTATCGCCCATAATAGCTAAGGTTAAACTCAGAGGTACATTGTGCTCTTCGTGCGAAGTGGGTTTTATGTCATCTAATTCTCTAGGATCCTATCATACTGATACTAAGGAGCATTTTAAAGTTTTTTACTCATCGCTCCTCATAAGATCCTTAGATTTCCACTTTAGTCCCTTTTGCTTGGGCTTTCTTTTCTTACTCTATTAACTTACTTACTTTACATATACTCGTTCTAGCCCTTCTCTCATATCTTGTAGTTTCTAACTATGCCTATGTTTTGCTTTTAAATGCTTTGGCACTAGGGCATCTCACACACTAAGTGTGGTTAACATTTCTGGTAGGAGAGAGAGACTATGCACTGGTCCTTATTTATTTCATTTACATATACTATAAGGGACTCAAGCTATACATACTAAACTCATGCTATTTGAATCTGAACATTCTCTACTGGGGATTCCTCTCTGTATGCTTTTTCTCATCATTCTGATATTACTGGAATCCCTTTACCTTTCTTTTCTGACTTATCTTGTTATTTTACTAGCTAGAATACTTTTTTATTATTGGGACACTTTGATGATTGATGCCATCATTTGCTATGCACTCAAGTCACATTACTACTGGCTTGGCCAAACCCAATATCATGTAACTATTATTGCAAGCAAACCATAACATCAAACACTAATACACAAGCACCTCATGACTGAGCTCAAAGCCACTATCGCTTGTATATTACAAGTTTCCCAATAATCTAAAGTATTCCTCTCTTACTTTTCTCTATCTGGCCTATTCTTGTAGAGTGCTAGGGGAAAATAGGATTCTTCCTCTATTTCATCCTGAGATCTCTCTGTATTGCCAGCTATTTCTTTACTTCGGGCGCTATCATGCTAGAAGGGTGTCTATGTAAAGGACATATGTGCTTTCTTAAGTACTCAAGCACATTAACTGAATATCTATTCTCAATCTAATATGTCTTAGGCTTGAACACTATCATATATTTTCTTTTTATCTTTTTTATCCTCTTACTTAGGTAAAAGGATGTTTTACTACTGGCTGTTTCTGTTGCCAGTTTAGGTTTTTCTATGATTAAGAGCACCTTCATTTTCCTGAGGTTCCTCTACTTATTTACTCTCTGTAACATTAAGGGGGTCTATTTTTTTTGCTCATACTCTTACTCTGCTCTTAGCTAGACCATCCTTTAGTAAGAAGGATTCTATTTCATATAATCTTAGGAATTTCATTCTATGGCGCTCTTGCCTTACACTTTTTCTCTACATAAAACAAGGCTCGCCTTCTTAGGCAGTCTCTAGCTCCCTTGAGCTTCCCTGAGGGTACTAAGGCACTAAATGTTTATTTTAACTTATTTCTACCTTCGAATCAGAGTTAGACTTTCTCTCTGTTTAGTCTCTTTAGCCTCATCCCCAAGAGCACAATATACTAATTTTAGGGTTCTACTAAGCTAATACAGGACACGCACTCTCAATATTCAAATTCTACCTTACTAAAAAATTATGCTCTATTGGTTGCTCTAATCACTCACGTGCCTTAACCCTATATCGTTCTCATATTAAGGAGCTCGTTTGATTAGTTATCAGACTCCTATTCATTTACCTCTCTGGCTCAATTTACTCATCTAATCATGACTAAAGTGAGGACATCTTTTCTGTAGCTAGTTTCTCAGCTCTTTCTCGCCTCCTTTATTACTATACTTTACGACTCAGGGGGGTCTATCTAAGGGAATTTGCTAACCACTACTAGGTGGTTTTCTCAATGTAGAATGTCTCATCTTTCATTTCTCGATCCAGGGAGAACTTTCACTAAGCCTTTCATTTACATATCTCACCTGGAACGATGCTGCTGGTCATCTTCCCCAGGCTTCAACTTATACTTAGCCTAGGCTAGCCATATTATCAGACCTGTAGCTTACTAACTATTCTCATTCTTTTCTGAGTCTCTGTTCTTGGGTTACTCATACTTATCTGTAGGTGTTACCTATAAGGTACACCTTTCTAGGCCACTTACTATGTGTCTCACTACTGGTAGTCTTATCTTATGTTATTTAGAGGCTATACTAACATTCTATCATTCAGTGTCTCACTGGGTAGCACTCTAGGTTGGAGTTAATGCCTTATAGGCGGGTCTCAACAACCTCATTATCCCTATGTCTAAGTTCCTTTGTGTTGAGCTCTTTCCTCAGTTTTAACTATTAGGCTTACAGATTTCTTACTAACTTTTTTGTGACTATTTACTACTCTTTTCTCTACTTATACTAGGGGTTCCCACTCGCTGTGGGTTGTCTGACACCTTATTAACTCCTTTCTCTCAAGTTAGCCTGAATATGACTAACAAGGCATTCATGGTGCCATTCATCGCGACTAATTAGCCTCGGGTTTACCCTAATTTTTTTGTCTAAGTATTGGTCGCGACTAACTTCTTAATTGGCCGTGGCAAAGAACTCTTTAGATCACCATGCTACTTCTATGGAATAATTGGCTGTGACTAAGTAATTAATTGGAGATCCATATACTTCATTATAATCATAGGAAATAAAGGAGAATAAAGGAGAAGAGGTTTGAAAGAGAAAGAGTATGAAAAACTACTAAATTTTCATACCTTAAGCCTTTGATTTCTCCTCCTCTTTGCCTTCCTCTTGTGCACCACTCTCCTTAGGGTTTTCCTTTAGTTTTGGGCAGAACTTGGTCATGCAACATGAAGGGAGAAGAAGGGTGCATCATATATATAGGTGGGAGGAAGTTACACTTTTCAAAAATGTCTATTTTGCTCTTCATTCTTGGCATTTTTGTTTCTTCTTCATTTTAGCTCCTTTTTTAGAACTGTCTTTTCCATTATGAAATTTAGGTTCCCAATTTAGTAAAATACCTTTGGAATTACTCAAATCGGAGCTAAAACCTTCCCGAGTAAATCCATCAAAGTTCAGGTATATCGACATTAGAAAACGTCCACCGGACGGCCTTTAGCTGTCTTGGGGCTTCCCATGGTTTTCAGGGCCTTTGAGAACCCTGCGGAACTCAAAAATTTCATTTAAAAAGCCCTCATATGTGAATTCCAAAATTTGCTCAAAATTACGAAAATGCCATTTTGTTTTGTAAGTTTTTCATAAGAAATTGTTTCTTCATTCTAGCTCCATTTTTCTTTCCGTCTGAGCCTGGAATTCTCATTTTTAGGAGTCTAGAATGCTTCTCAAATTTTTTGGGACCTTAACTACATCATTTCTAGGAACTTCCTTTTGTATCTAGTGAATTTTGTTCGTTTACAGAGAAATCGTACGTTATATTTCTCACATTTTCTCTAGTTTTCAAAGAACTGGATGTTACATTTGAGCCATGAAAGATATTTCTAGCATGTATTTATATGTCATGGTACCATAATGCTTTGCTTATGCACTTAAATGATGTTTTATGAGCATATTTTCAAGAGGCATTTTCATCATTTGAGAAAGTCATACATAGCATACAAAGGCTTGCTAAGCAAGTGGATTAGCCTCACCCAATTTCTTATGCATATTGGACTTGCCTCACCTATTCTTTGAGACATTCTTGGACTCAACCATGCTCTTGGGAGCCCATCTTACTTTTGGGAGACTCTTTGCTTTGTCTCAACTAATCTCAAGGGTTCTTGGCTCATCCTCACCATGGTTAAGGGTTTTTAGCTTCACCACACTTAAGCAAACCCAAGCACACATCATAAACATCATATAAAACATAATATGTCATCATAAAACCATGGTATATGAAATCATACTATCATACTTTTCATCACTTGAAAATACACATACACACATTATAAGATAAGCTATGCACACATCTATGCATGAGAGAAGATGAAGAGAGCTACCTTATACACAATTACACACTTTTTCCCTTGGATCTCTTTTCCTTGCTTCAGCCACACACACACAAAAGTGTGAAGAAGATTTCTCTTGGCCTAGACACAATTTATGGAAGCCAATTAGGTTCATGGACTCAATTCTAAGGCCATACAATTTGTTTAAACACTAGTTTGGTCTATAACTTCATTATGGTTCCATAATTGCACCTAATGAAGCAACACCCCTCAAATAAATTTTAGGCTCCATTCTTTCCTTTCAAATATGATTCTTGACTCCTTTTAAACCTCTTGGAGTCATCACACAATCAAAACCAAGAGCCTAGCTACATGTTGCTCCTTTAAGTCATAATATGGAACATAAAGTACTAACTCACTTTCTATAGGTTCTAAATTTTTCCCAAGGCCTCTCCTCATTTCCATTCATCATATATGACTCAAGAATGAGTTTAGAAAAATTTAAAACTCTCCCTAACTATACAAATCCCTTTAGACTGAGGCTATGTAGGAAATGGGTTTCTTGGAGTTTGTTTTGTTTTCTCAAGGGAGGATGCATGTGGGGAGCCTCTTAGGGACCTTGGGAGCTCATTTAAACTCTTATTTAGGCCTAGGAATCATCATACAAAATCAAATTTTACAAGGTGCAATTGAAACTATAGAAATTGCATCTTGAAATCTAATGGATTTTTGTTAATTCCCTTTGCATATTCTTAATCTCCACGCTTTTTTTCCTTAGATTCATCCTTAGTTCTGTCTAAAAATCAAGTCCTCCTAGGGTTTCTCATGTTAGGCGAAATGGAGGAGGAGAGGAACCAATGGTAGCAACCATAGGAAGAGAAATTACCTAGTTTCTTACTTTTTCTCACTTGAATCTTGCTTTCTCCAAGCTCCTCTCTTCAAATCCAAAATTTCCCCTTAATATCTCCCTTAAAACAGATTTGAAAACTTCATTTTAATCAAAGAAAACAAAGGAGAATGGAGGAGAGGAGGTTTAGATAGAATAAAGCATAGAAAACTACCAAGAATCTATACCTTTTTCTTGATTTTTCTCCTCCATTTCTTCCCCTTCTTGTGAGCTTAAGAAAGCAGATCATATTCTGCATTTTGGGCAGAAATTTCATGCTTAAGAAGATGGGAGAAGAAAGGAGAAGTGTGTGGGAGCTTCTAGAAACACACTTTTTCAAAAATTCTAATTTTTATCCTTCTATAATGGCAATTTTGTTTTGACTTCGTTTAGTTCATTTTTGAGAACCGTCTTTTCCATTATAAAATTTAAGTTCTCAATTTAATAACATGCCTTTGGAATTACTCAATTTGGAGCTAAAACCTTACCGAATGAGTCAGTCAAAGTTTAGGTCAATTGACATTAGAAAACGTCCACTGGAGAGGATTTAACTATCCCAAGATTTCCCATGATTTTTAGGGCCTCTAAGAACCCTGGTCAATTCAAAATTTTCATTTAAAAAGTCCTCTTATATATGTTTCCAAAAGTTGCACTTATTTACGAAAATGTCATTACATTTCGTCAATTTTTCATAAGAAATTTTTTCTTCATTCTAGCTCTGTTTTTCTTTCCATCCAAGCCTAGGATTCTCATTTTAGAATGCTTTTCAAATTTTTCAAGACCTTAACTACATCATCTTGAGGGCTTCTTTTTGTATTTGGTGAATTTTGTTTATTGTCGGAGAATTCATACGTTACGTTTCTCACGTTTTCTTTTGGTTTTCAAAAAAATTGGATGTTACACCTCTTCCTCTCTCTCTAGGCGACTATACATTGCTTGTACACTTTCTCTCTCTAGGGTTTTTCTTCCTTTTTTTGTTCTATTGTTTTAAGAAACCCAAGCCTCCTCCTTTTTTCTAATTATAGAGATATCTTATTAAGGTTTCAGATATGTTTGATTAATTTAAAATACATTATTTTAAATTAAATCAAATCAAATCTTAATTAAATGTATTGGTTTAAATTTAAGTCTATCTAATAGCTTAAATTTAATCGATTATTTAATCTAAATCTATAACCAAATTCAAATTTAATTTATCTCATAAATTAAATTTAAAGTATCATATTAGTTTAAATTTAAATCTATCATATAGATTTAAATTTAAAACTAATTGATTTAAATTAATTAAAGGATATATATTTCAAATTTTATAAATTATATATATACATATAAAATATATATACTCCCTCTGGTTCAAAATATAAGTCACCTATGAAGAAAAATTTTAGTTCAAAATGTAAGTCACTTGGCAATGATTTTTACTTTTTTTCCTATAATGCCCTACATTTAATGGCAATAATTGCATTGGAAACCTTCATTTAATGGCAATAGCTGTGTTGGCAGCAGGGGCAAAGTTGGAAAGACATAGTAATATTTGAAAAATTTAAGAATGCAACTAATTTTTCTTAAGCGTGAATCTGTAAAAAGTGACTTATATTTTAGACTGGAGGGAGTATATTTATTTATAAAATTCTTCCACCCTAGATTGAACGTGATATTCATTGAATCTAGTTACAATTTAGATTCAATGAATTTAGACATTTTAGCTCAAGTTGACTAGTTCTTGTGTGCGACCTTGTAGGCCCATATAACATTGGCAGTGGGCTAATGACACTATTTAACCCACAGTCATAAGCGGCCTCTAGCAAGACATTGTGACTACCCAAATCATATAGGAATCGGTGATCCGATGCAACCTGTAATATAACCCTATCACATCCCTTTTATCACATAATATTTAGATCAAGTATGAGGCATGGAAACATCATCCTCATCTTACTTGATCTTTGCTTTCTTGATCTACGTGCAAACTGACAGTACAAATGAAAACACTTCTATTCGAGTAAGGCTATGCATTTCTTAGTCTCATTTATCGAGGGACCCAGAGATATCTCTTTATTAATCAGAGGGACAAATCCTATCTTAACCACTCATCTTCTTCTACATGAATACTATTATGTCTGATCATAGCCTTTATGATCACTCGGTTAAAGATGATTTTTTACTATGCCAAAAATAGTATTTTTTTCATGTTAGAAACTATGGTGATCTCAAGTCTAATGGCTAGGTGACACGGTTATATATGAGATATACTTATGACTTAATCCATGTAGCTGTCTCATAAGGGGTCGATCCAATATCTTGTTCCCTAATGAGTGTCTATAATTTTGATTCGTATCTATATACATGATTAACACATAATCATCAATCAAAATCATACTAGTCTTACTTCATCATCATTCCCACAATGATGATTGACTAGGGATATTTAGGATAATCAATATGATTTATCCTTATCCAAGGATATTATTGTATCGAACATGCAAAAAATATAATAATGTAATAAAAGAAAACTCTTATTTCTTAATAAAGTACTATGTTTACAATAAAATGATTGGCCTAGGATATAATCACCAATAAGCTATTCTTTTGAGGTATGTATTTTAAATTTTGAGAGCAAAATTTTATTTAAGGGGGTAGAAATGTAACGTCCGATTTGTCATAAAACACTGAAATGAGTCAGTTTTTAAAGCAAGTCCCCTGAGATGAGTTATTTAAGATCAACAAAAATTAGAATAAAATTCTAAATAATAGAAAATGAGGATCCAAGGTTTAAGATACCCAAAAACCTGAGCCAAACGAACTAGGAAAATTTATGAAAGAAAGTTGAGGCATTTTCGTAATTTCTGAACAACTTGAAAAACTCACAGGTGGACTTTTTAAATAGAAAATTTAAGCTTTTCGAGGTTCTTAGAGGTCTTGAAAACTATGGGAACCCTAGAACAGTTGAAACCCCTCCAGTGAGCGATTTTAAGGAGTCTCATAAAAGTCCAGGCAATAGGTTCCATAATATGAACTATGGAAGCAATATGGTCCTAGTCTCTTGGAATTGAGTGTATGATGACTTCAAGGAGTCTCATTGTAACCAAGAGACCTAGATATAAGAGGAAAATAGACCAAGACCTTAGATTCTAATGGTTGCTCCTTTCGATGCTTTATGGAACATTAGGAGTAGTTAATTTTCCTAGAGTGTGTGCAACCTTATTGAATGCTCCAAGAGTATAATTGGGTCCCATTTCATGTATCCAGGCCAAAGGAATTAAGTTCCATCTCTTTGTGGGTCTTTGGCCAAGGGAGAAGAACTTTTAAGCGAAAATGTGTGTCATTTCAAGCGAGGTAGCTCTCTCCACTTTCCTTCATGCATGCTTGAGTGTCTTTCTTGTCTTGAATGTGTAGGTGGATGTTTTAAGCCATGAAATATGTTTTTAGTGAATGATTACATGCCTTGGTACTATGTTGCTATGTTATGTACTTGAAAGATGTTTTCATGAATGTTTTTTGTTTACTTGAACTTGGTGAAGCCAAAAGTCCCTTATCTCGGGTGAAGATGAGCTAAAAGTCCCTAAGGTTAGGTAAGACAAAGCCAAAAGTCTCTAGAAAGTGTAAAGCTTAGTTAAAAGTCCTTTGAAAATGGGTGAGGCAAGTCCAAAAGTTCCGAAGAGAATGAGTGAGGCTAAATCCTTGTCTTGGTAAGTCTATGTATGTTATTTATGTCTTATTGAATAAATGAAATGCTTTATGTATGATTGAGAAATCCATGTTTGACTCACATGCATTTTAGACTTGAAATTTACATCAAGTATGTGTGTTTGAAAGGGAGGTGAGTTATTGGGATTCCTAGAATCTCATTCTTCTCTCCCCATTGCCTAATATATCTAGGTGGACCAAGTGGACAAAGAAATAGGAGCTAACAAGCTTAAAGATAGGGAATTTGGCAAAGGAATTGTAAAATAGTCATTTTGTAACCATTTTGTTGTCAAGAAATGTAATCTAATGATGTACATGGTGTATGCACTTATGAATATTTGTAAATGTATGAACATATTGTATAGGTATGAGAATTAAAACTATATTGAATGATGTAGCAAGTTTTTGGTATGAATAGCAAGATTTTGGCATTATGTACATGGTGTATGATTTGGTGTGGGAGTGTGAGTTTTGCGAATCTGGGTTGTTAGACCTTTGTGCCATGTTTGGTAGCCTATGTTGATGCTCTCCCACATGCTCACAGAGCCTTAGAAGTAGGAAAAGCAAATATGAACCCATGGAGCCCTCTTTTATTTCTAAGTCTGACCAAATGAGCTAGTTTTTGCACAAAATTTGGCACGTATGTAGAGCTCATTTAGAGCTTTCTTTGGTCCAAGAACCACCTCATTTGGAGGTTTATATAATTTTATATGATTTTTCAAAGTTGGCCTCAAAAAATCATATTTGTAGAATTCACTGTTCATTTAGTCATTCTAAGTTTGTGTCATCTGAGAATGATGTCCAATGAGGTTAAAATTTTACAGGCGTAAACTAGATGATCACAGTGACTTGTAGCAATTAGAAGCACCTCAATTGGAGGCCTATGGAGTGAGAAACGAGTTTTTGAAATGGTGCAGCAAAAATAGTGAGATAGTTAGACCCTGGTTGCTGTTTCATCAATTTTCATGGTCTAATTGCTCTTGTTTTGGTCTGTACTTATTTTTATTATGAAGTTAACATCTTTATCTTTCCATATTGGTATTGTTTACATGGATTGGATTTGTTTAGAATTAATTGGACATTTTTAAAGTTCATGTCAGAAATCTGTAGCAGTATCACTGGAAAGCTGCACCTTTATGCATTTTTTATTGCCAAACGTGGTCCAAATACTATGTTGATGGCTTGAATTTATTTTTATGTAAAGTTAACACTCAGAGCTTTCCAGGAAGCTATGGTGGAGTAGATTTTGATTTTTCAAAATTGCTTTAGAAATCTATCATGCTGGACCCAAAATTGACTTCCATTATTTTGGGTATATATTCTACAAGCTTGAGTTTTTGGCAACATTTTGAGATGATTTGGAGTTATATGGATGCAATTAAATAGGAGAATGACATGGGAAAGTTCATATGGTCCACGGGATGAGAAAGGAAAATTTTATCCATTATGCAATGCAAAATAATAATATATTATTTTTAATCATTTTTCTTAGAAAAGGTGAGGTGAAAAGAAAAAGAACCTATGAATGAGATATGATAAGTTAAAGAAATATAGTGTTACAACACAAGTTCTTAAGAAAAATTCAATAAAATATTAGATTATTTTTGCGTTATGTTATAAATAAAATTTTCATTTTGTATCTTGTAGACCATATGGACTCATCTATCTCATTCTTCTATTTAATTACATGCATACAACTTAAAACCATCTCAAAATGTGGCCAAAAACTCAAGCTCATAAAGTATATACATAAAAATCATATGTTTAGCCTCAAATTGGTGTGCCAGCTTTTTGTCATGAAGTTTGGAAAATTATAATTAATTCTAGAATACTCAAAATCAAGCACACTATACCATTAGTGAAAGCTTTAGATGACTACTTTATGCTAAAAATAAGTTTAGACCAAAGCAGGAACATCTAGCTATTGGAAATCAATGGAACAATACCCAAACTCATTTGGCATTACTAGTACTGTCATAGAACTTCAAAAATTCATATCTCCCTACTCTGACATCCAATTGGGGTGGTCTTAATGGCCATAGAAAGCTTATCATGTCTAGTGTATGCTTGCAAAATCTCATGAGCATTGGACATCATTTAACACTCGAATAATGTAGGAAAAGAAATTGACCATATGAACAGTAACCATAACAGAATAGTAGGAATTTGACAATTTTGAAAATTCATAATTAATTCCATAGAGCTCCAAATAATCTGATTTTTATCTTTCCAAAAAGAACTAGATAAGATCTATATGCATACCAAATTTCATCCGAAATTTCATTCATTTGGTTAGATTGTACTATAGGGTTGCAAATTGGTCCATTTATGCTTCTTAAAGTGTCACAAGAGGTCCAAATTTGCTGCCAAGACTTTCATGGCCAATTGAGCACTTGGGAAAGCACCAAAATGGTCTATTAAACATGTCTTAAAGGTTCACAAAGCTAGATTTCATAAACTCACTCTCTCACCCCAAGTTATACACAAGAACATTCAATGTCCAAAAATTGCTATATCATTCCCATGGCATCAAATTTCTTTTATACATCAAGTATTCATGTAATTATATATGTTCAAATGATTATGCAAAATATTTATCATGGGATTATATCATATGCTATCAACATGGTTACAAGATGAACAAAATCACACACTTTCTTGTCAATCTCTCTTCTTCAAACTTGGTGGCTCCCATTTCTTGGTTCACTTAGTCCACCTAGACATATTAGGCAAATAGGGAGGAAGGAATGAGATTTTAGGAATCCCAATAGCTCTTCTCCCTTTCAACCATACATAAAGAATGAAAATCCAAGTCTAAATACATGCATGGAGTCATAGAGTGCATAATCATACATAAGACATTTCTTGCACTCAAGAAGTCATATAAAATATACATAGGCTTGTCGAGCAAATAGTTTAGCCTCACCCACTTCTCTTGGGGATTTTGGACTTGCCTCACCTATTTTCTTAAGGGGTTTTGGACTAAGCCTCACTCTTTAGAGATGGCTCATCCTTACCCTAGCTAAGAGATTTTTGGCTTCACCACACTCAAACAAACCAAAACATATTCATAAAGCATCAATCAAGTGCATAACAAAGCATCATGGTACCATGGCATATAGATACATGCTAAAACATTTTTCATGGCTTAAAACATGTACACATACATTCAAAGACAAGATAAATATCCACTCATACATGAGAGAAAGAAGAGAGAGCTACCTTGGTTACAAATGCACACTTTTCCATTAAAAAATGCTTCCTCTCTCTTGGCCACACACTCAAAAGGATGTAAGACTTGATTCCTTTGGCCTAGACACATCATATGAAAGCCAATTACACTCTTGGAATAATTTCTAAAGCTACACATTCACTTTAAAAGCTAGAATGTTCCTATGGCTCATTTATGGCTCCACAATGCACCTAATGAAGCAACCTTGGGAAAACATAATCTTGACTCCATTCTCTCCCTTAATTAATGTAACACCATCATTTCTAGCTCATCTCATGCCTTTAGGTATCTTATTTTCAAGAATCATACAAGCTTTCAAGGAAAAAGGCAATAGAAATAATGAATATTTTCGTGTTGCGTAGTGTATAAAAAATTTATTCGATGTCACGTGGACCATGTAAGCTCATAAAACACATTCTCATATTTATTTACACTAATACAATTCAAAATCATTCAAGAAAGTGGCTTGGAACTCATACAAGTGGGTGAAACACATTAACTCCCACGGATTTGCCATAGTCAGAATTTCAGTTTTTCTATCACAATTTCGGAAATTCATAACTAAATCCACAAAACTCAAAATCCATCAAGCTTTACCATTCTAGAAAGCTATAGATGTATATCCCATGATAAAAATAATTTCAGTTCGTTAATCATTAAGGGGAAGACATTTGATATTCGAAAAGCCACTGAGATTGCTGCTGCCTGGGCTGCTGTTTCAGATTACTGATACAAACTTCTAAAATTCATAACTAATTCTATGAAAATTGAAATCACAAGCATTCAGTCATTATGGAAAGATACAAATGTTAAATTGATATTAAAAATAATTCTAGAATGAAATAGATACGTTTAGCTATTGGAATTCTATGGAACACTAACTGGACTCCTGGGGCGCCATTGCTACTGACAGCCAACTTTAAAAATGCATAACTCTTTACTCATACCTCCAAATGAGGTGTTCTCAGCGGCCACAGAAAGCTTATGCCCTCTAGTTTATTATTGTAAATTTTCACAAGCATTGGACACCATTTGGCTATCAGATGACACAAAACACAAATCTACCAGTGTGAATAGTGCACATACCAAAATGAATAGAAAATCTCAACTTTTGAAAATTCATCAAATATTCTATAGACCTCCGAAAATTATGTTGTCGAGCTTTCCAAAAATCTCTCAACAAGATCTAATTGTATGCCAAATATTAGATCAAGAAGAGTTCATTTGGGCAAAAAGTGACATAGGGTTGCATTTGGGCCATTTTCATGCCTCTTAATGGTTCAATGATGGGCAAATTGGCTCCTATGGTTCTTGTGGCCACTTGAGCACGTGGGAATGGCCCAAAAAGACTCTCTAAACTTGTCTCAAAGGTGTGGAGACTCAAAACACAGAATTTCATTTCCCATCCCCAAGTTATGTACTAAGAGACATACACTTGAAATGGCCATCCAATACCCAAAAATTGCAATGCATTCTATTTATCCACAAATTTCATACATACATCATCTATTAGGATATGTACACATGTTCCATTCATTGTACATCAATTCTAGTGAATGATTACATCATATGCCATTCCTTTGGTTACAACATAAACAAAATTAAAAGCTTTATGATCAAGGCTTCATCTCCTCACTTGGTGGCTTCCATTTCCTTGTTCATTGGCTCCACCTAGCATGTTAAGATATTGGAGAGGAGGGAATGAGATTCAAAGAATCCCAATAGCTCATCTCCTATTCAATCATGCATAAAGAATGCAATACAAGTCTTAAGGATGCATGCATGGCATATCAATATAGAAAATGGTGCAAAATACATTCTTTGCATTTACACAAAGCACACATAACATATTTAGGCTTGCCAAATGAATGGATTAGCCTCACCCACTTTCTTCAAGGTTCTTGGATTTACCTCACCCTTTTTCTTAAAGGCTTTGAACTAAGCCTTGTTCTTGGGAGACTTTCTCTTGGTCTCAACCACTTCTAAGGGTTTTTGGCTCATCCTCACCGAAGATGGAAGGTTCTTGGCCTCTCCACATTCAAGCATACCAATACAAACATTCTAGGCATCATTGAATACATAAAGCAACACTATGGTTCCATAGAACATAGGCATCATACCAAAACATAATTTATAACTTAAAATACACATACACACACTCAAAGACAATGTAGACATTCATTCATGCATGGGAGAAAAGAGAGAGAGCTACCTTTATCACACAAGCACACTTTTTCTCTTGAAATTGGATATCCTCCCACAGCTACACACTCACAACTAGGTGGGGCTTGTTTTCCTTGGCCTAATCACACAAAATAAGAACCAATTAGACTTTTGGAACCATCCTCAAAGCTACCTATCTATTTGGAACTCTAACCTTATTTTATGATTCAATTATGGTTCCTAATGGCACTAATGAAGCAACATCCACTCTTTGAAGTCTAAGCCTCATTCTTTCCTTTTATATATGACTCTTGACTCCCTTTAAGCCTCTTGGAGTCATCACCCAATTAAAACTAAGGGCCTAAGTACATGTTGCTTTCTTAGGTCACATTATGGAACCTAAAGCACTAACTCATTCTCCAAGCTTCCTAAATTTTTTCCAAGGCTTTCCCTCACTTTCATTCATCATATATGACTAAAAATGGGGTTGAAAAAATTTAAAACTCTCCTTAGCTATGTCATCCTTGCTTGGCCGAAACCTAGAGCATAAATGGGGTTTAATAGCTTCTTAATTTTTCCTTGATAGGAGACATACTTAGGAGGTTTCTTAAAGGTCTTAGAAGCTCAATTAAACACTTACATAGCCTGGAAAATTCATGAATCAAAACAGATTTTACAAACTCTTCAAGAATCCTACACTTTGCTAACTTGAAATTCAATGGCTTTTACTTGGTTTCCTTTGCATATTCTAAATTCCCACACCCTAATTCATGTGATTCATTCTTGGTTTGGCTAGAAATTTAATCCCTCATGGCTAGTCTTACATGGGGGGAATTGAAGAGAAGAGGAGCAAGGAGACCTAAGCTTAGGAAGTAGCAAAATACCTTGGATTCATGGTTTTCTTGGTTTGTTCTTTACTTGGCTAGCCTCCCCTCACCAAATCTGAAAATTCCACCTCTGTTCTGCCCTCAAAATAGATTTAAAAACACCATTAAACCCATAGAAATAAGGAGGAGAAGGAGGAGAAGTGACTTGCTAAGGAGAAAGCTAGTTTTCCATGGAATTTCCTACCTTTTCTTAGCTTTTTCTCCCTCCAAGAGTACTCCTTCTTGTGCGCCTAAGAGAACTGATTCTCCTCTCTATTTTGGGCAGAAGAAAGATAGTGGAAAATGAGGGCAAGGGAGGGCATGAGAAAGAGAGAGTATTAAAAGCAAAAGAATTTCAAAAATTCCTATTTCATCCCTCATTTTTGGCATTTTCATTTCTAATTCGTTTTAGCTACTTTTTGAGAACTGTCTTTTCCATTATGAAATTTAAGTTTTCAATTTAGTAAAATGCCTTTGGAATCACTCAAATCAGAGCTAAAACTTAAATTTTATAATGGAGAAGACAGTTAAAGTTCGAGTACACTGATGTTGGAAAACATCCACCGGAGGGGATTTAACTGTCCCAGGACTTCCCATGATTTTTAGGGCCTCTGAGAACCCCAGAGAACTCAAAAATTTCATTTAAAAAGCCCTCCTGTGAGTTTTTCAAAAAGTGCCCATATTTACAAAAATGCCACTAGCCTTTCGACAAATTTTTCAAATCACTCATGCCCTGGTTCCTAAACAACTCAAGGATCAAATCCTCATTTTTCATTATTTAGAATTTTATCCTAATTTTAGTTGGCCCCAATCCCTTCTATTTTGGAGACTTTCTTTTGTATCTGGCCCATTTATGACATTTACAAATAAACCGAACATCGCGTTTCTCACGTTTACGGAGAGACCAGATGTTACATTTCTCTCTCTTAAATAAATTTTGTCTTCAAAATTTAGGGGTACACTTTTTCTTACTCTTTTATATTCGGGCTAACTGTTCCTTTCTTTCCCTTCTTCTTGGCTTTATATGCTTTTCTCATCGATTTTGCTCATTTAAGTTTTCTCTCAGCCAAGGAATTTTCATTGCTAGCTCTTAATGAGGGCTCTATCATTATAGAGTACATGCTAGTCCCTCTCATAAGAGAAAGAAAATTCTGACTCTAGAGACCTATCTTAGGAGAGCTTATTAATCACATCGAGTTAGTCTTAACTCGTCATAGGAGTTAGCGTTCTTTTTCAGTAGACTCGCTTACATATCTTGGGAGGTAACTTATTTCGTATCAAATCTCCCGTATCGTCTCATAAGGTCTCATCATCTTTTTCTAATCATTACAACCATTAGGGATTTCTGTCTATCTACTTACTTATTTATATATGCTGTCCATTGTTTACTTCTGTGTTCTTTCTTACTAGCTCATTCCATAATTATAATTTTCATTTCTTTTCTACCACAGGCCTCATTTCTCAATTGCTTCTGAGATTACAGTTCCTTTGAGGAGTTTTTACTTTTAATGATATCAATTTCTCTGTTTACTACTATATCTATCTTTGTAGGCTAGGACTTTTCCTCACTCTCTTTGCTCACTTATAGTGGCATTTTAAAGTCCCTCATTTCAACACTGGTAGGACTAACATGTGTGTCTCATATTGGCAACGAAGAGCGATTACCACTTACTACTGTTGAGCTCTGGTAGAGTGCTAGGTATTCTCACAATTTACTTACTAGAGACATACTATACCACTTACCTTATGTAAAACTACACCTGACCCCTTTCTGAATACATAAGCTAGCATGTGGGGAGCATGTGGGGGATCTCTCTATCCCTTGGTCAAGGCTAATGTCTACTGGGTAGTGCTTTATCTAGCTCTAACTCTGGAAAGCTAATTTCTTACTTTCTTCATCCCATATACTATGCTCATCTTTAAAGAGATCTAGTCAGTGGTCTAACTGTTTGAGTAAAGCCTTCATATCACTGTAGCAATGGTCTACCAAACTCAGGAGATCTGTAGTCTCTGAGACAAAGGCTAGCTAAAACTGTACTGGTCTCTAAGACTAATTGCTTTATAAAACTATCTCAAGCCGTCATCTCACCAGAGAATTATCATGCTATGGCTAGGGCTCTCTGTAACTCTGTGGGATCTACTGTGACCCCTGGGTCTACTGCGACCTCTTAGAACCCTACTAGGGTTTATTGTAACCCATTGTGCTATGCTTGAATCTACTGCGATCCATCTCTGGGAGATGTCAAAGCCTAAGATTACTATATCTGACAGTAAAATACATACTCATTAAATCTGGTCACCATTGCTCATAATAACTAAGGCTAACTCAGAAATACATCGTGCTCTTCGTACGAAGTGGGTTCTGTGTCATCTGACTCTCCAAGATCCTATCATACTGATGCTTAGGAGTATTTTAACTTCTGTTCATCACTCCTTACGGGATCTTTAGGTTCCCACTTCTGCCCCTTTTTACTTGGGCTTTCTTTTCTTACTCAATTGACTTACTTACTTTATATGTACTCGTTCTAACCTTTCTCTTATATCCTGCAATTTCTAACTATGCCCACATTTTACTTTTAGGTGCTTTGGCACTAAGGCATCTCACACACTGAGTGTGGTTAACATCTCTGGTAGGAGAAAGGCCATGCACTGGTCCCTTCTTATTTTATTTACATGTATTATAAGGGACTTAAATCATACATACTGAACTCATGCTTTCTTGATCAAAACATTCTTTACTGGGGATTCCTTTCTACATGCTTTTCTCATCATTCTGATATTACTGGAATCCCTTTACCTCTTTTTCTTTTACTTATCTTGTTCTTTACTAGGATACCTTTTGATTATCGAAACACTTTGGTGATTGATGTTGTCGTTTGCTATGCACTTAAGCCACATTACTACTAGGTTGGCCAGACCTAATATCATGTAGCCTCTGTTACAAGCAAACCATAACATCAAACGCTAATACACTAGTGCTTCATGACTGAGCTCAGAGCCACTATTGCCGATACATTACAAATTTTCCAACAATCTAAAGTATTCCTTGCTTACTTTCCTCTATTTGCCTTATTCTCATAAAGTTCTCGGGGAAAATAGGACTCTTCCTCTACTCCATCCTGAGATATCTCTGCATTACCCGACTATTTTTTACTTCGGGTGCTATCATGCTAGAAGGGCGTCTATGCTAAGGACAAGTGTGCTTTCTTAAGTACTCAAGCACATTAACTGAATATCTATGCTCAATCTAATATGTCCTCAACTTGAACACTATCATATCTTCTCTTTCTACCTTTCTTATCCTCTTACTTAGGTAAAAGGAAGTTCTACTATTGGCTATTTCCATTACTAGTTCAGGTTTCTTTACGCTCAAGAGCACCTACATTTTCCTAGGGTTCACCTATTCATTCACTATAACATCAAGAGGGTCTATTTTTCGCTCATATTCTTACTTTACTCTTAAATAAATCATCCCTCGGTAAGAAGAGTTCTATTTTATGTAATCTTAGGAATTATATTATATGGCGCTCTCGACTTACACTGTTTCTCTGCATTATACAAGACTCACCTTCTGAGATGGTCTCTAGCTTCCTCAAGCTTCCTTGAAGGTACTAAGGCACTAACTGTCTGTCTCAACTCATTTCTACATTTGAATCAGAGCTAGGCTTTTCCTTTGTTCAGCCTCTTTAGCCTCATCCCCAGGAGCATAGTATACTGATTTTAGGGTTCTGCTAACCCAACCCAGAACACATACTCTCAATGTCTGGATTCTATCTTATTAAGTCTAATCACTCACGTGCCTTACCCCTATATCATTCTTATATTAGGGAGCTCATCTAACTAATTATCGGACCCTTATTTGTTTACTTCTTTAGCTCAATTTACTCATTTAATCATTTCTAAAGCGAAGGCATCTTTTCTGTAGCTAGTTTTTTTTATCTCTTCCTTGCTTCCTTTATCACTTTACTTTACGACTTAGAGGGGTCTATCTAGGGGAATTTGCTAACCACTACTAGGTGGTTTCCCTGATATAAGGATGTCTCATCTTTTCTTTCTCGATCTAGGGAGAATTTTCATGGAAACTTTCATTTACATATGTCACCTAGAATGATGCTACTAGTCATCTCCCTTAGGCTTCAGCTTATATTTAGCCTGGGCTACTTATCTTATCAGACCTATAGCTTATATAATAAGCCCCATTAACCTCTATAGGTTTACAGTGAATTTAACACTTCCAAACTATTCTCATTCTCTTTTCGGGATTTCTAACACTAGGCCAACCATCTTCATCTTTATGTATCACTTATGAGGTACACCTAGTTTGTATGTTCACTGTATACATCACTAATATTACCCTCAGATTATATTAACATCCTATCAATAGGGTCTTTGACTCATTATATTAGCTCATCATTCGTGACTACACAGGGTAGCATCCTAGGTTGGAGTCAACGCCTTGTAGGCAGATCTTAACAACCTTACTGTTCTTGTGTCTGATACTCTCTAACTTTAACTGCTATCTAATTACAACATTCTTAGGCTAAGCCTTCACTTACATTGGGCTTTTCTCCATCTCAATTATTAGGCCCACTAGTAAACAGAGAAGTTAGGATCATTGAAAATAAAAACTCCTCAAAGGAGTTGTAATCCTAGTAAGTAATTGAGATGTGAGGCCAGTGACAGAAAGAAATATGAATTGTAATCATGGGAGGAAGTAGTAAGAAAGAACATAGAGATGAATAGTGGACGGTACATGTAAATAAGTATATAGATAGACAAAAACCTTTGATGGCTCCAATGATTAGAAAAAGATTATGAGATTTGATGAGGAGCCATTGGGAAAGGATACGGGAGACGTGACATGAAATAAGTCACCTCTCGAAATATGTAAATAAGTCCACTAAAAAGAATGTTAACCACTGCAGACGGGTTGAAACTAATCAAATATGATTAGTGAGCTCTCCTAGGATAGGCCTCCAAAGTTAGAAATCTCTTTCCCTTATGAGAAAGGACTAGTTAATACATCGTGGCAATCGAGCCCTTAGTAAGAGCTAGTAATGAAAGTTCCCTAGCTAAAAGAAAATTCAAATGATTGAAATAAGAAAAAGGGAAAGAAAAAAGCAGTTAGCCAGAAAAAGAAAAGAGTAAGAGGAAAGCATACCCCAAATTTTGAGGACAAAATTTATTTAAGGGGGGAGAAATATAACATTTGGTTCTCTGAAAACGAGAGAAAACGTGTGAAACATAACGTATTATTTCTCCGTCAATGAACAAAATTCACTGGATACAAAAGCAAGTCCCCCAAAATGACTTAGTTAAAGTCTCAAAAAATTTAAGAAGCATTGTAGACTCTTAAAAATGAGAATCCGAGGCTTATATGGAAAGAAAAATAGAGCTAGAATAAAGAAACAAAATTTGACGAAAAACTTATGAAATGTAATGGCATTTTTGTAATTTTGAGCAAATTTTAGAATTCACACTGGAGAGCTTTTTAAATGAATGTTTTGAGTTCTCCAAGGTTCTCAGGGGCCCTGAAAATCATGGGAAGCCTCGGGATAGTTAAATCCCCTTTGGCAGACATTTTCTAACGTCGG
Organism: Erythrophleum ivorense; assembly: GCA_026724425.1. Lineage (NCBI taxonomy): Eukaryota > Viridiplantae > Streptophyta > Magnoliopsida > Fabales > Fabaceae > Erythrophleum > Erythrophleum ivorense. The sequence continues at coordinate 32,220,519 of JAIUCV010000007.1, read as the reverse complement.
TTCACCCAAACTTTGACTAATTCCTTCGAGAAGGTTTCAGCTCTGATTTGAGTGATTCCAAAAGCATTTTACTAAATTGGGAACCTAAATTTCATAATGGAAAAGATAGTTCTAAAAAAGGAGCTAAAATAAGTTAGAAATGAAAATGCCAAAAATGAATAGCAAAATTAGGATTTTTAAGAAAGTGGAAGCTTCTTGAACACACTTTAAGTTTCTTATTTCTTCTCCCCTTCATTTGCACGACCCATTCTGCTCAAAAACTAGAGAAAACACTAACTCTCTTAGGGGTACCATAGAGGAGGAGAAAGGAGGAGAAAAAAGCAAGGAAAAGGTAAGCAATTTCATGGATTTTTATGCTCCTTCTTCTTCCAACCTTGTTCCTCTCCTCTTGAGCTTTCTTCCTAGGATTATAATGAAGTTTATAAATTTGTTTTAAAGGAGAAATTAAGGGAAAAATTCGGATTTGAAGAGAGCAGCTCAAAGAAGACAAGATTCAAGTGACAAAAAGCAAGAAAACAAGGTAATTTCTTCTTCCATGGTTGATATCTCTTCCTCCCCTTCCTCCACCATTTCTCCCCACTTAAGAAACCCTAGGGGGACTTGCTTTTTAGGTAGAACCAAGGGTGATTCTTAGGAAAAAGGGTGCAGAGATTAAGAATATACAAAGAGAATTAACAAAAAACCATGGAATTTCAAGATGCAATTTCTAGGGTTTTAAGTGTTCTTTCCAAAATCTGATTTGATCTCTTAATTCTTATGCCTAAATGAGAGTTTAAATGAGCTTCTAAGATCCCTAGAAGTCTCCTCATGTGCTTCCTCCATCAAGGAAACAAAGCAAACTCCATGGAAGCTAAAGCCTTCCACAGCCTCGGCCTAAAGGGGTTTATATAGCTAGGGATAGCTTTAAATTTTTCTAAACTCATTTTTGAGTCATATATGATGAATGAAGATGAGAGGAGGCCTTGGAAAAAATTTAGAAACCATAGAAAGTGAGTCAGTACCTTATGATCCATAATACAACCTAAAGAGGCAACATGTAGTTAGGCTCCTTATTTTAATTGTGTGATGACTCCAAGAAGCTTAAAAGGAGTCAAGAATCATATTTGAAAGGAAAGAATGGAGCCTAGAATTTAATTGAGGGGTGTTGCTTCATTAGGTGCATTTTGGAACCATAAAGACGTTTATAGATCAAGCTAGTGTCTAAGCAAGTTGTGTGGTCTTAGAACTAATTCCATGAACTTAATTGGCTTCCATAAATTGTGTTTAGGCCAAGAGAAATCATCCCCACACTTTTGTGTGTGTATGGCCAAAGGAGGGAGCTTTGATTCAAGAGAAAAAGTGTGTAATTGTATCCAAGGTAACTCACTCCTCCTTCTCTCATGCATGATTATTTGCTTTACTTGTCTTTGAATGTATGTATGTGTATTTTCAAGCCATGAAAAGTGTTTTAGCATGACTTTAATTCCATTGTACCATGATGTTACAATATGCTTTCATATGATATTTATGATGAGTGCTTGGGTTTGCTTTAGTGTGGTGAAGCCAAGAACCTTTAGCCATGGTGAGGATGAGCCAAGAACCCTTAAAATTGATTGAGATAAAGTAAAGAGTCTCCCAAAAGTGAGGTACACTCCCAAGAACATGGTTGAGTCTAAGAACCTCTTAAAAAATAGATGAGGCAAGTCCAAAATCCACAAATAAATAGGTGAGGCAAATCCACTTGCTTAGCAAGCCTTTGTATGCGATATATGACTTTCTCAAATGATGAAAATACCTCTTGAATGTTTATACATGTTAATATGACTTGTTTTGAGAATCATCATGTATGACTTTCTCAAATGATGAAAATACATGCATTTATGAGACTTGTTTTGCATCCATTGTATATGATTGAATGGGAGCTGAGCTATTGGAATTCTTTGAATCACATCCCTTCCTCTCCAATATTCTAACATGCTAGATGGACCAAAAGAGCAAGGTAATAGAGGCTACCTTGAAGATAGGAGCATGACACCAAAGTGTCTTGAAATCACTAGTTTAAGGCTTTATGGATGGCAATTGATGAAATCCCTAGTTCTATATGACCTATGATGTTATGAGCATGTATAATTATGTTAATGTATTGTGTATAAATGAGAGCTAGGATTATATGTATGGAAATACTCACTTTGGTCATGTAATGGCAATTTTGCATTATGGAATTTCATGTATGAATGGAAGTGGAATGACCAAATTAAGATGCATGAGGTTTGAGACCATTTGGACAGCTCATACAAGTCCTAATTATGCTTTTTAGACTTGTCCAAGAGGAGCCAAACCCCAAGGAAAGCCATTTGGACATTTTGGTATCCTATATGGAGCCAAAATTGACCATAATGGAACCTCACGTCACATTTTGTCCAAATGAGCTCTTCTTGATTTGAGATTTGGCATGCAATTAGATCTTGTTGAGATATTTTTGGGATGATAAAGAACATAATTTTTGGAGGTCTAGAGAATATTTGATGAATTTTTAAAGTTAGTAAACTTTTTAGTTTTGGTTATGTCACTATTCACTCAAGTCCAAAAATGAAATCTATCACATTGGGGGCACATGATGTCCAATTGCCATGAAATTTTATACAAAAAAATTAGACATTCCTAATGACTTGTTTCAACTAGAAATACCTCATTTGGATGTCTAGAGAGGGAGATATGAATTTTCAAAGAATATATCCAGTACCAGGCACTCCACTTGGCCTCAATTACTATTTCATTAGGTTTCAAGGTCTGGGCATGCCTGAACTAGTCTGAAGTTATTTTTCTCCTCTAGTTAACATCTACAAATTTTCATATTTGTATCATTTATATGGATTAGATTTTCTTGGAATTAATTGGACATTTTTGAACTTTGTTGCAAAATTCTATGATAGCACCAGTGAACAGCCTAACCTTTAGACCATTTCGAATGTCAAACATCCTTTGTGTTCAATGTTATGGTCTATAATATTTTTAGAATGAAGTAGACATATGTAACTTCTAGAATGTTCAAGAATGCATAATTTTAATTTTTCTATAATTAGTTATGATTTTCCAAATTTGTGATAGAAAAGTGAAAAAATCTGGTCGAAAATATGTATATGTATTTTAAGCTTCCCTTTGAGTTCCATGAGTTGTAGGCCACTTTTCATGATGCAAATGAGTTTTATTCATGTAATTAAATACAAGAATGTGATGTATGAGCTCATATGGTCTACGTGACACTGAATAGAATTTTCATATGCAATGCAACACAAAAATATTCATTATTTTTATGCTATTTTCTTGGTTCTTCCATGAGATGCATAATGGGAAACATAGATATAGCATGAAATGAGCTATAAATTATGATGTTATAGTGGTGCTGAAGGAGAGGAGCCAAGGTTTAAGGAAGAAGTGTGTAAATGAAAGCAATGTAGCTATCTCTTCTTTCTCCCATACATGAATGAATGTCTTTCTTGTCTTTGAATATGTGTATGTGTGTTTTAAGCCATGAAAAATATTTTATCATACGTCTAGATGTCATGGTACCATAATGTTGTATTATGTGTTTAAATTATACTTAATATGTTTTCTTTGGTTTGCTTAAGTATGGTGAAGCCAAGAGCTCTCTAACTTTGGTGAGGATGAGCTAAAAACCCTTAAGATTAGTTGAGACAAAGAGAAAGTCTCCCAAGAGTGAGGTTCAGTTCAAGATCTCTTAAGAGAATGGGTGAGGCAAGTCTAAAATCCACAAGAGAAAAGGGTGAGGCTAATGTTGGAGATTATGCCCTAGGCCAATCATTATATTGCGAACATTGTTTTTATTACGAAATAAGAGTTTTTCTTTTATTACATTATTATATTATTTGCATGTTTATATATAATAATATCCATGGATAAATCATTTTTAAATTATCCAAAATGTCCCTAATCAATCATCCTTGTGGGAACAACGATGAATTAAGATTAGTATGATTTTGATTGATTAAGTGTTAATCATGTATGATGGTATGAATCAAAATCATAAGCGTGTGTTAGAGAACAGGACGCTGGATAGACCCATCATGAGATAAGCTACATGGATTAGGTCATAAGTTTATCTCATATATAACTGTGTCATTGATCCTTGGACTTGAGATCATCATAGATTCCTACATGAAGGACACTGTACTTTGGCATAGTCTAATGTCACCTTTAACCAGGTGATTATAAAAACTATGATCAGGTATAATAGAATCCATGCAGAGAAAGATGAGTGGTCAAGATGGAATTTGTTCCTCTAATTAATAGAGAGATATCTTTGGGCCCCTCGATGAGTGTGACTGAGAAATACATGGCCATGCTCAAATGGAAAGGGTTCCATCTTATATCAGTCTGCTCGAAGATCGAGAAAGTTATGATTGAGCAAGTTGAGGATGACATTTTTATGCCTTATACTCGATCTAGATATCGTGTGACAAAAGGGATATGATAGGGTTATAAGATAGGTTGCATCGGATCACCGATTTTGTATGATTTAGGTAGTCACAATATCTTACTAGAAGCCACTTTTGATTTGTGGGTCAAACAGTGCAGTTGGCCCACTGTCAACATCATATGGGCCTGTAAGGTCGCACACAAGAACGGACTAATTTGGGCTAAAATGTCTACATTTATTGAATCAGAAATGTGTTTAAATTCAATGAATATCTAGAATGGAGGAATTATTTATATATATATAAATAATTAAATTCAAAATATATTGTATATATATGTATATTATATTTGATATTATATATATATGTATATATATGAATTAATTTAAATTTGATTCTATCAGATAGATTTAAATTTAAACTAATCAGATAATTTAAATTAAGCTCTAGATATTATTAGTTTAAATTTAAACTATAAAATAGATTTGAATTTAAACTAATAGATATATTTAATCAATTTTGATTAATTAAATGCATCTGAAACTCTAGTCTATAAATAGGGGTTTCCATATCAGAAAAGTAGAGTTATAGTTGCCTCTAAAATCCTTCGAGAGAGGGACACTGTACGGACGTCGTACGAAATTATACGAAACATCGTACGGAATGTATGGGGATTGTACAGATAGGATACTAGCACATCATTTGAGTTGTTGAACCCGTTTCGTGTGGATACCAGTAGAGAGAGTTGATCTGCGGTCAGTTCCTGTGATCCAAACAAAAGTAAACAACAAACTCAATCGACAGAAAAGGTAATTCTCTGAACCTATTCGGTTTAAGCAATTTTGACGGATCCTATAACACCATAACTTCTAGCTCATTTGATACCATTTATAAGCTTTGTATTATCAATCCCACAAGATCATATGAAAAGGGGATGAAAATAATAAACCTTTTCCGCGTTGCGCTATGTCAAAAAATTCAATTTGGTGTCACGTGGATTGTGTGAGCTCATACTATACTTCCTCATATTTAATTTCATTATTATAACTCATTTGTATCACAAAACATGCCTACAACCCATGGAAACCGAAATGGAGCTCAAAATAAACAAGCACATTTTCGGCCAGATTTGCTCCATTTTTTGACCCTACTTTGGAAAATCATAACTAAATTTAGAAAATTTGAAATCATGAAATCTTCATTATTATGGAAACCTTAGGATGTCTACTTCACAATAAAAAATATTCCCAGGTCATAAAATCCATCACACAGGACGTTTGACATCCAAAAAGCTACTGAGTCGCTGGCTGCCTGGGCTGTAGTTCAGTTTACTGATACAAATTTCTGAAATTTATAACTAATTCTATAAAAATCGAAATCATATATATTCAGTCATTCTAGAAATCTAAAAATGTTAACTTGATACTAAAAATAATTTCAGAATGAAACAGATACGTTTAGTCAGCTGGACCCTATGGAATAGTAACCAGACTCATGGGGCGCTACTGATACTGACAGTTAACTTCAAACATGCATAACTCACTGCTCAGACCTCCAAATGAGGTGACCTCTGTGGCCACAGAAATATTATGACCTATAGTTTGTGCATATAAAATTTCATAAGCATTGGACACCATTTGGCCATCGGGTGACATAGAATTCAAAACTGCCAGTATGAATAGTACCCATACCAGAATCCATGAAAAATCCCAACTTTGAAAATTCATCAAATATTCTCTAGGTCTCAGAAAATTATGATCTTTATCTTTTCAAAAATATCTTAATGAGACCTAATTTCATGCCAAGTTTCAGGGCAAGACTAACTCATTTGGCTAAAAAATGGCATAGGGTTCCATTATGGTCAATTTTGGCTCCATATTGGGTACCAAAATTGCCAAATGGATTTCCCTTGGTCTTAGCACCTTTTGGGCAAGTTTAAAAGCATATTTGAGACTTGTGTGAGCTACCCAAATGGTCCCAAACCTCATGCATCTAATTTTGGCCTTTTCATCCACACTTATACACATTTGCATCAAACTTCCAATTTGCATAACTTGGCATTACATACCTAAATTCATTTCTAAAGTTCATACATTATATCCATATATGTATACATCACATAATATCATATTTACATGTGTCTTATGGTTCATGGTACATATATAACATTATATACATTATGAACTATCATTATGGTTCCAAAATGGCTAAAATAATACATAGGCTTGTCAATCCTTGCTCTTCATGGTTGTTGGCTCCCTTCACCATAAGTACTTGGTCCACCTAGCATGTTAGGTCATTGGAGAGGAGGGGATGAGATTCAAAGAATCCCAATAGCTCATCTCCCATTCAATCACATATAATATGTACAAAGCAAGCTTTTCAAATGCATGTATGGAAAAATGGAAGTCATGGACATTTTCAAAGCAACCTTGGCATGTGAATCAATCATACAGACATTCAAGAGTTCCCCAAGTGTTTGGATTGGCGTCATACTTCTCCTCATGGATTTTGGACTTGCCTCACCTATTCTTTAAGAGCTTTGCATTCAACCATGCTCTTGGGAGCCCACTTTGCTTTTGGGAGACTCTTTGCTATGTCTCAACCAAGCTCAAGGATTCTTGGCTCATCCTCACCAAAGGGAAGAGTTCTTGGCCTCTCCTCACTTAAGCAAACTCATACAAACATCATAGATTCATTTAAAATGTAACATGGCATCAAGGATCATGGAATATAAAAGCATGCTAGCATACTTTTTTTAGCTTGAAAATACACATACACACATTCAAAAATAAGCTAAACACACATCCATGCATAAGGGAAGGTGGAGAGAGCTATCTTGCATAATTTCACACACTTTTTCCTTAGCTTTCAAGCCTCCTCTTTTAGCTACACACCCACAAGTTGGTGGAAATAGTTTCTCTTGGCCTAGATATAATTTATGGGAGCCAATTAGGTCTATGAAATATATTCTAAGGCTATATCACTTGATAAAACACTAGATTGCTCTATAAGCTCCATTATGGTCTATAAAGGCACCTAATGAAGCAACACCCCTCAAGGGACTTCTAGGCCTCATTCTTTCCTTTCAAATATGATTCTTGACTCCTTTTAAACCTCTTGGAGTCATCACATCATTAAAACAAAAGGCCTAGCACCATGTTGCTTCTTTAGGTCATAAGATGGAACCTAAGACACCAAATCACTTTCTATGAGTTCTAAATTTTTTCCAAGGCTTCCTCTCATCCTCTTCCATCATATATGACTCAAAAATGGGCTTGAAACAATTTAAAACTCTCCCTAACTATGCCATCCCTACTTGGCCGAAACTTAGAGCATAAATGGGATTTCATGGCTTCTTGATTTTTCCTTGATGGGAGAACCATTTAGGGAGGTTGTTAAGAGTTGTAGGAGGTCAAGGAAGCACTTAGATAGCCAAGAGAACTCATAGATTAAATTAGTTTTCACAATCCCCTTAAATGCTCTACACTTTTTCTAACTTTTAGGTTCATGACTTCCATGGGGTTTTGTTCATTTTCATGGAGGAAGAGGCATATGGGGGACCTCTTAGGGATCTTAGGAGCTCAAGCAAACACTCATCTAAGCTAGGGAATTCATGGATCAAAACAGATTTCACAATGTCTCCATGAATCCCTCACTTTTCTATCTTGTGTTTTCATGCTTCTTTCTTTGATTTCTTTGCACCTACTTGCTTCTCACACTCCAAAATCTATGAATCTCCCTTGCTAGGACCAGAATTCATCTCCCTTTGATTGGGCTCTATATGGGACGAAATTATCATAAGGAGGAGAAGGGAAGAAGAAGCATGGAAGACAACAAGTTACCTTGATTTCCTAGCTTTTCTCAAGTGCTCTTCCAAGTGATAAGTTCCTCTCCTTCCGCTCCTTCAAATTCTGTTATTCCTCCTCTAGACCAGAGTCAAAACATCACCAAATCCATCAATGAAACCATAGAAATGAAGAAGAGAATGAGAGGAACAAGTTTACTCAAGGGAAGAGCATAAAATTCCACACTTTTCTTACCTTTTCCTTGCTTTTTCTCTCTTCAAAATCTCCTCTCCTTGTATGCACAAGAGAGCTGGCTTTCTTCTCTGTTTTTGGGGCAGAAACAAATCGTGGAAGTGAGGAGCTACTGGAACGTGGATAAGAAGGAGCTAAAAGTCACTTTATGCAACTTTTTACTTTTGCATTTTAGTCCCTTTTCTTGGCTTTTTCATTTTAGACTCATATCAACTCCTTTTTGGAATTCATCTTTTCCATCATATTCCTTAGGCTCTTAATCATAAGAATTGCCTTTGGAATCACTCAAAAAGGATCTGAAACCTTTCCGAACCATTCGGTCAAAGTTTTGGTCAACCTTTACCGAAATCGCTCACCGGAGGGGTTTCAACTGTTCTAGGAGTTCCCATGGTTTTCAGGGCCTCTGAGAACCTTGGAAAACTCAAATTTTCCATTTAAAAAGCTCTCCCGTGAGTTTTCAAAATTTTCCAAAAATTACAAAAATACCCCTACTTTCTTCGACAAATTTTCTGAGCTCTTCTGGCTCTGGTTTTTGGGCATCTCAAACCTCAAATCCTCATTTTCTAATATTTAAAATTTTATCATAATTTTAGTTGGCCCCAATTCATTCTATTTCGAGGACTTCCTTTTATATTTGGCTCATTTCTGACGTTTACGGAGAAACCAAACATTGCGTTTCTCACGTTTATGGAGGGACTGGATGTTATAGATCCTTGGTGGGAATTGGGATCAAAATTTTAAACGTTTTCACTGTGTGCCTCTCATAATTCCCAACAGCTAAACCACTTGCCTTGCAAACCTATGCATGTGTGTATGACTTCTTGAATGCTAAGCATGTTCCATAGATGATTAAATGTTTTATGATGTTCATGCATACATTCTAGACTTGGATTTGCATTCTTTATGTATGATGGAAAGGGAGATGAGCTATTGGGATTCTTTGAATCTCATTCCCCCCTCTTCAATGTCTTAATATGCTAGGTAGAGTAAATAAGCAAGGTAATGGAAGCCATCAAGTTGGGAGATGAAGAATTGATAACAAAGTGTATAGTTTTGTTCACTTTGTAGCTAGATATATGGAATATGATGTAATTCTATGATGGAAATGTTGTATAACCATTTGAACATGTGTATATACCCAAATATTTGATGTATGTATGGAACTTAGTGTCAAATGAATGTTATTGTGGTTTTTGGACTTTTTATGACAAAAGGTAGCATGTATTTCCTTGTATATGGCATAGGGTGAGAATGTGAATTCTTAAATTCTAGGTTCATACACCTTGAAGACAAGTTTCCTAGGTCATTTTGGTGCATTCCCACGTGCTCAAGTGATCACACAAGCTTTGGAAGCAAAATTGGACACTTTAGTGCTAGTAAAAATCATAAAAGTGAACAAATCGAAGCTCTATGGCACAAACTAACCAAATGGACAAATCTTCCTATGAAATTTGGCAGACGTGTAGAGCTCATTGAGAACCTTTTAGGAAGCTAAAGTGCAGAAAATTAGAGCTCTATAGAATTAATTATGAATTTTCAAAGTTGAGCTTTTTTTGTTATTTTGGTGCATTCACTGTTCATATGGTTAGTTTTGTTTTCTGTGTCATCTGAGAGTCAAATGATGTCTAATTCTTGTCAAATGTTACAAGCATAAACTAGAGGTCATAAGCTTTCTATGGCCACTAAGATCGCCTCATTTGGAGGTCTGAGCAGAGAGTTATGAATTTTTGAAGTTTAGTGTCAGTACTAGTAGCTCCACTCGACCTCCTGTACTATTTCATCATAATTCAATTCCTAAATGAACTTCGCATAGTCTGGAGTTAAAGTTAACTCCTGTAGCTTCTCAAAATGACCAAATTTGCATGATTTGGATTTTTATAGAATTGGTTATGAATTTCTAAAATTTATGACAGTGGCCTAGACAGCTGAGACCTTGGGAGCTTTTCGAATGTCAAATGTCTTCCACTTGATATTTCATGACCTAAAATTCTTTTTATCATATGGTAGACATTCAGAGCTTTCTAAAATGGCACAGGTTTCTAGATTTCAAATTTTGTGGAATTGGTTACGATTTTCCAAATTTAGTGCATAAATTTTGGAAATTTGACCCAAGGCAACCATGTGGAATTTCATCTATGAATGCTATGAATTTGAGGTTTTGGCAACATTTTGAGATAGTTTCACATTACATATATGTAATTAAAGTAGATGATGACTTAAGTGAGTCCAATTAGGCCATGGCATATGAAATGGAATTTTCATACGTGGTGTAACCCTATATAAAGGAATGTAATAGTTGAATTTTTAAGGAAATCGTGCTATCTTAAGTCAATTAATAAATAATGGCAAATGGGGAAGATTAGAATAATAAGGTATTACAGCCTCACCCTTGGCCTAGGGAATTTTGACTCGACCTCACCCTTTTAAGAGACTTTTGGCTTTGTCTCACCTATGCCATGAGACTTTTGGTATCTCTTCACATTTATTAAGGGACTTTTGGCATTACCTTATCCTTGTGAGCCATTTCTACCATTAAAGGCATTCAAGACAACACATTGGTACCAATGCAATCTCAAGACATCAAGTGACATGTTCTTAATTTACAAGAGCACACACAAGCATACAATGACACATATGTGCAACCAAGAATGTAAGAGAATGAGGTATGAAGCTACCTTGAATTTATGCAAGCTTTTCTTTGTCTTTCTCCTTCCCTTTTTTGGCCTCACAAGCACATCTAGGTGGGTTGGTGTTCTCTTAGCCTAAACACCATAAATAGAACACAATTATATACTTGAAGCAAGCCAAGACACTAAACTTGTAATATCTGGTTCTTTGAAAACGAGAGAAAATGCAAAAAACGTAACGTACGATTTATCTGTAAATGAACGAAATTCACTGGATACAAAAGCAAGTCCCCTTAAATGACTTAGTTAAGGCCCTAAAAAATTTGAAAAGCATTCTACACTCCTGAAAATGAGAATCTCAGGCTCAGACAGAAAGAAAAATGGAGCTAGAATGGTGAGACAAGTAGTGACAAAAATTGATGAAACGTAATGGTATTTCTGTAAATAAGTGTAACTTTTGGAAAAACACATAGGAGGGCTTTTTAAATGGAAAATTTGAGTTGCCCAAGGTTCTTAGAAGCCCCAAAAATCATGGAAAGCCCCGGAACAGGTAAAACTATCATACCTTACTATATAACGCTTTTCCTACTATAAATACCTCATATAGAACTTAGAGGAGTCAATGGAAATCTGAACTGATTAAAATTTTCTTTTTAAAAACTTCCTAATACAATTTTACTATTCATTTGGTCATTACCAAAATTTTTTTTAACCTTGAAAATACATAATTAATTTTAGAAAAATTGTATGAGGTTGGTTTAGGGCTCTACTTCAAGCTCTCTAAGTCTTTTACAAGGGAAAAATACTTACTTAGTGGAGTATATATAAATTCATATAAAGTTGCCCCTAAAACAAACTAGATGGTTCTACCCCTCATTTGTCATATTATTATTACTTTGCCTTTATATAAGCACAGGCATCCTTGCATTTTTGGCACGCTAGTTATATTCTTTTTACTTCAAGGTTAGGCATATATATGGCTTTCTTTTACATACCCTATTATCATACAGTATTATAACACAACTCATACATACCATAATCCAAAGATATTTAATTATAAGACAAAATGTGATACATAAAAGTATGGTCCTCAATTTATGCCTCCACACCCTTTGCCCTTTCTTTGTTTGAACTCAGACTTAGCATGGGTTATATTTGAGGTGAGATTATGAAATCTCAGTAGTAGTAAAACAGTCTCATTCACAAGAAAGCATGTAAGTATAAAATATAATGCCAATCAAGATGCCACATATCACATAGTAATACAACGAATTTCTTACAAGGCCAAGCACAATCTAAGTATACATGTCTCATCTTATAGCATAAATGAAAACTTGATATGGCATATCACTCATCATTATACAAACATACAAGCTTAAAGAAAGAGAAAGGAAAACTACTACCTTAGCAAACTTTGCTCCTCAAGCCTTAGAACTCGATTTACTTGCTTTTGGAGTTCCCAAACAAATATTAAACCCTATAATTATAATGATAATTCATTACAATCAACATATAGACTTAAAATTATAAAGTAATATAGCCCTTTTTAAACTCATTGGGACCATTGGAATTGGAAAAATCTAACTCATTCCCTTCCAATTCTCTATGGTTGAATAGTGTGCATTTCTTGGCCAAAATTTTGAAATTTTATTTCATGAGTTTTTGGGGCTTTGCCATAGGTATTCCTAGCTAAAAATACCCTTTTGAATCCATTGAAATTGATAAAATTATCAAATTCCAGCCCCAACAATACGTTTTTGTCATAATGTAATCTAACTCCGTTTTAGGCCCAAAAGTGAGTTTCTTTGGTTATAAAAATTCCATAGCCTCTTCCTTTATGTTTTAAGACTTGAAATTTGGTATACATGACTTTAGGACATTAAGAAAACACCATAAAAGTTTTGAAAAAAATTCGGACAGCATCTCCCCAATATTTCCATTTTCCCAAAAATTACAATCTTTGTGTTTTTCAAAGTTCCAGCACATAATGAAAATGGATAATCTCATATGGCCTCCATAGTCAATATATAAACTCCATTCCTAGGCCTTTATATTCAACATATAAACTCCATTTCTAATCATCCATATGCTGTCCAAAAGTGGCCCATAGCTAGGGTTTAACAAAACTAACTTAAACCATGTGATTTTCAAGTGCAAGGTAGAGAAAACTTTCTATTTAAGCTTAATCCTTGTTTCCTTTGCTTTTATCACACTAAAAGCCCTTCTTTTCCCACTTAGAGCAACATGCCACCTTGAAGAAAGGATGAAGATGCAGCTTCCCTTTGGAGAAAATGATTGGAGGATGAGGAAGATAAAGAAATTTAGTGAAGAATGGTGGTAGTTTTGCTTGATTTCACTTATTCTTCCACTTTTCCTCCCCTCCCTCTCTCTCTTCACATTTTTCTCTCCCTCTCCCTTATGTGTGGTGTGAAAATGGTGGAATGGAGGTGAAGGAGATGAACTTAAATGGTTAAATGAAGTTAAATGGTCATACCAAATTTGGATCCTTAGATCAACCTTTTCAAGATCAAATCTTAGCCTTCCATTCCTTTTGTTCTTTTGATTTTCTAATTTCATGACTAAATATCTTCTTCCCAAAATTCCTTGGCCACACACTTGGATGCTTATTCTTAGCCCTTAAGTTATGGTGATTTCATGGTTAGTAATCATGGTTAATTTTTTTAACTTAACCATGGTCAATTTCTAACCTAACTATGGTTAATTCTTTAAACTAACTAAAATCATTTCTTTCTTTCCTTTTTATTTTATATTTATATTTGAATTTCATCTTCTCTAAAGCCCTAATTATATCTTTTTTCCTCTTATTGGGCCTTTAAAATCAGCTATTGGGCCTTATAGCAGCCTAAAAATCAGTGTCCAGACCTGATTAAGGTTTTACGGTGCAATACATACTTTTAGACTTTCTAAAATTTATAAATATTATTTCCTCTACTTTTTGGCCATATTGAGCCTCAAACATGGATCAAAGGCCTTCAACCTTGACCCTCATAAATTTCAGTGTCAATATGACATCTAGGTCTTTAGGTGTAATTTTCACCGTTCTGTATTATAATTGTGCTCTAAAAGTTTTAGTTATTGCAATTTAGTCCCTGAAACTCTTTCAAGATTTCTTAGCCCTTTAGCTATTTCTATTTCCATGGTTGTTACAACTTCCTCTTTCTATTTTGCTCATGGCTACTGATCGGGTTAACTGGATCCCACCCAACCATCTGGACAACGTGGCGTTATCAGACCCGTCTCATCAAATGGATTTAACCGTGGGTCATGAATTTTTGAGATTCCTACCCGATTTTTGATATTCGTGCCTAAAGCCATGAATAGAGGGTGAAACTGTAACACCTTAAAATTAATTAAGGTGTTAATCATAGATTTGGATTAATTAGGAATAATTAATATGGAATAATCGAGTAAGTAAGTGAATCGAAATTTTGGAGGGATAAATTATTAATATGGGTTTGAGATTTAATTAAGATAGAAACTTTATCTAGGCCCAAATTAATATAGGAGATCATGATAAGAGGCTAATGGAGGCCCAATGAGTTAGGTGTAGACCCAATCTAATTCAATGTAATAGAGGCCCAAGATCCACCTTGTACAGGCTCTTATGAATGGCCCAATAAACTTTCTATAGACCCAAAACAATGGAGTTCTTAAAACTAGGTCTGGCCCAATGAAATTCTGTAGCCCAACACCTTAAAGCTAGCTCAACAAAGTTTAAATCTAAAGCCCATTTGAAGTTGGTTACTTAGAGCAGCCCATGACCCAACTTAAACCCAACTAAAACCATAAACACTTCAGCCTCTTCCCTATATTTGCTTAAACACAAGAGAGAAATTCGGAGGTGTAAAGGGAGGCTAGGGTTTGGGGCAAGAAATCCATCATTTTCCACTTCCAGAGCAAGATTCAGCCAAGGTAATAGTTACATGACTTAATCCCCTTCTCTTTCTCTTCATTTTGGCCTAATTAGTTTTTCATTTAGAGTATTTTTACCCACACCCAAAATCTGAAACTTGCTATTTGATGTTTCCATGGTGAAATTTCGTAGGTTAAGGCTAGGGCTGACATTAGGTAAGTATAAACTCTTCTTTTTGAGGTATTTCTGTTGGTTTAAGACCCTAATGATTGGATTATAGTATGGGTATTAATTTTGTACAAATTTGCTTCGGATTTTGGGTGAAATATTGAAGTTTCTGGTAAAGGACATTTCAATCCGAATTTGGGAACTTGTAATAGTTGAGTAAGTGTTCCCTAGGTAGTCATTAGTATTTTAACTTCTTTGGGCACTTGTTGCTACTGTAAATGATGAATTAAAGTAATAATTCTCTGATGCTATGGTTATAGGGAGATTTTGTACCATTGGTGGCTGTTGCAAATTGTCTAGAAGTGAGGTAACCGGACTATATTAATTCCATGCATATATTTGTTTTAATTTCATATTTGCTATACATAAATGATTTGAAATGTTGAATGAATTGGTTAGCTATCTATTGTATTGTGATTGGACCTTGTGAGTCCATGGTGGAGCTGTGGTGCCGCTGCCACCTGTGCATGTGCTTCAATCGGGCACCGAGTTATGATCAAACCCCAGATACACTGAGCCTTGGTTGTGCTCAATGGGGAGTAGGTGCCGTGGACCAGCCTCTCCCAGTGTTATTGGCCTTTAACATGTGAAAATATGATTGCTAGTATGGGATAGTAATCATGATAGCCTAATTGTTTCATTTACTAATATGACTGATATGTTTTCTGATACTTATGTGAAATCATGCATATATGTTAATTAAACTGGAATATGTGATGGAATTTACCTTGATTATTGAGATTCACATCTCACCTCATTTTATAGGATTAAACATTTTAGGTGATGGTTCTTCGGGTAAAGATAAGGGCAAGCAAGTGGATGAACATCCATGAGCTAAGGCCTGGTATGGAGAGCTACACTTGGTCTAAATAGAATAGAGTAGATGATAATTTTGTTAACCTTTGTATAGCTTTATCATGTATCTATTTGCTAAATGTAGGAGTTTGTATTTTAATAACATCGAATGTAACCAATGAGAAATAGGCTTCATACTAGTTATTAGTGGATGCATGAGTTTATGACACTTATTATGCCTTGTAAACCTGCATTTTAATTGGCTATTTGAGTAATGAAATCATGTGATATATGGATTGTGGATTTGAGCTAGCAATGCATGAATTATCCTATGAAAACATGATTGAATGTCCACTATGAGAAATTTATAAATCTACTGATATAAGACCAATGAATGAGTAAGAGAATCCATCTTTAATTGTGGGATGGGTAATGACTTAATGGCTAGGGCAAATCACCTAGATAGATGCTATCAGAAGTTCATAGCAAGTGGGAGAGTGGCCCTAAAGAGCCCCTAAATAAAGAGTGGAGAGTGTGAAACAAGATTTTAGGTGTTGTAGGATCAGAAGGAATTTCATCGTAGCCAAAATATTGTTAGCCGCAACCAATAGAGGCAAAATTGCCCAGGGGGAGTCCGGAGAGCAATTCACTACAGCAAAATGTGAGAGGAAAAACTAGGAGTTGTCCAGAGGGTAATTCATAGTGACTAAATGGGAATTGGCTACGGCAAACTTTTGTGAAAATGAGCCAGGCATTCCAGAGAGGAATTGGCCGTAGTGAAAGGAGGTATTGGCCGCGGTCAATAGCGAGAGGCGAGCGAGGTAGGTTCCAAAAGGTTTCCTCTTTGCAGCATCATGTAGGTTAGCTGCGACGAAGGTCTAACTCACCGCGGTGATCAATAATGAAGTAAGGAGTGAAATCGAGGGGAATTAGCCGTGGCTAAAGGGAAATTGGCCGCAGAAAACATCCTAAAACCCTTATATTAACCAAGAAATCTTGATTTTTCATATGGTAATCTCAAGGGATGACTTAGGAATATATATAGAAGATTCTTGTGAGTTAGAATTGATAGGTAACAAAATCAAGGCTTATAAATGAATGTTTGTTTCCCTGATGCACATTAGTGTTTGTAATTATATGGTTGATAACTCTAATAACATTAAGGTTCAAATTTTCCCGCATTTCTAGAATGTAATTAGTCTTAATGTCTTGTAACCCCGATTTATGATTATTAGTCACGTATTTAACCTTAATTACAATGATTATAAATTAGGGTCGTCACAAAAACTAGGGTTCCCTAAACTTTTGGGCAATCTATACATTTTGCTTGGCACACAACTTTTCTTTGCATTTTAATCCTTGGCTCCATCATACTTAACCTTAGAGACTCTTCAGGACCTTTTTCTAATCTTTTTTTAAATCTATTTTGGCCCTAATTTTAGGGCACCTTTGGCCTTGACTTATCATTATTTACAGTCTAGAATATTATTCTAATTTTATTGGACCTCAACATACTTTATTTGGAGGACTCCCTTTTGTATCCAATGAATTTTGTACATTGATAGAGAAACCATATGTTACATTTCTTGTGTTTTCTTATGTTTTCTTGCATTTTTTAAGGATAGGATATTACAAAAATCCCTCTAGTATACATTTTCTAATGTCGGTGAGCCTGAACTTTGATAGATTCATTCGGTAAGGTTTTAACTCCAAATTGAGTGATTCCAAAGGCATTTTATTAAATTGGAAACCTAAATTTTATAATGGAAAAGATGGTTCTAAAAAAAGAGCTAAAATAAAGTCAAAACGAAATTGCCATTACGGAAGGATGAAATTAAAATTTTTAAAAGTGTTTCTAGAAGCTCCCACACACTTCTCCCTTTTTCTCCCACCTTCTTAAGCACAACTTCCTCTGCCTAAATTACAGAAAAACAGCAACTCCTTGAGGCTCACTAAGAGAGGAAGAAAAAGGCAAGAAAGGTATGAAATTTTTTGGTTTTTTCATGCTTTCTCTTTAGCAAACCTCTTCTCCTCCATTTCCCTTTCTTTCCTATGATTTTATTGAAGTATATGGATCTGTTTTAAGGAAAGAACAGAGGGAAAAATTCGGATTTGAAGAGAAGAGGCCAAGGAAAGTGAGAAACAAGCAAGAAAATCCATGGAAGCAAGGTAAAATCTTTATCCTATGGTAGCTATTCCTCCCCCCTTCTTTTCCCTATTTCACTCTATATATGTAACTACAAGAGGGCTTGAATGAGAATCATGAGTGAACTCTAGGAATTTGAGACAAGAGAGTAAGAATATGCAAAGAAATCCAAATAAAAGCCATTGATTTTCAAAATAGCAAACCTAGTATTTCATGACCGCCTTTGAAAATCTGATTTGATACAATTGTTCTTAAGCCTAAATGAATGTTTAGATGAGATCTTGAGATCCCTAGAAGGCTCTTCATATGCATCTTCCATCAAGAAAAGGAAGCAAACTCACTTAGTATTCATATAGTGCATAGTTTCGGCTTAAGCTAGATGAAGCACCAAAGGGTAGTTTTAATTTATTCCAAACTTATTTTTTCATCATGTATGATGGGAGAGTATGAGAAGAAGCCTTGGAAAAATTTTAGAAACCATAGAAAGTGAGATGGCCTTATATGTTTCATGTTATGGCTTAAAGAAGCAACACCTAGTTAGGCTCTTTGAATTGATTGTGTGATTACTCCAAGAGGTTTAAATGGAGTCAAGAATCATAAATAGATGGGGAGATGGAGCCAAGATGATGTTCTTTTAAGGTTTCTTTATTAAATGCATTATGGAACCATAAAAGAGCCTTATGAGTCACCTAACTTTTTTAGTGAATATATGGCCTTAAAATTTAATTCAAGAGTATAATTGGCTTCCATATGATATGTCTAGGCCAAAAAAAATGATCTTCACCTCTTTGGGTGTATGAGGTCAAGGGAGAGGACTCAACGCTCAAGGAAAAAGTGTGTAAATGTAAGGAAGGTAGCTCTCTCCACCTTCTCTCATACATGAATGTGTGCTTACATTATCTTTGAATGTGTGTACATATGTTTTGAGCTATGAAAAGTATTTTAGCATGAGCTTTTATTCCATGGTATCATGATGATGTTTTATGTATTCAAATAATGTTTTATATGCTTGTCTTGGTTTGCTTGAGTGTGGAGAAACCAAGAACCCTCTAGTCATGGTAAGGATGAGCTAAGAATCCTTAAACTTAGTTGAGACAAAGTAGAGAGTCTCCCAAGAATGAGGTTAAGTCAAAACCTCTTAGAGAAAATGAGTGAGGCAAGTCCAAAATCCATAAGTGAATGAGTGAGGCTAATCCACTCACTTGGCAAGCCTATGTATGCTATGTATGACTTGTTCAAATGCTAAAAATGTTTCTTGAATGCTCACACATTTCAATATGCCCATGCATATATTTTCAAAACTTGTATTACATATTTTATGTGTGATTGAAAGGGAGATGAGCTATTGGTATTCTTTAAATCTCATCCCCTCCTCTCCAATGTTCTAACATGCTAGGTGGACTAAGTGGATAAGGTAATGGGAGCCAACAACTTGGAAGATGAAAGTGTGACGACAAAGTGCATAAATTTTGCTTCTTTATGGCCATATGAGTGGCAAATGTTTTAATCCATTATTGTATATATCCTATGATCTCATGAATATGTGTAATTATGCTAATGTATTATATACAAATGATAATTTATATTGTGTGAATGTAAAAATGCAATTTGGGTATGTAATGGCAGCATTATGGAAAATTATGTATAGTATGGGGTGAGAGCATGATTTTCCAAATTCTGGGTTTGTGCACCTTTGAGACAAGTTTAAAATGTCATTTTGGTCATTTCCACGTGCTCAAGTGGCCACACAAGTTTAGGAAGCAAAATTGGACACTTTAAGGCTAGTTAAGACATGAAAATGACCAAACTAGAACCCTATAACACAAACTGACCAAATAGATGAATCTTCTCATGAAATTTTGCAGACATGTAGAGCTCATTGAGAAATTTTTAGAAAGCTAAAGTGTAGAAAAATCAAAGCTCTGTAGAATTAATTATGAATTTTCAAAGTTGGGATTTTTCTACTATTTAGGTGTATGTAATGTTTATATGGCCAGTTTTGTGTTCTATGTCATCCAATAGCCAAATGGTATTCAATGCTTGTTAAATTTTACAAGAATAAACTAGAGATTATAAGCTTCCAGTGGCCATCAAGATCACCTCATTTGGAGGTATGAGTAGAGAGTTATGAATTTTTGAAATTTACTATCAGTAATAGTAGCATCATTGGACCTCCAGTACCATTCCATCATAGTTTAGTTCCCATATGGCCTTGGCGTGTTTTGGAGATATTTTTCCCTTAAATTTAACATATTTAGCTTCTTATATTGACCAAATTTTTATTATTTGAATTTTTTTAGAATTAGTTATGAATTTTCAAAGTTTATGACAGTAACCTGTGATAGTAGCCCAGACAGTTGAGACTTTGGGTGTTTTTCTAATGTCAAACATATTTTTCTTGATGTTCAATGACCTAGAATTATTTTTAGCATGCATTAGACATCTATAGATTTCCAAAATGGTAAAGAATTCATAATTTGGATTTTTCTAAAATTAGTTATGATTTTTCAAAGTTTGTGACAAAAAATATTCAATTTTAGCCGAGGCTACATTATGGGATTTTATATGTTTATTTCACTTGCACGAGTTCTAGGCCACTTCCTTAGATGGTTTTGAGTTGTATTAGTGTAATTAAATATGACAATAAGTTGAATGAGTTTATATGGTCCCCAGGACACCGAATGAAAAATTCATCCCTTACGTGGTGCAAATTTATTCATTATTTTTATTGTTCTTTCCTTAGAAACTTGTGAAATTCTTGGAAATGAGCTTAGATAAGGAATGAGATGAGCTATATAATTATCGTGTTACAAAACACACACTTGGTTCTATAAGCAGTGTAATGGTTCCATAAATGGTCCATTAAAGCAACTCTTATCATTTAAACTCTAGGCTCTATTCTCTTTTCATTTCTAAGTCTCTTAGACCTCATTCAAGGTTCTTGGAGCCCTCACACATTTATTTGCACAAGCTTAGAATCAAGTTGCTTAACAAGGAACCATTATGGATACCATTGTCTCATCTTCTAATCCATGGCTTCTAAATTATTCCCTATGGTTTCTCCCATCTTCTAACATTATACGAAGTCCTAAACCAAGGCTAGAACAATTTAAAACACTCCCTAACCCTTCCAAGACACCCTCCATAAATGGGGTTCTTGGAGTTTCAAATTTTTCCATGATTGGAGAGCCACTTGGGGAGGTTTCTAGGAGTCTTAGGAGCTTAAGGGAACACTTGAATAGCTAAGGAAGTTCATGTATAAAATCAGATTTCACAAAACCTTAAAGGATCCTATACTTTCTTAGCTTGATTTCTATTTCTTTTTCTCAGAATTTCTTTACAAAATCTTAATCTTTACACTCTTCTTCCTAGGATTCTCCCTTGATTCTACCCAAAATCCAACCCCTTCTACTCCTCCCTAGATTGGCCAAAATGGTGCACAAGAAGGCACAAGAAGGAACAAGAGGAAGAAGCAATTAAACCATGATCTTACCTTGGATTTTAGCTTCCTTTCAAGACTTTTTCCCCTTGGTTTGCTTTCTCTCAAGCAATTTGAATTCCTCCCCTAGGTTTTGGACCAAAAACAGAATCATTCATCTCAAATAAACTATCAGAAGAAAGCATGGAAATAGAGGAGCAAGATTGGAAGAAGGAAAAGCATGAAATTTCTCAAATTTCCTTCCCTTTTCCTTGATTTTCTTCTTCTTTCTCTCCCTCTCTTGGTGCTCCTTAAGGAGCTGTTTATTTTTTTGTATTTTGGGTAGAAGAATTTTGGCCAAGGAAATAAGAAGAAGTGGCTTGAAAATGGTAGAAGGTTCAAGAAACAAACTTTTTCAAAAATTCTAATTTCATCCTTCCGTAATGGCAATTTTGTTTTAGCTCCTTTTTGAGAACCGTCTTTTCCATCATAAAATGTAAGTTCCCAATTTAATAAAATACTTTTGGAATCACTCAAATTGGAACCAAAACCTTCCTGAATGAATTCGTCAAAGTTCAAGTTCACCACCGTTAGAAAAAGTACATTAGAGGGGCTTTACTAGTCCCAGGGTTTCCTATAGTTTTTGGGGCCTCTGAGAACCCTGGGCAACTTAAATTTTTCATTTAAAAAGCTTTTATGTGTGTTTTTCTAAATATTTCACTTATTTACAAAAATGTCATTACGTTTCATCAAATTTTGTAACAATTTCGTTTCTTTGTCCTAGCTTCATTTTTTCTTGTCGTCTAAGCTTGAAATTATCATTTTTAGGAGCCTATGACTATACCCAATTTTTTCAAGACATTTTCTAGCTCATTCCAATAGACTTGCTTTTATATGGCTCATTTCCTTATTTTATGGAAATTACATTTGTTACAATAATCTACATATAGTGCTTATAGAACAATTTTGGTCCTTTCGTTACTAAAACATCATCAAATCCCTCCAACGGAAATGTCCTAAGGGTTTCTTAAAGAACATATTTACAAACAATCTATTTAATTTCTATACACTAAATTTAAATTTTCCTTACCATTTATTTTGTCAAATTATCTTTTCTTAAATTAAATTCTAATATACTTTAATTGGTTCAATCTTATTACCTATCTAACTCCTCCCCTACACTATCTACACTTAAATTTACTACTCATACTAACTTAATTAAATTAATACCTAGTTGATTCCTAAGTAGCCTTAATTTAATTTATCATTTATGTTTATTCACGACAAGGCATAATTCTACTTTTGAGCCTAAGTGAAATTTGCATTTACCAATTATTAGCCCTTAATTTTAATTCTTTAGTCTATTATGCTCTCCTAACCAATTGGTTAAACACTTGGTGTGCACCCCCTTAGGCAACAATTTATTACATCAACCAAAGCTCCAAATTGATAGCAATGCTCTGATGGAAGTTTTGAAATCACTATGGTTTCCACAATAAGTCCCAATCCATAACTTGTATCAAAGAAGAAAGGACCTAATCATTCATCAACCTAGCTAAAAGGACATAAGCTGAAAAATAATCTAAAGTAAAATAAAATTTTACTTAATTCAAACTATGTTCATTTACACTATAAATTTTTCTAAGCTAATGGCAACACACACCCAAAAAGAAAATTTATGAGAGCCTTACTAATCGTAAATGGAATCCAATCATCAGGAAGGCAACTTACCAAGTGGTTAACATCTAACCTTGCAATCATCCAAGCTCCCATAGTCAAGAGAAATCCAATGCAAACCCATGATCAACATATATAAGGGTTGGTAAAGATGAAAAGACCAATTAGAAAGAGATTGCCTCAATTGTTGTGTCACACCATATATAGCTAGTCTTTAATTTGTATCATAAGTAGTTAAAAGTATCAAGTTTTACAAAAGCATTACTTTTAACAGTAGAATTTACCATTATTAAAAGCTAAAATAATTTAACTTTGGCTAGATAAACCATTTGGACTTACCAAACTCATTTTCCATCCATAACACATTTGTTCAATTAGAAATATCACAATTTGAACCATAAATTTTGGGCCCAAGTCATACATCACAATTTCACATCACACTTGCATTTTTTCCTTAAGTTCCATATCCTGATATAAAATTTAAAAATTCATAACTAATTCTAGAAAATTCCAAATCATACAAATATACATTTTTGGAAAGCTCAGAACATTCTCTAACTACCATAAAAATGTCATATGAAAACAATAACATTGTCCTTTCAAAATAGCAATAGAATTGTAACTGGGTCACTGATTCAAACAACAACAAACCTGGAACTTTAAAAATTCATTTCTCTTTATAAAAATTCAAATTGAATGTTCTTAGTGGCTATGGAAAGCTCATGATGTCTGCTATATGCCTATAAATGTTTATAAGCTTTGTACTTCATATGACACTTGAATAACACCAAAACCAAACTGATCATATGAATAGTAACAGTGACAGTTTCTGCATAATTTGGCCGACTTTGAAAAATAAAAATAAATTCTCTAGAGTTCTAAAAATAGTACTTATTAGCTCTAATAAAATCTCTAGATGAGACCTATATGCTTGCCAAATTTCATGTAAAAATTTGTCCATTTGGTTAGATTTTGATTTAAGGCAAAAATATAGTCAATTTTGGGATCCGTATGGCTTCAAATGGTACCAAATAGCCTTTTAACCATACTATGACCATTTGGGCTCATCCAAAAGCTTAAACATAGCATATAGAAGCATCCCAATAGGCCTAAATTATCTTGGAACTCAAAATCACTCATCCACTTATTCTTATACACGTGCATACTAAGGCTCAATAATGTCAAAAACTTACATAGTCATGCATTTGGTTCCAAAATTAGTTTATACATCATAATTATATACTTTTACACATGTTCAAGAGTTTACATCTCATAAACATCATATACACACATACTTTGACATCAAAATACACAAAATCCTATTCTATTGTCAAAGTCTCATCATTCAAGCTCCTTGGCTTCCACTTCTTACTCCATAAGGCTCATTTAGACATGGTTATCCATAAAGTGAAGAAGACTAAGATTCAAAGAATCCCAATAATCTTTTACCCTTTTAAGCATACATATATGGTACATTTTCATGTCAAAGAATGCAAGCATGCACTAAATGCTTAGAGTAGGCATACATAATCACATTTTCAAGTCATATACACTCATTCAAATCAAATATAGATCTAGGGACTTTTGGTCTAGCCTCACCCAAGTTTTTTAAGACTTTTGGATTAGCCTCACCTACTTTTAGGGACTTTTAACTTAGCCTCACTCCCTCTTAAGACTTTTGGCTATGTCACACCCATTCTCAGGGACTTTTGGCTTCTCTTCACCGAATTTAAGGGACTCTTGGCACAACCTCACCTATTAAAGCCATCTTACATTCAAAATACATTTCCAAAAGCATAATGGTACCAAAACATTTTATCAATAAGCTATAGGCATATCTTATAATTCAATCATACATACAAGCATCCAAGGACAATCAAACAACAAAGAAATGCATACAAGAAAGGATAGAGAGATACCTTGAGACAAGAAACACAAGTTTTCTTCCTTGAAGTCTACTTCCCCTTCTCGACCTCTCACACACACACAACTAGGAGAAGCTTGATTTGCTTGGACTAGACACATCAAATAAGACATAATTACATCATTGGAACCAATTCTAGTCTCACATAAACTCTACACAACAATATTCTAGCTTATCAAATAAGACATAATTACATCATTGGAACTTAAACTTCCATCTTTCAAACCATGGCTTCTGAATTCAAACCAATGTTCCCTTTGGTATTTATTATTCATATATAGACCATTTCTATCCTTAGAATGAAAGAAAAATCTCCCTAGGTGCCTAATCCCTCTCTTGACCTAGACATGGCAAGGTGTGGAAGCCCATGGAGTTTCATTTAATTTCCTAGGGAGTTTGGCAACCATGAAGCTTCTTAGACCTTTTATGAACTCATACATACTCTTATATAAGCTAGATTATTATTAAGTGCAACTAGAACCCTAGGTATCATAACTTAATTTCTAAAGCTTCTCTTTTAGCTCTAATTGCATATTTTTGTTCCGCATGCTCTATGTAACACCCCAAAATTAATTAAGGTGCTAATCATGGATTTTAGTTAATTAAGAATAAATAATATGAAATAATCGAGTAAGTTAAGTGAATGAAAGTTTTGAGAGATAAATTATTAATATGAGTTAAGAATTAATTGGGATAGAAACTTCATCTAGGTGTAAATTAATGTAAGCGATTATGATAAGAGGCTAATGGAGGCCCAATAAGTTAGGTGCAGACCCAATTTGATTCAATGTGATAGAGGCCCAAGACAAACCTTTTATAGGCTCTTATAATTGGCCCAACAATCTTTGTGTAGACCTAAACCAATTAAGTTCTTCAAACTTGGCCCAAACCTAATTAAAATTCAACATCCCAATGCATAAGAGCTGCCCTAACAAAGCTAAAATCTGAAGCCAATTAAGAGTTAGATCTTTGAAGCAGCCCATGACTCATATTTAACCCAACTTAACCTAACTAAAACCCTAAAAACTAACTTAGCCACCCCCATTCTACAGAACACAAAAAAACACAAAGAGAAATTCGGAGCTTTGAAGGAAGGCTAGGGTTTGAGGCAAGAAATCCACCATTTCTCACTTCTAGAGTAAGATTCAACCAAAGTAATAGTTATATAACTTAATCCCCTCCTCTTTCTCTTCATTTTAGCCTAATTAGTTTTTCATTTGGAGTATTTTCACCATACCTAAAATCTGAAATGTGGTTGTTTGGGATTTTCTTGATGAAATTCGTAGGTTGAGGTTAGGGCTGACATTAGGTAAGTATAAACTTTTCCATTTTGATGCTTTCTTTGCTAGTTTGAGACCCCTATAGCTGATGTATAATATGGATATTAATTTTGTATGAATTTGCTTAAGATTTTGGGTGAAATATTGAAGTTTTTGGTAGAGGACATTTCAATCCGAATTTAAGGACTTGTAGTGGCTGGGTAAGTGTTCCCTAAGTAGTTATTAGCATTTTAAATTCTTTGGGTATTTGCTGCTACTGTAAATGATGATTTAAAGTAGTAATTCTCTGATGCTATGGTTATAGGGAGATTTTTGTACCATTGGTGGCTGTTGAAAATTGTCTACAAGTGAGGTAATTGGGATTGTATTAATTCCATGTATATATCTGCTTCAATTTCATATTTGTTGTACTTGAATAATTTGAAATGCTAAATAAATTAGTTGGCTATCTATTGTATTGTGTTTAGAGATTGTGAGTCCATAGTGGAGCTGTGGTGCTGCTACCACCCATGCATATGCTTTGATCGAACACTGGGTTATGATCAAACCCCAGATGCACTGAGCCCTGGTTATGCTCAATGGGAAGTGGGTGCTGTGGACGGGCCTCTCCCAGTGTTATTGGCCTTTAACATGTGGAATTATGATTGCTAGTATAGGATGGTAATCATAGTAGCCTAACCATTTCCTTTGCTGATATGACTGATATGATTCTAATGTTGATTTTGATTCATGCATATATGTTAATTAAATTGGATATAATGAATGGAAATTTCCTTGGTTATTGAGATTCGCATCTCACCCCATTTCATGGGATTAATATTTCAGGTGAAGGTTCTTCGGGTAAAGATAAGGGGAAGCAAGTGGATGAAAATCCATGAGCTCCAACATGTGGGAAGAAGGCTACACTTAGGCTGTTTTATTCAGTATAGATGCTAAATTTTGTATTCCTTTTTGTATAGCATCATTATGTATTCATGTTGCCAAGTGTAGGCTCTTATATTTTGATTACTCAAGATGTATTTATTGAGGAGTTAGGCCTTGTCTTAGCTTGATATTGGATGTATGAACCCATAATACTGGATGTATGAATTTTACTGAATTTATGGTATAGTATACTGTTGGAAATATAATTATATGATGTATTAGATATTGATATAAACCATTGATGTATGAAATCTCTAACGAAATGTATATCAAATGTTAATTGTTAATTGTGCATGAATTCTTGTTGTTATTACTCTATGGACTTACTGATATAGGGTAGTCAGAGGAGTGAAAATGTACATTTAAGTTTTGATTTGGTAATGGTAGAATAGCTAGATGAATAGGGTGGATAAATACCATTGGAATCATATAAAATGAGAGGAAGTGGTCCTAGGGTATTCTTAAGATGAGAATTGGAATATAGGGGATGAAATTTGGGAAATATAGTTACAGAAGGGAGTCACGACACGACTAAGAAGGCCCCACTGTAGCCAAATTAGTAACAAAGGCGAGGGGCACTGCAGCATGAGGCGCAAGCAAAGAAAATTTTCCTGGAGAGTAACAGTGGCAAGGAATGTTGCAGCTTGAGTAATCTCGTTGTGGCTCAGAGAGAAAAAAAATCGCCCAGGAGGGTGGCAGAATGAGACCTCGCCGTGGCGTAACATGTATCGCTGTGGTGCTAGTCGAGGGAACAAAGTAAGGAGTGTCCAGTAGAAAATCTCACCATGGCGTAAGTGTATTTTGCCGAGGCAAAGATTGTAGGACTTAGAACAATAGCTCCAGGAGGCATTTCCGTAGTAGTGCCATGTAGGCTGGCTACAGTAAATTTCGGGTAAATTGGCCAGTGGTTCTCGAGAGTAACTCAACCACAGTGCAAAATGTCGGGGCCGCGGCTCAAGACCCCAAACTCCTACCTTTAGTCTAGAAACCCCAATTTCTTCAATGGTAATGCTAAGGAATGATATAGGAATACTTGTGGGAGGTTTTTGTGTGTTGAAACTGACGAATGGATAAATCACAAACCCCTCGTGATAGTATAATTTCTTTTATGTAATTCTCACCTTTGTAGTTGTTTAGTGATGACCCTAACATCAAGGTTCAAATTTCCTTATATCTCTGTAATGTAATAAAATGTAACGACTCTAAACCTTGATCATTAATTATTAATCGTGTATTCAACTATAATTACCATTATTAGAAGATAGGGTTGTCACACTCTAAAATCCTTGTTCCTACCTTGCTATGACCTGAATTCATCCTTTCCTACATGGGCCTAGGTCTGGCCGAGATGCTCATGGAAGAAGCAACCAAGAAGAAACAAAAAGAACCATGATATCTTACCTTATTTAATGTCTTTCAAAGGAACTTTCTAAAGCTTCCAATCTCTCCTTCAAATTCTCTCTTCCTCCTACTAAACCAGCCATGAAACAATCCCAAATTAATCATCAAAACTATGAAAAAAGAGAAGAGAAAGAGGAGAAGTTTGATGAGGCATGAAGCAGGAGAAATGGTGATTTCTTACACTTTCAAGCCTTGGTTTCCTTTCCTTCACTCCCTCTTCTTATGTGCCTCTTGGAACTTGCTTGGGTTTTATGTGAGACTAGATGGAAGTTGGTTATAAAGAGAAGAGAGGGTCATGGTTTTAAGGAGCTAAGAATCCATTTGTGACACTTTTCAATATTTTAATTTAGTCCTTAAACTTGGTTCTTTCTATTTAGACTTATTTTAACTCCTTTTTTAGAACCGTCTTCTCCATTATAAAATTTAGGTCCTCTAATTCATAAAATTCTTTTAGTTTCACCAAAATTAGATTTAAAACCTTATCAAATGGTTTGGTCAAAGTTTTGGTAAACTAACACTCTAAAATATATACCAAAGGGGTTTTAACCATTTTAGAGGTTCCTATAGCTTTTAAGGCTTTTAAGAACCCTGAGAAATTCAATTTTTCCATTTAAAAATCCTTTGAGTTTTTTAAAAGTTATCTAAAGTTACAAAAATGCTACTATCCTTTCGTCTAATTTTATTTAGCTATTCTGGCTTTCAGTTTTTGGGCATCTTTAACCATGTATTCTCATTTTTAGATGTTTAGATTATAACTCTAATTTTATTTGGCTTCTAATCATTCAATTTAGGGAACTTTCTTTTGTAATCTCCTTAGTTTTAAAACTTTTAGAACAAACAGGTATTACATGTTGTACCATAACTAAAAGTGCTACAACTTGAGAGACTAAACAAATAAATAAGAATGGAACAGTACAGAAAATAAAACAAAAAGAGGCATTGCCCAAAAGGAAGAACCAAATTGGAATCCTTGAGGAATAACAACAATCATTCAGCTAAAAGTATATATATATATATTAAAAAAATATCACAACCTAGTAACCAAACACAAGGGAATTTACTTTGCAAAGAGGTGAAGGAAAAATGGGAATAGCAGCTACAACAGTCACAGTATCTAGAAAAATTCAAACTGGAAATTTTGAGCTCTAGAAAGCAAGCTAAGTCATGTACTTAAATGAACAACCATAAAGCTTTATCCAAACAAATGAAGAGTTGAAGCTTTAGCTAGCATAGGAGGAAAATTGTAATACCATAACTCCTCAAACTTCAACTCATGGCACAACTAGCATATAACATACAAAGGCATTAAAGTTTACAACTTTGGTTGTGGATTTATCAAATATTGGTAACTAAACCCATGCATAAATGTCCATGAGAATTATTTTTACTGAGTTAAATTCTTCTCCATCCATAACATACTCAAACATATTAGAAATAATATAATTGGAGGCTTTCAACATGGATTGAGAACCATTTCACACAAAATTCCATTTTTTCTCTCAGGTTACCATGACAATTTTTTGATATAAGCTTTGGAAAATCATAACTAATTCTAAAAAAATTGAAATCAAGCATATAATGGATTTTTAGAAAGCTCTATATGTTAACTCATGATTAAAAATAGTTCTAGACCAAGAAAACACCATTTGGACCATGAAAAACAATAGAATAGTACTAGAGGTGTCTACTATATCTTGATACTGACCATAAATTTCACAAATTCGGTTCTCTCTCTACAGAACTCCAAATGAGGTGCTCTCAATTGCTAAAAAAAGCTTATAGTGTCTAATTTATACCTATAACATTTCATAAGCATTGGATTTTATTTATAAATGACATAGAGAAGTAAACTGACCATGTACACATGCCAAATCTGTAGAATTTTCTTAACTTTGAAAATTCATAATTAATTCTCTAGAGTTCAAAAAATAGTGGTTCTTAGCTCAAAAAAAGTTCTAGATGAGACCTATATTCATGCCAAATTTTATACTCAAAATTATCCATTTGGTTAGTTTATGGTTTAGGTAGCAAAAGAGGTGTTTTATGGCACCTACAAGGGGTCAAATTGATCCATCTGCTCTCCTACTCATACCACAATCACTTTGGCAAATCTAAAAGGATAAAAATAATATACAAAGGCTGCCTAAGTGGTCCAAATTCTTATACATCTCAAATTCACTTTCCTACTAGAACTTACATACAAGCACACTAAAGTATATGGATGTCAAAAAGTCACATAAGTGTATATATGGTTCCAATTTCTGTTCATACATCATAAATACATGTTTTCATACATGTCCAAGTATCTATATCTCATATACATCATTTGTACAAAATTCTTGACATGAAAATACAAAATTTTCTTTCCTATTATCACAATGTCCCTCTTTAAGGCATATGGCTCCTTCCACTTGGTCATTGGGCTTCACTTGGACAAAAATAAACATGTGGGGGAAAGAATGAGATTTAAAGAATCTCAATAGCTCTTTTACCCTTTCAAACATATATATATGATGCGTTTTCAAGTCAAGGAATGCAACCATGCCATAAAACTTTCTAGAAAACATATAGCCATTTTTTTCATGTTACACAAGTTCATTCAAATCAAATATAGGCTCTAAGGGTTGTTGGTTCAACCTCACCCAACTCTTTAGGGACTTTTGGATTTGCCTCACCCACTTTTAAGGACTTTTGACTTGGCCTCACTCTTTCTCAAGACTTTTGGCCTTGTCTCAGCCACTTTTAAGGACTTTTGCCTCCTCCTCACCCATGTCAAGGGAGTTTTGGCATCACCAAGCCCACTCAAGCCATTACACATCAAAACAAGTCCATAAATCACATCATGGCACCAAGACACTAAATCAATGGCTATAAATAAATCTCATAGTTGAAATACACACACAAGCAATTCAAAACAAGCAACAAATCAAGGAATGCATATGAGAAAGTTTAGAGAGCTATCTTAGACTAGGAAACACAAGCTTTCCCCTTTGCACTTCTCTTGCTCTTCTTAGCCAAACACACACAATTAGAGAAATCTTGATTCTCTTGGCCTAGACACATCAAATGAGACTTAATCACACTCTTGGAACCAAATCTAGCTTTAGGCAAACTCTATGCAAGTTCACTTGGTTTTAAGACTCTAATATAGTCCATATATGACCCAGTGAAGCAATCACTTAAAATCATGCTTTTGGCTCCCAATTCTCATTCTTTGTAAATCATATGACTCCATATAAATTCACTGAAGTCATCATAAACTCAATCTAAAAAGCCAAACTCTAGGTTGCTTTTTTATGTCTAAATGGAACCTAAACTTCTATCTCATAAACCAAGCTTTCTAAATTCAACTTAATGATTCCCTTGGTGTCTATAATTCATATCTAGACCACTCTTAACCTTAAAACCAGGAAAAACTCTCCATAGATATACAAAGAGCTTATTGGCTGAGACAATGCTTCATAAGGGAGCCTATAGAGTTTTGTTTGTTTTCTTGTGCAATTAGCTACTTATGAAGCTTCCTAAATACCTTGGGACCTTATTCATACTCTTACATAAGTCATAGGACCCTTAGGAAGTTTTAGATTTTCATAGGCATATCAAAATCCTTAAATGGTAAAACTTATTGTTTCTTAGTTCTTTTTACATTCTATTGCTTCCTTTAAGTTCCTTAGGCTTCAAATCCTCTTTCCATAGCATGTTTGAATCAGAACTAAGACTCTTACCTAGATCCCTAAATCTAGCCAAAACTCATGGGAAGAGAAGAAGTAAAAGGAGGCAAAATCACATCATGTGTCATACCTTATTTTCAAGCTTTCTAAGAGCTCCTTCTCATGCTCCCAAGAGTTCTCCTAAACCTTCTCCTCCCTCCACTGCCTTAACCACAAACCAACACCATATCAAATAATTAGACTATAGAAAGAGAGAGGAGAAAGAAAGGAATGAGTTTAAAGAAGCAAAGAGTATGAAAAAAAAACTAGAAAATCTTATCCTTTCAGAAGCTTCCTTCCCTTCTCTCTTAAGCGCTTCTTAGCCTCTCTCTCTAAATTTGCCCAAACCTGAAAAATGTCTATGGAGAGGTGGGAGAAGAGCTGAACTTGGTTTAAGAGCCATAAAGTAAAGTTGTCACACTTTTCTAACTTCTCACTTTAGTCCTTAAATCATGGTTTTTTTGTTTGGGCTTATTTCAACTCTTTTTTTAGAACCATCTTTCCTATCATAAAATTTGGGTCCTCTAACTTATAAACTGTCTTTGTTTTCATCCAAATTGGGTTTAAAACCATTTTAAACTATTAGGTCAAAGTTCTGGTCAACCCTTTGCTAAAATCGCTCACCAGAAGGGTTTTAATTGTTCTAGAGATTCCCATAATTTTTAGCGCTTTTGAGAACCTCAAAAAGTTCAAATTTTCCATTTAAAAATACCCCTGTGAATTTTTCAAAATTTTTAAAAATTACAAAAATTCCTTAACCTATTTTCACAAATTTTCTTAACTCTTCTGGCTTGAGTTTCTAGGTAACTCAAGCATCTAATCCTCATTTTTAGAGGTTGAGAAAATATATAGTTAGTGGAACAACTAAGGTTATCTCCCTTGGAAATAAAATTCAATGTTTAATTAGGTTTCCTAAGTGTAAAAGGATCCTAGAACTACCAAATTTAGGGGGGTTTGATCTAATTAAACTAGCTAAAATTAATTTGAATCAAAATTCCTAATTTTTACCTAAACGCATGAACTCTGGGGTGAATGATAGACATGTGACTAGCTTTGGATTCGTCTCTTGGTATCTACTATCATTATCCTAATTTAATTGTCATTGATTCTAGTCTAAGAGTCCCTAATTGTGTCCATGGCAAATGATCTTGAATTACCATTTAAGATTCAAGAAATTAACAATCTAATGTTGAATTAAAACCTTAATATTGCACTAAATCATTAATTCTTACCTTTAGGATCAATGAATACTTAAATTTGATTGATTAATTAATCAATTAGCTTATGAATTAACACCCTAGGATGTTCAATTAACCAACTAAACTCCAAGGGATCCTCAAATCAAACAATTAAGCACACAATCTCACTCATGCATTTCATCAAACACTTTGATTGCATACATGAGAAATTAGAGAATAATGAAAATCTAGTACTTAATCAATCAATTAATCACTCCAGAAAGGTCTCCTAATTAGTGTATAACTAGCCACTAATTACAACTGCACCAATCTCAATCAAATACATCTCAACCAAGCATGTACAAGAAAGGAAAAGTGTAGAAAAGTAGGAAAATCTTAGCCCAAAAATCTGTTTATAATCCATGGATTCAAGCTTCTCTAAGAGTCTTCTTCCAAGCTAGCCACTCAAGAGAATTAGAGCTTCATTGGAGATGGAAGTTGATGGAAGAAATGGAATGGAATGAAGCTACAACGTGGTGAAGTGGAGAATGACAATGAATTGAATGGTGTATGGAATAGCATTAATTTGATACAATTTTATTCAATGGATTGATGATTGGTTCTGCCACCATCCTTAGCCTCCAAATCACGTGCTACTTCTGTTCTTTTTTTAATGATTCACGTGCTTCCTTTTGCTAAAAATTGTGAGCTTCATTTAATTATTTATTCCAGCTCCTCACGTGCTTCTTAATTCCCTTACCCAAGTAATAATCATGTGCTCGTTCAGCCACTTCTCCACGTGATTCCTCCACGCTTCTATTTATAGCCAGTATTATTCTCTAGCTCTTTGTCCCATCTTTTCTTCTCGTTTTTTATGTTAATCCCTTTCATCACGTGCTGCAGCTAGTGTTTCCACTTTCTGCCTTACGTGTTTATTTTGGTCTTGGTTTTCATGTCTATTTCTCCTCTCTATGCACTAAAAACCAAGCCTTCTCATGTTCTAGTTTATAGTATGCTTCATACAGCTTCCACGTCAGCTTCTTTTTCTCTTGTATTGCCTCCACGTGTTTGTTAATCCCTGATTTGTTGCTTCATCTTTTTCTTTCATTCAGCTCTAGTGTCTTTTTCTTCTTCATATCCATGTGTTTCTTTCCTTACTTCTACATCAAAGTCTTGCTAACCTATGGCTACTTCTGTAATATTCGATTTTCTAAAAATGAGAGAAAACATGAGAAACGTAACATATGATTTCTCCGTAAACAAACAAAATTCACTGGATACAAAAGCAAGTCCCCCAAAATGATTTAGTTAAAGTCCTAAAAAATTTGGAAAGTATTCTAGACTCCTAAAACTGAGAATCCCGAGCTTAAGCTGAAAGAAAAATAGAGTTAGAATAAAAAAATGAAATTTAACGAAAGGTTGACGAAATGTAAGGGCATTTTTGTCATTTTGACCAAATTTTGGAATTCTTATAGGAGGGCTTTTTAAATGAAAGTTTTGAATTCTTTAGGGTTCTCAGAGGCCCTAAAAATCATGGGAAGCCCCAAAACAACTAAAGCCCCTCCAGTTGACGTTTTCCAATGTCAGTTGACTTAAACTTTTACCAATTTGTTTAGGAAGGTTTTTAATCCAATTTAAATGAAACCAAAAGCATTTTATGAATTAGAGGACCTAAATTTTATGATGGAAAAGACAGTTCTCAAAAAGGAGTTAAAATGGGCCTAAACGGAGCAAATAGGTGCATAAGGGCAAAATGGTCATTTTGAAAAATTATAAAAGAGATTTCTTAAGTAAGATTACACCTCATCACCTTCTCCAAGCTTCCATTTGTTGAAAAATGGGCAGCAATGGTGTGACATTAAGAGGGGGGAGAGAGAAGAAGTTTAAACTTCCATTTAGGTAAGTAAACGACCCTATTTCATCCCATGCCATTTAGGAAAGTTATTCCTCTCTCTAAGAGCTCTCTAATGGTAGTTTTATTTTCTTGAAAACTTGAAGATTAAAGTCTAACCCAAGCCAAAATGGAACTCTTTTCACAAAATCAATCAGTAGAAAATAATCTACGCAAAGAGAGCTCCATTTTAAGGTAAGACTTCACTTGAAACACTTACAAAATCTTGTGTTTCCAAGCCATTGAAGCTTAGGTCTAGAGAGAGAAAGTGAAGAGGAAAGTTTTTCTTTATATGTTTTTGATGGAACCAAAGGTTATGGCATGTGAGGATTAAGAATATACAACCAGAATTGAAAAGGGAGCTTTAGAATGCAAGTTATGGAATTTAGGAATTTGGTTGCACCTAAGCTAAGATAAAACTTCCTAGTAATATTTTAAGTTGTCTAAGAGTATATATGAGTTCCTAAGATGTCAAGAGAGCCTCCTACATGCTTCTTCCATCAAAGAAAGTAAAACAACTCCATTAGTGCCACATGGAAGCATAGCTTCGACCAAGGAGAGTTCATGAACCTAGGGAGTGTTTTAATTCCTTCTAATCTTAGTTTTGTATCATGTGTGATGGGAGAGCATGAGAGGAAGCCTTAGAAAAATTTTAGAAACCACAGAAAGTGAGATAGTCTTGTATGTTCCATGTTATGGCTTAATGAAGAAATACCTAGCTCCTTGAATTGATTGTGTGATGACTTCAAGAGTTTTAAATGGAGTCAAGAATCATAAATAAATAGAGGGAATGGAGCCAAGAAGATATTTTCCTAAGGTTGCTTCATTAAGTGCATTATAGAATTATAAAAAAGCCTTATGAGTTACCTAGCTTTCCTAGTGAATATATGGCCTTAGAATTTAATTCAAGGGTATATTAGCTTCCATATGATGTGTCTAGGCCAAGAGAAATGATCTCCACCTCCTTGGGTGTGTGAGGTCAAGGGAGAGGACTCAAGGCTCAAGGAAAAAGTGTGTAAATGCAAGCAAGGTAGCTCTCTCTACCTTCTCTCATGCATGAATGTGTGTTTACATTGTCTTTGAATGTGTGTAAGTATGTTTTAAGCTATAAAAAGTATTTTAGCATGAGCTCTTATTCCATGGTACCATGATGATGTTTTATGTGCTTGTCTTAGTTTGCTTGAGTGTGGAGAAGCCAAGAACCCTCTAGCCATGGTGAGGATGAGCCAAGAATTTTAGAACTTGGTTGGGACAAAGTAGAGTCTCTTAAGAGTGAGGTAGACTCCTAAAAGTAAGGTTGAGTCAAAACCTCTTAGAGAAAATGGGTGAGGCAAGTCCAAAATCTATAAGTAAATGGGTGAGGCTAATCCACTCACTTGGCAAGCCTATGTATGCTAAACATGATGTGTTCAAATGCCAAAAATGTTTTATGAATGCTCACATATGTCAATATGCCTATGCATGCATTTTTAAGACTTGTATTTCATACTTTATGTGTGATTGAATGGGAGTTGAGCTATTGGGATTCTTTGAATCTCATTCCATCCTCTCCAATGTCCTAACATGCTAGGTGAATCAAGAGAATAAGGTAATGGGAGCCAACACCTTGAAAGATGAGAGATTGACAACAAAGTGCATGAATTTTGCTTCTTTAAGGCCATAGGAGTGGCAAATGTTGTAATCTATTATTTTATATGTCCTATGATGTTATGAACATGTATAATTATACTAATGTATCATGTACATATGAGATTTAAGGTTATATGTATGGAAACGTGCATTTTGGACATTTAATGGCTAGACTAGCTTATGGAAATGTGTGTATGGCATGGGGTGAGAGTGTGAGTTTCTAAATTTTGGGTTTGTTCACCTTTGAGACACATTTAAAATGTCATTTTGATGCAATCCCATGTGCTCAAGTGGCCACACAAGCTTGGAAAACAAATTTGGACACTTTGAGGCTAGCTAAGACCATGAAATTGACTAAACTAGAACCCTATAGTACAAACTGACCAAATGGATGAATCTTCCTATGAAAATTTTCAAACATGTAGGGCTCATTGAGAGCTTTTTGGGACGCTAAATTTCATAAAAATCAGAGCTCTATAGAATTAATTATGAATTTTCAAAGTTGGAAAATTTTCTGGTTTTGGTTCAGTGCATTGTTCATATAATTAGTTGTGTTCTGTGTCATTCAATGGCCAAATGGATTCCAATGCTTGTGAAATTTTACATGAATAAACTAGAATTTCTGTGGCCACCAAGATCATCACATTTGGAGGTCTGAGCAGAGAGTTATGAATTTTAAAGTTTCATATTAGTACCAATAATGCCACTAGACCTCTAGTACTGTTCTATCATAATTTAGTTCCTAAATGGATTTGACGTGATTTGGAGTTATTTTTCCCTTAAATTTAACATCTGTATCTTCTTATATTGATCAAATTTGCATGTTTTAGAATGTTTTAGAATTATGAATTTCAAAAATTTATGATAGTAAGCAGTGACAGTAGCCCGGCAACTGCGACCTTGAGTGCTTTTCGAATGTCAAAAGTCTTATGTGTGATGTTTCATAGCCTAGACATATTTTTATCATAATTTAGACATATTTAGATTTCCAAAATGGTAAAGAATACATGATTTTAATTTTCTATAATTAGTTATGATTTTTCAAAGTTTGTGACAAAAAAGGAAAAATTCTGGCCAAGGCTACATCATGAAATTTTATGTATTTTCTTGCCTTGCACGAGATCTAGGCCACTTTTGGTAATGGATTTGAGTTGTATCTATGTAATTAAATATGAGAATATGATACATGAGTCCATATGGCCTATGGGACTCCAAAGAAAAAAATTTTATCTGTGGTAAAGTGCATGTACATTCATTGTTCTCATGCTACCTTCCTTGCTTCATTATGAAATGCATAGAATAAGACCTAGAAATGGCATGAGGCAAACTAGATAAATATGATGTTACAACTTCTTCATGTTAACCTACCTCATGTTGCCATGTGAAACCTTCTTCTCTTGTGCTCATGCTTTTGTGTATGTCTTAGCTTCAGCTTTCTTAACCAATAACTCGTAGCTTCTCTCAACACAACAGCTCGTGCTTCCTTCTCTTCTCAACACAACAGCTAGTGCTTCCTTCTCTTCTCAACACGTAGCTTCTCCTTCATTTACCTATGGCTACATGGAATGAAATTAAGTTGGAGTGAGTGTAACATGAGAGATGTACTACATATATGAGTGTGTGGGAGCTTTTGTAAGCTTATGTGTGTGTCTTCCACATGAGAACAAGGGAGC
Organism: Erythrophleum ivorense; assembly: GCA_026724425.1. Lineage (NCBI taxonomy): Eukaryota > Viridiplantae > Streptophyta > Magnoliopsida > Fabales > Fabaceae > Erythrophleum > Erythrophleum ivorense. The sequence goes on along the minus strand of JAIUCV010000007.1, from coordinate 32,181,689 downwards.
TGGAGCTTGCTTCTTCTCAAAACCCATTGCTCCTCATCTACTTATTTTCTTTATTTATTCCAGCCCTCCAAACCCATGGCTTGCTTGTAAGTGCTGTGCCTTGTGCTTCATCCACCTAAGCTCCTTTTCATGTAAAACCCAAGCCTCTTTCTCCCTTGGATATGGTGGTTGCTCATGAATGTTGCAAGCTCATGGATATAGAGAGTGGATTATTATGGTGTGTGAGTAAGTTGGAGTGTTGCATGAGTAAGGAGTGTGTTGCTTTAAGTGAAGGAATGGATGAAAGTGAACATCCATGCAAGCTACGTGGGTGAATGGATAGCAAAGCAACATGGTGCCATGCATGCAAGTGTGTGCTTCAATGTGAGTATTTGCATCTTCTTCCATCCAAAAATCCCTCAACCATAGCTTCTTCTTCACATTTCTTCAGTTCCATGAATGCTCCCCTCTCACATGCTCTCTTAATGTTGCTTCCTTAAACTTGGAAAGCTTCCACCTCTTCTCCAAACTAATTTCCTATTCAAATGCTAATTACCCATCAAAAATTCTGCAAGAATAATAGACAAAAATCACATAGGAATATTCATAAAATTATTTAAGATAAATTTTAGCATTAAAAACCAATCATTTGCAAATTAATTCCTAAAATGTAGAAAATGGCCAATTAAAATCAAATTCCATTCAATTACATCCATTAAGCCATATTTAATTGTTAAAGTGCCAAAATTAGGAGGATTTATATATATAAAACTAGCATTCATCACAGGTCTAATTTATCCCTATAATTTTATTTGGCTGCTATCCATTCAAGTTCAAGGACCTCCAGTAATGACCCTAACTTCAATTTATAGTAATTAAGGTTAAAGACATAATTATTAATCATAAATCAAGGTTTAAAGTCATTAAGATTAATTACATCGAGAAAAGTAAGGAAATTTGAAACCTTAATATTGTTAGGGTTATTAGCTAGACAACCATAATTATTTGAATATGCAAGTGAATTAAATTATTAATGAGGAGCCTTTGATTCTTCCATCCATCAATTCCAACTCATAAAATCCTCCTACAAGTGGTTCTAGATTATTCCTTAGCATTACCTTAAGAGAAACTAAGGTTTCTAGGTAAAAATGAGAAATAGAGCACCTTTGCCGCGGCTAAATTCTCTTGCACCGCAGGACCAATTACTCTTGGATTCAACTCTTTATGCCTTCACAAATTTTTCACATTTCGCTGTGGCCAAATATCCTCTGGAACACCTCTAAATCTGCCTCTCAGACTTAGCCGTAGCAAACCTCACTGTTCGCTGCGGCCAATTGCTCTCTCTTTTCTTCCCTAATAGTTTCGCCACATTTGGCCGAGGCCAATTAAATGTTGGCCGCGGCAAATTCCCCTCTATTACCATTTAGCCGAGGCCAATTAAATGTTGGCCACAGCCAATTCCCTTCTATTTTTATAACTGCCAAGATTTCATCTCATGCTCTCCAATTCCCCCTCTAGCAATACTCTAGGCCACCTTAACTTAGTTTATGAATATTTAGTATCTTTCTTTTACCTAATCTACCTAATACATCTATCATTACCCATTCAAAACTCATATGTAGATCCTTAACCCTCTAGCCACCATAAACCCATGAGTTCATAGATCAATGACAGCAAATAGTTCATACACTACTCACATTTCCATTCAAACATAAGTTCCATTAGAAAATTCCATACATCACTAGTTTAAGTTGACATATGATGTATCAAATGATTACAGTCCCTATGCTTGGCAATTCATGATGCAATGCAGCAATTACATAAGCTTAGTAGTCTAGTTATACAAATACAATCTAACAAGGTTTCCAAACCTACCTACTACTAAACTACATAATAAGCTTCCATTAATTTTTTCCTTGCCACTAAGAGGTCTGGTCCTTGAAATGTTAGCCCATAACGGGGTGAGATATACAATCTCAGTAACAAAAGGCAATTTTCATATGTATGTATAAGTTAATCAATCCAATGCAATTTCATGTCATCAATACCATAATCATCAATTCAATTTGCAAATGAACTAGTTGAACTACCAATGACTACTGTCCCATACCAGCAATTATACACAACATGTTAATGCTAATAACATTAGGAATAGTCTCTCCATGACACCAACTTCCTAATGAGCACAACTCGGGCTCAGTGCATTCAGGGTCTGATCATAACCAGGTGCCCGATCGAAGCACATGCATAGATGACAACCGCACCACAGCTCCACCATGGACTCACAAGGTCCAATTACAATAACAATTCAAGTAGTCAACCAATCATTGGATATTTTAAAATCATACATGTGTAACAAATATCAGATTAACATGAATATATATATAAAACTAGGACATTAACCCCGGTTACCTCAATGAAGCCAATTACTCTGCTTCTAGCTACCATTATAATTCAAATGCACACCAAGCCTAAAACAAGTATAGTCATTATCATTTCTAGCAATAAATTATATATCCAAAGGGTTAAATCACTAATGGCTACCTAACACTTAGTTATCTAGCTTCTTGAAGGGTCAATTACACCAATTCAAGGTCAAGATATCAAAGCTCACAATGATTCACTCCCCACATTTCCATTTTCGAACATATACAAGAAAACTCATATGTAGATCCTTAACCCTCTAGCCACCATAAACCCGTGAGTTCATACATCAATGATAGCAAATAGTTCATACACTACTCACATTTCCATTCAAACATAAGTCCCATTAGAAAATTCCATACATCACTAGTTTAAGTTGACATATGATATATCAAATGATTACAGTCCCTATACTTCGCAATTCATGATGCAATGCAACAATTACATAAGGTTAGTAGTCTAGTTATACAAATACAATCTGACAAGGTTTCCAAACCTACCTACTACTAAATCACATAATAAGCTTCCATTAATTTTTTTCTTGCCACTAAGAGGTCCGATCCTTGAAAATGTTAGCCCATAATGGGGTGAGATATACAATCTCAATAACAAAAAGCAATTTTCATATGTATGTACAAGTTAATCAATCCAATGCAATTTTATGTCATCAATACCATAATCATCAATTTAATTTGCAAATGAACTAGTTGAACTACCAATGACTACTGTCCCATACCAACAATTATACACAACATGTTAATGGCCAATAACATCAGGAATGGTCTATCCACGGCACTAACTTCCTAATGAGGACAACCTGGGCTCAGTGCATTCAAGGTCTGATCATAAGCCGGTACCCGATCGAAGCATATGCACAGGTGGCAACCGCACCACAGCTCCACCATGGACTCACAAGGTCCAATCACAATAACAATTCAAGTAGTCAACCAATCATTGGACATTTTAAAATCATACATGTGTAACAAATATCAGATTAGCATAAAATATATATATGGAACTAGGACATTAACCCCAGTTACCTTAATGAAGCCAATTACTCTGCTCTAGCCACCATTATAATTCAAATGCACACCAAGCCTAAAACAAGTATAGTCATTATCATTTCTAGTAATAAATTATATATCCAAAGGGTTAAATCACTAATGGCTACCTAACAATTACTTACCTAGCTTCTTAAAGGGTCAATTACACCAATTCAAGGTCAAGATATCAAAGCTCACAATGGTTCACTCCCCACATTTCCATTTTCGTACATATACAAGAAAACTCATATGTAGATCCTTAACCCTCTAGCCACCATAAACCCGTGAGTTCATAAATCAATGACAGCAAATAGTTCATACACTACTCACATTTCCATTCAAACATAAGTCCCATTAGAAAATTCCATACATCACTAGTTTACGTTGACATATGATGTATCAAATGATTACAGTCCCTATGCTTGGCAATTCATGATGCAATACGACAATTACATAAGGTTAGTAGTCTAGTTATACAAATACAATCTGACAAGGTTCCAAACGTACCTATTACTAAACCACATAATAAGCTTCCATTAATTTTTTTCTCACCACTAAGAGGTTCGGTCCTTGAAAATGTTAGCCCATAACGGGGTGAGATATGCAATCTCAGTAACAAAAGGCAATTTTCATATGTATGTACATGTTAATCAATCCAATGCAATTTCATGTCATCAATACCATAATCATCAATTCAATTTGCAAATGAACTAGTTGAACTACCAATGACTACTGTCCCATACCAGCAATTATACACAACATGTTAATGGCCAATAACATCAGGAATGGTCTATCCACGGCACTAACTTCCTAATGAGCACAACCTGAGCTCAGTGCATTCAAGGTCTGATCATAAGCCGGTGCCCGATCAAAGCATATGCACAGGTGGCAACCGCACCACAGCTCCACCATGGACTCACAATAACAATTCAAGTAGTCAACTAATCATTTGACATTTTAAAATCATACATATGTAATAAATATCATATTAACATGAATATATATATGGAACTAGGACATTAACCCCAGTTACCTCAATGAAGCCAATTACTCTGCTTCTAGCTACCATTATAATTCAAATGCACACCAAGCCTAAAACAAGTATAGTCATTATCATTTCTAGTAATAAATTATATATCCAAAGGGTTAAATCACCAATGGCTACCTAACAATTACTTACCTAGCTTCTTAAAGGGTGAATTACATAAATTCAAGGTCAAGATATCAAAGCTCACAATGGTTCATGAGAGGCTTGTCGAGCAACCCTCAAAATAAAACTAGGTCGATAAAATATGTAGCTAGTGGCACAACCTAGGTCATCTCCCTTGGAATTGGAGTTCAATATTTAATTGATTTTTCTAAATGTTAAAAGACTCTAAAAATTTCTAAACTAAGGGGGGTTTTTGATTTAGTTAAACTAAGTAAAATGAAATTAAAATAAAGTTCCTAAATTCTACTTAATTGGATGAATGATGGGTGGATGATGGTTTTGTAACGAGCTTTAGAATCATCCCTTGGTATCTACTATCCTTATCCTAATCCAATTGTGATTAATTCTGGTCTAAGAGTTCCTAATTATGTTCATAACAAATTATCTTGAGTTACCACGTAAGAATCAAGAAATTAATAATCTAACGTTGAATTGAAACCTCAATCCCATATTAAATTGTTAAATCTTGTCTTTAAGATCAATGAACACCCAATTAGATTGATTAACTAATTAATTAGCCTCTAAATCATCATCCTAAAATGTTTACTTAACCAACTAAATATTAAGGAATCCTCAAATTAAACATTCAAGCACATAATTTCATTCATGTATTTCATCGAACACCTTCGAGGCACACATGGGAAATTAGAGAATAATAAAAAATTAGTATCTAATACAATCAATTAATCAACAAAAGGTTCCCTAATTAGTGTCTAACCAGCCACTAATTACAATTACACAAATTCCCTATCAAATATAACTTAACCAAGATAATATATGAAAGAGAAAAAGTGTAGGAAATTAAAGAAATCTTAGCCAAAATTCTAAGTTCTCCATGATTCAAGCTTGCACCAAGGTCTTCTTCCTTGCTAGTCACGGATAGATTAAAGCTTCATTGTATGGTGGATGGATGGAAGATGGAATGGAGGAGATGGCGTGGTGGATGGAGTGGTGAATGAATGGATGAAGGGTTAGAATGCGGTGTGAATGAATGAATGAATGAATCTGATTGTGCGAATCCCTTCCTCCTTAAAAGTCACGTGCCCAGCCTTTTCATTCCTTCATTGCCCGTAGCTACATGGATGTGTGTATGAGAGTGGGCCCCATTGTGAATATAATCATCCACGTTGCTTCTTTTAAACTCCACGTGCTCAGCTGCTATTCACTTTGTTTTCACATTATTCCCTTTTCTCCCATGCAGCTCCTACTCTCCCTCGTCGTGCAGCAGCTCGTTCTGCTCCTTACTTACAAGCTTCTTCATTCTACTTCTTCTCCTATCTTAGCTACTGCCTCTGCATTCATGGCTCTTCTTAATCACGTGCTATTCGCTTCATTCTTCTTTCTCCTTCACACGTGGTTCTGAATATGCTTGTGGCTTCTATGTTTCTCATGTTAGCTCATGCATCCTTTCCACGAGTTTTCTTCTACATTAGCTTCAGCGTTTCTTCATCGTGATACTGTTCACATGCATGTTCTTCATTTGAGTTTATCTTCTTCTGTTCATGCTCTGCTCAGCTACTAGTCTGGTGTGTTTGTTCTGCTCAAAAGCTTGTAGCTCTTCGTTTCTCAGCTCGTGCAGTAGCTTCTTCACTTCATTCTCAAAGCATCAGAACCCGTGGCTTTTCTGCTTCTTCGTGCACCATTCAGCTCGTGTTTCTCGCCTGAACTCCAGCCCACGTACTGCTCAGCTTCTTCACATGGTTCAAACTTATTTTCAGCGTCACTTTCACGTGCCTACAAGTTATGCTTCTTCGTGCATTTTGCTTTCTCTGTTCAGCTATTGTGTAGCTTCCACATACAACCCGTGGCTTTGTACGTGTTTCTGCATGTATTTTTCTTCTTATACCATGTAGCTTCTTCATCCTTTTCAAAACAAAACCATCCTGCTTCTCATCTCATGTAGCAACTGCATGGAGGATGTGTGTGTGTATATGTATAAGTGTGGAACCCATGCATGCTTCGTAAATGACATATGACCCATGACTACTTCATTTGTTTCTTCTCTTCTTCAAATCAATTTATCATTCAAAGCTTCAATTGCCCAACAAAAATCTGCACAAATAATAAGAACAATTCAATAGGAAAATTCACAAAAATCATTTAAAGAAATTTATGCATTAAAATCAATCATTTTGCAATTTAATTCCTAAAGTGCAAAAGTGGCTATTAAAATTAATTTTTCACCTAAGAAAACTCATTAAGTCATAGTTGCTCACTAAAATACTTAAGTTAGGAGAATTAAAACATATAAAATTCATGCTTATCAGTTTACTCCCTACATTTCCATTTTCGCACATATATAAGCCATGCACCAAAAGTCAGTTCAAATGATGGGAATTTAGTACATACATCTCATAAAAGGAGAGAAATCACTTACCTATACTTCTAAGAGGTTAAATGGACTGAGTTGAGCCTCTACTACCAAGAACACACCATGAGATATTCCCAAATTCGGATTTGAGTCATCAAGCCAAGAAAATTTAGTTTTCCACCATTATCTCCTTATAATTTCGAGCACTAGCAGAACCCATTATGATAATCAATCCTTAGGGGCATTTTCCAGTAAAGTAATACATAAAATGGAAGAGAAATACTTACCTAATCATCCCTCTAACCTCCAACTCTAAAAATCTTGCAACAATCATCTAAGAACCATATTCCATCCTAAGAAGAAATGAAAGATTCTCAAAATGACAAACCAATCAGACCAAAATGAGGAGGAGAATGAGAGGGACATGTTTTATATAGATTACCTTAGCCAAATCTTCCTCTAAAAGTGAGAAATGGTGGAGGAATGTAGAAAACTCTAGCCTCCTCTCTTCCTATGCGAAAATGGAGTTCTCCCTTGCCTAAGATTGAGTTGGTCTGCAGAATAGAGGGTAAGGGGCTAAAAGTTAGGGTTTTAGATGGGTTTGGGCCAACCCTAAAGCCCAAAATCTATTTAGGTTTAGATATGTGCTTATTGGGCCATAAGTTAATGGATTTAGTTGATGAAATGAAAGTTGAGCTCTCAAGAAATGAGATTAGACCTTCTTACCAACTACAAGTGGGCTTTCTTACTTGGCTCATGACAAAAATACATCGATCATAGGCCCCAAATTAAATGTCTAGCTCCCCTTAGTTAATTCCTTAATTAAACCCGTAACCATAATTAATATATATCCACTTAACAATAACTAGACATAATTATTAGCTCAAAATGTCTAAAATAAATTCATTTCTTTAGAAACCTTATTTTTCTTATATATATATATTCCAAATCCCTGTCTTAATTCCTTAATTCACCATAATCCTCATTAATAAGTTCTGGGGTGTTACACCTCCTTTGGGTGTTACAAAAAATCATGCTCAAGGAGATACATGAAGAAGCTTTCAGGAATTTTTGTTTTCACATATAGAGAATATCAATGCACCAAAGGAGCTAAGAATTCAAAAAGAAAGGAAAAGTGTAGAGACAAGATCGAAGGTGAAAGAGAGAAAAGAAGCTTCGGGAGTTTGGCAAGAAGGGGTTCATGCATCTTGATACCAAACCAAAAAAAAAGAAGTAGCAGTAGTAGATCTCTAAAGGACCAATTTGTGATTAAGAAGTAGTGCAAGAGTTAGAGGCAACTTTTAATAGATGACACCTACCACAACCCACTATCGATCAGAGGAAGTATAAGGTTGTAGCGACTAGACCTATAGCAGAGTTATGTTAACCAAATCATTATTCTTTTAACCTCTAATGATTTAAATTCCTAATTTTTATGGACATTATAATTTAATTACAGTTTTAATTAATTTCTTATTATTTAAAATTTTCAATTTATTTGAATTATTACATCGTCAAAAGTCTCATTTGTGGTGAGCCTTGCATTATTTTGCTTAAGCAAGTTTATTTTGCTGTCATGTGGATGTCTTGTATTTTATGCTCTAGATGTTCACTTTACAAATTTATAGATTGGATCTCCATTTCTTATAGTTATATTTTTTGTTGTTTGTTATTGAAATAGAGCTCTCTATTTTGTATAAGATTAAATTGGCAATGTCCCAAATTTGGGGAAAATTTTGCCAGATATTTTGCAAAAAGTTAAATATGACTTTGATATGATTTATGAAAAAGATATGAACTCTAAATTTAAGATCAACTAAGAATATTTTTTTTTAATTATATTTTAATTTGGAATGGTCATTTGCGATAAAAATATGCATGGAAATTAAATAAGGTTTCATAGAAATGGTAGTATGTCTGTCAGGTTTATAGATCCAAAGTTTCTCAAATTTTATGCTAGTCACATTTTTATCTAGGGCATGATAGTGTACTTGTAACATTTATTTTGAAGGCTAGACAGTGTGTAATACCTTAATCTTCTAGCTTTTCCTTTACATTACAATACTTAGTTACATACACTTACATGGAAAATAATCCATTTAATAGCATTAAGTTAAGTTATGTAAGGCTTTATTAATTCATTTCATGCTTCATGAACCATATAAGCTCCTCGATATCATTTTCCATCCATAACATATCCATACAAGTCAGAATCATCACAAAACATCTCAAAAGTCATGGGTTTTAAGCCACATTCCACAAAATTAATGTTTTGCTCTCAGGTTGCTATCATAAGACTTTGAAAATTCATAACTAATTCTAAAAAAATAGAACTCAAGAAAACCATACCATTCTGGAAAGCTTACTAATGAGAAAAAATAAATCCAGATCAAGAAAATGGTGTTTAGCCCATAAAATTTGATAAAATAGTACCAAAGGTTAAGCTACATTACTAATACTATCATGCAACTTTAAAAATTCCATTATCCCTCTAAAAACCTCCAATTGGGGTGCTCTCAAGTGCTATAGAAAGATCTCATGTCTAGTTTATGCCTATAAAATTTTATAAGCATTGGATATCACTAGCCCCTCAGATGACATAGAGGAAGAAACTGACATATGAATAGTGATGTTACCATTTCTGCATAATTTGGCTAAATTTGAAAAATAAATTCTCTAGAGTTTTAAATTGAGTGCTCTTTCACTCTGTGAAAAGCTCTAAATAAGACCTACTTGTTGGCCAAATTTCATGTAAAAACTCATCCATTTGGTCAGACTTTGGTTCAGCTCACAAATTGGTCACTTTTGAAGTCTAAAATGGGTTCAACATGCACCAAATCACTTATTACCATTCCATTGCCACTTGGGCATGCCCAAAAGCACATTTACAACCTATGGAAGCATGCCAATGGGTTCAAATCATCATGAAGCTAATATTCACCATGTCACTTCCAATTATACACATACACATAAAGGTTCCTTGGTGGTAAAAACTTACATACTCATTCATATGGTTCCAAAATCAGTACATATATCATCATTATATATATTTGGACATGTTCAATGATCTACATCATATATACATCATGTGTTTACATATCACGACATCAATATGTTATCAAAACTGTAACACCATATATTTCTAGCTTATTTCATACTATCTCTATGCCTCATATCAAGTAACTCACAAAGAGGCAAGGAAAAATAGCATTCAATAATGCATTTCTTAGCATTGCGTCACGTATAAAAATTTCATTTAGTGTCACGTAGACCATATGAGCTCATACATTACATTCTCATATTTAATTACATGAATAAAACTCATTTGCATTATTAAAAGTGCCCTACATCTCATGGAACTCAAAGGGAAGCGTAAAATACATGTGTATATTTTTAGTCAGATTTTCCTCTTTTCTATCACAAATTTGAAAAATCATAACTAATTCTAAAAAAATCAAAATCATGCATTCTTAGCCATTCTGGAAATCTACACATGTCTACTTCATGATAAAAATATATGCAGACCATAACATCCAAAATAAAGGACATTTGACATTTAGAAAGGTCCAGAGGTCAGGTTGTCCATTGGTGATGCCACAGAATTCTACAGCAAACTTCAAAAATGTCTAATTAATTCCACAAAAATCCAATCTATGTAAATGATACCAAAATGGAAAGCTGTGGATGTTAACAAGAGGAAAAAAATAACTCCAAACTAGCTCAGTCATGTCTAAGCATCAAAAATCAATCAACCAATACCTAAGGTCAATTGGAGTTCCTGATACTGGATAGAATCTTTAAAAATTCATATCTCCCTCTTTAGACATCCAAATAAGGTGTCACTGTGAATGTCTAGTTTCTTTATATAAAATTTCATGGTAATTGGATATCATTTGAGCCCTGTGTGACAGACTTCATTTTTGGACTAGTATGAATAGTGACATGACCAAAATCAGAAAATTTTTCAACTCTAAAAATTCATTAATTATTCTGTAACACTCCATAATTAATTAAGGTATTAATCATGGATTAGGTTAATTAAGAATAATTAATATAGGATAATTAGGCAAGTTAAGTGAATGGAGATTTTAAAAAAATAAATTATTAATATGGGTTTGAGATTTAGAAATTTCATCTAGACCCAAATTAATGTAGGAGGTCATGATAAGAGGCTAATGGAGGCCCAATAAGCTAGGTGCAGACCCAACTTGATCCAATGTGATGGAAGCCCAATACCTACGTTGTATAGGCTCTTACAATTGGCCCAATAACCCTTATGCAGACCCAAAACCTTTGAGCTCTTAAAACTTGGTCTGGCCCAATTGAGATTTCAGCAACCCAACACTTAAAAACTGGCCCAACAAAATAAAAACCTGAAGCCCATTATGAGTTGGACTTTGGAGCAACCCATAACCCATATTTGAGCCAACTTAAACCCTAATGCTTCAGCCACTTTCTCATTTGCTAAAACTCAATAAGCAAAATTCGGAGGTTGAGAAAGAGGCTAGGGTTGGGGGCAAGAATTCTGCATTTTCTCACATTTAGAGCAAGATTCAGCCAAGGTAATAGTTATACAACTTAATCCCCTCATCTTTCTCTTTAATTTGTTCTAATTAGTTTTTCATTTGGAGTATTTTCACCATACCCAAAATATGAAATGTGGGTGTTTAGGGGTTTTCTTGGTGAAATTTGTAAGTTGAGGTTAGGGCTAAAAATAGGTGAGTTTAAACCCTCCATTTTGATGCTTTATTTGTTAATTTGAGACCCCCATAGCTAATTTATGAAATGGGTATTAATTTTTTACGAATTTGCTTAGGATTTTGGGTGGAATATTGAGTTTTCTGGTGGATGACACTTTAATCCGAATTTGGGATTTGTGGTGGCTGTTGCCAATTTGTCTATAAGTGAGGTAACTGGGTTTATCAAAATTCCATGCATATATCTGTGTTAATTCCATATTTGCTATATATGAATGATTTGAAATGTTGAATGAATTGATTGGCTATCTATTATATTGTATTGGACCTTGTGAGTCCATGGTGGAGCTGTGGTACGGCTGCCACCCATGCATGTGCTTCGATCGGGCACCGGGTTATGATCAAACCTCAGATGCACTGAGCCCTAGTTTTGCTTAAAGGGGAGTAGGTGCTGTGGACGAGCCTCTCTCAGGGTTAATGGCCTTTAACATGTGATAATATGATTGCTAATGTGGGATAGTAATCATAATAGCCTAATTGTTTCATTTACTGATATGAATGATATGATTCTGATGTTGATTTTGATTCATGCATATATGCTAATTAAACTGGATATATGATAGAATTGCCTTGGCTACTGAGATTTATATCTCACCCCGTTTCATGGGATTAACATTTCAGGTGAAGGTTCTTCGGGTAAGGATAAGGGGAAGCAAGTGGATGAAAATCCATGAGCTCCAGCATATGGGGAGAAGGCTACACTTAGGCTGACTCATTTAGTGTAGATGCTAAATTTTGTAATCCTTATGGTACAGCATAATCATGTATTCATGTTGCCAAGTGTAGGCATTTATATTTTGCTTGGTTAAAATGTAATCGTTAAGGATTTAAGTCTCATTTTAGTTGGATATTGATGTATGAACTTGTAGCGTCATATATATAGCTTTGTTGAAATTGTGATATGGTTTACCATATGGGAATTGTAGTCATGTGATGCATTAGATGTGGATATAAACTATTGATGAATGAAATCTCTTTGGAATGTATATGGGATGTTAATTGTTGCTAATGTATGTGTTATTGCTGTCGTTAATCTATGAATTTACTGATATAAGATAGTTAGGCAATTAGGATATAGTACCTACATTTTGAGTTGGAAATGGAGAGTTAAATGAGTAAATAGGGTAGGAAACTACCATTAGGGTCATATAAAATGAGAGAAAGTGGTCCTAGAGTGCTTTTAGGATGAGGGCTAGAGTGTGTGGGACGAAATTTGGGTAATGTAGTTACAAGAGGGAGTCATGCCACAGCTAAGAGGGCTTCACCGCGGCCAAATGAGAGATAGAGTGAAGGGCGCCGCAGCACAATGAATCCCGCCGCGGTGCAAGGGAAGAAAATTGGCCTGGGGAGTGACAGTGGCGAGGAGCGTCGTGGCCTGATGAATCTCACTGCGGTGCAAAGTGGGAAAAGTCACCCAGAAGGGTGACAAAACGGGAACTTGTAGCGACGTAGTAGGTCCTGCCGCGGCACGAGTCGAGGAAATTAATAAAGGTTGCTCAGTAGCAAAACTAGCCACAGCACAAAAGTATTGCACCGAGGTGAAAGTCATGGGGTTGAGAACAGTAGTTCCAAGAGGCATTTCTGCCGCGACGCCATGTAGGCTAGCCGCGGCGAGATTTGTAAAATTTGTCCAATGATTCTAGAGAACAACTTGGCCATGGTGGGGAAGGTATAAGCTGCGGCGCAAGTCTCCAAACTCATACCTTTAACCTAGAAACCCCTATTTCTTCAATGGCAATGCTAGGAAATGATATAGGAATCCTTGTGAGAGGTTTTTAGTATATTGGAACTGATGAACGGTTGAATTACAAACCCCTCATGATAATATAATTTATTCTATGCATTCTCACTTGTGTGGTTGTTAAGTGATGACCCTAACATCAAGGTTCAAATTTCCCTATATTTTTGTAATGTGATAAAAACGTAATGACCTCAAACCTTGATCATTAATTAATAATCATGCATTTAACCGTAAATATAATGATTCGAAGGTAGGGTCGTCACATATTCTCTAGACCTCAAAAAATTATGTTCTTTAGCTTTCCAAAAAGCTTTCAACAAGTTCTAATTACATGTCAAATCTCATATCAAGAAGAGCACATTTGGACAAAAGGTGACATATGGTTCTATTATAGTCAATTTTGGCTCCATATGGGATACCAAAATGTCCAAATGGCTTTCCTTAAGGTTTAGCACCTTTTGAGCAAGTCTAAAAGCATAATTAAAACTTGTGTGAGCTACCTAAATGGTCCCAAACCTCATACATCTCAATTTGGCCATTCCACTTCCATTCATACATGACATTCCATAATGCAAAACTGCCATTACATGACCAAAATAAGTATTTTCATATATATAACCCTAGCTCTCATTTATACACAATACATTAATATAATTATACATGCTCATAACATCATAGGTCATATACAACTAGGGATTTCATCAATTGCTATCCATAAGGCCTTAAAGTAAAAATTTTAAGACACTTTGATGTCATACTCTCATCTTCAAGATGGTTAGCTTCCATTAACTTGCTCTTTTTGTCCACCTAGCATGTTAGAACATTTGAGAGGAGGGGATGAGATTCAAAGAATCCCAATAGCTCATCTTCCATTCAATCATACATAAAGCATGCAAAACAAGTCTCACAAATGCATGCATGGCATGTGGACATGTGCAATCATTCAAGAAGCATTCTTAGCATTTGAAAAAGTCATACATAGCATACATAGGCTTGACAAGCAAGTGGATTAGTCTCACCCATTTACTTGTGGATTTTGGACTTGCCTCACCCATTCTTTAAGAGGTTCTTAGATTTAACCCTACTCTTGGGAGTCAACCTCACTTTTGGGAGACCCTTTACTTTGTCTCAACCAATCTTAAGGATTCTTGACTCATCCGCACCATAGTTAAAGGTTCTTGGCCTCACCACATTCAAGCAAACCAAAGCAAACATCATAAACATCATTTGGAAAACATAATGCATCATCATGATACCATGGAGTAAGAGCTCATGCTAGAACATTTTTCATGGCTTAAAATATACATACATACATTTAAAGATAAGTAAAGCAAGCAATCATGCATGAAAAAAGGTGGAGAGAGCTACCTTGGAAGCAAATACACACTTTTCTTCTTGAATCAAGGCTCCCTTTCTCGGCCTCACACACACAATGGTGTGGGAATGATTTCTCTTAGCCTAAACACAATTTATAGAAGTTAATTAGATTCATGGAATTAATTCTAAGGCCACACAACTTGTTTAAATGCTAGCTTGACTTATTGACCACTTTATGTTTCCAAGAAAGCACCTAATGAAGCAACACTCATCAAATAAATTATAGGCTCTATTATTTCTTTTCAAATATGATTCTTGACTCCTTTTAAGCCTCTTGGAGTCATCACACAATTAAAACCAAAAGCCTAACTACATGTTGCTTCTTTAGGTCATATTATGGAACATAAAACACCATCTCACTTTTTATGGTTTCTTAATTTTTCCCAAGGCTTCCCCTCATATTCATTCATCATATATGACTTAAAAATGGGCTTAGAAAATTTTAAAACTATCCCTAGTTATGCTATCTCCTCTTAGCCGAACCTATGGAAGGTTTTAGGCTTCATGGATTTTGCTTTGTTTTCTTGATGGAGGAAGCACATGGGGAGACTTCTAGGGATCTTAAGAGCTCATTCAAGCACTTATTTAGGTATATGAATTAAGAGATTAAATCAAATTTTGGAAGGAACACTTGAAACCCTAGAAATTGCATCTTGAATTTCCATGGTCTTTTGTTAATTCTCTTTGCATATTCTTAATCTCCATACCCTTTTTCCTAAGAATCACCCTTGGCTCAGCCTAAAAATCAAACCCTCCTAGGGTTTCATGAGTGGGGCCAAATGATGGAGGAAGAAGAGTAAGGGGTAGCAACCATGGAAAAAGAAATTACTTTGTTTTCTTGCTTTTTCTCACTTGAATCTTGCTTTCTTCAAACTCCTCTCTTCAAATCCAAATTTGCCCCTTAATTTCTCCCTTAAAACAGATTTGTAAACTTTATTTTAATCAAAGGAAACAAAGGAGAATGGAGGAGAAGAGGTTTGGATGGAAGAAAGCATGAAAAACTACCAAATTTCATACCTTTTTGCTTGAATTTCTCCTCCTTTTCTTCTTCCTCTTGTGCACCTCATCCTAGGGCTTCTTTCTCTGGTTTAGGGCAAAAACATATGAGGCTACATGAGGGAGAGAGTGGGGAGCCACTTATATATATAAAGGAGGAAGAAGAACTTTTCCAAAATTCCTGTTTTGCCTTTTGTTCTTGGCATTTTCGTTTCTAATTCATTTTAGCCCATTTTTTAGAAACATCTTTTCTATTATAAAATTGAGGTTCTCAATTTAGTAAAATGCCTTTGAAATCACTCAAATCAGAGGTAAAACCTTCCCGAATGAATCTGTCAAAGTTCGGGTATACCAATGTTGGAAAACGTCCACCGGAGGGGTTTTAACTGTCCCGAGGCTTTCCATGGTTTTCAAGGCCTTTGAGAACCCTGAAGAACTCAAAACTTTCATTTAAAAAGCCATCCTATGTGAATTCCAAAATTTACTTAATATTATGAAAATACCATTACGTTTCGTAAGTTTTCCGTAAAAAATTATTTCTTCATTCTAGCTTCATTTTTCCTTCCATCTGAGCCTAGGATTCTCATTTTTAAGAGTCTAGAATATTTTCCAAATTTTTTGGGACCTTAACTAATTCATTTCGGGGGACTTCCTTTTGTATTTGGTGAGTTTCATTCGTTTATAGAGAAACTGTACATTATATTTCTCACATTTTCTCTCATTTACAGAGAACCAGATGTTACAAAAATGGCTAAATAACTATTCCTTTGTCAAAGTCTTAGTCTTCAACATTGTTGGCCTCTATTTCTTAGACTACTTAGCTCACCTAGACATGTTTAGACATTTATAGGAGAAAAATGAGATTACAAGAATCCCAATAGCTCTTTACCCTTTCAAACATACAAATGGATGCATTATATGTCAAAGAATACATGTATGGCATTTAGGCTACTAGTGAACATACATAAAGCATTTTTCATGTCAAAGAGACTCATACATATCATATATAGGCTCTTCAGGGCATTGGTCCAACCTCACCCATTTTTCTTAGGACTTTTGGATTTGCCTCACCCATTTTAAAAAGACTTTTGACTAAGCCTCACTCTTCTTGAGTCTTTTAGCTCATCCTCACTCATGCTAAGGGACTTTTGGCATCACTATATCCATTCAAGACAAGATACATTCATAAACTCATTTTAAGATGCATAATGGTACCATAGTAAGTAAGTAATAGCTAGAGACATATTTCATAGTTCAAATATACACACAAGCACTCAAAGACAAACAAACATCCAAACTATGCATGTGAGAAAGGTTAGAGAGCTACCTTGAAACAAAATCATAAGCTTTTCCTTTGCTTAATTCTTCCCTTCTCTCGATCACACACTTACAACTAGGTGGCACTTGGTTCTCTTGGCCTAGACACATCAAATGAGACATGGTTCAATTATTGAAACAAGCTTTGGTTTCACACACACTATGGAAGCTTACTTTGTTTTAAGACTTAATTATAGATCTACATAAGACCTAATGAAGAAACTATGGGAATTCATAATCTTGGCTCCATTTACTCCCTGAATCTAAGTCTCTTAACTCCATTTAGACTCTTTGAAGTCATCACACATTCATTTTAAGGAGCCTGGCTATATGTTGCTTCTTTATGTCTTATTATAAAGCCTACACCTCCATCTCACAAACCAAGGCTTCTAATTTTTTTCTATGACTTCCTTTAATGTTCATCTATCATATCTAGTCCCATTCTATCCTTAAAAAAAATTAAAACACTCTTTACATGCTTAGGACATGCTTGGCCAAACTATGTAATGATATGGAGCCCATAAAGTTTTGCAATTTTTCTTGAAGAGAATGGCTCATATGCAACTTCCTTAAGGTCTACGGAACTCATACCATGTCTTACATAAGCCTAATTACCCCTAGGAAAAATTAAAATTCACATTTCTCTTAAAACCCCTAAGTTACACCAACTTGGTTTTCTTGGTTCTCTTTTTGACTTCAATGGACCAATCTTACTTCTCATACTCCCAAACATTTGTTTCTTTCTTCCTAAGGTCAGAATTTAACTCCTTCTAATTGGGCTAGGTCTAACTGAAATTACCCCAAAGGAAAACATCCAAGAAGAAGCCAATAGAATTCATGAAACATACCTTATTTACTTTCTTTCTCAAGGTGTTTCCACTTGCTACAAGTCTCTCCTTCTAAAACTCACTTCTTCTACTTAGGCTGACCTCAAAACAGAACCATATTAGCCTTAGAATCCATAGAAAAAGAGAAGTGAAGGAGGAGAAGAGGTTGGATAAAGCAAGAGGCAAGAAAGGAGCTTGAATTTCTCACCATAAGCTTAAGTTCCCTCCCCTTCTTCTTCCTCTCGATTATGCATCTCCTAAAACCTCTTGAAATTTTTTTTCAAATGTCCAAAAACATGGGTCAAGAGAGAGCTAAAAAGGAATGTGATATAAGGAGCCAAAAAGTCCCTTTATTCACTTTTTAACTTTCCATTTTAGTCTTCTTTTCATTTAGACTCAAATCAATTCTTTTTTGAAATCTGTCTTTTCCATCATAATATTTAGGCTCTCTGTGACGACCCTAACTTCTAATCATTGTAATTAAGGTTAAATACGTGTTTAATAACCATAAACCAGGGTTACATGACATTAAGACTAATTACATTATGGAAATGTGAAAAAATTTAAACCTCAATGTTATTAGAGTCATCAAACATATAGTTACAAGCACTCATGTACATCAGGGAAACAAACCTTCATTTATAAGCCTTTGATTCTATTATCGATTAGTTTCAACTCACCAAAAATCTTCTACCAACATTCTTAAGTCACCCCTGGGGGTTACCATATGAAAAACTAAGGTTTCTAGGTTATAATGAAGGTTTCAAGATGTTAGCTGCGGCTAGTTCCTCTCGGCTTCACCCCTTGCATCGTTACTAATTTCGCCACGGCCAACCTACATGGTGCAACAAAGAAGAAGCCTATTGAAACTTACCTCGCTCACCTCTCATTATTGGCTACGATCAATACCTCATTTCATCGCGGCCAATTCCTTTCTGGAATGCCTGGCTCATTTTCACAAAGGCTCGCCGCAGCCAATTTCCATTTAGCCACGGCGAATTACCCTCTGGACAATTCCCAATTTTGCCTCTCACATTTCGCCGTGACGAATTGCTCTCTGGTACTCTCCCTAGGCAACTTCACCACTATGGGCCGTGGCTAACAATATTTTGGCTGCGGCCAAATGCCTTATGATCCTACTACTCTTAAAACCTTGCCTCATACTCTCCACTCTCCCTCCAATAACTCCCTAGGGTCACTCTACCTTAAATTATGCAACTCTAATGGTGTTTATGCACCTTATTTACCCAGCTATTCTACCATTACTAATTCAAAACTTAAGTATGAATTCCTACTCATCCAACTACCATATGCTAGCAATTTCATAGATTGATATTAGTATAAGCTTCCAATAATTAACATTCAAGCATACATTCCATTAAGGATTCCATACATCACTGATTCAAATCAACAATCTAATATATCATAGGATTTCATTACTCAATTAGTCAATATATCATAGGTTCACTAGCCAAAACAAGTGTCAAGGTTCATACATCCATCAGCAGCTAATGTAAACCCTATTTCTCATTAGTTACATTCCATGTTATCAAAATGTAATCTCCTACAGTTGGTAATACAGATACATGATGATGTTATACAAAGGTTAACAAAATTAGCATCTACTCTATTCTACTCACACTAAGTGTAGCTTCCCCACACCAGGCCTTAGCTCATGGATGTTCATCCACTTGCTTACCCTTATCTTTACCTGAAGAACCTTCACCTAAAATGTTTAATCCCATAACATGGGATGAGATACGAATCTCAGTAACCAAGGCAATTCCATCATATATTCCAGATTAATTAGCATACATGCATAATTTCACATAAACATCAGAAAAATACCAGTCATATCAGTAAATGAAACAATTAGGCCATCATGATTACTATCCCATACTAGCAATCATATTTTCACATGTTAAAGGCCATTAACACTAGGAGAGGCCCGTCCATAGCACCAACTACCCATTGAGCACAACTAGGGCTCAGTGCATCTGGAGTTTGATCATAACCTGGTGCTTGATCGAAGCACATGCATGGGTGGCAGCCGCACCACAGCTCCACTATAGACTTACAAAGTCCAACATAATATAATAAATAGCTAACCAATTCATTCAGCATTTCAAATCATTGATGTACAGCAAATGTGAAATTAAAACAGATATATGCATATAATTAATATAAACCCGATTACCTCAGTTGTAGACAATTTGCAACAGCCACCAATGGTATAAAAATCTCCCTATAACCATAGCATCAGAGAATTACTACTTTAATTCATCATTTACAGTAGCAACAAGTACCCAAAGAATTCAAAATGTTAATGACTACTTAAACAACACTTACCCAGTCACCACTAAACCAAATTCGGATTTGGTTGCTCCTACCCCATAAACCTTAAGATAATACCTCAAATTCTGAGTAAATTCACACAGAAACAATACCCATATTATAAATCAGCTATAGGGGTCTTAAACTAGCAAAGAAAGCACCAAAATGGAGAGCTTATACTTACCTAATGTCAGCCCTAGCCTCAACCTACAAATTTCACCAAGAAAAATCCCAAACAACCACATTTCAGATTTTGGGTATAGTGAAAATACTCTAAATGAAAAACTAATCAGGCCAAATTGAAGAGAAAGAGATGGGGATTAAGTTATATAACTATTACCTTGGCTGATTTTGAGCTTAGAAGTAGGAAATAGTGGATTTATGCCAAGAACCCTAGAGCCTCCTTTGGACCTCCAAATTTTGAGATGTGTGTTTGTGTTTCAGCAAATAGGGAAGAGGCTGAAGCATTTAGGGTTTTAGTTAGGTTTAAGTTGGGTCTAAGATGGGTCATGGGCTGCTCCAAGGTCCAACTTTAAATGGGCTTCAGATTTTAGCTTTGTTGGGCCAGTTTTAAGGTGTTGGGCTACAGAATTTTATTGGGCCAGACTTAGTTTTAAGAACTCCATGATTTTGGGTCTACACAAGGTTTATTGGACCATTCCTAAGAGCCTATACAAAGTAGATCTTGGGCCTCTATCTCATCGAATTAAATTGGGTCTGCACCTAGCTTATTGGGCCTCCATTAGCCTCTTATCATGATCTCCTACATTAATTTGGGCCTAGATGAAATTTCTATCCCAATTAAATCTCAAACCTATATTAATAATTTTATCTTTCTAAAATCTCCTTTCACTTAACTTGCCTAATTATCGTATATTAATTATTTCTAATTAACCTAATCCATGATTGACACCTTAATTAGTTTTTTTTGGGTGTTACACTCTCAGTCTTATAAATTGGCTTTGGTTTCACTTAGAAAGGATTTAAAACTATTCCAAACCATTTTGTCAAAGCTTCTATTAATTAAGAGCCAAAATCGCTCACCGGAGGAGTTTTAATTGTTTTAAGGGTTTCCATGGTTTTTCAAGGCAAGCTCATATTTTTCATTTAAAAATCCCTCTTATGAGTTTTTCAAAATTTTAAAAAATTACAAAAATACCTCAACTTATTTTCGCAAATTTTCTTTGTTCTTCTGGCTCGGGTTTCCAGTTAACTCAAGCCTCGCATCATCATTTTTCATTATTCAGAATTTTATCCCAATTTTATTTGGCCTTAAATCATTCATTTTAAGGGACTTGCTTTTATAACTAGTTCATTTTTGTCATTTTTATGAATATTGAGTGTTACATAGTGAGTAGCTTTGTACATGTAGGATTTCTTTTGAAGGTTTTATACGTCCTTGCATATTTCATAATAAAATGGTCCCTATTTGACCTATTATGGAATTAGCTATTTATATTTCATGATTAACATTGGTGCTTCATAATTTTTTCTTTTGTTATTTTATTTTCATGATTTTTTTACTATTTTTTTATAATTAGGCTAATAGTTTCATACCATCAAAGAATGTACACACATTTTATACCATATTCTTCTTATAGCATTGATTTCTCATTTTGAAGACTTTTGGCATTGGATATTACTGTTATTAAAGGCTCAAAATTTTTAAATGTGGATAATCATATAACTTCATCATAAAAATCCTCAAATTCATGCCTAACGAGTTTGTTAGGCTTGGGATATCACAACAATGAGCACAATTTTCGGATTTTATGGCATATGTTGCAAAACACCACATTTGCACAGTTGCTCATATTGAATGTCAACTTTAAAAGTTCATATCTTGCGCTAGAAAATTTCAATTTACACAAATTAGTGGTCTGCAGAAATTTTAGGATGTGAACTATATACTGCAAAAAATTCAAGTAAAAATAAGTTTATTTGGGTCACAAAATTCTAATAGACCAATAATTGCTACAATAACAAAGCATTAATCAGAACCAAAACCTTAGAAGTACATATCTTTGGCTACACAACTCCAATTTATGCAAACTCAATGGCTATGAAAAGCATTAGAGTTCATTTGGTCCCTTGAATATACAAAAATAGCTACCTGAACCATATAAACAGTGCACAAAGATTTTCTACAACTTTTAGCCAATTTTAAAAATTCATAATAAATTTTACAAAAATCCAAAATTGCATTCTTTAGCTCCATAGAAAGCTCTAAATGAGTTCTAAATGCCTATCAAATTTTATCTAGAAATTCATCCATTTACTTAGTTTTTAGTTCAAGTGCAAAATGTGACTCAAAATTGGTTCAAAATGAACCACTTTAGTTCATGTGACCACTTGGGCATGTTTCAAATGTAAAACACAACATATATGACTAATTTATCATGCCTCAAATATCATGCAACTCAAATTCACTCTCTTACTTGCCATTACATATATGCATTTCATGGCACCCACATAGTCAATTTGCATAATACTTTATATTTATATTCAAAAATGATATTTACATTATAATCCCATGCTTTTACATTTGTGGGAATGGTTACATCACAAAATATACATGTATATCTTTATATGTGCAACAAAATACATAAAAACTTAACCTATTGTCAAAGTATGGCAACTCATGTTCTTTGTTCCCCATCTTTGCCTCCTTGATGATTCCCTAGACATGGTTAGGAATAATATAGAGAAGAATGAGATTCTAAGAATCCCAATAGCTCATTCATCCTTCAAGCACACTTATATGACACACTTAATGTCAAAGAAAGCAAGTATGCATATTTGACACTCAAATATCAAATATAATCATACATAAAGAATCATATGGCTCCATCAAAGTAAAAACAAGCTTTAGGGACTTTTGGTCTAACCTCATCTAATTTTAGAAACTTTTGACTTAACATCACTCATGTTTGAGACTTTTGGCCTCGTCTCACTCATATTTAGGGACTTTTGGCTTCACCTCACCCAAATCAAGAGACTTTTGGCATAACCTCACTCATCAAGAGCCATTTCAAATTCAAATGCATTATAATGCCATACAATTGCATAAAGTCATCAATTAAATAACAACATGCATAATTTGCAATCCATACACACACAAGCAATCAATGACACTCAAGCAACTAAAATAAACATACAAGAACAAATGAAGAACTACCTTTGTATGAGAAATCAATTTAATCCCTTTCTTGCTCTTGCTTTGCCTTCTTAGCCTTACACCCATACTTGAAGGAGACTTTACTTACTTGGCCTAGACATATCAAATGAGGCATAAAATCATCAATGGAACCATACTTGGACTCATGTAAGCCTTATATAACTAATTAAGACTTTAGGTTCTCATATGGCTCCATTAAGTTGCATAATGAAGTAAACCTTGCAATTCAATATCTTGGCTCCAAAATCTCACCCAATATAAGTTATATGACTCTATTAAAACCCATTAGAGTCATCACAAACTTAATTCAAGGAGTATAACACTAAGTTGCTTTTTTATATATAATAGAACCCTAAACTTTCACCTTTCAAAATAAAGCCTCTAAATTCAAACCAATAGTTCTTTTGGTATTTATAATTCACATCTAGACCATTTTTAACCTTAGAATCAAAGAAAACTCTCCCTAGATACTACTTCCCACTCTAGGCCAAGACACCCCCTTATATGGCTTCCATGGAGTTTTATTCATTCTTCTTGGGGAATTGGCACCTCTGTAAGTTACTTAGCCTCTTCTTAGCTCAATTATACTCTTACATAATCTAAAATATCATTTTAAAGTTTCATATTACTTAAGATGCAACCAAAAAGCTAGGTTCCAATTCTTGCAACCTATAGCTTTCTATTTGGTTCTTTTGGTTCCATATTAATTGTAATGAACATAATTTTCATAAAACGATGAAATGAGCTGTATTAAGGCAAGTCCTCTGCAAACGAGCTAGATAATGTCCCAAAAAAATTAGGTAGAGTCCTAGACTCCTAAAAATGATAATTCCAAGCTCAAACGAAAAGAAAAACAAAGCTAGGATGGTGAAATAATTTGTGATAAAAATTGACGAAATATAATGGCATTTTCGTAAATAAGTGCAACTTTTGGAAAAATACATAGGAGGAATTTTTAAATAGGAAATTTGAGCTGCCCAGGGTTCTCAGAGGCCCTAAAAACCATGAGAAGCCCCAAGATTGGTAAAGCTCCTCTGATGTACATTTTCCAATAGCAATGAGCCCAAACTTTGATGGATTCATTTGGGAAAGTTTTAGCTCCAATTTGAGTGATTCCAAAGGCATTTTATTAAATTGGGAGCTTAAATTTTATAATGGAAAATACAATTTTCAAAAAAGAGTTAAAATGAAGCCAAAATAAAATTGTTATTACGAAGGGATGAAATTGAAATTTTTGAAAAACCTAGCTTTTTGAATGTTCCATAAGCTTCTTGTCTCTTCTCTCACCTTCTTAAGCACGACCTATAACACCATAATTTCTAGCTCATTTCTATCACATTTGCATGCTCATATACACTCCATGAGGGGAAGTAAGAAAATCCATTAAAATAATACATTTCTCTGCGTTGTGTCGTGTATAAAATTTTTATTCAGTGTCACATGGACCGTGTAAGCTCATACCACACATTCTCATATTTAATTACATGGATAAAACTCATTTGCATCATCAAAAGTGGTCTACACCTCAAGAATCACGAAGGGAAGCATGAAATATTCATATCCATTTTTGACCAGATTTGACTCTTTTCTGACCAAATTTTGGAAAATCATAACTAATTCTAGAAATATTGAAATCATATATTCTTGGCCATTCTGGAAAACTACAAATGTCTACTTCATACAAAAAATATTTCTAGACTATAACATCCATCATAGAGGACGTTTGACATTCGAAATGGTCTAGAGGTCAAACTATCCACTGGTATTGTAACAGATTTCTACAACAAACTTCAAAAATGTCCAATAAATTCCAAAAAAATCCAATCCATGTAAATAATACAAATCTAGAAAGCTATGGATGTTAGATAGAGGAAAAAAATAACTCTAAACTAGCTCAGACATGCCTAGACCTCGAAATCTAATCAAACAGTAACTGAGGTCGAGTGAGGTTCCTGATACTGGACAGATTCTTTAAAAATTCATATCTCCCTCTCTAGACCTCCATGAGATGCTTCTAATTAGCACAAATCACTGGGAATGTCTAATTTTTTTGTATAGAATATAATGGCAATTGGACATTATTTGAGCCCTGTGTGACAGATTTCATTTTCGGACCAGTATAAACAGTGATATGACCAAAACCAGAAAATTTGCCAACTTTGAAAATTCATCAAATATTCTGTAGACCTCCAAAAATTATGTACTTTAGCTTCCCAAAAATCTCTCAACAAACTCTAATTGCATGACAAATCTCAGATCAAGAAAAACTCATTTGGGCAAAAAGCGACATAAGGTTATAAATTAGTCAAATTTGGCTCCATATAGGATGCCAAATTGTCCAAATGGCTTTCTTTGGCGTTTGGCACCTCTTGGGCAAGTCTAAAAGTATAATAAGGACTTGTGTAGGCTGCCCAAATGGTCCCAAACTCCATGCATCTAATTTTGGCCATTTCATCCACATATATGCATAATTCCATATTGCCATTCATGAAGCCATATTGTCCATACATACTCAATTTACATTCTATCATTCACATAATACATTCTTTCATTTCTACATTATATATTATCATAATTACACATGTCCAAGAGGTCATAGACCATATACATCATTATATTTCATCATTTGACATGAATATGGCTTTAAAGAACCAAAGACCAAGCATTTTGTTGTCAATCTCTTTTCTTCAAGGTGGTTGGCTTCTATTACTTTGTCCACTTGGTCCACCTAGCGTATTAAATCATTGGAGAGGAGGGAATAAGATTCAAAGAATCCCAATAACTCATCTCCCTTTCAATCACACATAATATATGCAAAGCAAGTCTTAAAAATGCATGCATGGATATAATAGATGTCATGAACATTCAAGAAACAAGATTGGCATGTGAATAAGTCATACAAGACATCCAAGAGCTTGCCAAGTGGATGGATTGCCCTCACCCTTTTCCTTATGGATTTTGAACTTGCCTCACCCATTCTTTAAGAGATTCTTGGACTTAACCACGCTCTTGGGAACCCACTTTGCTTTTAGGAGACTATTTGTTTTGTCTCAACTAATTTTAAGGGTTCTTGGCTCATCCTTACCATGGTTAAGAGTTTTTGGCCTCTCTATACTCAAGCAAACTCATACAAATATCATGGCATCATTTAAAAACATAATATGTCATCATGAAATCATGGCATATAAAATCATGCTAGCATACTTTTCATAGCTTGAAAATACACATACACATATTCTAAGACAAGCTAAACACACATCCATGCATGAGAGAAGGTGGAGAGAGCTACCTTGCACACAACCACATACTTTTCTTCTTAAATCAAGGCTTCCTCTTTCGGCCACACACACATAAACTTGTGGAGATGTGACATAATTTATGGAAGCCAATTAAGTTCATGAATTCAATTCTAAGGCTATATAATTTGCTTAGACACTAGGTTGGCTTATAACCTCATTATGGTCCATAATTGCACCCAATGAAGCAACACCCCTTAAATAATTTCTAGGCTCTATTCTTTCCTTTCAAATATGATTCTTGACTCCTTTTAAGCCTCTTGGAGTCATCACACAATTAAAACAAAGAGCCTAACTACATGTTGCTTCTTTAGGTCATAATATGGAATCTAAAGTACTAACTCACTTTCTATGGGTTCTAAATTTTTTCAAGGCCTCCTCTCATTTTCATTCATCATATATGACTCAAGGATGGGCTTAGAAAAATTTAAAACTCTCCCTAACTATTCCAACCTCCTTAGGCTGAGACCATGAGGCTTGTTAGTCTCCATGGATTTTGCTTAGTTTTTTTGAAGGAGGAAGCATGTGAGGAGCATCTTAAGGATCTTGGGAACTCATTTAAACTCTTATTTAGGCCTAGAAATCATCATACAAAATCAAATTTTATAAGGTGCACTTAAAACCCTAGAAAATGCATCTTAAAATCTAATGGTTTTTTGTTAATTCTCTTTGCATATTCTTAATCTCCACACCCTTTTTCCTTACATTCATCCTTGGTTATGCATAAAAATTAACTCCTCCTATGGTTCCTAGGGTTAGGCGAAATGGAGAAGGAGGGAGGATCAAGATAGCGACCATAGGGAGAGAAATTACCTAGTTTCATTGCTTGTTCTTGCTTAAATCTTGCTTTCTCCAAGCTTTTCTCTTCAAATCCAAAAATTCCCTTGAGTTTCTCCCTTAAATCAAATTTATAAACTCCATTTTAATCAAAGGAAATAAAGGAGAAGGAAGGAAAGGAGGTGTGGATGGAAAAAAGCATGAAAAACTACCATAGAAGCATACATTTAAGCTTGAATTTCTCCTTCTTCTTCTTCCTCTCTTGTGTGCCCAAAACCTTAGCTCTCTCTTCTGAAATTAGCCAAAAAATTCTGAGTCTAAATGAGGGAGAGTGTGGGGTGCCACCTATATCTAGGGGGAGGAGGAAGCATTTTTCAAAAATTTCCATTTTGCCCTTCGTCCTTTGCATTTCATTTCCCCTTCATTTTAGTATCTTTTTTAGAACCGTCTTTTCCATTATAAAATTTAGGTTCCTAATTTAGTAAAATACCTTTGGAATCACTCAAATCGAAGATAAAATCTTCTCGAATGAATCCATCAAAGTTTGGGTGCACTGACATTAAAAAACATTCACCGAAGGGGATTTAACTGTCCCGAGGCTTCCCATGGTTTTCAGGGTCTCTGAGAATCTCGGAGAACTCAAAATTTTCATTTAAAAAGCCCTCTTGTGTGAATTCTAAAATTTGCTCAAAATTCCGAAAATGCTATTACATTTTGTAAAATTTTTGTCAAAATTTGTTTCTTCATTCTAGCTCCTTTCTTCCTCTCGTCTAAAGCTAGGATTCTCATTTTTAGGAGTCTATAATGTTACTCAAAATTTTCAGGACCTTAACTAATCCGTTTCAGGGGACTTGCTTTGAAAATGCACCCATTTTTGTCGTTTAATGAAAGCCGGACGTTACACAACCCTTTCTGCCTAAAATACAAAAAATTTTCAACTCCTTTAGGTGCACCAAGAAAAGGAGAAAAAGAAGAAGAAAAAGGCAAGAAAGGTAAGAAAATCTAAGGAATTTCATGCTCCATCTTCTTCTAATTTTGTTCTTCTCCTCTCCTCCTCTCTGTCCATGGTTTATTTAAGCAAATTGGTTCTGTTTTGAGTCCAAAACAAGGAGGAGTAGTTTGAATTGCTTGAGGAGAAGAAAACCAAGGAGAAAAAGTCTTGAAACTAAGCTTAAATCTAAGGTATTTCATGGTTTTGTTGTTTTTCCTATTTGTTTCTTCCTTGTGTATGATTTCGGCCAAACCAGAACCATATGAAGGGGAGACATTCTATCTAAAAATAAGAGAGGAACTAGGGTTTTAGACCATAAGGAAAAGGAATATGGTAAGAAATTCCAAGAAAAACCCATGGAAAACAAGATAGAAAAGTGTAGGCTTCTTTAGGGTTTTGGAAAATCTGATTTTGTGTGATTATTCCCTTGGCTATTTGAATGTTTCCTTGAGCTCCTAAGACCTCTATAAACCCTCCTAAGTGGCTCTCCCATCAAGGAAAAATCAAGAACTCCATGAACCTCCATTATGGTGCTAGGTTCGGCCAAGCTAGGAAGAGAAACCTAAGGAGTGTTTTAATTTTTTCTAGCCTTGGTTTGGGACCTTATATGATATTAGAAGGTAGGAGAAACCATTAGAAAAAATTTAGAAGCCATGGATTGGAAGATGGGACAATGGTGTCGATAATAGTGCCTTGTGAAGCAACTTGATTCTAAGCTTGTGCAAATAATTATGTGAAGGCTCCAAGGACTTTGAATGAGGCCAAGAGGCCTAGAAATGGAGAGAGATGGAAGCCTAAAGCTTGAATTGTGAAGGTTACTTCAATAGACCATTTATGGAACTATTATGCCACTTATGGAACCAAGTGTGCGTTCAAGAGTGAGTTTAGTATCCTGGCTTACTTCAAGTGTGTAATTGTGTCTTCTTTATGATG
Organism: Erythrophleum ivorense; assembly: GCA_026724425.1. Taxonomy (NCBI): domain Eukaryota; kingdom Viridiplantae; phylum Streptophyta; class Magnoliopsida; order Fabales; family Fabaceae; genus Erythrophleum; species Erythrophleum ivorense. The sequence goes on along the minus strand of JAIUCV010000007.1, from coordinate 32,152,198 downwards.
TCTAGGACAATAGAACATACATCCACCTAGGTGTGCTTGTGGGGCCAAAAAAGGGAAGGAAAAGGATCAAGAAAAGCTTGCATAAATCCAAAGTAGCTCTCCACCTCATTCTCCTTGCATTCTTGTGTACACATGTATGTTATTGTATGCTTATGTGTGTTCTTGTGACTTGATGACATGCCACTTGATGCCTTGACATTACATTGGTACCAATGTGTTTCCTTGAATAGTCTTGGTTGTGGAAATGGCTCATAAGTATGAGGGGATGCCAAAAGTCCCTTAATGAAAGTGAGGAGATGCCAAAAGTCTCATGGCATGGGTGAGATAAGGCCAAAAGCCTTTTGGAAGGGTGAGGCCAAGTCAAAAGTCCCTAGGCCAAGAGTGAGGCAAATCCAAAAGTTCTAGAAATGGGGTGAGGCAAAACCAAAAGTCCTTGGAGCATGTTCTTGGCTTGAATATGAATAAGTGGCATGGAAATTGTGACTTTGCATACTTTATGCTTGCCAGACCTTCCATACATATGCTTTGATGTGTATATGCCTTGAATGCATGTCTGAATGGGTGTGTGAACTATTGAGATTTATGGAATCTCACACTCCTTCCCCCTTCCATCTTGATATGTTTAGGTGGCTCCCAAGATACAAGGAAAGCAAGCTAAAAGCCTTGAAGAGTTACAATTGGAATATTTTGTTGCTCTCTTTGTGTATAAACATCAAAATGAACTTGTACAAGTTATTTTTATAATGTAAGACCTTGAGCAAATGTAATATGATGTATGAATGTTATGTAGCCCATGTGTGACATTAAATCAATGCAAATGTGAAATTTGGCTTCTTGAATAGTTTATGTCTGTAGTGCATTAATAGATGTGGTGTAACGCCCGGTATGTTGTACAATCGCTGGAACGGGCTAGTTTGAAAAGCAAGTCCCCTAAGATGAGTGATTCAAGGCCAAATAAAATTTGAATAAAATTTTAAATAATAGAAAACGAGGATTTGAGCCTTGAGTTGCCCAAAAACTAGGGTCGAAGTGATTCGAAAAATTTACCGAAAGGCCAGTGGCATTTTCGTAAATAAGTGTAATTTTAGAAAAACACCTAAGATGGATTTTTAAATGGAAATTTTGAGTTGCCCAGGGTTCTCAGAGGCCCCAAAAACCATGGGAAGCCCCAGGACTGGTAAAGCCCCTCCGGTGTACTCTGTCCTACGTTGGTTGACCTAAACTTTGACCGGTTCATTCGAGAAAGTTTTAGCTCTGATTTGAGTGATTCCAAAGGCATTTTATTAAATTGGGGATCTTAATTTTATGATGAAAAATACGATTCTTAAAAAGGAGCTAAAATGAACCCAAATTGGAAATGCCATTATGGAAGGGCAAAAATGGAAATAAAGTGCACAAAAGAAGCTTCCAAACTCCCTTTTTAAGTCATGTTCAGCTCCCCCCTCTCTAAACTGACTTTCTTCTGCCCAAAACTCCGAAATGGAGCTGCTGTCTTAGGCGCACAAAGGGAGGAAATTTTGGAGGAAGAAAAGCCAAAGAAAGGGTAAGAAAGTGTAAGGTTTTCATGCTCTTTCCTCTTGAAACTTCATCCTCCCCTTCTTGCTTCATCTTTCCATGGTTTTAATGTAATTTTTGGTGCTGATTTGGGTCCAGATCAGAGGAGGGAAATTCAAATTTTGAGGAGAAAGAGGGAAGAGGAAGGGCTCTTGAAGGAAGCTTGATTGCAAGGTAGTTTCTCTCCCTTTGTTGCTTCTTTTTCTCCTTCTCCTCTTCCATGGTAGGATGTCTCAACCAGAACCATGAAGAGGGAAGATTTTTTGTTTATAATCGAAAAGAATCCATCAAACTAAGCCATGGGAAGATGGATTATACCAAAGACATGCATGAAAAACTAGTAAAACTCAAGTTGGAAAAGTGTAGGGTGCTTGAACATAAGTTAAAATCTGGGTTGATTCAAGACTTCCCCATCATATGTGAGTGTTTGTTTGAGTTTCTAAGACTCCTAGGGAGCCTCCCAAGTGCCCTATCCATTAAGGAAAAATCCCAAACTCCATGGGTTTTTAATGGAAGCATAACTAGGTCAAGACCCTTAGAGATAGCTAGGGAGTATTTTAAATGGTTCCAAGCTTGATTTGGGACTTTATATGATAAAAGAAACCCTTGGAAAAAATTTAAAAGCCTTAGGTTGGGAGATGAGGCAATGGCTTCCATAATGTAACCTTATGAAGCAACATGGACCTAGGTTTGTGAAAGTGAGTGTGTGATGGCTTCAAGGACCTTAAATAAGGTCGAGAGGTCTAAATATGGCAAGAGAATGGAACCAAGAATGTTAATTATGGTAATTGTTTCATTAGGTCCTTATGGAACCATATTGTGACAAATAGACCAAAGTGTAGTCTTAAGAGTGAGTTGGATGTCATAATTTGTTCCAAGAGTATAATTTAGTGTTGTTTATTGTGAATAGGCCAAAGAAATGCAACCCCACCTCCTTGTGTTTGTGGAACCGAAAAGGAGAAGAAACAAGCAAAGTAAAGCTTGAATTTGCACCAAGCTAGCTCTCCACCTTTTCTTATTGCATTTTCTTGTTACATATGTTGTCATTGTGTGCTTGTGTGTATGTTTATATGTTTGAGACATGCCACTTGATGCTATGTTGCTATTTTGGTACCAATATGCTTTTTTGAATGTCTTTGAATGATGGAAATAGCTCATAAGGGTGAGGTAGTGCCAAAAGTCCCTTAATGTGGGTGAGGAGATGCCAAAAGTCTCATGGCATGGGTGAGACAAGGCCAAAAGTCCCTTGGATGGGTGAGGCTAAGTCAAAAGTCCTAAGAACCAAGAGTGAGGCAATCCAAAAGTCTTAGAAATGGGGTGAGGCCAACCCAAAAGTCCCTAGAGCTCATTCTTATTCTTGACATGTGTTTGTGACATAAGAATGTGGAAATTGAATGCTTCATCGATTGAGTAGTTGCATACTTGTACCCTTGACATGTTATATGCCTTGAAAATGTGATTGAATAGGTGTATGAGCTATTGAGATTCAATGAATCTCGCCCCCTCCTTTCTCTCATCTCATATGATCTAGGTGGAGTTAGATCCAAAGGATGGAAGCCAAGGAGCTTAAATCTCCATCTCTTGGCAAACCTTTCTATTTTGATATACTATGATGACTAGAATGTAAAAGTAGATATGTAAATGTTATTTTTGAGCCATGACACTTTGAACAAGTGTAAAACTATGTAAAGTTAGTGTATGTATCAAAAATAGAGTCTAATGAGTAGAATTATATATTTTGACCATTTGGGAGCCCATTTGTGTATGTATGTTTATGGAAGTGGCATGGTGAATTTGAGTTGCATGAGAGTTCAGACCTTATGAGGGACTTAGTTATGTTATATTTATGCTTTCTAAGTTGCTCAAATGTGTGTGGAACCATGGATGGCTCATTTGAACCAAAGTTGCCTCTTGCTGGGACCAAAATTGCCATAAGCTTGAGCTATGGCCAAATCTGACCAAATGACCTCTTCTTGACTTGGAATTTTGCATGCAAGTAGATCTTGCATAGAGATTTTTGGGAAGCCAAATATCAGGTAATTTGGAGGTCTGTGGAATTTTCTATGATTTTTCAAATTTGGTATCAGAATTTCGGATTTGCACTGGTACTGTTCATTTGGTCAGTTTTGCAATTGTGTCATCTGAGGGGCAAACATGGTCCAATGGCTACGAAATTTTATAGTTAGAAACTAGGCATTCACAGTGACTTGTAGCAACTAGAATCACCTCATTTGGAGGTCTGAGCTGAGAGATATGAAATTTTGAATTTCTGGGACAGTAGCAGTAGCTCAGCATGACCTGAGTCACTGTTCCATTGAATTTGGGTAGCTAAGCGTGCTTTCTCTGGTCTGAGTCTATTTTTACCATAAATTTAACGTTCATAGATTTCCAAATTGGTATTATTTTCATGGATTGGATTTTTGTGGAATTAATTGGACATTTTCAAAGTTTATAGCAGACACTTGCATCAGTACCAGTAGCTGTCCGAACCTTAACCCCTTTTTGCGTGTTAAACGTTTTCTGTGTTATGTTTCATGGCCTGGACATATTTTTAGAATAAATTAGACATGTGTAGCTTTCCAGAATGGCCAAAAATGAACGATTTCAATTTTTCTAGAATTAGTTACAAACTTCCTATCAGTAAACTGAACCAGTGGCCCAGACAGAAACAACCCCAGTGGCTTTTCGGATGTCAAATGTTCTCCCCTTAATGATTCATGTGCTAAAACTATTTTCATCATGGGGCAGACATCTAGAGCTTTCTAGAATGGTAAATTTTGTTGGATTTCAAATTTTGTGGATTTAGTTACGAATTTCCGAAGTTGTGACAGAAAAACTGAAATTTTGGTCGAAAATAAGAGTGTGAATTTGATGGTCCCCTTTGAGTTCCACGAGTTGTGGGCCAACTTTGGTTATGCAAATGAGTTGTATGTATGTAATTAAATATGAGAACGTATTGTATGAGCTCATATGGCCCGTGTGACACCGAATGGAATTTTTTATACGCGACGTAACGCGAAATAAGGCATTATTTTAATGTCATTTTCCATTCCCTTTTGTTCAATTAATCATGTGAGACATAGAAATGATCGGAAGCATGCTAGAAATATATGGTGTTACATTTTATGGTATCAGAGCAAAGGTTCAGGCACTTTTGCTCGACATTTGATTCTTGGATGGTATATTTGGCTTATTTTCGGGTGATTTTTGGGTGGAATATCTATGTATATGTGTAAAAATTATGTTGTGGGCTAAATGCTGTGGTTTTTCTTTCAGTAAAGATGGTTGAGACTCGAAGAGGCCGAGGCAGAGGCAGACCACCTCGAGAACCCGAGGTTGAGTTTGAGGATCCAGTGCGGGCTATAAAGGGGCGGGTTGAACAGTTTGAGAACGTCATAGCCCAACAACACTATATGATCCAGCAGCAGCATGAGATGATTATGCAGCTGCAGGAAGCCTTGGCTAGGCAAGAAGAAGCCAGGAGAGAGGCCCCTCCGCTGCCTCCACCTCAGCCATCCACCTTCGGTGCACCCCAACCTTCCACCTCTGGTGTTCCACCCCCACCTCCTCAGGAACTAGCTCAGGCTCTACCATCTATTCAAAAACAATTGAATCAATTCCGAAAGAACAACCCGCCGGTGTTTGACGGGGAGTTAGATGCTGATAAGGCAGAGGCCTGGATGATGGAGACTGAGAAGATATTCTCAGTTATGGATTGCACCTCTGAGCAAAAGGCCCAGTTAGCCACCTTCATGTTACAGAAAGAAGTAGATAGATGGTGGCGTAGCATGAAGTCTCTAATGGAGACAAAGAATTTACAAATCAACTGGGAGAACTTTCTAGTGCAATTTTATGAAAAATATTTTCTCAGCTCAGTGAGGAAGCAAAAGGAGATGCAGTTCATGGGGTTGAGACAGACTGATGATATGACAGTTGATCAGTATGTGGCCCTATTTATTGAGCTATCTCGGTACTCTTCCTACCTCCAGAGATACAATGATGAGCCCTGGAGGTGTGAGCAGTTTGAGACCGAGTTGAAGCCCCTAATCAGAGACAGAGTGACTCCACAGAGGATCAGGAATTTCAATGCCCTTGTGGAGATCAACAGAGTGATTGAGAATAATCTGAGGGACTTTATGCCTACTGCCACAGTATCTGGTCAGAGAGGGGCTCCGGAACTGAAGAGGCTGTGACCCGAAGAGGGAGCTAGCTCCGCACCTACCAATAAGAAGAAGAGTAAGGTGTAATGGAATACAAAACCATAAAAAGAGAAGAGGCCACAGCCCCCGAGGACTCAGTCATCTGTCGCCCCACAATCTACAGTGATCTGCTACAAGTGTGGTAAGCCGGGGCATATTGCCAGAAACTGCTCTTAGACATATTCGGCGCCTCCACTTAGACTGCCTCCTCCCAGGCCACAGACCCAGGGCAGAGTGTTTGCCCTTTCTTAGCAGGAGGCCAGCGCGTCTCCCAGTCTTATTCGAGGTACGCTCATAGTGAACGATTTTCCTGTGATTGCTATGTTTGATTCGGGTGCTAGTCACTCGTTTATATCTTATGACTGTGTGAGACGTTTGGGTCTGGTCATTAGTACTCTACCATTTGATTTATTTGTCACCACACCTACTGGAGGCCATGTTATTACTTCCCATGCTTGTTTAAATGTCACTGTCCAGTTTAATCATTGTTATACTACCATCGACTTAATTTGTATGCCATTCCATGACATTGATTTGATTGTGGGTATGAACTGGATGACTGTCAATAATGCTATCCTTGATTGTGAACACTGCACTATATCTGTACCTTCTTGTGGGACCATACCTAGGATAGAAGTCGAGCTATCTTTCATGACCACTGCCCAAGCTGAGAGATACTTAGAGCAGGGGTGTCAGGGGTTTCTAGTCTTTTTCTTTATAGGAGTCGAGGTAGAAGAAAGGATAGAGGAGATCCCGATCGTTAGGGAATTCCTGAAAGTTTTCCCTAAAGATTTTGATTTTAATGGCCTACCTCCTGAGAGAGAGATAGAGTTCCCCATAGAGATAGTGCCTGGGCTTGGACCGGTGTCCAAGGCTTCGTACAGGATGGCTCCCACCGAGCTTGCTGAATTGAAAAGGCAGATATAGAAGCTATTAGAAAAAGGGTTCATACGCCCTAGTATGTCACCCTAGGGAGTTCCAGTGTTGTTCGTGAAAAAGAAAGATGGTAGCTTGAAGTTGTGTATAGATTATAGAGAATTGAATAAGGTTACCATCAAGAATAAGTATCCTCTCCCTAGGATAGATGACTTGTTAGATTAGTTGGCTGGGGCATCTGTCTTTTCTAAGATAGACCTTAGATCTGGATATCACCAATTGAGAGTGAGAGCTGAAGACGTCCCGAGGACGGCCTTTAGGACTAGATATGGGCATTATGAGTTCCTCGTAATGCCATTCGGGCTAACGAATGCACCCGCGGTATTCATGGACTACATGAACAGGGTCTTCAGACCATATCCAGATAAATTTGTTGTGGTCTTTATTGATGATATCCTAGTATACTCTAGATCTTTTGAGGAGCATAAGAGGCATCTAAGATTAGCCCTAGAGATTCTGAAAGAGAAGAAATTATATGCCAAACTGAGTTAATATGAGTTTTGGCTAACCAAGTTAAAATTCTTAGGTCATGTGATCTCACGAGACGGGGTCGCAGTAGATCCCCATAAAGTTGAGGCTGTGTTACAGTGGGATAGACCTAGGACTATCACTGAAGTTAGGAGTTTCCTTAGTTTGGCAAGATATTACTAACGATTCATTCAAGGCTTTTCTCAGATGGCCTTGCCACTTATGAGGCTGACTCGTAAAGATACACCTTTTGTGTGGGATGAGAGATGTGAGAGGAGTTTCCAAGAGTTGAAATTTCGATTGACCACTACCCCTGTGCTAGTCATTCTTGACCCTAGTTTACCATTTGTGGTATATAGTGATGCCTCGAGGAAAGGGTTAGGATGTGTATTGATGCAGCAGGGTAGGGTAGTGGCATATGCCTCTAGGCAGCTGAGGCCTTATAAGGAGAATTATCCCACACATGACCTAGAGTTAGTTGCTGTAATGTTTGCTCTTAAGATTTGGAGGCACTATTTGTATGGTGCGACTATAGAGATCTATAGTGACCACAAAAGTCTGAAATACCTATTCGATCAGAAGGAACTCAATATGAGACAAAGGAGATGGATGGAGTTCCTGAAAGATTATGATTATGTATTGAAATACCATCCGGGGAAGGCCAATGTGGTGGCCGATGCCCTGAGTAGGAAATCCATCCACGCCGCCCATATGATGATCAGGGAGCAGGAGCTTCTAGAACAATTTAGTAATTTGAACCTCTCTTGCAAGCAGGTATCGGGTAGACTATTTTTTAGTGCGACTCGGATTGAGAATGAGTTAAGAGTCTAGATCTTAGATGCCCAGAGAGAGGATGAATTCTTAAGATAGATTAGGAGTGAAATCTCCCAGGGTAGGACCTCAGATTTCGGGCTATCTGAGGACGGTGTGATAGTATACCGAGATAAAATCTGTGTGCCTAGTAGTAATGAATTGAGAGAGAAAATTCTAGACGAGGCATACAAGAGTAAATATACTATCCACCTAGGTGCCACCAAGATGTATCAGGATCTAAAAAGAATCTTCTGGTGGCCAAGAATGAAGAATGACGTCACAGATTACGTGGCAAGATGTTTAGTGTGCCAGAGGCTTAAGATAGAACACCAGAGACTAGCTGGGTTGTTGCAACCCCTAGATATCCCTGAGTGGAAATGGGAAAGTATAGTTATAGATTTCATCATGGGGTTACCCAGGATATCCTCTGGACATGATGCTATCTAGGTAGTTGTGGATAGATTGATGAAGTCTGCACATTTCTTAGCGATTAGGGCTGCTTACTCATTGGATAGATTAGCCCAGTTATATATACGTGAGATAGTGTGACTTCATGGAGTGCCCAGTAGCATTGTATCCGATAGAGACCCCAGGTTCACATCGAACCTCTAGAGGTCATTACATTATGCCTTAGGGACTAGGTTGCGATTTAGCACTGCTTACCACCCCCAGACTAATGGTCAAACTGAGAGGACCATCCAGACCTTAGAGGACATGCTGAGGGCATGTGTTAGAGACAAGGGGTAACTAGGATGCATATCTACCATTAGCTGAATTTGCATACAATAACAATTATCATTCCAGTATTCAGATGGCCCCTTATGAGGCTCTCTATGGGAGAAAGTGTAGATCTCCGTTATGTTGGGTTGAGTTAGGGGAGAGGAGGTTGCTAGGACCTGAGTTAGTGGACCAGACTACCCAGCAGATAGAATTGATCAGAAAGAAACTCCTTACGGCTCAGAGTAGGCAGAAAAGTTATGACGATCGGAGAAGAAGGCCGTTAGAGTTTGAGATTGGAGACCACGTATTCATCCGAGTGTCTCCAGTGACTGGGGTAGGTCGATCTATGAGGGTAAAGAAGCTCAGTCCTAGGTATATTGGTCCATTTCAAATTCTTGAAAAATTCAGACCCGTGCCCTATCGGATAGCCCTACCTCTAAACCTAGCCCAAATCCATAATGTTTTTCACGTCTCCCAATTGAAGAAGTACTTACCAGACCCCTCACATGTCATAGAATATGAGCATATTCAATTGCAGGAAAATCTTTCCTATGTAGTAAGACCAGAGAGGATTGTGGATGCCAAGTTGAAACAACTGAGAAACAAGAGCATCCCTCTGGTGAAGGTGGTCTAGAAGGGCCTGACGTCTGAGGAGGCTACCTGGGAACTAGAAGATGATATGAAACTGAAGTATCCAGAGCTATTTCCCTGAGGTATGTATTTAAATTTCGAGGACAAAATTTATTTTAAGGGGGGTAGAAATGTAACGTCCAGTACGTTCTACAATCGCTAGAACGAGCCGGTTTGAAAAGCAAGTCCCCTGAGATGAGTGATTCAAGGCCAAATAAAATTTGAATAAAATTTTAAATAATAGAAAACGAGGATTTGAGCCTTCAGTTGCCCAAAAACTAGGGTCGGAGTGATTCGAAAAATTTGTCGAAAGGTCAGTGGCATTTTCGTAAATAAGTGTAATTTTAGAAAAACACCTAGGAGGGCTTTTTAAATGGAAATTTTTAGTTGCCCAGGGTTCTCAGAGGCCATAAAAACCATGGGAAGCCCCGGGACTGGTAAAGCCCCTCCGGTGTACTCTTTCCGACGTCGGTTGACCTAAACTTTGACCGGTTCGTTTGAGAAGGTTTTAGCTCTGATTTGAGTGATTCCAAAGGCATTTTATTAAATTGGGAATCTTAATTTTATGATGAAAAAGACACTTCTCAAGAAGGAGCTAAAACAAAGCCAAACCAGAAATACCATTATGGAAGGGCAAAAATGGAAACAAAGTGCATAAAAGAAGCTTCCAAACTCCCTTTTTAAGTCACGTTCAGCTCCCCCCTCTCTAAACCGACTTTCTTCTGCCCAAAAATCAGAAATGGAGCTACTGTCTTAGGCGCACAAAGGGAGGAAATTTTAGAGGAAGAAAAGCCAAAGAAAGGGTGAGAAAGTGTAATGTAACGCTCGGTATGTTGTACAATCGCTGGAACGGGCCAGTTTGAAAAGCAAGTCCCCTGAAATGAGTGATTCAAGGCCAAATAAAATTTGAATAAAATTTTAAATAATAGAAAACGAGAATTTGAGCCTTCAGTTGCCCAAAAACTAGGGTTGGAGTGATTCAAAAAATTTGCCGAAAGGCTAGTGGCATTTTCGTAAATAAGTGTAATTTTAGAAAAATACCTAGGAGGGCTTTTTAAATGGAAATTTTGAGTTGCCCAGAGGCCCCAAAAACCATGGGAAGCCCCGGGACTGGTAAAGCCCCTTCGGTGTACTCTGTTCGACATCGGTTCACCTAAACTTTGACCGGTTCGTTCGGGAAGGTTTTAGCTCCTATTTGAGTGATTTCAAAGGCATTTTATTAAATTGGGGATCTTAATTTTATGATGAAAAAGACGGTTCTCAAAAAGGAGCTAAAACGAAGCCAAACCGGAAATGCCATTATGGAAGGGCAAAAATGGAAACAAAGTACACAAAAGAAGCTTCCAAACTCCCTTTTTAAGTCAGGTTCAGCTCCCCCTGTCTAAATCGACTTTCTTCTACCCAAAACTCAGAAATGGAGCTGCTGTCTTAGGCGCACAAAGGGAGGAAATTTTGGAGGGAGAAAAGCCAAAGAAAGGGTGAGAAAGTGTAAGGTTTTCATGCTCTTTCCTCTTGAAACTTCATCCTCCCCTTCTTGCTTCATCATTCCATGGTTTAAATGTAATTTTTGGTGCTGATTTGGGTCCAGATTAGAGGAGGGAAATTTGAAATTTAAGGAGGAGAAAGAGGGAAGAGGAAGGGCTTTTGAAGGAAGCTTGATTGCAAGGTAGTTTCTCTCCCTTTGTTGCTTCTTTTTCTCCTTTTCCTCTTCCATGGTAGGATGTCTCAACCAGAACCATGAAGAAGGAAGAGTTTATGTTTTATAATCGAAAAG